>CM059870.1:33783642-34407392 GCA_030490815.1 Acer saccharum
TTTTTTTTTTTTTCTATTTTGTATCTTTTTCTTTATAAATATTCTTGAATTGTTGTTTTGTATAATTTTTTTTCATCAAATCTCCTATGAAATTACGTTTTGTATATATATATCTATCTGTGGTGTGTGAACTGCGAATTATTAAAAAAAAAAAAAATAATAAAAAATTGCCGCCTTAATTTGGTATATAACTATAAATGAACCATCGGTTATAAATAATAATAATAATAATAACAAATGCACTTTGAATGCTTATGCCTCTTGATTTTCATGCTTTTTGGTTTGACTTTTTTAATTTGTTTTATTTTATTTTATTTACTTATATATATTATGGGTGGTTCTCTAGTAAGGACGTCCTGAAATTATAAGTTAAGGACGTCCAACTACAACCACACATTTATATTGGGTGTGGGTATTTGTTAATGTGAGGATATGGGCCTACTATGAATGTGTGGCCGTGGTTGGACGTTCTGAAATTATAAAGTCAGGATGGTCCCGATTAGAGAAGTATTATATATATATACACACACAATTAGTGGTAATAGCATTAAATTAATTATATGTTCAAATTTGCATAATTTCTCTATTTTAATTAATATGTTAATTATTTTGATTATAGTGTTATGAGTAATATAAAATATATTTTTTAATATTAAAACAAAAATTCAACATGCTTTAGAGGGTATTTTTGTAATCAACTTTGCATCATCCTCATTCTATTTTTCATTCCTAATAAGTTAGTAAATGCTGGAATGAAATTTAGTAACTTAATTCCGATTCCCCTCCATTCCCTTTCCAGTGAAACTTAATTCCAATTTATTTCATTCCGATTAGTAAACACGCCTTTAAGTTATTATGGGTTAAGTTGAAAAAAAAAAAGCCCAAAATATAAAATGGTCCCAATAAGTCCCATTATTTATTTTAAATAGAAAAACTCAAATATTACCTAAAAAAAATTTAACACTGGACCCAATTCGTTTTATTCGGTACAAAACCCAAATATGTACATTTATTGTTAAGAGATATTTCGGTGAATTTTTCTTATACTATATAATGTGAAAATCAAAACCCTAAACCTAAATTTTACCTTTTCACCACCACAACCACTTCAATCCTTCAAAACTCTCTCTCTCTCTCTCTGTTTCAAAGGTAGGCCTTATGCTCTTCTTCTTCTTCTCCTCGTTGTTCTTTCCCTTCAAGGCCAATTTAGGGTTCATTTTATTCATAATATTTTAAAAATTAATTCATACTCTTATTTTCTGGATTCGTAACATCGTTATTCATAATCAGGGTTTGCTTTGGTTGGATTATTATTCAACTTTGGTATGTAATATTAACAAATTATGCTTTAATACTTTTATTATTCATGAATGTAAAACAATTAAAATTAAACGGGATATGATTGGACTAAAATCAGTGTCATGATGTGTTTGATGTTGTATGAGATTAGATTAAAATAGTCCCCTCATGTTTGGTATGGTATGAGATTGGATAAAAATATAATTTTATCATATATTTAATACACTGTGAATTGATTAATATAAAATTAAATAAAATTATTTTTAAATTAATTAATTATTTAAAAATAAAGAAAAATATTTAAAATTAATATTAATGAAAATAACATTTTTTTAATTAACATTTTCAAAATATTATAATAATATATATTAAATAAATATAAAATCTTATAATTAAATTTAAAAAATAGAAGAAGAAGAGTTTTTTATTTTTTTTTAAATATGGGACTAAATAACCCCACCTCACTTAGATAAAATGGTTGTATAAAATTTAACCGGTTAAAATGATTATTTAAATTAAATTTTGAAAAAAAAAATTAAAATATTTAAAAATAATTTAAATATTTAAAACCAAATTTAAACAAAATAATATTTATTTTTATTTGTTAAAAAAGAAAATTATTATTTTTAAAATGTTTAAAATAAAATATTTTTTAATCACATAAAAAAATTGAAAATATATATATAAAGTGGTGGGACTAATATTTTTCTTGCAAGCCGTGTGATGTATTATTGTTTGCAAAATATCACATGGAGACGCATAGCACGTGCGTGTACCTATTGCTGCGTGCATATAAGTAAAGAATTACTTCAGGTTTTCCTATTCTTTATGAGTGATTAAGAAAACTCAATCTATAAATATTGAGCTTTACTCTTTAGTTAGACACGTATTCTTGAGAGACATTTATAGTTGTAACAATTTTTTACATTGTGATATTTTTTCTCTCGTCACTGTGGTTTCTTATTGTTTTCTTTTTAAGTTTTTCATTATTTTGGAGTTTCCACGTTAAAAAAAACCTTGTGTTCTACGTGTTATTGAATTCTCTCTACTTATTTTGCTATTAGATTTAGACATTATTCTCTCTCACTTTTCCCAACAATTCTTCCCTTCATAAACTTTAAAGTATCTACTTAATTGATAACAACAAAATAGAAAATATCATATAATATATATGAGTAATGCTACTTTTATCAAATTTGATGTCCAAATCTGGTGCCCAAATAACGTGGCAACACTCTCATCCATCCATTTAAATCAAGCAAATCTAATACAATCTAAATGAATGGACGAGAGTGTTGCCACGTCATTTGGGCATCAGATTTGGGACACCAAATTTAGGGCAAAATAGCATTACTCAATATATATATATATATATATATAGTTAAAAAAAATATTTACAAATACTTTGACAACACTCAAACATGGCACCAAAAAAGATTAGGAGAGTATTATGGCAAAATCAATCACAGTTAAGCATAAGCGTAGGATTTAAAAAGCCACCAACCAAACCTTGATAATACTTATATAATTATATTTGAATCAACCACACTATATAAAATCTAAATTATTTATTTGATAGCTAGTCGGTCTCTAACCATAAGCTTAACGAAGAAGTGACAATGAATAATAATTCTACATATTTCTTAGTTTTTTATTTAAAAAAAAAAAGAAATAATTCCGAACAAGTTATGAATCTATTGATCGAGACATACTGAAATTAAAAAATATATGAACGGTTTAGATACCTACTTTAAAAACATGACATAACTTTTCTCACAAACAATATATTGTACATGGTGTCATGGTGAAATAACCGTACATACTTCACTATCATTTTATTGAACATAGAAAGATAGAAAATAATTTATTTAAAAATAATAATAAAAAAAGAATTGAAGAAAGTGTGTATATATATATATATACGGTCCCGTTCCTATCAGTGCATCCTGATATAACTTTATCAGGATATTGAATGTGAGCCACTCATTTATAACAGTGATTTGACAAGTGCATACATACCAAGTCAAAGTATGTAAAACGAGTGGCTCACATTCAATATTCTTATATAATTCTATCAGTGCGCACTGATAGAATAATTTCCCCATATATATATATATATATATATATATATATAAAGTGGCATGATTGGGTATAAAAATGAGTTGATTTGCCGGTGAAGGATGTCGAAAATGATTTGTGCAATCTCGATTCCTTGCGTGGGGGTTTTGATATTTGATATTTGGTTTTGATATAGCTAATGTGTGTGTGTGTGTGTGTGAGATATCATTGATTACATTCTTTGAAATGATTGTGAAGCAACTGTTTTATAATTATTGATACTTTCTTAAGGCATCGATAATTGCCGCACGATCCATTTCTACATTTTTTTTTCTTACGAAAATAATAATAATAATAATATGTACTTAGCTAGTAGGGACTTGTTACTTGTGATTTATGTTTTGCTTTAATCGATTAGTGCCATCTAAATATCTCAATCATAAACACTTAAGAGTTATCTATACACTTTGGAAAAGAACTTTTGGGTTATGACTATGAGTGGATTATAATCATAAATTAAATATCATTATGTTTAATAATGTAAATTTAGAGGCTCTACCTTTGAAATTAATTGAGATTATAAATACGTATGATTATATTCATCCAACATATCGATGTATGATTTTGAAGATATATATATATATATATATACAGTCTTTCTATTATCGGTTCGAATTGTCAAAAGTTATATCAGTTCCTTAAATGTGGGCCACTGAATTTAAATACTTTGACTGATAAGTGCATACAGCCAAGTCAAAGTATTTAAATCTAGTGGCCCACATGTAAGGAACTGATATAACTTTTGTCAGTTCTAACTGATAATAGAATTTCTGTATATATACATATATATATATATATATATACTAACTACATGTGGTGATGCGATTCAAACCGTATAACCATGAAATATAGTTAATTCAAACAGCTGATTTGAGGGTCATTTGTTCAAACCCTAAACTCGTCTATCTACCATATGATTTATGCTTCCGTTTTGGTTACTACTTACTAGTTATGTTAACCACACAAAGTCCATGAATAAAGATATTTCTGTTTTGATACATTTTGGATGCAATACAAGTCTAACAAGTTCACGTGCTTCATTGTTGTACATGTTAAAATAAAACCAAATGATATGAGCCGCCTCCGAGACTCTTGACCATTGAATTGAAGTTATCTATATCCACACACAAGTTTGTTATCTCTTCCATTGATCAAGTTTTTTTAGTCTAATACTAGTCCAATTGAGAAACTAGTTATGGTTGAAACGGTTGAGTAACCGTGAGTTGAAGTACACTTCCTCTCTATCTCTCTCCATTCTTCTGTACATGTCTCTGTGTCTTCTGTGAGAATCTTTCTGAATTATTCTGCTCTGCTTCTTTTGGTCCTTTTGGATCTCTCTCTCTCTCTCTCTCTCTCTCTCTCTCTCTATTCTTCTGTACATGTCTCTGTGTCTTCTGTGAGAACCTTTCTGAATTATTCTGCTCTGCTTCTTTTGGTCCTTTTGGATCTCTCTCTCTCTCTCTCTCTCTCTCTCTCTCTCTGTGAAAACATCATCTTCCCCTGACTGGATGCTATAGGTATGTCCGTTGATAAAAACATTTCATGTTCATATGTTTTATTGTGTTTCACGTCATGGGTTGCAGGTGTTTTTGCTTTCTTTTCTGATTCCAAAAACCAACTTCTGATTTTGTTTCTTGTTCCATTGATTCACTGATATTGCTTCAAAAATGGGTTTTTAAATTTGTATATCTTCTTTTATACACCAACAAGTTGTTTTGTTTTCGTTTCTCTTGTTAGATGCCATTCTTTTCTCTAACTGGAATCAATTCAATGTCTTTGCACTCAAGTTAGCCGTTTGTTCTCCATCAATTCAAGTTGTTTGTGCACTTTTCTGTCGAATTGTCTAGGCATTTCCTCAACAAATTGGTATCAGAGGTTAGGTTTTGCTCCCGGTCCAGAAAATTCAAAGTGCTCAAATCGCTGTTTGGAGGATACAATTGTGTTCCTCTCGGAAATACGATTCCAATGACACTAACCGCATCTCAAACGGAGCTCTAACGAACTCTCTAGGTCCGGTCAAAGTTCGGTCAACTCTGAAAAAAAAAATCAGAAAATTTCTGCAACTTCCGAACGAAGAAGACGACACTGTAGCGACACGTCAGCATCTAGTCACCACTTAGTCATCCACCACATCAGTGTCCCGTCAGCACCACATCAGCGCCCAGTCAGCATAATTGTTTCATAGTCAGTTATCCTAACGGAATATTTCCGAGTCAACTCAGTCCAGAAGTGTTTTTTGCCCAACTCAGTGCAATTTTCACCCGTTTTCGACCGAGTCGGACCTGTTTCCAGCTGTTTCGACCATTCGGAACGCAACCGTGCCATCATTTTCAGCTAATTCCGCTTGTAAGTACTGTTTTTGATTTAGACAAGCTTTATTAACTTTGTTTTCGGGCACGATGGAAATCCAAAAGTTAGAGAAATCTTGGAACAGTCAACTGAACCTCAGACTTCGGCATCAACCAGCATTTCTAGGCAAAGGAGCTCGATGTCAAACGCGAAGTTTGATATTGAGAAGTTTGACGGCACCAACAACTTCACAGGCATGTGGCAATGTGAAGTTCTGGATCTGTTATTCCGGGAAGGATCCGATATTGCCTTGATATATTACCAAGAAATTCACCAAACTGTTCAATTCCTTCGATTGGTTGTATTTTATGTGCTAATTTTTCTCAATTCGTGACTTAATCTTCATGTCTGCAGAGAAAACAAAGAGAATTATGTACTAAAACTAGAGCAAGATAAGGAAAACATAAACCTTTATTCTCCTCCTCTGTTTTCAGTCAAGGTAAAGTTACAAGCTTTTCGCTTTTCAAACAATATAATCTAACCTGGGTTGATTAGAATTCCAAATTGGTTTTGATCTTGGTAGGTTTTCTGATCATTTGGATATATGGAGAAGAAGGATAAGGAGGATTCATATTCACCTGTTGGAGTTCTTGAGGACTACTTCAGGAGTGAAGACTCAGAAGAAACTTCTTCTTCCAAAGATTCCGAATCGAAAACGAACACGAAAACCTTTTCTCGCTGGCATGGATTTGTTGAGTTATTGAGAACCAAAACCAGAAAACCATTAGTCACATTGTATCCTCTCAGTGTCCTGAAGCTCACAACAAAAAGGAGCAGCAGCATGAGAGAGATGCCAATTCTTGTAAATTCTTCTGCTCCATACAATTCACAGTCTCCCCAGAGAATTTTCTCTCTTCACGAGCTTCAAGCCGCCACGAACAATTTCAGCCTTGGTAAGCATTTGTAGCTATTCAATTGTGCATGTTTTGATTATGCCATGAAATGATTGTTCATACTTTTGATGTTTTTGTGTAGAAAATCTTATCGGAAAAGGCGGTTATGCTGAAGTTTACAAGGGGAGTTTACCGGATGGACAATTCATAGCAATCAAACGGCTAATGCGAGGCACGGCTGATGAGATAATAGGTGGTTTCCTTGCAGAGCTTGGGATTATGGCTCATGTCAATCATCCGAATACAGTCAAGCTAATCGGATATGGTGTCGAAGGAGGGATGCATCTTGTTCTTGAATGGTTTCCAAATGGCAACTTGGCTTCTATGCTTTACGGTAATTAGTCGTAATTAGTCCAATTACTAATATACCGATTTCATGAGTTTAATTTTCTCATAGAATTTGTAAAAATCGTATCTATTTGTGTAGGTTCGAAGGAGAAACTGAAATGGAGTGTTAGGCATAAGATTGCATTAGGTACTGCAAAGGGTTTGGTATATCTTCATCAGAAGTGTCAAAGGAGAATCATACACAGAGATATCAAAGCTGCCAATATTTTGCTAACCGAAAACTTCGAGCCTCAGGTATATAACAGGTTTTTGGTGCGGGATCTTAAATTAAACCAACCTGAAGAAAATCATATGTTCCTTTATCTTTTCACTATAAATTTCTAGGGGTTTTGTGACTTGAAATTGTAACTGACTGTAATTCAGATTTGTGATTTTGGGCTGGCGAAATGGCTACCGGAGAAATGGACTAATCACATCGTCTCTAAAATTGAAGGAACATTTGGGTTGGTAAAGCTAAACACTTTTTTCGTCATATGATATCCCATTAAAGATGTAAATGGATTCATTGGTTTTTTTCTTTGTGAAATTGTAGCTATCTTGCTCCAGAATTCTTAATGCATGGGATAGTAGATGAAAAGACCGATGTTTTTGCCTTCGGTGTGCTGCTATTGGAACTAGTCACTGGACGCCGAGCTCTAGATTACTCACAGCAAAGCCTTGTCTTATGGGTACGTGTTAATTTTTTTATTTTTACTGCTTCCACACAGATGGATTATGGATGGATGTTAATGATTCATTTTCATTTTCCTTTTTCAGGCAAAGCCCTTGCTAAAGAAGAATGACATTAGAGAGCTAGTTGATCCGTCTCTTTCCCAGGACTACGATACACGACAGATGAATCTTGTGTTGTTGACAGCTTCTTTATGTATACGGCAATCTTCAATTCGTCGGCCCCAAATGAATCAGGTATGTGCTGTTTTCTGATGAAAATGTCTTACAAATAGGGTCACAATGATAAATTTAGCATAATTTTTGATAGATTTTGGTCGGTTTGGTTATATATAATAATAATAACGCTTAGAACATGATTTGCAGGTAGTACAACTTCTGAATGGCAATCTTAGCTGCTTGAATTATATGAAAAAATGTCGATCCCCATTGATACGAAAAACTCTTCGCGAAGAGCTATTACATGCATAAGAGAGCAATACACAATTCAACCAAGACGAATAGGGTTGCTGCTTCAGAACCCTATAACATATCATTTCATTTTTATCACAGCAAATTATCGACGTCCTAGGCTTCAAGTTTTGCTCAACAGTGGCCGAAATGCATGTTACTATTTAAAATCATACACAGAAAAACAGCTACAGTATCATTCTACATTAGAAGAGTAGAGAATAGAACAAAGGAATGAAAAAGGTCTCTCAATTCTTAGCCATGTACTTGTATATATAGAAATTAAAGTGTAGAGAGAAAAATGAAAATAATGTAAGAATAAGGACCTAGTAATAATAAGACAAAAGAATTAAAGAAGCAAGACAAGAGAAATCAAGTGTTTAACTAGAGTTAATTTATTTTTACGTTGCTATCAAAAAAATAATAATTTATTTTTACGTTAGTTGAGGCGCGCGTGAAGAAGTGGCACTGTCAAGTTAGGATTCCGACTCCCATCGCCACGGCACGCAATCATACGCCCAGCGGCGTAGTTTGTCGATATAAAGTGGTCATCTTTTTGGCCTCAAACTCAAGAGAAATACTTACGTGGGATGGTTTCACGGTCAAGGTGAGACCGTCCAATGATATTAAGTCACATAATGAACTTTGTATTGGAAACATAAACACTTAAAATGTGGTTCAGTTTCATTGGATCGATCTAACCATGTAACGGTGAAACCGTCGCATATAAGTTTTTCTCCTAACTCAAATACTCCATCGATCAATTCTGTATTGTCTTTTTTGGTTGGAAACTTTCAAGGGACACAATTTATTTATTTATTTTATTTTTTTTAAATAGATAAAAATAAAATAATTATATTTATTCATTTGAGATCATTAGATATAATAAATTGTTAGTGGTCATGTTTGCCTAGCTTTTCACCACTAATTCGAATTTAATCATAAATATTACTTGAGAGAAATTTGATACGTTTGAGCATGAGAAAAACTGAAGGAAGAAAAGAATAACATAGGGAAGAGTGAAGAGTGATTTTTGTTGTATAATTCTTGATATGTATTCAGTTTCGTTCATGTCTTTAAATAGACCACTCATTACAACAATTATTTGGAATTCAAATAACAACAAAGCAAAAAGTAAGGAAGAGTGGTGCCACTCATGCACACATCATGCATGCTTCGTAGATTGTTGGCACTACTTTATTCATACTACTAACAAGTAAATAACAACAATTAAATAACGAACCCATTACTTTGCTAATGAACTGACCACAACTCTGTTGGCCAACTGACCAAATCCTGTCTACCAATTACATGGGAGTATCATGTTTGCACCCATGTATGGCATATGTGATCATAATATCATTCCATTCCATCCACACACACCAACCCCCCCCCCCCCCCCCCCCCCCCCAAAAAAATATATATATATATATATATATATATATATATATATATAAATAATAATAATAATAATAATAATAATAATAATAAATTATCCTTGTCCTCAAGGATGAAGTGCGGATACGTCCTGGAAAAACACTATCGATTCTCCCAAGTTGCGTCCTCCATAAGGGTACCAACCCACTTAACCAAAATCTCATGCTTTGGGCGATATTTCCCTTTCTCAGTCACACACCTATCCAAAACAGCTTCAGGTTGTGGTAACAGAGTGGAATTGTCGTCCATAAAAGGTAGTTGTGGTGAAAGAGGCGCTACCGAACCTAGGTGTTGTCATAGTAAACTTACATGAAACACATTGTGGATTTTTGAACCTGATGGTAAATCTAATTTGTATGCAACCGAACCAAATTTTTCCAGGATTTGAAATGGTCCAAAATAACGCGGTGACAATTTGATGGAACTTCGAAATAACTTCTAATCCTCCTGCAATGTAGTTAATTACTCTATCATGTCAAGGCGGCTCTGGTGGGCCATCATTTGCTTTCCCTTGTCGCTCCCCACTTTAAAAGTTCAGCTACTTCCAATTTGAGGCCGACGCAGTCCTCCGTTCGATGGTCGTGATTCCCGTGAAACTCACATCGAAATCTGGCATCTCAATGTTCTGAGGGAGCGTTCATTCTTTGTGGCCACTTGATTGTCTTTCCTATCTCTTTCATCACCGCTACAAGATCGACATGCTCAATGCTGAGGTTGTATTTTGGGACTGGAATCTACGATCGACTTGATCTTGGTTGAATTTGTCCATACGATCGTCTCTCGACTGACCTGTTATCTCGGGGTAGGTTACTGTGTAGATCGCTAGTTGGAAAAGGTTCGATTCTTCTGCCATTCGACTTCCTATCAATACGATCATTCCGTTTGTTTGCATAATTATTGGCTTTTCTGATGTAGTTAGCTTCACCCCCCCTCCCATTTAATTTGGGCCCACGCTTTCGCAAGTACATCTTCTATTGTCCTGCATGGGTATTTGGTGAGTTCCTTGTAAAGGTCGGAGTCAAACTTGAGTCCTTTTTTAAAGGCGTAGATTGCGATGGCTTGGTTGCAATGTGGGATTTGCACTTTCTCTTTATTGAAGCGTCCGACATACGTCCTTAGGTTCTCTCCGTGCCTTTGTGTTATGGTGTAAAGGTCGTCTGATTGATTAGTTGCGCAAAAGAAGTAATAGAGTTATTGGGTAAGTTTGTATACCATTGTAGAGTGGGATCGCTAAGGTTAGACCCGATAGCTTTGCACATACACGTTTCTCTAAGGTCATATGGGATTGCTGTAGTGAACATCCTCTGTTTGTATTGCACTATGTGGTCATCTTGGTCTGTTGTGCCTTCATACTGCTTCATGTTTGAGAAGCTAAACTTCTGGGCATCTCGACAAGGGCAATCGCGTCGACAAAGGGTGAATCCACGAAGCTGTTTGCTGTGCTTTTTCTGATCGACGCTGGGACTTCTAGAATCCTTTGGATAAGGGCTTCCATTTCTGTAAAGCTGCAAGAGAGTTCAGGGTCAGCAAATAAATGTAAATTAGAGTTTGATTTTACCAACTCCGGTGTCGACTAGAGTGACACGGGGGTCTTGAGGCATTTTCAGGTTGTAGATCCACGATTGGATTAAGCTATTGTGGCACTTCTTGTCAGATAGGAGTGTTGTTAAGATCGATTTCGACCCGAGCTGTTTGGGTCGTGCGTTGATTTAGTTCAACATTAGGGTTCATCTCTGGCCTTTGAAGATCCATCGATGCGACCAACACTATCCTATCGACTTCTTACTCATTGTCGAATGCTGGGATTGAGAGCTCTGGCATTATGTTGTTTGGTGCTTCGTCGCTTATGGCTCTTAGTTCGCCATTTTACGTCCGGATCGCAACATTTTCTACCTCAAGCATCCGTAACTTTTCAGCATTTGCGACCATCTGGGTAGTCAATGCGGCGATCTGCTCTTCAACGATTGGTGGGTTTCCATCTCCAAACATGTTAAGAGGCTTTCACTTGATTTGACTAATTCATTTATGAAGTTACTGTGGGCCCCACGGTGGGTGCCAAATTGTAGGTGGTCGATCTACAATTGATATGGATCGGGTCGGATTTGAGTTAGGCCCAAGCAACTTGGCCTATCTGGTCGAATCGAGCGAGTCAACTGCTTAAACCTGCAAAAGAAAAGAAAAAACGAGCAAAAAGAACAAATGACAATAAAGAGAAATTAGTAGGGTGATTCTTTAGCCTTAGATGTGTTTGGGCTGAGCGTTTGTAAGGGTTTATCGTAACTGAGAGGGGAATCGAATTCCTGTAATCAGAGTTTAATCGAGCAAAGTTTTGACACATTAAAGAGCTTTTTCTAGTGAGGTTTTTTCCAAAGAGTTGCTCTGTGATTGAATCCCTCTATTTATAGGCTCCCTGACCCTCCAACGTTCATGTGGATTCAATTCGATGATCAGATTGATTAAGGGAGGGAGGGATTTTCAGAGAGATTTCCTTTTTCAAATAAACTGTTACAATCGTTAACAGTAAAAAGTAGTAACTATTGTTTGGACTGAATCAACGACCAGGTCTCAACTGATAAGAGTTTTGGGTCGACCCACTATATGTGGGCTTAAACTGGGTTTCAACGAAATAGGCTTTGGGCCTTAAGCATTAGGCACAAAAACCATTTTTGGCTACTACAATTATTAGATAATAAGCTGGGCAACTTAAATGAATTAAAATGGATTTTAAATTAATATAATTTGAAAGAATTGCAATTTGCAGCATTAACTCAAAACGGTAAACTCCATATTTCACAAATTACATTTGGATGCTTTCCAATTCCCATTTCACCTTAATATTTAAGGGTTCAAATCCCATCATATATATTTTTACAAGTATGTGTGAAGAGTTTTCTTTCCAATACTATGGCAGTATACATGTTCGGTGTCAAATTTCAAATGCGGAAAGTTTTCTACTTGGTGTTGTTGGAGCAGAAATCCTGGTCATAGTGTCACACACGTAGTGTTTGATTTCGATAGGTCCCAACAAACAAGGGCGAAGCCAGGATTTTGGCTTTGGAGGGGCCAAAACAAAAGGAAATTCAAGTTTGTGCAAAACAAATATATTAATATTTAAAAATTAAATTATTTAAAAAAAAAAATGTAATACCGTTTAGTCTCATAAATTAATAAATAAAAGAAACATAAGTTTTATGAATCAAAATGTCGCTCTTTAAAATCTAAAAAATAATTTATAATTGAATCTATATTCATATTTAATTATTGTAATTGAGAATCATTTGCAACATAAAATATATACATACCCAATAGTACTATTTAATTGTAAAATTATCTTATTGATGTTGAGTTCGACATTGTATTGCAATGTAACAAGCTCTAATATCTGGAATATCTATGTTGCATGTCTCACAAAATGAACTTACTACTTTAGTAAATAATCTATCACATCCAGTATTTCTTAGTGATCATGGTTAATAATCTCCATGATATCTATTCATTAGATACATTATTAAATAGGAACACATGAATAATTTCTTTTTAAAACGGTTATGGTCACAGGCTCATAACTGCTGATGCTGTCTCACTCTCACATCAAACTTTCTTAGATATATAGGTTTGGACCAAACTTTAAAGTGTAATAATTATATTTATAATTAAAAAATAATATGATGAGTCGGAGATATCTTTACCTATATAAACGCATTATGACAATTTTATACATAGAAAATTTGTTGAAAATATTTTGGTTGGGGGGGGTGGGGCGGCGCCATGGCCCCTGTCGGCCCCCACCTATCTCCTCCCCTACCAACAAACCCCTAAACCTTTCGATGTCAGATTTCAAATGTGACTAGTTTTCTCCCTAGTGTTGTTGGGAGTAAATATGTGAACCACGCTTATAGTGTTTAATTTCGGCAGGTCCCGAGACCTCGACCTATTCGGTGTCAAATTTCCCAAAAAGGAAAAATGAAAAAAGTCAGTTAAATTTAAGACATACAAATAACCATAGCCACAATAGGCCTTACATTCCATTCGAGTCCAGCCCAGCTCAGCCTAGGTCCATAAACACTGACACTTTTCTACAGACTCGTTAAATAAAAAAGAATGCATTAATGTCGCTGTAATTAGTAATATAAAAGTAATTAGAGATATTATTATAATTAAAAAAAATTGATAATAATTAGCGTTGTTGTAATCCACACCCAAAAATACATTGAAATGAACCCCACATATTTCCTTAATCCTCGGCATTTCTCTATTTAAAAAGATAGTTACATTTAAAGAAACAAAGTAAAAGAAGCAACGAGAGAGACGAAGAAAGCATACAGACACCGCTGTAAATTTCAAAACACTCAATTTTTACTTGCGTTGCGAGAGAACTAGTCACATTTACACCGTCCAAACAACAGGAGGCGGAGGAGTCTTGGTGAGGAAGCACACACACAGACAGAGAGAGAAAGCGAAAGAAGGAAAAAAAAAAAAACAATAAAACAAGTGAAGAAAAAGTTGAGAGAGAGAGAGAGAGAGAGAGAGAGAGAGGTTCTTCAAGAGGTTTCGAAGTCAAAGCTTAGTTTAACAAGTTTATTTTTTCTGGTTGGAAGAGAAAAAAAACAAAAAATTTTTTTTAAAAAAAAAACTAGAAAAAGGAAGCGATTACGGGTGAAGAAGAGATTTGTTTTGATCGGGGAGAAAAACGGATGATATATCCGATCGTGAGCGATCGGAGGAGATGCTCGTCTCTGACGGCTGTGACGGTGGAGGGAGGAGGTGGTGGTGAGGAGGAGGTGGTGGAGGAGGAGAGGAGGTTGTTTGGTGGAGGATGAAGAAAGGTAAGGGGAGGAACAATGGCTTGTTGCCGAATTCGTTGAGGATTATATCATCTTGTTTGAAGACTGTTTCTACGAATGCTAGCACTGTTGCTTCTACTGTTCGCTCTGCTGGTGCATCCGTCGCTGCTTCTATTTCTACTTCTTCCGAAGATCACAAAGATCAAGTAATTTATTTCTCTATTGTTCAGTTTCGATCAAGTTCACTGTCTTAATTTGAAAGAAAACAAAAACGATTAAAACTGGACTTGATTGTACGGTTTCTATAACTCATTTCTCAGTTTTGTGAAAACTGTATGTTTGAGCTTAGTTTTGCGTACTGGCGAGACTGTGAAATTGGATGAACTTACAAATTATATATCTACATATTAGGAAAAACAGAATTTAAACCTCATTAAATACCACTTGATTCTAGCTAATTTATTTGATCTAGGGGTGTTACTCTTTTCGCATTATGATAAACTGGAGTTGATGGATGGAGTGGTTTTTTCATCTTGGCATTAGGCAATCCATATATCGAGTAGAATTAATAAAATTTTACTTTTATGAGCTTTAGCATGCATATATCAACTCACTATCTTTCACATTTTGTTTTCAATTATGAAATTAATTAGTTTTTCATGGTTTGGTTCTATTGACCTTGATGTTGATTTACAAGTAAATGGAAATTAAAAGAGATGTGCTCTAATGAAGAAACCTTCACATTTCATATAAAACAGAAGGTTCGGTAATAAGGTTCACATATGACTACACCTCAATGGGGAACTTAATGAGATTGCGTTGTAGAGATGTTTCAAGGGGGGATGACATGCTGTTGACTGGATATGTCCAGACATTTTTTCATGTTATCTTGTTGCTGAATTGGTATTGTTATTATTTTCAGAAATTGTGCCTAAATGTAGGAACGTGGATTGTAGTCACTTTATTCAGGAACTTGGCATGACACCAACTCATTATGCATATGGAAGTGATGAGTTTGTAAATTAAATTAAATTGTTATTAATTATACGTGCTATAAGCTTAAATTCGTGAGCAAGACTCTCTCTGAGAGTCTGAGTACTTTTATTGCATTATTTTCCATTTCATATTTTTATCCAGAATTATTTGCTGATCTCAATGTTCTTGACTTCTATTTTTTGTGCAGATATTTCTTTTTTTTTGGTTCCTTTTACCTTTCAATTTGTAGATAATGTTCACTTGAAATTGACTTGATGTGTATTCTTTCCCCTTGATGTGGACTTGGTAAATTCTCAATCAAAATTTTTATTCTGTTAAGACTTCTATTATCCCGCAACCTGCAGGGTTAGATTGCTAATCCTTTTGTTATTCATCCGCTACCATTTATATTTTTGGACATCATGTTTAATATACTGGACTTTAACTTTTATTGATGACAGGTAACATGGGCTGGTTTTGACCATCTGGAGCTTGTTCCATCTGTCTTCAAACATGTTCTCTTACTTGGTTATCAAAATGGCTTTCAAGTCCTTGATGTGGAGGATGCCTCTAACTTCAGTGAACTTGTTTCGAAGCGTGATGGTCCGGTATCATTCTTACAGTTGCAGCCCTTCCCTGCGAAGTCTGATGGTCATGAAGGATTCAGAACATTACATCCCTTCCTACTGGTTGTTTCCGGGGAAGACAACAATAGTTCAAGCCTGGGTCAAAATCGTGGCCATCTGGGTGGGGTCAGAGATGGTAACTTGGAGTCTCAGTCAGTAAACTGTGTCAATTCTCCTACAGCTGTTCGGTTCTATTCCTTTAAGTCTCACTGTTATGAGCATGTGCTGAGATTCCGCTCATCTGTGTGCATGGTTAGGTGCAGTCCACGGATTGTAGCTGTGGGTCTTGCCACACAGGTTAGTGTCAGCCTCAGTGTATCATATTTAGAATGGGATAAAACTTAATTTTTTTTTTTTAATTTACCATCTACACAGATATTAACGCACGTTGATATTTGAATGTGCATAGGCAGAGGTGGGAGGTAGAGATCATTATAATTGATGTTGAATTTCCTTGACGTAGGCTTTTCAATTTATATTGCTCATCCTATGGATTTTATTTGGAAGTCCAAGTTTCAATGTAGATCATTCTGTCAGCAAGAGGCCCTTTTCTAATAATTTTGTAGATATATTGGCTTGAATAATAACTAAACAAGTAGTTCTTATCTATGTTAGTTGTGGCACTATCATGGTACATACCTACAGAAGGCCATGCCATTTATTGCAAGGCAATTATGTGCTTTTCATGAGAATAAGTTTACTGGTGGTGTTCTGAATTTTGTCACTGATATGCTTGATATATGGTTGCAGGTATACTGTTTTGACGCTCTCACTCTCGAGAATAAATTCAGCGTTCTCACCTATCCTGTTCCCCAGTTAGCAGGACAAGGAGCCGTTGGGGTTAATGTTGGTTATGGTCCATTGGCTGTGGGTCCTAGGTGGTTAGCTTATGCTTCCAACAACCCAGTGTTGTCAAACTCAGGACGCTTAAGCCCACAAAACCTGACACCTCCAGTTGTTAGTCCATCAACGTCACCAGGTGGCAGTAGTTTGGTAGCTCGGTATGCAATGGAGTCTAGTAAACAGTTAGCTACTGGCCTAATGAACCTAGGGGACATGGGATATAAAACTTTGTCAAAGTACTGTCAAGAGCTGCTTCCTGATGGATCTAATTCTCCAGTATCACCAAACTCATCCTGGAAAGTTGGTAGACATACTGGAGCAGATATGGACAACGCAGGAATGGTTAGTTTTGCACTCAGTTTGAAATTTTATTACTCTGTTTTATTTTGATTATTGAAGTGGAACCGTTGAAAAGGAAAAAATAAATAAAATGAAAAGAAATAAAGAAATGAGATACTTATGGGCTAAAAGATTTTGTACTGTATGTGAGTAAGATTTTATTGTATTGATTTATTGATTGTTGTCATTTAAACTGGTTATTGTAGGTTGTTGTCAAAGATTTTGTTTCCCGAGCTGTTATATCGCAATTTAAAGCTCATACCAGCCCATTATCTGCTTTATGTTTTGACCCTAGTGGGACACTTTTGGTTACTGCCTCTGTATATGGGAACAACATTAACATTTTCCGGATAATGCCATCTTGCACGCGAAGTGGATCAGGCAATCGAAGTTATAACTGGAGTTCTTCTCATGTGCATCTTTACAAGTTGCATCGTGGAATAACATCAGCTGTTAGTATATATCTAGTTTGAAAACATTTCACCTATTTTCTTTTTTCTTTTTTCCTTTTGAGGACTGAATTCTCTCATTTTTGCATGTTTGTTTACTTGACAGATGATCCAGGACATTTGCTTTAGTCATTACAGCCAATGGATTGCAATTGTTTCATCTAAGGGCACTTGCCATGTTTTTGTTTTATCACCTTTTGGTGGCGATTCTGGGTTCCAGGCTTCTAATTCTCATGGTGAAGAGCCATTCCTATTTCCAGTTTTGTCTCAACCTTGGTGGTCTACCTCATCTGGCATCATTGATCAGCAATGTTTGCCACCCCCACCACCTGTTGCCCTCTCTGTGGTGAGCAGGATAAAATATAGTAGTTTTGGATGGCTTAACACAGTAAGCAATGCTGCTGCACCTTCTACAGGGAAGGTTTTTGTGCCGTCTGGTGCTGTTGCTGCTGTTTTCCATAACACTGTATTTCACTGTCTTCAGCATGTTAACCCCAGAGCCAATTCCTTGGAGCATCTTTTGGTTTATACTCCATCAGGTCATGTGGTTCAGCATGAGCTTCTGCCATCAATTGGTATGGAACTGAGTGACAGCAGTTCAAGAATCCGGACAGCTTCTTTGGCTCACATACAGGAGGATGACTTACGAGTGAGAGTTGAGCCTGTACAATGGTGGGATGTATGTAGGCGATCAGATTGGCCAGAAAGAGAAGAATCTTATTCCGAGGCCACTTGTAACGGACAAGATGCTGCTGAAACAGTTCAAAATAAATCAGATTGTGAGGATAATTATGGAATGGGTTTTCTGGACATTAGTGACTGTGTGGGGGGAAAAGCAACTTTAAAGACTTACTCTGTCAAGCCCCATGATAGATTCCACTGGTACTTATCCAATGCAGAGGTGCAGGTCATCTCTGGGAGGTTACCAATTTGGCAAAAATCTAAGGTACTTATTGTGTTGAAGTTGCAATGCCTACTATTCTGTGCTATATATTTGCTTTGATTTACTCCTTTCATTTTTCTAGATTTCTTTCTTTATGATGGATTCTCCAAGAGTTAATAATTGTGCTGGTGGAGAGTTTGAGATTGAAGAGGTCCCCATTCAAGAGGTTGAAATCAGACGGAAGGCATTGTTGCCAGTATTTGATCATTTTCATAGCATCAAATCAAGCTGGAATAACAGGTGATCAGCAGTTTATTTATGTTTCCTGCTATGATTTTGTATATACTACTACTACTATTACTGTCATGAGATGTAGATATCTGTTTCTTGGAAGAGTTTCTGGTTAAGATTGATTGGAGCTTGTAGTGTTGCTTGTAGACCGGTGTCGCTGTAAAATTTTACTGGAAATTGGTCAATCTTGCCAGACTTGCAAAGTAGCCCTTTCAATAAGCATTAAGCATTATTAAGCTTCAATTTATTCGAGACTTTATTTGCGGGGGAGTTGAAGTATCATTTGTTGTCATTGTTGCACAAATGGTTAGGAAAGGATATTTGGTTTTGTGGTATTGTTGGAATTGGAGAATTATGTTTTATTTTGTTACAGTTTCTGAAACTATAGTAGAGTCCACTTTAGGAAGCATGGTTTTATTACAAATTTGAGGAAAAGAATATTTAATACTCTATCATATGGTTTTAGTAGATTCAGTATGAAATTATTTTTATTTGGGTCAACTTGGATTCTTCTTTATGTAACTATCTAATCCGCTGGCAAAGCATTGATTCAATGCTTTGTTGAGTCAAATTCTTCTGATGTTACAGCTTCAGGATACTGGATGTGAGATATAATTTACAGGTCTACGTCTCCGATGTTATGCATGCAACTTATGGCTACACGAGTTCGTTTAATGGCTTTTGGTTGTGCTAACTTTAAAAGGACTTATTGCTGATACATGAATAATAAACGTATTATTATTCATAATCCTAATAACTTTTTTCAATTTGGGGTGAATGCATGCACACATTTTCTTACATGCTTGCCTGCACATCTTTTCTCTGATTTGCTTTTATAATTTTTATAGTGTCTTTTTGGTATTTTGCTGTAGGGGTCTTGCTGGGGAGAAGTGTTCTCATCCTTTGTCTCCTGAACCCTATCAAGCTGAAGACAAGATCACACAAGAGACTATCATTTGTCACTCAAAGCCAGCATCACTTAGCTCTACTGAAAGTTCTGAAGGGGGTAAGTACATTAGTTGTATAAATTTAATTTTCATCTGTCTACCTTCTAAAGACAATATGCCCTGGAGTTATATTTTGGAAGAAGAGAATTTAGAATATGATATATTGATATTAGAATCACTTGTCATTTTTTTTCTCATGCTGCAAAAGATTAGCATTAACTGGTGATATAATTCTTTGGGTAAATGCTGAAAATTTGTATTTGCATTTGTTGTTGAAAAACCCTTTTTCAGGGAAATACTGTATATATACTAATTGGTTTATGCAATCATTTGTTACTATGACAATTTGTTTCTGTGTATTTGCTGTGAGTTGTGACAATTTGAGCCCACATGATTTTGGGCTATTTAAGTTAATGTGGTGATATATTTTTTCTGGTCATGATCATGGTGAAATTGTTTTGATATGGGACTGATTTTATGTAAAAATTTCCATCAGGTTCCTCAAGAAGAATTGAGAATCTGCTTGATTTGGAACAAGTGAGTAATGAGAAGTCTTATGTACCCTCTGGCCATGCTCTGAATGAGATTTACCTTGGAAGACGAGAGTATACCATGATCGAACCATCCTCACTGAATAAAAAATCCTTAGACTTTGTATCTTCTCCATCTAAACAATCAAAAAATGTTATTTCTCATGTTAACAACAGCATTCCAAAGGGTTATCCCCTTTTAGAGTGTAACTCACCTTCTCCAGGAAGGAACACTTGTGGGGTTGATGATATGCCATTGAGTAATGGCCATTACAATTCTCATATGGATATTCTTGTGGACGGGCCAGCCCTCCCTTCAGTAGAGAAGCCTGTAAATTTCAGGCTGTTTTTGCAAGAGGAGCATTGTAAAGTATCGGAGCATGAAGAGTGTCGCAAGTCAACTGAAGTTGTAAATGATGATGTTGACAGTAGCAGTAGCCACTGTGAGAGGGCAAAACTTGAAGAGGATGAGGAAAATGATGAAATGTTCGGTGGCATATTTCCCTTTTCCGAAGAAGGTAAAGTCCTGAAAATTAAGCTGCAGCAATCCCTCGTTTTCTGTTAACCCTTAGCATGCGGTTCTGTTTTTGGCAGGTTGATCCGTGGAGACTGTTTCCGATTTGGCGTTTTAAGGAGTAATCAATCACCTTACAAAATGTTGTAGAAAACCTGGTTCCAGGTCATTGTAAGCAGTGCTGATATATACTCTGTGGACGATCAAATTGCAGTGCATTGTGTGAATAAGAGTGGGTGTCTTGTGGATTGGCAATTGAAGCCAGCAGAGTATGTGACATCTATCTCTATCTCTCTCTCTCTCTTGTACATTTTGTAGATGGAAAATTATAAATTCATGGACGGTGCTAGTTTTGGGACAAGTTGGTAGAAGTCAGATTTGGGTCTGCATTCCCTGGTCTTGAACCTTCTATCTCAAGCTTGTCTGTATAGTGTTGAATTATGTGTGAACTAGTTCTCTGCAAGCTGTATAACAATATTCGTTTTCTCATAAGGTGAGGGTGTCAAAGAAATGGAAAAGAAAAAAAAAAAAAAAAAAAAAAAAAAAAGATGAATTGATATTTTGTTTATTCGATGCTTTTCCCCGGTTGCTGTTGCTTGATATGCTTATTTCGTTCTTTTCTCTTCCTTTATGGTTGATCATGATTTGAGTGAGATCAATCGAGGTCTATTCTTTACCAATTATTATTACCTTTTTAAATCTGACACCAAACGAGTCAGGGTTTATTGGGTTCAAGATGACTCAAACATCCACTTTCATAATCTTGAGGTATCTGCTCCCACCTAACTGAGAGGGGGTTTACCCATACTTTACGATATTATAGGCAAAAGTGTGATAATATTAGGGGTGTGTAGCGGATAGGATCTATTAGATTTGCCATGATCTAAGATCCGATCCGATCTGATATTACAATCCAATCCAATTTTAGAGCAGAATCTGATTCAATCATGTCCTCAAATCGCATCCAATTCTAATCGATATTATCAGATCAAATAAGGTTGGATCTTGCACACTCTTAAATAATATATTAGTGTTTGAACCCGATGGTGGAGTTCCGTTTTGAAGACTCCAACCACCAAATCAAATGACCCTGGCCTATTCTTTACAAATTATTGATGCCCACTTTTATGCATATACAAGTTACTTTGTGGAGTGCTAGTCCCTAAAAGGAGGGCCTTTTTTTATTTCTTGTTTATGATTCAAAGGATAGGGTGAGACTGAGATTGGGACTTGGGAGTAATCCTCGGGTTTCTTATATTAGTAAACAATTGATGAGATGCTAATCAATCCATAAAGCAAGCGAGGACAGAGATGGGGGGTGTTTATGACTTTGTGGTGTTAAATAAGAGAGCTTTAATTATTTTTTTATAAAATAAAAAATAAAATAAAAAATTTAAATATGGTTTCTATGGTGGACAGTGGACAGGATTCCAATCATATCAATTATCAAAGGTCCTCGTCAACTTATAACCGTTTTGATTGGTTGGTTGGTTCCACCATTACAAATAACATCTGGCATTTATGTGGTTGCTATAATTTCCCCAGGATCATTGTCCTTTTTGTTTCTTTCTCACATTTTTTTTTTCTCCTTTAAATCATGTACAAACTAACTACCAAGACCACTTTTTATACTTAAAATTATCTTTTAGTCGAATGGATTTTTATTGATTTGATTTGTCACCTATCAATTATTCACTCACTAGTTAACTTTCTTTTCTTTTTTAAAAAGAGCATCGTCATGCTACTACTTTAAGGATTGATTCGTACACGAATACTGAAAATGAACCTTACTATTAATTTGTTGATCCGTATACGGATACTAGAAAAATAGACTTTAAATTCATTGACCCTCGTAAATGTACCGAAAATAGATAAAAAGAAATGCTCTCTCTACAATTTTATTAATCATCAAAAACTAAAATCCCTATTTGGGTATATCGTCTTTAAATAGGAAAATAAAAACCTAAAAGAAACATAAAATAACTAGTAAAGCAATAAAATTATCAATTTTCCTATCAAACAGATAATTGAGATAACAATGGAAATTAAAAATACTATAATCCTAAAACATTAAAAACCTATCTAATAAGGAAATAAGATTTGATTTAATAAAATCAAATCATAAAATATTTAACTACCTAATTAAATATACAATAAAAAGAAACATAATAATAATTATTAATTACAAGACTATTTTTAAAATAAAAAGCCTTAAAAAAAAAAAAACTTTAATAATATCTCCTCATCATGTACTATAATTTTTTTTATTTTTTATTTTTGATATATAAAAGAACAACAAAACAGCTTACACAGAGCAAACAACAACACACAAAGCACAGCGTACCCAGAACAAACTACAACCCTCTAAGCACAGCCAAGTTAGGACCAACCATCCATCCAAAGCCACTCACTACACGAAGAAAAAGCTGAATTTGCAAGCGAAAGAGCTAAGGAGTTTCCAGATTTGGAAACAGCTAAACACTTAGATATACCTACAATAGAAATCAGCAAATTAATGTCATTCATGACATATTTAGATTCCCCTACAAGAGGGATGGAATCGTTTAAGACGGATACCACTCTATGAGACATAACCTCCACCAAATTCACTTTCAGATTGTAAAAATGGGCAAGCTGCAGCCCCTCACGAAGAGCAATCAGCTCCCCCACCTCTGCAGTAAACCTTCCAGGCAATTGGTTGGCCCTAGCAGCAATCACCAACCCCTTATCATCCCGAATTGCAACCCCAATCCCAATAGACAGCCCTTTGTTACGCCGAGCAGCAGCTGTGTTGAGCTTGAACTGACCCGGAGGAGGAGCCAACCAATCCGATCCAGTTCTAGGATGAACCGTGGGAGCAAGGGTAGAAAGAGCCCTCTTTGATTGCTGAAATTCTGCCAACAGAGTACCTGCACCAGATTCCACCAATTCTGAAGGTTTACTCATGCCTGTATTACACAAATTATTTCGGTTACCCCATATAGCCCAAGCTATCATGCAAAACCCACCTAAATCCTCAATAGATAGATTAGAGGAGGCAAACAACAGCACTTCATCTGCTGGGAGCTGCTGCACCTCTTCAAAAAAACCCCCAAATTTCGAACAACCCCAACAATTTACTGCCCTTTTACACCAGAAAATCGCATGAGCCACCGACTCCACAGGAGCTGCACAGCTTGGACACCTAGGAAACGCCACTATTTTTTTTTTCCAGAGGTTATGAAGGGAAGGTAAAGCATCCCAAAAAGTTCGCCAAACAAATATTTTAACTTTAGGAGGTATATTAAGACTCCACAGCTTCTTCCACCAGCACTGGGACTGATCAGAATTGGAAGATGATGCACTAACCTGTTGCGAAATGGCCAACCTATACCCGCTTTGGACTGAATACTCTCCATGTTTGTCAAAATGCCAAGCAAGGTAATCCTCCCCACCATGCCAACTTACCGGAATGGTAAGCACCATCTCCTTATCTCTTGATAACAAAAATCTGTCCAGCTTTTCTATATCCCACCAACAATGATTTCTTGACAGCAAATCAGCCACCCTTAAATCTAATCCCGAATCAGGCGTAATAGTCCTAAACGTATTGGGACGGGGAATCCACCTATCCTTAAATACCCTAATTGTTTTACCATCTCCAACCACCCATTTTAGCCCTTGAGAAAGTAACTGTCTGCCCCACAAAATACTACGCCAAACATGAGAAACACTAGATTTAGCTGCCACCCGTAAGAACTCATCTAAAATATTTTGCCTTCATTAACCTAGCAACCAAGGAGTCAGGATTCTGCAAAATACGCCAAGCTTGCTTGGCTAACAACGATTTATTAAATAAAATGAGATCCTTGAAATTTAACCCACCATAACATTTCGGTTTGCAAAGACTCATCCATTTAACCCAACTAATCTTCCTTTTGCCTTCCTTAGAACCCCACCAAAACTTAGAAAACATCGAACCTAAGTCCTTACAAAGACCCACCGGAAGCTGGAAGATACTCATCGCGTAATTCGGAATTGCTTGAGCCACTGCCCTAATCAACACCTCCTTACCCCCAAAAGAAAAATAATTATCCTTCCAACCCCTCACCTTCTTCCACACCCTCTCCATAATATCATTAAACAATAATCTCTTATTTCTACCCACTAAAGTAGGGAGACCTAAATACTTATCTTGCTGAAAACAGTCCTCTATCCCCAATAAATCATATAAATCAGCTTTTGTGCCACTCCCCACATTAGCACTAAAAGTCACCTTACTTTTCTGTAAATTGATAACCTGACCCGAACCACTTTCATACACTTGCAAAATCTCTCTTATACTAATACTACAATCTCTCGAAGCCCTACAAAAAAGAATACTATCGTCAGCAAAAAACATATGACTAATAAGGGGACCATCCCTTCCACACCGAATCCCTAAACCCCTGCCATTATTTTCAGCTCTCGAAATCAACCCCAAAAAAGCCTCCGCACAAAGGATAAAAAGATAGGGGGAAAGAGGACACCCCTGTCTAAGTCCTCTAGAAGGCTGCACTTCACAAACTGATTGCCCATTAAGCAAAAAACTGAGAGAGGGAGTAGTAATACAATCCAAAATAAGCACTATCAAACTTTGTGGAAAATTCATTTTACGCATAACCGCCTCTAAGAATTTCCATTCAACTCTATCATAAGCCTTACTCATATCAAGTTTGATAGCCATCAACCCCTGTTTCCCACATTTCTTCCTAGCAATCGTATGAAGTGATTCAAAAGCAACAATCACATTATCAAAGATATGTCTACCCGGGACAAAGGCTGACTGGTTAGGGGAGACAATAGCATGCAAAAAAGGTTTTAATCTAAAAGCAATGGCCTTTGTAATAGTCTTATATACAACACTACACAGTGCTATAGGCCGAAAATCCTTAGGGGAAGAAGGATTAGTAATCTTAGGAATTAAAACAACAGAAGTACGATTAAATTCCCTAATGGAAACACTTCCATTCAACACACTTAAACAAACTCTAGTAAAATCAGCCTTCAAAATATGCCAAAATTTCTGAAAAAAAATCGCATGAAACCCATCCGGGCCAGGGGCTTTAGTTGGACTAAGATCAAAAAGAGCTAACCTGACCTCCTCCTCAGTAAACCCCTTATCCAGCTCTGCTCGCTGAACCTGAGAAAAAGAAGAACTGATACCCTCTAAGGCTCTGCTGATATTAGAAGAAGATGGAATCGCTGACTGGAACAGGGAATGAAAAAAACCTTGAATAACCCGAGCCATCCCATCCTCTGTTTCTTCCATCCGACCCTCATCATTTTGAAGACTGTGAATAGAATTTTTCCGCTGCCTACATGTACTATAATTTTATACCAAATAAATATTCAAACATTATTTTTCACTCCAATTCCATTACATTACTTTTATCTCTTAAGATTTTAATATTTCTTCCAATTCCATTACATTACTTTTATCTCTTAAGATTTTAATATTTCTTTATGTAATTGGATAATATTATCATTAATTTCACTACACCTTCGTTGCTGAATGTAAAAGTAACTTATTGATAAGAATCCAAATAGTATAATATTTAAACTTTTAATAGTCTAAAATCACATCCACTCTAAGTAAGGTTGTGCATTTCTCTCTCACTTATTTTGGATAAATTTTTAATAGGTAAATTATCATTTTCCTCCTGAGGTTTGCCATATTAGATAAACTATCCCCTCTAGTTTCAATAATAGCATGTCAACCCCCTAAAACCCAAACTACTAGTCATTTTACCCCTTCTGTCAAGTTTTCCATCCAAAAACCACAAGCCTTAACCAACAAAGCTACTCAATCCCTTTGTTGAAGATTTATTGATTTAAATATGTATATATATAGTTATATAAGTTGTTTAAAATAATTTAAATATGTTTATATAATTTAAAATAAACTCATATTTAATAATAATACATAAAATCAGATTTATGAAAAAGAAAACGAAAAAGGAAATAAGAAAATAAAAGGAAACCTAGAAAATCCAGAAAATCAAAGCCCGTAATTTTTTTTTTTCTTTTTGTTTTATTGAATTTTTTCCTTTTCAAAAAATATATTATTTGAATTTGATAAAATAAAAACCCCAGAAAATCAAAGCCCATAAATTGAAAAGGGAAAAAAAAAAAAATAATAATAATAATAATAAATTTTCCTTTTTTTTAATTTTTTTTCCTTTTATTTTCTTTTCTCCTTTTTCTTTTTCATTTTCATAAATATGATTTTATATATTATTATTAAATATGAGTTTATTTTAAATTATATAAATAGATTTAAATTGTTTTAAACATCTCTTATATATATATATATAGGGGCAGGATCCATGACCCTATTTTTTTACGCAATTTTTGACACAATTTCTTGGCCATTGGATCTTGTTTCTTTTAATGGATAAGATTTATTCTCTTTTTCTTTCCTTATTTATTACAGACATTGTCTCTCACCTAATTAACTCTTTATCTCTCCATAATATTATTATTTTATTAAATTCTCTCACCTTAATTAATTTTATGTCTTTAATTTATTTATTTTTCTTTTCTTTTTTCCTTTATACGGTTCTTTTTTTTCTTTTCTTTTTTTTCTTTACCTGAAACTAGAACATATCACTCTCACTTTTTAGTCTTTAAAATCCTTTTTTTTTTTTCTTTCTCTCTTTTTTTTTTTTTTTACTATTCTTATTTCTCAATTTACTTCATCTAAAATCAAAAATTTTATACATGTAATCACTCTCCTCTTTTATTTTCTTTCTTTTTAATTTTTTTTTTCTTTTCCTCTTATTATTTCTTATTTCATTAACTTATGAGTTGTACTTGTGCAAAGTTGTACAATTATATTGTCCTGGTCTTGTTAATATATTTACAACGTTGAACAGAAACATCATACATGACTTCATTTATACTGATATTTGTAAAATAAAATCTATACGCAATAAGTAAATCAATGAAAAACTACCAATGGATACATGACTTGATTTATAAAATCAATAAAACATGTTAGGTATGCTGGATGTACTTTGCCCATCTCTGTTGTCCTATGATTTGCTCATCTCAAATCAATAAAATCTATAAAGTTATTCATTACTAAATTTTGTAAAATAAAACATGTTCAATAGTTCAAAAAAATAAAAAAAAAACTAATTCAAAAGATTACATGGCTATTCTTTTGTCAAAAAAAAAAAAAAAAAAAAATTACATGGTTATACCGTAAACCAAATCATAACAGAAACCAAAACACTTTTCACCAGCAATCAAACTACCAATTTGGATGCTCTTATCATCTTCAATAACCATTCAACATACTGCTAACTATTATTCTGCATGCTGGATCTACTTTGCCCATCTCTTATGTCCTATGAGAAAGCCAAATAATTTGATTATGAACAAACATAAGAAAACAAATAATCAAGAAAAATTACAATTAAAACTTACATTAATCTTCATCACAACTTTCCAAATCTTGATCGAACTCTTGTGTTCCCTCGAATTCTGAAACAAAAACAAAAAAAATCATAGTTAACTCGAGTATATATAGATTGATGAACGATGATATGATTAAAAAAAAAAAATAACTCATACCTTGTCTAGCTGATTCAAGCTTTCTTCTTTTTGGATTTAAAGGGCAATTTCGCTTGTCATGCCCATACTTCTCGCATAATTTACACTGCCTTTTTTTCTTATTTAAGGACAACTCAATACCACTTTTTATTCTTTTAGAATTGTTAACATCTTTTTTCCTACCTTTCGTTTGCGAGACATTAGGATCCATAAGCAAAGATTGAGAAGAATGGACTTTATCACATAAATCATCTTTCATTTGTAACCTATCTATTGGATGCTCATGCTCATAAACTTCTGAAAACTTTCTTGATAATTCGTTTAAAGCTTCCATGTAGATGATGTATTTTTCCTTTGAAGATGCTGCTGTACAAGCCAATTTAGTTGCTTGGTGACACATATGGCTAAGTCTCAGTGCCTCAGATTCTTCATTGTTATCATTTTTCACCAAATCCTCTGAATCCATGATCCTAAACTTATTTGCTTCTTGTTTCCATCTTGGAAGAACAAAGTGTTCTGGTATTATATCAATATCGAGTCGAACAAACACTTTCAAAACATGTCTACAAAGTATTCCAACAAAATCAAAATTTCGGCATTCACACATACCTTTGTAATTTTGCAAGTTTAACTTCACAATAAACTCTTCAGGTTCACCAAACTTTGTTTTTACTAAGTATGTGTGATATTCATCATCACACTCTCTTTCTTCAACTTTGTATCTATTGACTTCATTCCATTCATCCTTGAATTTATTAAAGACTTTTCTAGTATACAATTGTGCTGCATGTTTCAATAGAAATTCTCCATCATTGACGATACGATATTTATGTTCCGACTCAAAATCTTCATCACTTTCTCTTCCCATAATTCTTTTCAATGCTTGCTCATATTTGACAACAAACTCTTTAAGGTTTGTTTTTGATGTAACAAAAGCATCAAAAAATGAATTAATACCCTCACTACGTCCAGTTGTGTTCATTCCTGCAAAAAATATACTACGATTATAAGCAGGTACCCATGAAGCTCTTATCTCATACAAATGATCCAGCCACTCATTATTTTCTAATTTATTTTCAATAACCAAGCTCTTCCATTTTTCTTCAAACTCTTCTATCTTGTATGAAAAAAATGCATTTTTTCATCCCAATCTTAAATTTTGACTTCTTGAAGTATACTTGCGACAACTTCTCAACAAATTTTTTTTTAATATGCCAGAGACACAAACGATGATGAGTGTTCGGAAACACTTTAGCAATTGCAGCCTTCATTGCCAAGTCTTGGTCAGTGATTATAGAAGTAGGATGACGTCCTCCCATTGCTTCAAGCCAAGTTTGAAATAGCCACAAAAATGTTGCTTCTGTCTCATCTTGTAAAAGTGCACATCCAAATTGTATGGATTGTAGATGGTGGTTGACTCCTGTGAATGGTGCAAATGGCATATCATATTTGTTTGTTCTATAAGTTGTATCAAATGAGACAACGTCACCAAAATAATGATAGGCCATGCGTGATCGAGCATCCACCCAAAAGAAATTTGTTGCCCTCCCATTTTCATCACACTGAATCGCATAAAAAAATTGAGGGTTCTCAACTTGTTTTTCTCTAAAGTAAGTGAGAACTGATTGAGCATCCCCTCCATCCAACTACCTATGTCTCACATTCCTCAAATGGTTATAGCAATCTCTACTGTCAAAACCAATATGTGCACCACCTAAAATTGAACAAACTTTTCCAACTTGCAAATTTTCTCTATGAAATGCTTCGGTCAAACTTTTAGCTGCCCCAGGCATGTGTTTGTTTGACTTCATTTTTATTCTTTTTGCTGGAGAAACTATTTTGTGATTGTGAGTATCCTTAAAAATTGAAACTCTCCATTTGTTGGACCATTTATCATGTACAATTCGCATACTAGCTTCACATCCACATTTAATCGTTGAACAATTTCTACCACTCCTTCTGGTATCATCAAACTCACTTGTCTCTTTATTATTTTTTCTTCTTCAATATCACAGCTCTTATTCATTGTAACATACTTCCCTTGATGTGCACAAACAAATTTCCTACTAGTCACCTCATTTGAACCCAATCTAGTCTTAGATGAAGATCTTGTCCGAATCCAAAATCCTTCTTGTCGACCATAATCTTCATAGTAATTTCTAGCTTCATCCATTGTTTCAAAAAACATCCCTACATCTGGTGCTTTTAAGTCTCCTACATTCTTTTTTGCACTACTTGTTTCACCAATATTTTCTTGAGTTGTGTCAACAGCCTAAATAAAATTCAACATATAAAATAAAATAAAATAAATCATGGTAATACAATAATACAATAATTTAAATGTAAAAAAATAACGTTTTTTTTACTATTGATTTGTATTTGGATTATTTTTAATGTTAATAATTTACCCAAATAGATGAAAAACAATTCTTAGAAATTACTTTGGTATGATTACTATATATAGATTTAACTATCATAAAATCTATTTACAAAAATAGATATCATCACATCTATTCAAAAAGAAGAAAAATAAACTAAATCAATTTTTTTCCAAAGCAAAAAATTAAAAGAAATCTAACATGTCAAATCTTACAATGAAAATTTTAACAAGATTGTAACAACCTTATACAAACAATTCCTAAAGAACCAAATTTTTTGTTCTTTCAATATTTAAAAAAAAAAAAAAAAAATTATCATTATTAACCAGAAAACAAGAAGATACAAGATAACAAAAATAATTAAATAAATATAAAAATTCTAAGAATAGAAAAAACACCTTAGATAAACCATGAGCATCTGCTGATAAGTCTTCCAATTCCAAATTTGTTGACATTTTTTAATATGATAAAAATCAGTTGAAGATAATCCAATGAAAGAGAAAGAAAATAAAGACAGAACAATGAAAGATTTTAAAGATTGAAGAGTGAAAGTCTGCTGATATTTTGATTTCAAATAAAGTAAAAAAACGTGTAAAGGAAAAAAGAAAAAAAAAATATCTGTAATAAATAAGAAAAGAAAAAGAGAATAAATCCTATCCATTAAAAGAAGCAAGATCCGATGGTCAAGAAATTGTGTCAAAATTTGTGTAAAAAAATGGGGCCATGGATCCTGCCCCATATATATATATATATATATATATATATATTAATAAACCTACAACAAAGAGCTTAAGTAGCTCAGTTGGTTAAAGCTTGCGATTTTTACCTTAAGGTCTAAAGTTGGAACCTTAATATTAGCATTTTAATTTTTTAATTAACGGTCAAACTGATTTTGGATGGAAAACTTGACAGAACGGGTAAAATAACTAATAGTTTGGGTTTCAAGGGGTTGACTGGCCATTATTGTAACTAGAAAGACTAGTTTATCTAATATGTCAAACATCAGGGATCGGGGGGAAATGATAATTTCCCTTTTTAAAATGATTAGTATTGGATTTTTTTTTTTAAAAAAAAATCAATTATAAATAAAATAAAAAGTATCAATCATTTTTTGAATAAAAAATGAATGTCCTTTGGGTTAGTCCAAATGGCAGAGGAATCTAAAAATCAAGATCAACCGCCCATGGCCATATTATATATAAATAAAAGGGAATATTTCACAAATACCCTTGATATTTGACCTAATGGCACTCTAATATAACTTTTACTCATAATTGTATGTACATCTTCTACCTGACTATCTTATCTAGGCAAAAAAGCCCAAAACCGCTGAACCAGATCAAATCAAACCAACCCGTTTGGTTTGGTCGGTTTTTTTCTTTTAAAAAAACCGTACGGTTTTTTTATAATAAAACTATATGGTCCGGTCTGGTCTATGGTCCAAGCATATCAAACCCAGACCAAAGCATAAACCGAATACTTTTAGCACACAATTTTATTCTATTACATATCACACCCAAAACTTTAAAACTAAGAGTTAAAGTGAAAACCCTAATTTATTATTTCATATTTGTTTTATTAAAACCACCAATAATCTATTCATTTTATTACTTTATTTGGTCTGAAAAAATATTTGAATTTGAATTTTTATATTTGAATATATTTTATTTAATTTATATTGTATATATGAATTGGTCAATAACTCATCATACCATATATTTCTTTTAAATGATGGACCATTTGATATAAATTTTAAATTACATAAAAATTAAAAATTAAAATTTCAAGTCAAGAACCATTAGACCGAACCAGACCAAATTGAACCAATGCAATATTGGTCTGATCAGGTCTGAAAAGAAGATTGGTCTAAACTGGTCCTGTTTTAAAAAAAAAAAAAAACCGAAATTTTTGGTTCGGTTTGGTTTGTTTCCGGTTGAAACTGAACCAAACCGGACTGTGCCCAGCCCTAATCTTATCCATGTAAAAAGTTCAAAATGTCCTAAGTATATATTTTATTATTTTTATCTATTTTAATTGATGGAGGAAATCCATTATTTTTTTAATAAATAATTTATCATATTAATAGATAAAAAGATGTTTTTGCCTTTTGCCTGTTAATTTTTTTATTTATTTTAAATATTATAATAATTTGGGATTAGGGGAGTGAGACATATTCAAGCTTACAACCTCATAGTGTAGATGTAAGGGGCAAACCACTGAGCCAACCTCATATTGTTTTCGTCCGTTAAAATTTAACAATGCACTAGCAACCAGTGTTATCAAACCTGGCCCGGCCCGGCCCGGCCTGACGAGTCAACCTTGAAAACCGATGATCTGATCCCTTAACCGGGTGGATTTGATAATTGGACCATTTATGCAATTAACTCGTTCAATCCCGGTCAACCCGAATAGGTTGATTGATAAACCAACCCGGTGGGTCTAATAAACCCAAATGGGTCAAAACTTAAAAAATATATATTTTTTATTTTATTACTACATTTAATCCTAGTCGTTCAATTTAAATAAGTGACTATAACACTGCTTCTTCTTCCTCATCTGATAACATTGCTTCTTTATATGAATGGTTGAAAAGTTGAAGTTGAAATCTTGAAGACTGCCTTTTGTAGTTCTGCATCTTATATCTAATGTCTAAAGGTATTTTTTCTATTTTCTTCTTACATATCTTGATTTTGTTACGTGCTTCAAACTTAAAAATAAAAATAAAAAAATGTTCTGATTTATTAGGCTTTTCTTCAAACATATGGAGTCCATTAACCGGTTTTCACTTTGCACAATTGTTTTCTAATTTCTATTTTTATTTTTTTTTAGTTTCAATGTCTTCCTCTTAACCCCTAGGCCCTAACTGATTCAGTAGCTACTGGATCAACACCATTAGAATCTGCCCTGATAATAGCTATTGGATCAACACCACCGACTTTATCCATCGAAGAATTGGAAAGTTTTCGCCGAGAAGTGGAAGCATGTAATATTTTTGCTAATTTTTTTTTTTTTTTGAAGTATTATATTATTACATAAATTTAGGGTTTTTTTTTAGGGGGGAAGACTTAAACCCGTAACCTCATAATGCAAATGTGAGGGGTTTACCACCTGACCAACCTTATCTCATCAATATTTTTGCTAACTTAAATGGTAATGACAATATTTTTAAATTTTGACTATAAATATTTTTCCTAAACTATGATTAATTTTAATAAGTTATATTTTATTTGGATGTTATGTAGATGAAATTTTGAATTTACCTTAGGGAATGTTTATATAATTATGGGCAAAAGTTTCATATACATGACATTAGGTCAAATATAAAGGATGTTTGTGCAACATGCCCTAAATAAAAATAAGTGGATTTTGGAGGGTAGTTCTAGAACAATAACAGTAAAGTCTCTTGTAAATGTCTCTATTATAAATAAATTTAAAAAATAAAAATAAAAAATTGTAAATGTCTCATAGATTGGTCGGTCAATTCACCGAGGTTCTTTTCTCGGGGCAACATTTAACTTTTTCCGAAAATTCTCCTTCAACAGCGTTTTGCGAGCTTATATCCCGATTCTCTTCTCAGTCTAGTCCAAAAAACAAAGCAAAATAGACCCGGTCTTGAATTGTCTACTGCTTTAAGATCTGCCGTTTTCACTTTTCAGTCGTTTGAGGAACTGAGAGAGAGAGAGAGAGAGAGAGAGAGAGAGAGAGAGAGCAACCATGGATGTCGTGGGTCAGTTGCAGAGACAGTTCATTGATTTCACTGCATCTCTTTATCGAGAGGTCAGTGTTTTTTTATTTTTATTTTTTTGTCTGGTAAAATTTTACTTCAAATTCAAACCTTCTTAATGGGTTTGTTCATTTGGAGTTTCAGTTCTTTCTGTTGAAATTATTATGAATAATTCTGTTATTATGTAATTGTTTCCATGATGGGTATTTTGTTGTTTGTGGTTAGGGATATGTGGATGATCAGTTTACCCAGTTGCAGAAACTTCAAGATGAGAGCAGTCCTGATTTTGTGGTAGAGGTTATAACTCTCTTCTTTGATGACTGTGAGAAGCTTATCAACAACATGGCCAAAGCTATGTGAGTAGTCTCTCTCTCTCTCCCTTGTTCTAGCTTATCAATTTCTTGTTTGTGTAGTTATTGAGTAGTTAATTTGTTGGAGGAATATCTAATTGGGTTTTTGTTTTTTGTTTTTTGTTTTTTGGTGGTTAGGGAACAACAGGTGGTAGATTTTAAACAGGTAGATTCACATGTTCATCAATTGAAGGGTAGCAGCTCCAGGTATTTGCAGATTTGATATTTTTAGTGTTTCTCGTAGTTGACTGAATTGCTTTATTTGATGTGTGCTTCTGAGATCACTTGTATAGCATTAATGATTGCTTCACTGATGTTACTAATTTGATGCTAAAAAAAGTATAAATCTTTATCTAATTGTGGTCTAAAACTATGATTACATCATGTAAGGATATATATATATATATATATATATATATATATATAGTTTTTCTATTGTCAGTTCGTCCTGATATAAAATATACCAGGACGAAGAATGTGGACCATAGATTATGGAGAAGTTTTAGATAAGTGCATACACTTTGATTCAAAGTATGTAAATCTAATGGTCTACATTTTTCGTACTGATATATTTTATATCAGGACGAACTGACAATAGAAAAACTATAAATATATATATATATATTTTGTTTTTATTTCTTAAATAGTTGTATTAAGGCATTGTCTTCTTTTTTTGGTAAACAGTGTAGGTGCAATGAGAGTTAAAAATACATGTGTTGCCTTCAGAACTTTTTGTGAGGCCCAAAACCTTGAAGGGTGAGTTTACAGAACACATATATTTTGTGATATGTTATTTGTCTGTTATGACATGAAATTCATGTTTTTTTTAATCCAATTTACCCAAGAAAGTTTTTGTTGAAAACAATTGTGATATACTGTACTTGTGCATGTGCTGCCATCATTTATTTTCAAAATTAACAGATGAGGCTGTGGCTCTTTTACTTTCGGTTTTGACCTTAATTGTTTATCTTCTATGAATAAGGAACTTTCCAGTCTCAGCTGATGTATACTGTATTGAAGGATGATTTTTTTTATTTTTTTTTGGTTGCTCTTTTTGACTATAGTCATTTTATGAAATTGTGACAAGTATTGTTCTTGTCTAGACCTTGGAATTGCTAGCGTTTGACGGAAGTCGATAATTTAAACATTTTTGGAAATTTTGGATACCATATTAATTAAAAACAACTTTTATGGGTTTTCATGAGTTGACATGTTCCAACAGTAAGTTGTTTCTTTGCCTCAGTTAATTTTAAAAGTGGAATTAAATAGCTAAATATTCTAAAAGTTTGATTAAAGTTATAAAAAAAAAATACTGGGTGTCCTTACGATAGTCATTCTATCATTCTATCACAGATTCATTCCCATGTGATGCAAAGAAAAGATGGCCTCATACTCTCATGTTTAAGTCATTATGGATATGAAATTGTACTAATTTTGTGCTTTTATCTGAACCTAAAAGTGATGGAGTGGCAAACATAATGGTTTAACCTGAGTCTGATCAACTCAAGAATGTTTGGTGCAGGTGTTTGAGATGCCTCCAACAAGTGAATCATGACTATTCTCTGTTGAAGAACAAGCTTCAAACTCTATTTAGGGTAAGTGTAAAGAAAACTTAACAGCTTTCTGTTCATGTGGTATTTCAAATCATCCAAGGAAGAACCTTCATATGTATACTGCTTGTACTAAAGGGAAAAAAAAATTATATGCTCAGCATAACACTGAAAACAAAAGGTTGCCCTTATGAAACTTAATTTTCTCTATTTGCCACTTCCTTTTCAAATGAAACCCACCTTTTTGTCATTGAAATGTTTCAGCCCCTATCAACTCACCACCCTCATTTTACTCATGACTGTTGTAACAAAGAAGAGAGGAAGTTCATTTCAATTTGTTCTACCACTGGATGTTCAGAAATAGTCGTCAACTGTTATGTTCATCATATCCATCCTTTTGGTTTACTTTATGTCTCAATTTGGGTTTTTAACCTTTTATTTTTTTTACCTTTTTCCTGTTCTGTTACTGTAGCTGGAGCAACAGATTCTTGCCGCTGGTGGATCAATTCCTATGGTGGAATAACTGAAATTGCTGCTATCTCCTATTGGTAAAACACAGAGAGTGAACTGATATTGTTACAGTTACTTTTTATGAGCTTTTGTAGTTCTGAATTCAGCTTGATGAAGGATTTTATTCGATATATGTCTAAAGCCTGAATGAGAGAGGATGCTAGTGTGAATAAACATTTCTACTCTTATACTAAAAGCAAATATTTTTCTTTGCCATTCGGTCTATAGTTTCAGATCAATCTGACCTGAAGGCTGATGCTAAGTTTTCCAATTGTCTTTTAGCCACATCTTTCTTTAACCTAATTCAAAAATGTGGTACCTGTTACTTGCATATGGATGATGTTTTGTGTTTAAATGATGTTTGTAGTCTTGCTAGTAGTGTACCTGTTCTGTTCAATATATGGATGTGGGATCAGGAGCTTTGTCGAGTATGTCCAAGTTTATGATAATCAGTCCAGGGAGATTGTCAATCTGCATTCTCTAGCAGAGTTGTTTTATAGGTTGATTTCCCTCAGTTGGATTTATGTTTAGAATGCTTGGTTGAATGAGACATTTACCGCTTAGTAAAATCATTATTTCGCTATCTACATTCTTCCTCTGTTGGGGTTTTGTCCAGGTTATATCAATGTTAGGTTATGTAGGAAATCTAGTTGTGTTTGGAAACAGAGCCTCAGTCACTTGACAGAATTGAATTGCGATGCAGCGGTCAAGGATGACAATCACGGAATTTTATTAAGGTATGGTGAACAAAACATGTATGATCATTTGCGAAAGCTGTAGTCCTGAGGCTGTTAATGGCATCAAGTAGTTACACAGCCTGGTCAACCAACATTTGAAGGGAAATGTTTCTCTGGTGATCTAAACTAAATTCATTTTCCGATCACAAGTTCCAGTAAATGAACTCCATAGTAGTGTTATAGAGGTTCTGACCGGTCCCCCTTTTTTTTTTTTTTTTTTTTTAAACCCAGTCACGGCCCATAGACCCAATGGTAGAATGGGAGCCAACTGTTCCCAAAATTGTACAGAAACAATTTATTTAGAGTTTTATGGATCTCTCCATTGCATTGACCCCGTAATCCATTGTTTTTGAGTCAAATACAGACTGACCTGGGGTTTGCAAATTTATTGATCGTCTCCTTTGAATTTTTTAAGCTTGTCAGAAACTTATAAATCTTTTCAAGAACTTGTATTAGAAATTGTCAAATTTTGTTCAACACTTGAACCTGTAGGAAATCAATTGGGTTTGTTTGCATTTAACTAAAAAGTCTTGAGAATTGAGATATTTTCACTTTGGAAATCAGATGGGATGTCTAGAGTGTAGCCTGGTGGCTCTATTTATGGATAAGGGCACCTTGGTCTCTGTCTGCATGCTGGTTTTGGGCACAGCCTATACATGTGGGAATTGGGTGGCACAATTACTGCACATTCAGTTTATCGTAAAGGAAGCAGCCATGCCAAATTCGATTCAATATGAAATGATGATATGAGGATAAGCGTCACATATCTGCTTGTCCTCCCCTAACTGCATGACTTGCAGTGGTTTGTTTGGTTGTTGTGGAGTAGGTCAGATAAGAAACCCCAGTCTATACCCTTGGTCCCACAATGATGCAAACGGATAAATCAAAACTCGTCTTCGTCTGTGTAGGATTCAAACCGCTGATTTGAGGGTCATCCAAGTCTTAAGCTCGTCCTTACACCAGTTGAGCTAACATCCTGGGATTGGCCCCAAGAATTTGTCACTAAGGGAAATCAAACATGTAATAGTGCATCTAACCACACATCACATGCTCGTTTTTACTGCTAGGCCAACCCTTCGAGGTTACCCCCTTTGATCTCAGTTTCTACCTATTCATTTTGTGTAGAAGACAAAGTCGTTTTACATCCTATTAGACTAACACTAGTTGTTAGTAGTGTGGTACATCGATAATCAAACCAACATTGACTTCATTGGTGGGCAAGAAATTAGTATAGTTATGTAGAGAAGCTATCACATTTATTCCATATAATGTAATTATATGTAGATGAGAATTGAGAATGACATCTGAATTTGGATTTCTTTACAAGATTTAATGCTCTTTATCCGAATTCATTTTTCAAAGTCATACCAAAATGCTTCGTGTACCAAAATATTCACTTAAAAGTTATATTTATTCTATTAATATTATACTGTCTAAAAAATTAACCCAAAATTCAAATCCAATGATATGTCAAGTGAGTTATCCTCACCATATAAATTATGGGATAATGTGGTGAATGACATGTTAACGACAAATAACTTGTTATATTATTTGAGTTGGTTTTTGGGTTAATTATTTGGATTGCTTAGCATTAGTGATTCTTTAAATGTTCATCGATTAAAATAGAAAACCATTTCAAGGTACGGGAAGAAACCCATATTTGTTTAAGCAAGTTATCTCAAAAAGCATGATCTCTAAGGTATATATTAAATACATCCATTCTTAGCAAAGTGGTTGAGCTTCAAATCTCATGCATAACTAGCTTTCTTGAATTGGCAAAACTTGGCATATCAGTACAGTGGTAGAATTGAATTGAAGAAAGGGAAGGAATGAAGGACAAAAACAAGAGTTTGTTAGGAAAATGAAAATGTGTAGCTGGATGATAAAGAGAGCACAAGGAGGATATTATTAATAGGGAGGGGTCACTGGGTCATTCCTGCAATCCAGAAAGGCTCCAACTCTATAGTTAAAAGCCATGTATCATGTATGTGCAATATGAATATGATGGAGAGATAGTATTCTGGTTGTTGGGTTTGGTGCATTAACCTACACTCATCTCAATAATAATTCACCTTGTTTTGTTGGGACCATTTTGATTTTTTTAGTGAGATGAGTGGGGGAGGACTGAGGAGGGTGGTTCATTGCTCTTCCCATCTATCTATCAATCTATGCTTGCTAGTTACTACAAGTCACAAAACTTTTACATGTAATTGATTTAGAGCATCTTCAATGGTAATGTGGGTTGTGAAAAAATTAGATGTCATGTAAGATGAACGGCCACTTTGTTAAAAAATTCATTTCCAATGTAACCTCTCTAGTACAACTTCAAGCTAATTACTGCGAGAAAAATGCATAGGGAAATCACTACGAGAAACACCAAAAAAAAAAACTTAAAATATGTAAGTGATTGATGCAATTTGAAATTCGAAAATAAAATAAAAAAGATACACGCTTATTTCGTATTTGTATATAAAAATTTATATTTTTAACAGAAACACATTATTTATATTATTAAAACTCAAGTTATTAAGTAGGTACTAGTTATACAGAACAAAAATCAAAGGTGTTTGAAATTTTAAGAACTCTAGGTATGTATTGGCATTATCAAAATCAATTCTTCAACTATTAATTGTCAGATTCACATTCTATTTAATCAGGCATTTTACAGGTCGTTTTTTATTATGTTGAAAAAACTTTATATATATATAGTCTTTCTATTGTCGGTTCGAACTGATAAAAAATCAATTTCTTACATGTGAGTCATTGGATTTAAAATATACTTTAATCCAATAAATTTACATCTACATACAAGTTGTATAAGATGTTATGAGTCAAATGAATATCTCACGCATTTTGTAAAAATTACTGTGGAGTCCGAATTTCGGTCAGGCATGAATTTATTACATAAAAGCGTGTAGCATTCCTCCATTGCCTTGAAGTTAAAGAAAGGATTACAACTGTTAAGGGACAAAAATGTTATGAAAAATATCAATGTGTTTGACTCACTTTTTCATTTTACTATATCTAATTGCCCCTGCTAATACTTTTCAAGAAAAAATTAAAGTTGCACAATCTGCTTGTTTAACGAGCTGCTGATTTGTCTAGTAAAAAACAAAAAAAAGTGGTGATATTGGTACCCTTAAAAACTGTTTTTACATCCCTTTCATATGTACACTCTTAAGATATTTTTAAAATCTTTAGTTCATAAATAAACCCTATTTAATACCAACACTACCCTTTCTTTAATTTTATTGTATTATATTTTTGTAAGTACACCTGGATGGTGCCATCAGTGCAGACCTTAGGTTGACGAATACCAGCACGAGACCGAGTGGTCATGTGATGACTGGGCACAGGTGGAGCAGTAGGTATAGATTGCGGAAGAGCTAGTAGCTGCGATGTAGTAGTAGGGTCTGGTACAGCTGAAGCAGGGCCACGCGACGCTGATGCAGCAGTAGGGTCCACCACAGTCAGAGGCAGCTGTGGGCGAGGGGAGCTGGGCAAGTCAGCCAGCACAGTACTGGTCGGGGGAGGAGTTTCAGCGGCTGGGAGTGGCGTATGGATGGGGTGGATTTCCAATGTAGCCAATGGAGATGAATCCTGCAATACCTGTATACTTTCGAAAGGAAATTTATTCTCGTTAAAAATAACATGACGCGAGACATATATCCGTTGATTTACCCGATCGAGACACCGATAGCCTTTATGATGTGAACTATATCCTAGAAAGATACACTCAGCGGAACGAGGTTGTAATTTGTTAGAGACATATGACCCAAGATGAGGATAACAAGCGCACCCGAAAGTGCGAAGATGACTGTAGGTAGGATTTTTACAAAAAAGGGCGGAGTATGGAGAGGACCACCCAAGAGTCTGTGTAGGTAGGAGATTGATAAGGTAAACAGAGGTCAGAGCCGCCTCAACCCATAAATCAAGTGGTGCATGAGACATAGACAGCAGAGTACGAGTCATGTCGGCAATGTGACGGTGCTTGCGTTCAGCAAGTCCGTTTTGTTGAGGCGTATGGGGACACGAGCGACGTTGGTGAATACCTAAAGTGTGACACAAATCTGTAAATTTAGAATTGACATATTCAGTACCACCATCACATTGAAAAATCTAAATCGAAGAGTGAAAAATATTTTTAACCATGGCAACAAAATTATAAAAATGTGTAAAGACCTCAGATTTGTGGCGCATTGGATAAATCCACGAGTAGCGCGAAAATTCGTCAGTAAACAACACATAATATTTGAATCCAAACACAGAAGTAATAGAGGACATCCAGACATCAGAGTGAATAATAGAAAATGGAAAAAGTGCATGAACTTTATTGGGAATAAAAGGTAGTTGGTGAGACTTGCAAGTTGCACAGTCCTTACAAAACGGAAATTTATTTGAAAAATCTGAACCTAAAGAGCTAGAACCTAAGCAACGGAGGACGGCAGACGACTGGTGACTAAGGCGAAGATGCCAAAGATTGGACGCAGTTGTTGACAGCGCACAAGCAATGGCTGTGAGAACGGATAAAGACCATCTTACATGGGCCCTGAAACAGTGGAACACCAGAAGTGAGATCAGATATGACATAACCAGAGGGAGTAAAGGTGAAACTAACAGAATTATCCTTAGTGAAGCACGCAACAGACAATAAGTTTTTATTAAGGGAAGGAACATGAAAAACATTATTGAGAGACAATTTATGAGAGCTTAGAGACACAGGAATATTACCAGTGTTGGTAATGGGAAGGGAGGCCCCATTACCAAGTAGGACAGAAGTATTACCGGTAAAAGGAACAGAATCAGGAGGAGCAGTGTTTGTCATATGATGAGTAGCACAGGTGTCAGGATACCAGGTAAAGTCAGAAGGAGGCGGATACTGAGCGACATGCATGCCCGCAAATGGAGCAGTAAGGGATTCAGGGCCATGATAGCGATGAGGACAATTCAAATGTGAGTGCTGAGGAGTAAAGCACGTTGAGCACCATTGAGGCGAAGGCACCTGAGACGGATGAGCACCAAGGAGACCACGACCACCATTTTGTTGTTGCCAATAACCACGACCAGAACTAAAGACAGAGTAATCAGGAGTAGAGTGCCAAGGACCACGACCACGACCACGACCACGAGAGTTGCCACGACGACCATTGCGGCCACCACCACGTGACTGCCCACGAAACTGAGAGAAACCGTGAGATATGTTGGCTGTGGGAGAAAGAGATTGAGTGGAGAGTAGAGCCGTAGTATTGCCAACATCGGTAGGTTTGGTGCACTGCAGCTGGGATTCAAAAGAGAGTAGACGAGCTCAAAGATCCTCAAACCTCGGTAGAGGAGGAAAGTTCAATATGGCAGTGACAATCATGGCATAGTCTGAACCAAGACCACGGAGAACGGCGGTGACAAGGTCATTGGAGGAAACCGGTTCACAGATCGCTGCAAGGGAGTCAGAGAGAGATTTAGCATGCAAGAGATAAGCGGATATCAATTTTGTACCTTTAGTCATGTCCATAAGTTGAAAACGGATGTTGGCAGCATTGGCAACTGACTGCTGAGAGAAGTTGTCTTTGAGGCACATCCACATCTCTAGAGCCGTGGACTTGCCAACAATTAGGGAGAGCATGGGCTCTGTCATAGTAGCCACCAAATAACTGACCACAAGTTGATCACGCTGAAACCATTAGAGATAGACAGGGTTGGGATCGGCGGTAGCACTATCAGCAGCAAGAATCGTAAAGGATGGAGCAGATGCGGTGCCATCAACAAACTGATATAAACCATGACCAATGAGAAACGGTTTCAGTTGAGCAGTCCAAAGAAGATAGTTTGTCTCCGTTAGTTTGAGAAAATTGGCAATTGTAGGACCTGGTAAAGAATGAGTGAAGGAAGGAGCAGATGTCGTTGATGTTGTATGGGCAGAGGAAGGAGCGGAAGAGGAAGTAGAGGAACCAGTAGTGGCCATGGTAGTATGCGGAAGGAAGGAGAGGAAAAAAAAAAGTGTTTCGTTAGAAAAGGGAAGGCTCTGATACCATGTAAGTTTTGTATTTCAGATTAAACTCTAGTATTACAATATACTGCTATATATATAGCACACGGGAAAAACAGGAACCCTGCTAAAGATAATAATGAGTAATTATCATATACAAGAATATAGAGAACTAAAATAATCTATAATAGCAAGAGTAATCTATGATGACAAGGGCAGTATCGTAACAACACCCCACTATTTTGTTATCTAATCACTTTTATTATTATTTAATATAGTTTTTATTTTTTGAAAGTTTATTTTATTTTTTTATTCAAATAAATAATTTATCATTAAAAAAAAAGTAGAAAAATTTCCAACTCTTGAAAAAACATCTGGGATCACTTTAAAATTTTATGAACAAAATTTCTTTTCGTTGCAACTATACTTCTTTTTTGAATTTTGGTGGAGAATGATTTCCTAATTAACAGTAGTCAAGTATGAGTGTTCTTCAAAATTTGAACGATAAGGATGCAATCAACACCATAATTTAATTCAAGCTTGTTTGTCAAACCCAATCATCCCAACATGTCTTTATAGGGTGTTACATACTGCTACTCTCATCCTTCCTCCTCTAAGTTTCATTTTTGTTGGTTGTGTGTTGGTTTTGGGTTCGGTTGTTCCTCGCTTTTCTTTGTGCTGCCAGGTTTTGTCCGCAGTGCTCTTGTTTTCTTGGCCTTTGGCCCTCTAAATAAACTTCGCAGTTTCAAAAAAAAAAAAAAAAAAAAAAAGAGTTCTAATTACCAAATTCTAAATTCCGTCTCCTACTCTCCTCCATGACATCCTTCATTTTCTTTCGTTAAATCTAACCAACTATGATTGATATATATCAGGTACAATATTTCTTTTGTGTTGTTTTTGTTTGGCATGATGATCTTAAGACCTTCATTATAATGTTAATGTTGAAAAACCTGTAGCACAGGTGTTTGAAGAAAGTTTCCACAGAAAACCCGATTAGCTGAGAGCCAAAACCAAAGACACCCAGAAAACAAAACAACAGACACACCCCATAACCCATTAGCAATCGCTCCATTTAATTATGTTACAAGCTTATGAGCTCTTCCTCTAGCCTTGATCATAGATTATCATAGGATTAGATGATTGATCCATCACCACACTACACGACAACAAGTACATGTGAATATCAAATAGGAAACTTCCTTTTTTTAATTTGTATTCCTCAAAAGAAATTGAAATTAGTATTTAAATAGAAGTTAGGGTTTGAGAAAATAGAATGGTTTTTATTATATATATGAATATCGAATAGGAAACTTCCTTTTTTCTTTTTTCTTTTTTAAAAAAGGATTAATATAAAACCAATTAATAATTATTGGTGGGTGTACTTACACTTTATTTAGTCCTTTAAGTAATTTTGCTCAAGGGTAATATTGGATTTTCAATAAAATACTACTTTGAGGGGTGCAAATATCATCACCCAAAAAAAAACATTAAAAACCAAACCAGGGACAACAAGTCACAGCTGGCAAGCCACATCATCAAGAGTAAAAGCCTAGTAACAGGTTCTGACATGAAATGCTTACGTGGCAAGTTGAAGCTGTCAGTGAAAGTGAAAGAATGTCACCACTCACTGACTCACACCTCTGTTTTAACCAAAAAGCCTTAAAAACTTAGTGGTGGGTGGGTGGGTCTAAAGCTAACGGGTCACGTGATCCCCGCCCGAAACACCGCATATTACACCCGATGACCTGTCACCCGAACCTCAGGCTCGTAGTTCCACGTAGGGTCGGACAACCGTTTGTTTGGCCCTGAAACCAATTCCCAATAAAGAAAAATAAAAAACAATTTAATAAAAATATTATTAATTAATCAATAATCATCAGAGCTTGTGTAATAGCCAGTACAAGAAAACGACACACAAACAAAAGAAGAAAACAGAGTCTCCATTTTTTCCATTTTTCCATTTTCAACTTCTCTCAGAAGAAGCCTGGGAGTCGTCTAGAAGAAGATTGAAGAAGACCTCTCTGTTATTGCTTCTCTTCCAAGCCACCCCTTTTTTGATGCTGATAGTTTCGCTATTAAAGCTCTCACGCCATTTCCCACGAGAAATCGGTAGACTTCTTTCACGGATAAACTTTTATTTGATCTCTAAAAAGCTTTCTCTCTTCACTCTATATATATACTACTACATATCACTCATTTTCGACTCAACTAGATTGCTTTCAATGGCCAGGTCAAAGCAGAGACTGTCTCTCTCACTCTCACACTTTGTGTTCTTGCTCTTTCTTGTACAATGTAGATTCATTAATGTTTTTGCCATTTTAGACCCAGTTGATTTCTTAGCTTTGCAAGCCATTCGAAAATCTCTCGACGACATGCCCGGTTCTAACTTTTTTACTTCCTGGGACTTCACTGCCGATCCCTGTAACTTTGCCGGAGTTTACTGCGACGGCGATAAGGTTATTGCTCTCAATCTTGGAGATCCTCGCGCCGGGTCACCCGGTCTCACGGGTCGTATTGACCCGGCTATAGGCAAACTCTCCGCTCTCGCCGAGTTATCCATTGTGCCTGGTCGGATCATCGGGGCACTGCCGCAGTCTTTATCGCAGTTGAAGAACCTGCGGTTTCTCGCGGCCAGCAGGAACTTCATCTCCGGCGGTATTCCGGCGACACTCGGCCAGTTACGTGGCCTCAGAACTCTCGATCTCAGCTACAACCAGTTCACCGGAGACATCCCTCGCTCCATCGGAACCCTACCTGAGTTATCGAACGTCATTCTCTGCCACAACAAGCTCTCGGGTCCGGTCCCTCCGTTTCTCTCTCAAACACTGACCCGACTCGACTTGAAAAGCAATGCGCTCTCCGGTTCGCTATCTCCGAATTCGCTGCCTCCTTCACTGCAATACCTCTCTCTGTCTTGGAACCGGCTCAGTGGACCGGTTGATCGGCTGCTGAACCGGTTGGATCAGTTAAATTACTTGGACCTCAGTATAAACCAGTTCTCCGGTCCAATTCCGGGTCGGATATTCACATTTCCAATCACGAATCTCCAGCTACAGAGGAACCAGTTTTCCGGTCCGGTTCAACCGGCTGATCAGGTGACGATCGGGAGCGTGGATTTGAGCTACAACAGGCTGTCGGGTCAAGTGTCTCCGTTGTTCTCGACCGTACAGGTTTTATACCTGAACAACAACCGGTTCACAGGTCAGGTTCCGGGTAGTTTCGTGGATCGGTTATTGAATGCAAATATACAGATATTATATCTACAGCACAATTACTTGACTGGGATTCAGATCAATCCGACGGCTGAGATTCCTTTGAGCAGTTCACTGTGTCTACAGTATAACTGTATGGTCCCGCCCGTACAGACGCCGTGCCCGTTGAAGTCTGGCAAGCAGAAGACTAGGCCTTCTAATCAGTGTAGTGAATGGAAAGGGTAGAATTGGAATTTTCTTTTGTTAAGTGAGGGGCAATTTGGGAAGAGAAAATACAAATAGATTGCAAAATTTTATTTTGGTGGGATGGTATTTTAATTGATTAAATTATTATTTTTGTGATAGGTGCATCATATGCATGTTTAGTAAATGATGATAAAATAAAGGATGTTTTTGTATTATAATTTTTGGGGACAATTGTGAAGTGTAATTGTAGCTTCACGTTTTTTTTTTTTTTTTTTTTTAATATAAAACAATTGGTTTTTGTAATGTCTTTTACTCATTATTATTATTATTATTATTATTATTGACAACATCTATTAATTCAGGACCAGGTATTTTTTTTGAAAGCTTTTGCCATTAGTAGGATTTGAGCCGTTGACCTGGGAGTCATTAACCCAAGCCCCAAGCTCGTCTATCTACCGACTGAGTTATGCCACTGTTGGCTTTTACTCATTAATATTTTGCTATTTGGTTGATGTTATCTTTGTTATTATGTGTATTGAATTTGGTCTGAACTCTGAACTCTGAAAAATGTTAAATGTGTAATGAATTTTTGAAGCAGCTTGCCTATAATTAATGTCCTGTGTCTTGTGTACATTACCACAGTTTTCTTAAGAATCTAAAAGCCTGTTTTTAATTCACAATTCAATTAGAAACTAAACAAAAATGTAGCAGAGGATCGTATTAAAAAGCAATTAGTTAAACCCTTTTGGACATAACACTACGTAATTTAGTAGCACCGGTCACATCCCATCTTAATATACGAGTTACGACATATGGGTCATGTACTTTCCTTTTCACATTAGAAATTAGGGTTTTAAGTCGTACTATACGCATTTTACTGACATATATAAAGAGTATATATCTCTTGATTATGGGAGTAGCCGGGATATTGTTCTAGAAAACTTCATCTATTTATTTTAAGTAGGAGGGTTAAACGGCAACTTTTAACCAGTTAACCTTGATCTATTATTTTTCATTGTCTATCTTATTGTTAACTAAAATTCCAATATCATTTGAGTTACAAAACACCGTTGAGTTTGTACAAAATTACCAGTCTACTTTTTCAGCTTTTCATTGCACGGGCCTGTAAATGGAAATATCTATCATGGAAACCAGCTAGCTATTTTAACTAACGTTCATCAGACATCACAGACTTGGAGGTGGTCTCTACTTCCATTCTACTTTATGGTCTCACATGTATACAACCGTTACAACATTAAAACACAAACCCCATTGCTTGAATTTGTCTATTAACTAGTAATCTCAAGACCATCTTCTATAACGTTACAAAAGGATTGTCCTGCATGCTGATTAGAGAAAACCCGTGTGTACGTGATTTTCGAAAGTTGTTAGAGATTCATGTTGATTTTGTTCAAAAGTGGGTCAAATACAATGTGAAGAGTCTAGATGGTCTCACTCAATCTCTTTGTTAGAGATTGCCAGATTTGTGATGTTAAAAGTGTAAGCAAGGACATGTGAAAAAAAAAAAAAAAAAAAAAGATTAGGTGAGATGGGATGAGAAAGCACATGGATTTAGGAGGAGCATAAGAAATCAAATACAAAAACCAAAGAGTTAGCAGAGAAGGTGAATCTACTTGGACCTTTTTTGAAGTCTCGATTTGTCTGGGTTTAGTTGGGGGATTGGCCATTTAACAACTTGGAGTTTCAACTTTTCATGTTTCATGACAGATTAATTATTTTATTTTAGTTGTTGTTAGTTGTTACCTTCGGGTAATGTGTTTCTAAACTACCGGTCAAGTTTCAACTAATTTTAACATTATATAACTTCTGTAAACTAATAATTTTTAGTTGGGATTATATATAATTTATTAATTAATGGATAAATTAATATATATGAATTTCTGATATTGAATGTGTATATTGACAACATCACTGAAAATTTTTTCAATGACGAAGTTGATGATGATACAACTTCGGAGTATTTTAGTATGTTACACACGCAAGAAAGCACTTAAAGTATCGATAAAACTAAAAAAAAACTAAAAGATTTCTTGTAGAAGAAGAGAGTGAAATCAAAACACACTCACTTTTAAGTCAAGAGTTGTTATGCTTTTGGTGGCCTGGTGGGATAATTTACTTAAATCCAAACAAACACACACTAATATCATTGACCAACTTTTGTGAGATATAAATATATAATTAGTGATTATTCTCTTTCATGCACAACATGCCTAATCTTATATATTAATCAATATTCTTAAAGCTTCTTCTTTGATTGAGAATAAATTTTTTTTTTTTTTTTTTTTAAAAAGTGGGGGATTTTGATAATTATATTCCAAAAAGGGTTGTTACTTGTGGTAATTTTAAGATGACTTCAAAGGCAAATGAACATTGATTATGCTATTATTCTATGTGGGGTTTTTTCTTTTTTAATCCCAAAGTAGGGGTCCTCATTGTTTATGTTCCCTCATCACTCATCATATATGTTAAGGGTCCCCTAAATGATTATTCTATTTGGACTCTTCCATGACCTTCATTGAAAGCAAATAATTTATCAACAGGGCATGGCTTGGTTTTCATTTCAGATATTGTTTCTTGCTTTTAGAAGCAACAACCAGTCTAAAGGAAACTAATCTGACATGATATATTAAGTATTTTGTGGGACTTTCATCGACTCCTTTCCTTGGCCATTTACAAATGATTGTCAAATATTTTGGACATGGGGTGTCCCAGTTGCAATTCTAGCCGTTTTATTTTGTTTGGCTGGGCTCTCGTGTACATTCGAAAGTCCCACCATAAACTGTGGAAACTTGATGAAGATCAAGTTATGAGAGAACTGTATAAATCATGGTGTTGACAACAACTTACGTAATTTATTCAGAAAAGGTGATTTATATAGGATAATGCAATACAATATTTATTCAGGAAATCAATACAATATTTATTCAGGATAATGCAATACAATATTTATTCAGGAAATCAATACAATATGCCAACACCATTGTCTTCACATCAGTGTTTCTTTCTGTACAGCTCAGCTTTGTGATTATGATAAGGTGTAGTTTTTTTTCATCTTAGGCATGCTTCTTAATTTCTTATACTTCATTATATCATATAAAGCAACTGTAATTTTAAAATATGTTCACCGCATTATATTACGAATAACTTACGTGGCCTTCAATAGAAGTGTCTTCTTCGGATTCTCTTCTTGCTCATAGGGGTTGGAGTTTTTCCGTTTTCTGGAAATTCCCATCTGACGACATCTCCCTCCCAGGAAGAGCTCACAAGCATTGGGTAATTCGGGTGCCAACTACAATCCCTTACAGGTGAATTATGGTGTTTGAGTACAGCTACTTGGGCTCCACTCACCTATAATTATAAATACCGTAATCAACAAACAGAACACAGTAAAAGGAAACGATAAGAACGATTATTCATGCATGATGCATCATAAACACCATAAAAAAAGCATGTAAGATGACGACTGTCATATTAGTACTATCTTTATATTGGCCAAGCTTGAAACTACCATCCGTGAATAGCATTTCATCCAATGACAATCCATAGTTTTTTCTGGATGAGCAAGAGCAATTAGTACTATAACCATCCAATGAATGTTCAATTCTACAAATTTTCTGCATAAATCTGAAAATGTGTTTTTGAATCTCCTTTCATATGCATTAAAGAGGATTGCATCCTCCGGTTTACCCATCCAGATGCATCTCTAGTTTGCAACTACAAAAATGGCTTAAAGCACGCAGATAAAGTGCAAGAAGCATATGATTAGATTACTCACCAGATCGTAGACATAAACACAGGAATCATGAGATCCAGTGTAGATATACTTTTGCCCAGTGCTGCAGAAAGTGAATTAAGAAAATGTAAATATCGTAATCCAGGGTACACAATTTTTTTCCAGGTGAAACTATGACCAAACTTAAAGCATGGCTAAAGAGTACAGCCTGTTGAAATATCATTTCAAAAACCCGAGTCTATTGGCGAGTGATGTGAACACATCAGACAACTTCCAAACTTCCAAATCATTGTGAACATAAGTTTACATTAAGAGGAAAATATAGTGATACTTGCCTATATTCAGGGGAAAAGTAGCAACGAATAAGAGTACGCAAGACGGAATGGCCTGTATATGTAGCAACTGACTGATCACCTGGGTGTTTCAAATCTCTTGCCTGAGGTGGGTAGTCCATCCATCTGTAATCCCATTCATAAGGTCTACGCTCTACATTGCTGGAATGAACAAAGACTGTAGTTAGCATTTTTCATGTACATTGTTTCGATGGCACTCAATTTGAGCAATATTTTAGACAATTACGAAACCATCCATTAAAGCATATTTTTCTTTATCATACTTTTTCAAATTTAGAAGCGATTGAAAGAACACAGGTGATTTGTTTGGTTGATAATGCTAAGTTGATACACATACATCAATGGGAAGAAAACACAGGACATGCATCATATATGAACTGAATCCGTATAACCAAATAACTGTTTCTTAAAGCACCATAAGAAGCCAGAAAGTAAACATACCAGGAAGCATTAGAGGACATTTTCCGAATATCCCACAGTTTGATGGCCTGATCTTTACCATTTGAGATTAAATAACGACCATCTCCACGGCTGTCAAGAAATGTAATGCCTTCTAGGTGTCCCGTCAGTATCCCTGCTTCCTTCCCTTTTGCAGTCAAACAGCGTCTATCCCACACCTGTAGAAAGTTTAACATTATCCTCTATTCCTTGACCCCAAAAGAATAAACTTATCCATTTCCTTTTCCTTCCTCGCAAATCCAATAATTTACTTCTAGAGACAAAAATATAATGGAAAGAGTCCAAACATAAATTCTAATTACAAGTTCAGAAGGATCATATCCAAGTTATTAAATAACAGAATCTGACAAATTCAGCATATTATAAGGTGTCATTTGTTAATTTGTTATGGATCTCAATCACCAATTCACCATTATCACCACCATCCAAAAACACATCTAGTCAGCTGTTCTATTCCAACCTATCCAGAAAAACAACCTTATCAAAGTTAAGCTATTCAAACCACAGCATTTCCTTTATTTCCCTTCTTTGATAGCTTTCTAACAGCATCAGCACTTTCATTTGAAGAGGTTTGGTAGCGGCCTTTGCAAAGTAAGTCAGATAACACCCCTGACCACAAAGCCAACTGGAGGCCACACTATAGCTTCCATTTTCATATAAAGCAAGCTTCCCCTAGAAAACCAAACAATTAATGACCTGTAGTATGTCCCTGTCATTAGTTGCATAAATATGAGCTTTTTAAATAATTTTTCATTTGCTTCTAAACATGTGCAAAGGTACTACACGTTATTTTTATGACATATTTGAATTGGCATATTCCATCATTTTCTACGGCTAACTGCTGTCTCCTGCCTGTCCTTCTGACATATGTTGACATACTTACAATGAGTTGAACAGGTAAAAAGATGGAATATGATAGGAGACATTCCCCATCTGGATCACTCAGTAGCTCAAGTGCTCAACTATCCATCCCGCACCATCTCCCCACCCTGCCTGGTTTCTTAGCCCCTCCAGCTGCTAGTAGTTCCATGAGTAAAAGGTTCCAACCTTCTAACATTTATGAGTCTATGTCACAAGTTTTCATCTCTTACAGGCTTTGTAGCACTGCTTTCAAATGCAATGAATGGGTGTGATATCAGAGATGAGAAAGAATCCTAAAAACAAACTCATTTCAACTCAGCCGAATCCAATACCAAAAAATTTACAGCTACATATGAATAGAACAAAGTTGAGTGCTACAGTTGCATCACAATTTTTTGTCACCTATGCTGTTGTGATCATTATTCAAACAACCAAGAGGAAACTATTAGTTAAGACTTAATGGCTAATGATAAGAAATATAATGAGCTTAAAGATGTTATATTCATGGAAACTCACAAGCATAACTACTTACTATGCATAACATCAACAAAACATATAGTTGAAAACAGAATCGAATTTACCTTACAAAGATTATCATCACTCCCAGAATAGATTAGATGGCCACTTTCATCGGCAAAACATACAGTGTTGACATCTGACTGCAACATAAAACACATAGAACTTTAGACAAATCTGCATCCCTAGCCCTACTCAAATAGAGTTCTGCACATAGTAATAAAGCTTTATTCATCACTAAAACAGGAAAAAAAAATAGAAAATAGAAATTCACTGTTAAAACGCCTACTAATAACTTCATTTTCTCAAGTTTTCTTTTGGAAACATAACCTCAATTTAAATGTTGCAATCATATTCAACTCAAGGCCTTTAATCACATATCAACATGACATCCATTTGAAACTCCAGTGACTTAGCATAATTTTATTTTTTCTTTCAATAAATACTTGGCATAATTTTAACTATGTATATCAAAAGTATATAATCAAATGGAGAAGCATACGGCATAAATTGAAGATTAGATACAGGATATGAGGATCACTATAACTATCTTTACCGAGTGTGCCGGAATTCTAAGAGAAAGCTTGTTCGCTTCTAGATCATAAACATATATAGAATCATCACTACTTCCAGCAACAAGTTCTTTTCCATCAATTGAAAATTTCACAGAGAAGATACCAAAAGAATAACTCCCGTCACCAGCAGCAGAAAGGTCCAATCCATCATGAAGCTCCTGCATAGCATGGGACACCAATGTATCAACCAATTTTAACATTGAAATTGCTTCAATAATAATAATAATAAATAAAACATGATATGCTTCAATTACTCATCAACACAAAGAGGTTTAACAGTCATAATTCAATGAGTAGAACTTTACAACAAAAAGAAGTCTCAAAAACCATATATCCTTCTTAAAAAATATGTAGTATCTATTGTGAACAGGACAGGAAACATGAATGATATTGTAAAATACTGCAATAAAGAAAACCAAACAAACAACAACCTGCTAGCATCATCATCCATCAACAGGCTCAAGGACTATATGGTTATGAAAGGAACTTCACAGCACAAAGAATCTCAAAAACCATGTATCCCTTCTTCTTTTCCCTAATTTTTTTTTTTTTTTTTATAACCAGAAATCAAACCATGTATCGCCTAATAGAAAATATGTCATCTGAAGTGTAAAGTATGCATAGGAAGAATGGCAACAATTTTAGTACAGATGGATGATGGTTGTGATAGTATCACCAGTAAGTTCCATGGCTTCCATCCTCTGTGGCAAAGCAATGTGCCACAGTGCCACATTAAACACGACTCTAGTTGCCATGCTTTTTATCATATGAAAAACCTTTTGACATTTGGATAGGGGACAACTAAAGACGTTGTCATCCAGCTAGTAGGTTTCCTGACCTAGCTACCACAACTCCCTAAACACCCATTATGATGATGTGCATGTGCATCCACATGCACCAATCACTTCCATCAGTACATTTACACTGCAAGTAAACCCTTCATGCTGATCAATAGTATAATTGCTCATCAGGTTACAGTCTAAAAACCTTACTGCTAAAAAGTCAGGATAAAACAATTGGGTTGGGCTAAATATCAACTGATGTCAAAATATCACAGTAAGCAGGTGAAATTTCATCTCATTCGATATAATGAACAAGCTTTTCTGCAGAAAAATTGTACTGTAATATTTGCAACAGACTCTGTAGCCGCAGAACCAACATTAACTATATGGACAATCGGAGACATGCTCGCATAAACCTGCAAAAGACAGAGATATTCATTATAAAACACATATTTCAGGCCTCAGGCCATTTGGGAGAGCATGTTAATGTCATCAGACAAACTGAATCATTATGGGGAGGTAAAAAAGAAAATAAAACAACTACAACTAAAATAGAATTGAAAATTACAATATACTATCAATCAAAATGGACAAAGGCATCATACAATACCTGAAGTTGCAAGAAAGAGACCAACTTAATATTGCTGATTCAGTGTCTTCAGGTGAACTTTTTTTTTTATTTTTTTTTTGTTTAATATGAGTTTTGGTCTACTTTTGCTCACAAGTTTTTAATGTACCACATGATGACATCTTATAAGTTTGTATCATAAAAGTTTTAGGTGGTCATAGGAAAACTGGGCAGTCCAAGTTATCTCAAGCTTTCAACATTTCATATAATTGTCAGCCACAATTTTAACTTTGTAGCTTGTGTATACATCATTTGGCTCTGAACTGGTGTCATTGGACCTGCAACCTACAATTACATTTTCTTGGGTGGAGGAAGTGATACCCTTCCACGGTTCCACCGGTTAGTAAGTACATGATAGTTCATTCAGTCCTCCCCCTCATACATTCTCTTATATTGCAATTTGCTATTGGAAGTTAGCAATAAGAACCATGATTTTATCCACTTAAAAATTAATTTGTAGTGGTTCAAACCCTCCATTTCATTTTTTGTTGCATGTATATGCATGATATGTCATGGTGAGTTTCCAGTGGCAACCAAACATAACAAGACAGCACAAGTTTAGTTAAAAGGCATGAGTTTTCAAATCATAAGGGCATCTCTTATAGGCAAACTTTTATTAATCAGATACTCGAACTCACAAGATGACATTGATCTGGGGAAAGAGACGTATCGGTAATCGTCCAACGCAGACTTTTGGCATAGATATTCTTCTGTACTTTCCACCCTCTTTCCACATTGTATATTTTGATTTGGCTTCCCTGAAATAAATATTGAAAGAATAAATTAAAATATGAATTTTACTGCAGAAACACTAATCACCCTCCGTTGCCTTCGTGTTACTGTGGCCCTTGTAGGAAAATAACACATTTAATGGAACCAAAAAACCTCCTTAACATATGCCTGCTTCAACCATTTGATACATTTGAGTAAGTGTCCAAATTCAAATAGAGCAATAGACATAATACCTGAAATCCAGCGAAAAATAGAGACCCATCAGCTGAAAACTGAGAGACATATGCTCGGCTAGGCATCTGGTCAACAAGCCAAGGTCCATTGACAGGTAAATATCTACTTAGTACATGACAACGATCTGCTGATGAGAACTTTCCTCTTCCTGAATAATTGCATTCTCTACCTGCCAACATCTTCACCAGGGAAACAGGCAAGTCCCGTTCCCCGCCGGGAATTGCTTTTCTCAGCTGCTGATGGGGTTCTGTTCTCAGCTTTGTTAGCTGGGCAATCTCATGGTCTAAATCCAATGGTCTCTTGGATTTACCATGACTGTTACTAGCTTCATTAATGGCACTGCCTTCATCGTAAAATTCTTCTATCTCCAGCCTACTCAACGCGTAACCCATTTCATCAATGGAAACTCCAGAAGGCCTTACAAACATGTCAGCTCATAATAGTCAGTATTGGTTAAGCATTTACAACTATGCCGAGCCTTCATATCACCCTTTTATACAAGTTCATACAAATATGTGCACCCTGCAAAATCAGAATCATCTTCTTAACAACAAAATAGTTTGAACATAAACACAATGAAATCTAGTTGCTACTCATGTGAAAGATGGAGCACAAATGCACAATCACTATGCAGAGTTAATTTGTTAAAAATAATCTTCTTCACCAATAATTTATCACACAATCAACCCTTTTTTTTTTTTTTTTTTTTTTAATTTTTTTTTTTTATCATCTATGGCGCCATCTTTAACAGACTGAACTAGAACTAAGTTACAGAATCTCTCTCTTGTTCTTAATATGCATTATAAAATACTAATTTTCTACTTCACATGTAAAGCGATAGTGTTGAAAACAGAATCAGAACAGCAACAGAAATTAACTGAATTAAAAGACAAAAACAGATCCTTCCATTCCATAATCGAATAAAAGTCGAACAGAACAGAACAAGAATCGCATGTTGAAAGCACGAAAGGTCTCACCTTTTACACAGACCGGTGTGGTTGACCTCGTATTTGTGTGTTGTTGGATTCAACGGTTTTGTTGGTTTTGTTATGTGAATTGAATGGAATGGATAAATAACATAACATTATTCAGAGCAGATACCTCTTATTCTTCCAATTTTTTGATTATTGAGTGCCACCGATTCTGGTTACAGTAAGTGGGTCTCCTGATGACACGTGTTTGCTTCCAGATCATTTTCGTAATTTCATTACTTAGCAGACCGCTTGCTTAGACCATCTACGACCAGCAACTATAAAATGCAACAACTTTGCTCTAAAATCCAGCAACTTTCACACTTCCATCTCCAACCAGTAACTCCAAATCCTACTCTAAAAAGAAATTAACATTCCCTAAATATTCCCTCTTTTATTATTTCACAACAATTGACATTTCACCCCTTAATTAAGATAATATTACGATAAGTTAAGAAATTAATATAATATTACGATAAGTTAAGAAATTAATAAATTAAATGAAATTAACTAAAATATTACATTTATTATCAATTGAACTTCGACATCACATTTCATAAAATAAAATAAAATAACACAATTAAAAGTTGTTTATCTCCCGGATCTACAAATGATCTCCTGGATTACTAAATTGTTATTGTAATTTCTATTGTATTTTTCCTTCTTGTTTAATGCTTTTATTAATGTAGTGTGTTGTTTCAATTGTTTTTTTTTTTTTTTTTAAATCCAATTTAGTGTTTATAAATATCATTTAGTAATTTTTGTATTATATACTTAATTTTAGTTTATTATAAATATTAATATAAATAATAATTAAATTAAAACAAATATAATTTTAACCAAAAGCATTAGATAATTAAAATGATACAATTGGAATACATTTGATTTAATAGGGTAAAACTGTGATTAAACAAAACTTTTAAAAAGGGATATAAGTGAGTAATCAGAAAATCAGCAAACAAAACTGTCATTAAATGTAAATGAAGGGACTGAAAAATAAAAAAACCATGAAGATCAACAAAGTAGCGCTGAACCTCAATGATCGCCAGATCTGGTGACAAAAACACAGCAGCTCTACTTTGGCGATCAAAATGCAGTTTGGTTGGAGAAGATTGTTTCTGCAAAATGGAGATTTGGAGTTGGGTTGGAGATGCTGAGAGATAAAAGTACAAAACACAAGACACAAGAGTTGCTTGTTTGTTGTTTCTTACTGTTGGTCGCATAAATGAGTGTACATCTTCGTGGTTAATTTCACTTACCTACCCTATTGTATGCAATAAACACACATAAATCTAGAGGTTTAATAAATCAACAAATACCCCCTGCCTCTGACTTTATCTCGTTTTGTTCGATTTTAATGATTAACATAAATCTTTTGATTAAACGATCTCACATCACTGCACCAATCTGAAAAATTAAAGGAGTGCAATACAGGAAATAGCAAGTGAGTGATATGGATGTCAATGGTACGGTCGTACAGGTGGGGTACGTGTTTTACAATACCATTACCATCCCCAATACCAATTAGTATGAGAAATATCATCCCCTATGAATACCTGCCTTAAAAGAAACAGTGCGGATACGGGGATTCCCCATCAGGGGATCGGTTTTTTACCTCATACCATCCTCATCCCATTAATGTATTGAATATTATGAAAATAATAGTGTGGGGTATATTATATATAATAATCTGGAATAGAGTAGTGTTTCAATGGGTTTCAATGGAGAGAAAAAAATGGAAAAAAAATGAGAGGGAAAATTATGTTAGTCGGAGGGAAAAAAATGAAGGAAAATTATGTTTTCTGAAGACAATACTCACAGTACTAATTTTTTTTTTTTTAAGAGTTAATTCCAATAGTAATTAAGTGCTTCAAATGTATATATATATATATATATATATATATATATATATATATATATAACTGGGTATAGGGACGGGACGGGGCGGGGCAGGGACTTGAAATCCCATAACCGTATCGAAATTAAATTGGATATTAAAAAAATACCTGCCCCATATCATAACTTAATTGGTACGGTTAAACCCGCCACTAACGGTACGAGTCCCCATAGGTCCCCGGACCAATGGGTAATTTTCACATCCCTAGTGAGCGACTCACTTACTGTAAAGTGAATGAGAAGAAAAGTTGTAAAAATAACACGGTTAATTAGAATTCATCACATGTCACAGCTCACAGTGAAGTCTGAAACTAAGAAGTGTAAGGATACATACCTTTTAATGGACCTTTAGAGAGATATTTATGTATTAGTACATAAAGTTGAATGGGGTAGGTTCATGTTATAAATAAATAAATAAAAGAAGGATTCTCCGTACACTTCACAAATTATCTATTTACACCTCATTTTAAATTTTTTTTATTAATGGCAATATTAACCTGAATTAATATTAGTAAACAAGACAAAAATTTTTTTAAAGATACTTCAAACTAAATGGAGATTCAAAGTGTCCAATAAAAAATGCCACAAACAAAAATAAATTAATCTTGGAAAGATTAGAAAATAAAAAAGAAAAAACATGTGGTGGTGGAAAGCGATGAAATGGAACCTGATGAAAAAGATAAATTCATATGGAGATGAAATGGAACCCGATCTCCTCCAAAGGGAGGATATCGGAGCTCGCCATGGAGAGAGATAAAGAGAATGGTGTTGGTAGCGAAGGCGCAAGGAGGAGGGGCGGTAGTTGTAGAACCAGAAAATCCTATGATCAAAATCGTAGAGTTCGGGGCACCGGCAATCTATGAATAGTGCTTTGTCGATTACTTTGGATTCCTTGTAGAACAAAACTAAAGGAAGGGGTGACTTATAGGAGTCTACTCGACACCCAAGTTAGATAATTTATGAACAAATTGATAATTCAAATTAAGAAATAGACAATGTATATTCTAAAGCAAACCGTAGATAAGGCTTGTTGAGCCTTGGGTGATGTCATTCAAATAACCTTATGTTCGCTTAGGCTGAGTGTAGAGATTATTTGAGATGGGGTTCCGGTGGCCAAAATAATAGATTGAGAGAGTGATAATTTATCAAGTGAATTTTCTTGAGTCGGGAATGATAGGAAGAATTCTCCTTCTTCTCTTGGAGAGAAGGGTTCTATTTATAGTGTTCTAGTCTAAACCCTCAAGTGGGGTCTCTCTAATCGATTACATGCAATTACTTTCCATGATTCTTTCATGATCTTATGGGATTTCATAAATGTCATTTAGAGCCAATTTGAATTGGCAGATACAATTGCTTTATAACTGAAAGACTTTTTCAACTAGTAATCAAGTCAGCTAGTGACTTGAGTTTGGGTCATAGGTCGAACCCTTGGGCTTGGGCTTTCATATTGGGCCTAGAGCCTATTTTTAATTGTGCTATTTTTGGCTACCACAATTAACCCCCCATTTTGAGTTGAAGCCTTCAACTTTAGAGAGTGGACTCTTGCGTCAAGTGGTCTACAAGACAATCATTGGTACTTTCCAATATTGTATCCGAAAGTGTTGAACGAAGCCGATAGAACCAATGACAACTTACAGAATCAATGCACAATTGTTCCTTTGAATCTTTGTTTGCATGCTTCAGAACGTGAGAAATAGTTCTGCTCGCCTGCTCGACGTAGACCGATTTTATACATCACTTTATTATTTCAAACGAATGGCAGCTGGACATGGAGCATTGTAAAATAATTAAAGATCAGCTCGGCGTAGAGCTTTGATACATGATACTTCCTAAGATAGTGTGGCTCAGCTTAGAGCTATGACATCATATTCAAGGTATTGACTTGGAGTAGAACAATATAGTTCGATCCCTATAGCTCAAAATAAGTAATTCATTGATAATGTATTTGTAGGTTGATAAAGTGCAATTTGAACCTCAAAGGATGTTGATAGACACAAGGGTAGACCTTGTAGATAATTGTTTTGCAGGCCATGTAGGGCACCAAATTCAATTTTTCTAGACTGAAGCATGCATCTTGATTTGGAGAAGTTGGAGTACTAGATTCGAACTTTTCTTTTTCTTTTACATCTGATATAGAATTTGTAGGGCTAACATTTCTATATTTGTAAGATTTGGCCTACAGTTGTAGAACTTTTAACACTTGTCGCTCGCATTGGTTCATCATAGTTGTTCGTCTTATGACTGCTAGTTGAGCATCGAGATGCAATGGAGAGGATGTTTGAGCCATTTCGTTTGGCATATAACACTTGCAAATTCGTTAGTTTTGCAAAAATAATTGCTCGAGCCTTGGTGTGAGCCAAACTGTGGAACCAGAAAATCCTTCGGTCAAAATCGTAAAGTTTGAGGCACCGACAATCTATGAATAGTGCTTTGTCGAATGCTTTGGTTTCCTTATAGAACAAAACTAAAGGAAATGGTGTCTTGTAGGAGTCTACTCGACACCCAAGTTAGATAATTTATGAACAAATTGATAATTGAAATTAAAAAATAAACAATGTAGATTCTAAAGCAAACCGTTGATAAGCCTTGTCGAGCCTTGGGTGATGTCGTTCAAATAACCTTATGTTCGTTTGGGCTGAGCGTAGAGATTATTTAAGATGGGGTTTCGATGGCCGAAATAATGGATTGAGAGAGTGATAATTTATCAAGTGAATTTTCTTGAGTCGGGAATGATGGGAAGAATTCTCCTTCTTCTCTTGGAGAGAAGGGTGCTAGTTATAATGTTCTAGTCTAAACCCTCAAGTGGGGTCTCTCTAGTCGGTTACATGCAATTACTTTCCATGATTCTTTCCTGATTTTATGGGATTCCATAAATGTCAATTAGAGCCAATTTTAATTGACAGTTACAATTGCTTTATAACTAAAAGACTTGGTTAACTAGCAATCAAGTCAGCTAACTAGCAATCAAGTCAGCTGGTGACTTGAGTTTGGGTCATGGGTCGGACCCTTGGGCTTGGGCTTTCGTATTAGACCTATAGCCTATTTTTAATTGTGCTATAGTAGTGATGAGTTTCATGGGTGGGTATCTCCTACAATGGAGATTTAAGTTTATGTTTGTGATGATCTTTAATTTTGTTTCTTTAACTAATAACTAATTATGATGATTTGTGAGGAAAAAAAAAAATCGGTGCTCATGATATTGAATAAGAAGAAGATCATCGAGATCTAAACTCTAGACCCACATCTCTAAAAAAAATACCTTTATTTTATTCTTTAATTTTTTTTTTCCTTTATTGATGTTGTTGATGATGCTTGAAGAGTTAAAGGGAAGAAAATGGAGATCTTCTCCAAAATGATTTTTTTTAAAAAATAATTTCTTTAAAATGTTGTGAAAGAAGATTGCCACATCAATCAAAAATTGAAATTAAAATTAAAAAAAATAATAATAATGGGTAATATTAAAATAAAATAGGGTGTCTTTATAAATTTTATTTTTAAGAATGGGGTGTCTTTAGAATATGAGTGTCAAACGATAAAAGGGATAATTCTGGAACAAAAGGAAACATCTTTAAAATTTTTTAAATTTAAATTTTTAGAATGGAGTGCTTCTAGAAAAGAAGTGTAAATAGAAAAAAAAAAAAAAAAAGGATTGTTAAAAGAAACTCTCTAAATAAAAATCTAACTATCCTCGTAAATGAATTCTTTTGAAATCATATTTAAAGAAAAAATTGTCAAAATTAACCATAGAAAACTATTAATTATTGTTTTTAACGTTATACACTTTTTCATGTTTTTAATCAAGCATGAAAATTTCATTACATTCCATAACCAAACAATTACTTTAATACTCATGATCTAGAGAAAATATTGCAAGCATCTATCTCACACTATCAATTGTGAGACGGTCCAATTAATAAATGTCACGTGCCACAAAAGCGGATTTATTCTCTTTTTTTTTTTTTTTTTATATAATTGTATTATGCAACATGTCATTAAAAAAAACCAAGAAAGAAGAGGGATGAGGCAACATAGAGAGAGAGAGAGAGAGAGAGAGAGAGAGAGAGGCTTTTTCAATGGGAAGGAGATAGAAGAGAGAAGAAGAATGAGAGAGGAGAGAGAAAAAAAACGAAAGAGAAAGTAAGAGATAAGACTTCACTAATACAAAACACAAATTTGTGTTTACGTTGGTGATGTTCACCAACGTGGTGAAACAATTTTTCTCCAACTTATATATGTTCCCTCTTTATTCTTCAGCTGAAACCATTCTTCTTCTTCTCCCACGTCGACCACCTCTTCCAGGGACGGAGGCATGTGAGGACGAGAGGGGGCCAGTGCAACCCCAACCCCAACACCCCCCCCACTAAAGTTTTACAATTTTTTAAATTTATCCCCTAAGTTTTCAGAGTTTTATGTTTTTACCCTTGTTTCATATTCCTTGAAGTTTTAAAGTCTTATAAATTAATCCACTAAACTTTCAGATTTTTATGTTCTTACCCTAATTTGATATTTAGACTTTCTAATTCTTTTATAAATTAAGTGTTAATATTTTGCTCGTAATCACGTAAAAAATATATTTGATTCTAAACATATTATTATTAATTCTTTATAGGGTTTTTAGCAAAATTGCCCTATTTTAGGGGCCAAATTGCAAATCTACCCTAAAACCTAAATTAATTGCAAAAATACCCTAAAATGACCACAATACCCTCAATCATAACTACACCCTATTTACTAACTATATTAATTACATTTACTAACCACCAACCAACCATTTACCAACCCTTTAAACAAAACTAACAATTTACCATCATCTAACCCATTTTTTTTCTCCACATCTTCTAACATTTTTTTTCTTTCTTTACATCATCTGACCTTTTATTTTTTTCTCTGCATCTTCAAACCTTTTTTATTTTTTACATCACATTCCCTTTTCATATTTGAAGTTTAAAAAACATTGGGGAATTGTTTGAAGGGGTAAGTATTAGTTGTTAAAAAATAAATTTGAACAACCAAAATTGTTTTTAAAATCCGAAATGAGTTTTTTTTTTTTTTTTTTTTTTTTTTTTTTTGAAAAACCATTGGGTCGGGGTGGTCCAACGTCGGGCCACCCCGACCCGATGGTTTTCCAAAAAAATGTTTTTTTTTTTTTTTCCAAGCTTAATTTTGTGTTTTTCCATTTATGTTCTTTGAAATAATGAATATTTTAATGATTGAAATTTTAATTATTTTTCAGGAGTAACGATGAAGAATGTGCATTTGGTTTTGAATTGGGGTGGAGAGTGGAAAAATCATCGTGGTGAGTATTGGTATGAAGGTTGAAGAGCGAAGGCGTTTGCTTTTTCAAGGGATTCTAATTATGATCAATTGTTAGATAAAGTGTACAATGTAACCGGAATTGATAAAGATTATTATCGGGTTAGTATGACAACTCTTCCACAAACTTTTCGTCCTAGCATGCCAATTGAGATTGTTGATGATGAGGACGTTGCATTGTTGCTTCATCGAGAGAATGTTGACCCATTAGTTTGCATTAGTGTTGAGGAAATTGGTCATGAGTCTCTAGAAATGAAACCTAAACCACCTCAGTCGTCTCACAACCTACATGTCAATACTATGCATGAGTTACAAAGGTCTGATGTACGTAACATGGCTGCCCATTTGGATGATATTGGAGAGGGATTGACACCAGTTGCCAATATTAATACATCCCCTCATAGTCATTTGAATTTTCGAGATACTACGGGTAACCAACATATTCCCGAGCATGATGAAACAGAACCACTATTTAATTACAATCGTGAGGCAGCTCCCAATCGGTATAACGAGCAGTTTGCCCATGTCCAAAGGCTTGTTCCACCTCCATGTGCATTTTATTCTATTAATTCTGGTGAAGTTGCACATAGACCGGTTACTATACGTCTTGAAGTTGGTGAATTGTTTCCAAGCAAGAAACAGTTACAATCGCATGTAGGTAGTTACGCCCTTACCAACGGGTTCCAGATTAGGGTGTTCAAGTCCAATACAACACGGTATCAAGTTCGATACATTGTTGAGGATTGCAATTGGCGACTACGTGCAGCTAAGGTTCACAATTCAGATTATTTTCAGATTAGAAAATTTGACAATCAGCATACATGTTCAACAAAAGCACGATTTCCGCATCAGAGGCAAGCAAGTGCACGAGTTATAGGGGAACACATATATGAGAAATTTTGTGATCACCGTTTATACAAGCCCAAGGAAATTATACACGACATGCAAAGGGAGTTTGGCATCTCTTGTAACTACCACAAAGGGTACCGTGCTAGACATATTGTCTTAGAAGAGATTCAAGGAACACCGGTTGAGTCATACAGTATTTTGCCATCATACTTATACATGTTAGAGCAAGCAAATCCTGGGACTGTTACAGACCTCCACACAGATTCGTCTAACAGGTTCATGTATATGTTTTTTTTGCTTAAAAGCTTGTATAGATGGTTTTCTATCTTCAATTAGACCGGTCATTGCTATTGATGGGACGTTTTTGAAAGGTCCTCATAGAGGGGTCTTATTTGTTGCTGTTTGTATGGATGGCAATGAGCAAATATTTCCTCTAGCTTTTGGTGTTGGTGATTCAGAGACAAATGAAGCTTGGGAATGGTTTTTAACTAGGTTGCATAAAGCCGTTGGCGAAGTTGATAATTTGGTTATCGTTTCCGACAGAAAAGGTAGTATCACTACCGGTGTAGAAAAAGTCTTCCCAAATTCTTTCCATGGGCATGTGCGGTACATTTAGAACGGAACATGGTTGGTCACTATGGTAGGAATAAGGCACTTAAACAGTACTTCGAACGGGCAGCCAGGGTGTATCGGGAAAGTCAATTCTTGCAGCGAATGGAACATTTGAAAAATATTAATCCCGAAGCAGCTCAGTATGTCACAGATGCCGGGATTGAGCGTTGGGCCCGAGCATACAGTCCAAAAAAAAGGTACAACATAATGTCAACCAACATTGCAGAGGCCATGAATAATGCAATTAAAGAATGCAAGGAATTGCCTATTACTGGAGTAATTGATTACATCAGAGAGGTCCTTCAGTCTTAGTTCCATGATCGATGCATAGTTGCACTTAAACTTTCAACTCAGTTGACAACAACTGCGGATGTAGCCATCGGTGTCAAGGATGAGAGAGCACGATATATGCGGATCTACCCCATCACATTTTACACGTTCCTTGTTAAAGATGGGGATTTGGATGGAAATGTGGATTTGACAGCAAAAACCTGTACCTGTAAAGAATTTAATGTCGACCAACTTCCATGTGCACATGCATTAGCTTGCATTAGGTTACGAGGATTTTCATTTGTTGATTATTGATCTCCTTATTACTCAAGTGCGTTCTTGGTTGCAGCATATAGTGGGGAAATACATCCCGTTGGCCAACCCAGTGAATGGTTGGTTCCTGAGGATATTGCATCAAAAATTGTTCACCCACTAGTAGGTCGTCGTGGTCCTAGAAGACCTAAAAAGAATCGCACTCCGTCATTTCGCGAGGAAGTAACTCAAAGAAGATGCACCACTTGTCATCGTGTTGGTCACAATAGCCATACATGCACCTATCCGAAGTCAAGTAGACCATCAAGTGGTATGGGAAGTACTAGTGAAATTGGTGAGGCAAGCGGATCACATGTGAACATGTAATTTTGTATTATCTTTTAACATATGAACTTTTGTTGTTATATTTGTTATATCAAGTGTAGTATTGAAATGGTAGTATTTATATGGTGCTTATTGTACGATATAATGGTTAGTAACGGGTAGTATTGAAATGGTAGTATTTACATTGCATATTTAAGACTTAGTACATTATTTACGAAATTTTGACAGAGTTTCATTTGAAAATTCAATAAATCCATATCTTCTTTTTGGTACCTGCAAATTTAACACTTCACCAATCCACACAAGTCTCTACACCATCCACATAAATCACAACCATAAGTCTTTACATCAAGTTGCACAACAAGTTGCATATATATATTACATTATGGTGAATACACATCAAGTTGTATTTATGTCATTTGTCAATCATTATGTACATCATTAATCATTTACATGTATAGTTTTTTTATTATGTACATAAGGTACTTCTTTTGAGTTCTGGAATATTTCTGTTGCTATTTTAACTCTAAAGGGTTCTCCGTCCTTTTCATCAAAGTCGAACTGTTTTCTTGCCCATAGGTACTCCAAGAATTTGAGCGTAAAAACCCCACAATCAGACCTATATCAAGAAAAACATTCATTATTAACAACAATCATGTCAGACAAACTATAACCATCAAGAAATAAAAATATACATACGAATTTCCTTAATGTGGAACCCTTTCTTCGGGTCTTTCCACCGTAAATGATGAAGAATTGGTATAAGTATCTAGCAGCACATGCACCAACAAAGATGGCAACATCTTTCTAAGACAAGTTGCCCACTTTAGTATTTGTTCAACACTATACGTGTCCGGCATTGAGTCATATACTTTGATGACCCGCTGATTCAAGTCCACCTCTACCGCGACCCAATGATTTTGATTCACATTCGCAGGAAACAAAATCTGAGAAATCAAGAAACATATTAATCTGAAAATTACTAAAGGTTGAATAACAACATATTAATCTGAAAATTACTTACAGTGTTGATTGTCCGCCAAGGTTCAGAAGCATGCTTCGGGTATTTTCCCTTAACGTAGTCTATCATTGTATCGTCCCATTGGTAGGTTTCATGCTTGAATTGTTTATCACCCTTAGTTGCAGTTGCCCACCTCCCTTGAATTTTAATCTATAAAACATATAAGCTCAAATAGGTAAATGTGAAAAAAAAAAAAAAAAAAAAAAAACGTTGTTGTCAAAAATGTATTTGAATACCATAAATGTGTAATCCAATAACACAATGTTCTGCTTGTATAACTGACGATTGTAATAGGCACACCGTCGTATTAAACGACAATATGTCTCTAAATGCTGTCATGAAACAAATATATGTTACCAAAAAATGAATTAAGTAGAGTAAATAATTGCAATATACGGTGTACAACTTAAATCTCCATCTAGCCACCCGTCTGGAGATAGCAACCGTTCAAACCAAGGAGGTTTAACTTCGAGCAAACCCATGTCCATGCTACAGAGGTTCAACAATTTCAAACTTGTTAAAGAAATCAAAGTGGGGAATACAATAATAATATATTATTTAACTTACCAAGTATTCTTGTTGTCACTTATCCATGCTTACATTGAACGTACAATTTCATCATCCACTTTGGTATCACTTTCGAATTCGGACAATTTCGATTTCCGAGACCTTTTCACCGTGGGATCAATGTACAGGCTCACGGTAACGGGGGACCGCTTACGATCTCTAGGTACTCTTATGGTTAGCTTCGGTGGTCTTGTCAACTCCTTAACATCTGCACTTGTCTTAGACACGACGACAAGTCCAGGAGACTTACCACCATGGAAAACCGAAGGTTGGTAGTATTGGATGTAATCATCGTGGCTAAAATCGGTGGTATTTTCTTCATTTAACTACATCAAATATAAATCATATATGTTAGAACCAATTATGTACTTTAGGAATTTACAAATTAAAACAACATATACCTTTTCAGCCACTTTGTTCAAACATATAAGCTCCGTCAAGCGAAGGAATCCCATTCTCATCTTGTCCATCACTGAATTTTACATGGAAGTCATTTGATTTTGTAAGGCTTTTTGTTGTGCTTGCATAGCATTTTGTTGTGCTTGCATATCGTCCAACCTTTTGACAACCTGCTCAAGTGTAATCGGTCCTTTCTTTTGTCCTTCGACATCAACTTTTTTAAATGTTTTGATTGGATGATCTCCATCAATATCATCATGGGCAACATCATCTACGTCATCCTGAACATCATCCTGAAAACCATCCTCAACATCATCCTCACCAACACAACCATCAACATCAGGTGATACATGTTTCAGTTTATCCACACCCATCCAATATGGCATCCTTGTTTCTTCATTAGTAGGGCCAAGAGTTATGTATATGGTTATCTGAATAAATTTTTTCAAAATATATTATTATGGTCTAATCCCTAAAAAATAACAAATCCAAATAATTTTAACTAAAACAACAATATTCAAGACTTACGTTTTTAAATTTAAATAGGGTTTTCAAAATATCTGCATATGAGGGAGTTCCCGTGCATTGCCAATTCAAAATTCTGGGGGCGACATTGTTCACTCGAATGGTGTACCCAAGTGTGACCCATTTTGGTATTGCTTCGACCGCCCACACCTGAAAATGAAGAAAAAATGATGGTTAAGTTAGTGCATGGAAGCATGCATATTGTCTAAAATGTTTTTTATTCAAGTTCATCAATTAACAGGCATCACCTGAAAAGCCGACAGAAACCCATAAACGTTGTACTTCTCCCCTTTCCGTCTAACTGGACCATCGACATTCTCCTCCAACTTATCATCATTGAACTTAATCTTGAATTTATCATCACGGCCATGAAGATAAGTAGAAAGGGAGTTAAATATCCTCGCGTATATGAATGAACCCCACAGAAACTTATTAAAAGCCTCTAAGTCATCAACTAATTCTAATGCCCAATATAGAATGCTAGTCCTATCGTCCTTCCCAACCAACGTCATCTCCAACAAAAGTATTAACGCCAACTTCACAACATCATCATCACTAATTTTATTATTTGGACCCAAATTCCTAAACCAATCAACAATCATTTTAACCTTCACTTTACTACCTTGGAAGTAGGTTCGACGGAGTCTACTATTCGTTTGTTTGAAAAGCTCTGATGTGGATTCGGAGTATTCTACAAAGGCTAGCCCACTAACCAAATTAAATTCCACTGGACTAAACCGTATCAACCCTTTGCCAACATGGTACCATAAAGAAGATGCATTATCATCGACATTCTTAACATGACACTCCCTAAGCAAGATATGGTGGCAAAATTGCCCAGACAACACCATATATTTTGCCACCATATCGCTCACATCCAAAAAATGACCAAAACATGTCGCTTTAAACAACTTGATTTGTGTTGGTGTGAGATACGACTTAATAAGCCTTATACTCTCCCAATTACAATGCCCACTAACTCGAGAAGGAAAACGATCACATTCCTTAATCTTGAGGGATTCAAGTAATTTGTTCCCACTCATGATTATCAACCTAAATACATTCTATAATAAGCATGATGTTAAAACAAATTTTCTAAGTATGCATAAAAATAAATATTACATCTTTCATGGAGATCTAACAATACTCACATTCAAGCACACATTGCATGTTTTCCCACACTTGAATTAAAAATGAAAACAAATTGATTACAAAAATACTGCTATTCATATAACATGCGGAATAAAGGGTATTGATTACAATAATACTGCTATTCAAAAATACTGCAATTCATATACTAAAAATTCTACGGTTTTGATGTATTCAAAAATACTGCTATTCAAAAAATTTCATGTTTTTGCATGAATTTCTAAGATCATAATCATTGAAAAGACATTTTGGTAGGAACTGAAAGAAGTTAGATTATTACTAAATCCAATACCTTTAGATTGTAGGTAACAATCCATTATCTAAATGTTTAGCAAGATGAGAACTTTCATAAAAAAATATATTAATAATAATAAAAATTGCAACTCTTCAGTAACCAATCGTTTGTATTATAGTAAATTCAATTGTTGACATGTATAAAGTAAAGTAACTATTTCAGGACTTTATCTGAGTTTTGTGTAAGATAAAATTGACTAATCAATTACTTAGTAATTCCCATCAATAAAAAGCTAGTTTCATTACAAGAATTAACTTGGCAGTGTTGAACACAGTGTTCCTGCAATCTGGTAGTATACTCACATTCAAGCACACATTGAATTTTGTTTTGGAATATAAATGCGATACAAACACTCTCCCATGAAATTAATTAAAACAACTTGATGCTTCAAAAAACAGTAATGTATGTCAAGCGTGCACACACTAAAAAAGAAAAAATAAACAAGAGAACAGCTGAATCAAATAAAAACTCAAAATAGAAGTGAATTTTTTCACTAATTGGAAGAAATGATAGGGTACCGAAGGTTAAAGAGAGACTTTCAACTTTTTTAAAAATAGCTAATTCAAATTCATAACAAACAAGAGATGTCTTTTGCGAAAAGATCAAATAAGACAAGTTTTACAAACACGTCTTGCATTTCAGGCTTCACTTCAAGGATATTTTTACTTTTATCGGTTCTTAAATACACATTAATTTTGACTGTTTCTTTACAGGATCACATAAATTGCTACATAGACCATTTCACTTGATAAATGCTTACAACAGTTACATTCAACTTGATTACCAACAACACTTACAACTTCGAATTTCTTCACAATTAACACTATTTCTTTCAATTAACACATGACCCAACTTCATTTGCATTTAAGAAACCTTAATCTAACATTGAATAGCACATGCAAGCATCAATCAAGTCAAGTTCATCACTTTTAGGCACAAAATCAAAATCCATCAACCCTAACTGTTGAATTTGAATCAAATGAGAGGATTGGAGAGGGGTTTTCACTCAAATCTCTTGTACAAAACAATTAAATGGAATGGGAAGGAGGCATTCATTCCATTATTCAAACGAATTAAACAATTGGAAAACTTTGTATTGAAATACAAACCAAATTTCGTCGGTGACGACGACGTCCTATTGAGGGAGACGATGCCGTTGATGATCGATCAACAGCTGTTGAGGAAGTCACGGTGGGACCGGCAACTCGACGATGAAGTCTGGACTGCTTGACAGCAACGGCAACGATGACAACAACTCGACGACGGCAAGGAAGGCTGACAGTTTGGGATCGGTAAAGGTAGGAAGATGGTTTGGTATCGGGCAAGGGAGGCCGATGGTTTTGTATCGGGCAAGGGAGGATGATGGTTTGGGATTGGGCAAGGTGGACTGATGGCAGCTTCAACTGTCTGGGTAATATGAGTGAAATTGGAACAATTTAAAATAAGGGTATTGTGGTCATTTCAGGGTATTTTTGCAATTATTTTAGGTATTAAGGTAGATTTGCAAATCAGTCCCTAAATTAGGGCAATTTTGCTAAAAACCCTTCTTTATATCTCAAATATAAATCAAATCGCAACATATGTATTTTGTCATGTCAATTGTAATTTTTTTTTATCAAAATTACACTTACTCAATTCTATCTTAACTAATTTTATTATATCCTTAAAATATTTTCTCTCTCCAAATCTTACTTATCTCACCCTAGTACTATAATACAATGTCATACTTTTGATAAGTTATTTCTATAGATTTTGCTTCTTTATTTATTTATTTATTTATTTATATAATTAAAACATATCATGTAAACATAGCCGTATATTTATGTTTAATTATTAGGAAATTTTATCGAGTAAACTTTTATAATTTTTAACAATTAAAATAGTTTTTAGATATTAGAAAATACTAGGATAATTTTTAACAATAAAATTTCATCATCTTATTTTTCATAAAGGCACAAATTAAGACAATTATCTCAATAAAATATTATTATTCATTTAAAATAATTAATGAAAAAGTAATGTTTTAAAATATAAACACCATTTTCTTAAATTAACTTTTAAAATATATGTCGATTTAACTCATTATTTTACAGTGCCCCCCCTAAAACATAATCATGGATCCGTCCCTGACCTCTTCCCCTTCCCCTTCATCGGTATCTCTCCTTTTCCCTCCATCCTTGGTCGGCCATCCTTCCTCATCTCTCTTCTCTTTCTCCAGCAGCATGCAACATTTTTTTTTTCTTTTAAAAAAAAGTCATGCAACTTTTTTCTTTGCTATCAACGCGAAACAACAAATGAAATCTTTATGATTCTGACTTTTGTTTATGAGAAAATTGTCAAAAATAGTCATTTAAAATTATTAATTATTGTTCTTAACTATATATATTGTTTTTTATGTTCCTAACCACATACGAAAGTTTCATTTCACACCATAGCAATACAATTACATCTTTAAAAAAAAAAAAAAAAAAAAATACAATTACATTAATATTCTATGATTTGGAAAAAATATTGTACAAACCTATATTTCACGTTGGGCGTAAGCCCAACTTGAAATAAGGTCAACTTTTTTATTTTATTTTATTTTATTTTATTTTTTTATGTAGGTAGTTTTGTTTTCAATAGAGCATATTTTACTAACTTATTTCACATCGGTCCATAACCAACATGAAATAAAGCCAACTTTTTTCTTTCTCTCTTCTCTCTCACTTGTTCATTTCTCTCTTTTTCTTTGCTCTCTCTCTCTAATTCCACCACGGCATTGGAACTGTTGTCTTCCGACAATGATTCCTCCTTATAGTGTTCCTTCTTTTTTTCCATCGATTCTACATTTTATCTTTCTCTCTCTCTCTCTCTCTCTCTCTCTCTCTCTCTCTCTCTCTCTCTTCTTTAGTTGGAAAGGATCTTCTTCTTCTCCAACACCGATCACTTCTTCCTCATTGCTAGCATCTCTCCTTTCTCTTCTCTCTTTAAGGTTGAGTGTTTCACGTTAAGGTTGAGGCGGGCGGGAGATTGGTGTGTTTTCACAAGGGTATTTGGACATCGAATATTTCATAGGATTAGATACATTAAAAACAATCCACAAATCACATATATTAAAAACATTTTTTAATAGTTGTATTTAGTTAATTTTGCAAATACCTCTTTGTTTATATATAAGGATATTTTGAGCACATTACACATTTCATGTGGTTAAAAACATGAAAAACAATGCATGGGGTTTAAATCAATTTTCAATAGTTTTGTACAGTTAATTTTGCATATTTCCATTCAATCACATAATTAAACAATTTTTAGGGTTAAAACAGATTATTCAATACTTATATGAATCGATTTATTTGTCCCTCACACATACACTATAAGATTGTGGGTTCGAGACTTCGAGTCTGTTTTATTTCTCAAACCCCAAATTATTGTAATATGTATATATATATATATATACACATATTAAATACGGAGATATTATCATTTGAGTCCATATGTTTTTTTGAATTATTTATTTTTTACTCACTTATTTATTTTTCGCTGGATTGGTCCCTATGTTTTCAAAAACCACTCAATTTGATTCCTCTAACTAGAATTTTGACGGTCAACCGTCATAGAAATACAAAATGACATTTTTACCCTTGATTTTAAAATCAAAATAGAATAAAAAGAAAACTTTTATTTTCTTAATTTTATTTATAATTATATATTAATTTAAAAAATATATAAAGGTAAAGAAATTTAAATTGAAAAAATTCATCATCATCTTCGTTGTCAATTCATCATAATCGACCTTCAACTGAAAAAATTGAAAAGAAAAAATATATATATATCTCCATCTCAAACCATCAACAAAACCACCATCAAATCATCTTCTTTTTTTTTTTTTTAAACACGAAACAATACAAATTTGTATAGAAAAAAAAAAAAGTAGAAATAAAAACTAAAATAACAAAAAGTAAAAAACAGAGATCTGGTAATGATACCAAATCTCCTCTCATTTGATCTCCTCTCATCTGATCTTTAAAGAAAATGGATGCAATCCCCCAACACTCCACCATCATAGATCACCAAATCCACAACACCCAACCATACCAATCCTCCACCATCACCATTGTTGACGGTGATTTTTGATGGTCACCAAGTTAATGATTCGTTTTAGAATTACTGCAGTTTATACTTGAGTATGACTAAAGATTGAAAAGAAATAACAAGTGATTTACGTGGTAAAACTCCAAAAGATCGGAGAAACATCCACGGGATTGTTGCTTTAGCAACAAAGCCAAATCCACTATAAAGAACGATTACAAGATGAAGAATGATGAAGAACGATTACAAGAACTTTGCACTATGATCCTCTCTCTATGTTCTACCTCTCGCGTACCCCCTGTTTATGAATAGAGGGGGTATTTATACATGTTGTTTTTAGGGTTTTAAGGTGACCGCTAGGGTTTTAAGGTGACCGCTAGGGTTTAGTGTTGTGGCCCCCAAGTCTCAAGCGGTTTCCTAATCCTATTTAGATTATGTTTTCCCTTTTTCGGCTGTGTCCAATTCTGGACGGGATTCTTTCTCCTTTATTCACGGGAGAACTGCTTGTTTCCTTTTTAAACTCTAATGGTCCACATCGTTGCTTATTGTGGACCTGCTGGCTGCTGATTGCAAGTGTTGGCGACTGTTTTATTGTTTCCCGAGTGAGTATGTCCGAATGTGCCCGAGTGTGCCCGAGTGTGCCTGAATCTGATCTGCTGCCCAAGCTGATCGTCTTTGTTTGTGGTCGGACTACTTATCCTCTTTTCCGAGTAGGTTATCGTGGAGGTTTCTGCTCCATAAGTTGACTTATCTTGACCCCTGCTGACCTGGCCTTCCATGGTGATGACGTGTCCTTCATGACTATTTTTACCTATAACAACCATCAAAACCACCATCAAATCATAATCAACACCAAAACCATCTCAAATCATCATCAACTGATTTCCAGCCACCATCACTCCAACATCACCCACGCAACCAAACCCAGATTTTGACCACCATTACAACCACCACTGATTTCACGGCAGCAGGCAGGAGATGGATTCGAGTAGCTTCTTCTGGGTTTTTACAAAGGTCAGAGAGAGACCGAGAAAGGAGAGAGAGATCAAGAAAGAAGAGAGAGAGAGAGAGAGAGAGAGAGAGAGAGAGAGAGAGAGAGAGAGGTGGATTTAGAGAGAGATCGAGAAAGAGAGATGGATTTTGAATGATTTTGGTTTTTCGTTTTAGTTTGAGAGAGAGAGAGAGAGAGATGGGGTTTGGTGTTTGAGTGGTGGTGGTTGACGGTGGGGGTGGTTGGGTTTGGATCTGGACGGCGGTGGGATTTTATGAAGAAGATGAAGTTTGGTCTGTAAGATAAAAAAGATTAAGTTTTTTTTTTTTTTTTTTTTTTTTTTTTTTTTTTTTTTTTTTTTTGATTAGGTGGAGATCAATCTACGTCTCCACCTAATCAAAAAAATTTTCTTTAAATTTAATTATTCTTTTTGTTTATTATTATTTTATTTTTTTAATTATTAGGTGGAGATCCACATTGGATCTCCACCATTCATTAAATAAGATGGACAATGGAGATCCAATCTAGATATCCACATTTAAATTTAATTTAATTTTTATTTTATATATATATATATATATATCTATTTATTTGTGTGTTGACATGTCGCATATCATTGTTTAAAGATAAAAATACTCTTAGAACCATTTAATTTGACTAACGGTTGACTCACAGAATGACGAAATTGAGTGGTTTTTGAAAACATAGGGATCAATCCAGTGAAATAAATGAATAAGTAAAAAAGAGATAATTCAAAAAAAACACAGGTACTCAATTGATAATATCCCTAAAAATACTACAGTAATAGGGGAATCTTAAGGCTAATTTCGTCTGAAAATAACTAGACTTCAATCGACCGTCCAATTTACCGAACCTATTTATCAACATTAGCAGAGCAGACAAGCTGATTATTATGTTGTGTAGGCAGCCACCACCCATCGCGTCGAATCCCACAAAACCACTGCAATGTCCGCCATTTCAGTCGCCAAACAATGAAGCGCGTGTGGAAAATCTCAGACGCAGCCCAAGCCGAGCTGCTAAATCTCCACAGACACACCTCTTCAAAACCCAAAACCCCACCACCACCCTTGCTTCTTCCCTTTCTCGCCGCCACAAACTCCTCATCAAATCACGCATTCAATCGCAACCTCTGTGCCCACACCCCCCAAATCGACAGATTCTCGAGGATTATTGGACTGTTCAACGAATACATTGCTTCTCCCTACGCGAGGGTCAGAGAGGATCTCACTCGAAAGTTGTTGCCTTTGACAAACGAGTTGCTGCAAAACGTTGACGATTTGGGTAGCGTTTTTAGGGTTTTGGATGAAAAGGGTTTGACTTTGTTCAGAAGTCATAGGAATGGAATTGCTTTTGTTGAGCTCTTGGATCAGTTGGGTTCTTCCTCACCTCACTTTGCACTGCAGGTGTTTCTCTTTTTATTATTATTTAATAGCTATGTGTATTGTTTTACTTTCGGTGTTTTTCTTTCTAATGGTAGTTTACTTTTTCTTGCTATGCAATTAGTGTTTTTGCTAACTAGTTATGTGGTAATTGTTTATTATGCTTATTATTGATCCGTGGACTTGTGGTCTGATTCTTTTTTCATTGAGATATTTCGACTGAAGTTGTTTTATATATTATTTCGACTGAATTTGTTTTGTTTCTGGTAACATGTAAACTGGGTTTACTTGTTGCTTGGATGGAGTCTCAGATGAATCAAAATGTTTGATGTTTTATAATTTGTGATCATAGTCTTATTTCGTTGTTTTATGATTGATGATTCTAAACATGTCCTTACTGTTGAATATCCAATACCTTTTAGTTTGTGGCAATTATTTTTGTACAATAACAATATTTATGGTGCTATAAAACATCAGGAAAATCTCAAACTGATGGTTTCAAAATCATCCCATCCACCCAAAAGAGTGTATATATATATAATTCTGTGTTTCTGTATTTGATTATTTGTTTTCAGGTCCTTAATTGGAGGAGAAATCAAGCAGAGTGTGGTACTCCTATGACAACAGAAGAGTATGCTAAGGGAATTAGAATTGCTGGTAGGAGTAAGAATGTAGATCTTGCAGTTGAGCTGTTTGCCGAGGCTACTAATAAGCGCCTTAAGACAGTCTCTATCTATAATGCTTTAATGGGTGCTTATATGTGCAATGGTCATGCTGATAAATGTCAGTCACTGTTTCAGGACTTGAAAAATGAAGCAAATATTAGTCCTTCAATTGTAACATACAACATTCTTATATCAGTCCTTGGTCGCTTGGCACTGGTAGATCCCATGGAGGCAGCATTTCAAGAGATGAAGGATTTAAATCTCTCCCCAAACGTGACCACATATAATAATTTAATTGAAGGATACGTTACTGGGTGGATATGGGATAGTATGGAAAGAACTTTTCAGATGATGAAGGCAGGCCCAGTAAAGCCAGATATCAACACGTACTTGAAAATGCTTCGGGGGTATGCATATTCAGGGAATTTTGATCAGATGGAACAGATATATGAATTGATAAAGCATCATGTTGATAATAATGAGATTCGTCTGATCAGAGCCATGATATGTGCATACTGTAAGAATTCTGTCACAGATAGAGTTAGTAAGATTGTGGCACTGCTGAAGCTTATACCAGAAAAGGAGTATCGACCTTGGTTGAATGTGCTGTTGATTAGGGTTTATGCTGAAGAAAATCAGTTGGAGGAAATGGAAAAATCAATAAACGAGGCATTTGAGCATAATACAATTGTAATAACAAATAACGTGATGCGGTCCATTGTTTCAAGCTATTTTCGAAGCAATGCAGTGGATAAGCTTGCAGAATTTATAAGGCGTGCTGAATGTGCCGGGTGGAGGATCTGTCGTTCTCTATATCACTGCAAAATGGTAATGTATGCATCACAAAAGCGCTTGGAAGAGATGGAGAGTGTCCTTAATGAGCTGTCAAATCACAACATGAATCGTACTAAAAAGACACTTTTTATAATGTATAGAGCCTACTCAATGTATGGTCAAAGACGGAAGGTTGAATTAATAATGGGGTTGATGTGCAAGTATGGTTATGAGATGCCTTTGGAAGCACTTCCTTCATAGTGTATCAGTTCATGCATCAACATATTACGTGCAAAAAGTTGCAGAAACATTCAAGTTATGATGGTGCATGGTTCATAAAATCTGTGAGATGGATTTGAAATTCCAAAAGTTGAATAGGTACACGTCTTTTCTCATGTTTGGTGTTTATTTAATTACTTTTTTAACCTTATTGACTGCCTGAGCCCTTTAGTAGTGGTTAGTGAATCATGATTTATATCATTCATCGTGACTCTCAGCCGAGACTTGTTAGTAAGCAGGATTCAAGAACTCCATTTGATTATTTTGAAGTTTAAACCTATGTAACTAAGGGTGCAAAAAAAAAAAAAAGAGGTACAGGGTCTGTTTATAGATAACTGTGTTAATATTTAGGCTACTTTACTACTGATCTCTTAATTTGGGAGAGATAAATATACTAAAATACATCATGTATTTGTAGACTTCATATTATCTCAATATAACTGCAATTCTTGAAACAGGAGAATTAGGAACCATAAATCATAATTGGCTAAACTAACATAAAAACCAAAGAAATAACATAACTCATCTTGAAGTAAACTATTCTACCAATATACTCTTTTGAGTTAGTTTGGCTTTTAGAAGCCAACTTTTGGCTTTTTAGATCAAAATGTAGCTTTTAGATGTATATTTAGTTGAACCTTATAAAGGGCTTAAGGTTTTTTTGAACCAATTCCAAGAGAAGAATGAATAGCTTCTCTTCGAAGAGCTTCTAAGAAAACAAGGGAAGGCATTTTTTCTTTTTTAATGAAACTGTTGTGTTTTCACGATTTCCTTTTTATTAATGAATAATTAAACAAAAATTCCACATTAGAAGAGAAGTAGAAGTTTAGGCCTTTCAGTTGCTACTTGTATAGTGGATTTTAGAAGAGCATCTGTATTGTTATAAAAGGGATATTTATGAAAATTTTGCTTTGTTATTCATCGATAAAAGGATAAAGGTGTAAATACAAAGTTTCATTATTCATTAAAGAGGAAAACCGACTCCTTTGTTTTCTTACAAGCTATTTTCTCTTTTGAAGGAACTTCCAAAAACTAAAAGCCCTTTTCAAGGAGCAATAAAATCCTCCAAAAGTCACATTTATGTCCAAATTGCCGAAAGCTTGTTTCTAAAAGACATGCCAAACAGGCCTAATATGTATGAATTACATAAATTATAGTCATATATGCATACAAACTTATTGTCCATGACTCCAAACTAACAATTAATTTAAGCATTAACAACTTAGATTAGAGTTGGGAAATGGAGAGAGAAACCTTTTTGGGAAGATAGTTGGCTTGGAAACTCCACCTTATGTGAAATATTCTCATGCATATAGAAACTTTCTCAACCCACAATGCCCCTATCTTTTCACTTAATGGGCTGGAGTTTGAATTTTTACTTTAGAAGGAATTTGAATGAGAGGGAAACTCAGGATCTTACAGCGCTATCGGTTATGTTGGATAATTTATCTTTTAATTAATTGATTGAGGACCAAACTCTTGTAAAACTTTCTTCTTACAGTTAATATAAGATAAATCCCTCAATGATTTTAGACCAGCCCGCTAGATTTGGAAAGCAAAAGCCTCCACGAAGGTTCAAATTATTGTACATGCAGCAACACATGGCAGACTCCATACTTGCTGAAATGCACATTATCCCCTTCTTGGTGTCATTTGTGTAAGAGAACTGAGGAGACTGGATTATCTCCTTAATCACTGTAAAGTTTGTGGGCAGAGCTAATCCTGGCAACTAAGTATCGTTGGGTATGTCCTACCTCATGTAGTTCTCTGCTGGAGGGTGGATTTTCCAGACTCTTGAAAGGAAGAGAAAGCTTAAGCCCTTTGAAGATGTGCGGTCTTGTCAGTTTATTGGGTTAGTTGGCAAGAAAGGAAAGAGAATTTGTTAAAGACAAGGGAAAAAGAGTGAACCTGTTTATGGTATTGAGTGTTATTTTTAGCATTGTTATGAGTTGTGTGCTTCCATCTCAAAAGAATTTTAAAATAATTCATCCTTTTCTTCTACTTCAACGATGGAGTTATATATTAATCTTGTAGCTCATGTCGGTTTTTGATAAAGGAAAAATATCTTATAATACTAGAGAGATAGATATACTTGATATATATTTTAAGCTTTTAAGACTCCTTTGTTCAGGTTGTGATTTTTCTTGGAGTTTTCTGGTTCAGAGGACTGCTTATTCACTTTCCCAAATAAAACCCTACAATTTCATAATTAGTAAAAAAGCCACTTTCCAACGCCTGCATTCTCTTGCTTCTACAATGGATGGACTGTTGGCATGTAACTTAGAATGAGTGGAAAATTAGATATATTGCTAAATTTATTCATTATAGTTTCCTTGCATGATTAACATTACTTTTGCTGAAAACCTAGAAGATGGTCACTTATGAACCGACAAATGATTTTTGTGAATCATGAGTTTAGTGTTGACAAATTTATGGACTTTCACCTCCACATTTAGCTAAACATGTTGGATGCATAATTTAAGGTGGTTACATGTAGAGTTATAGGGTTGTATGACATTATAGTGCTATTGTGATCATTTTTGGAGTTACGTGTCATCTGCTGTTTTCATGGGTGAATAGGAAGGAGTATTGTGACATCTGATGTCGTCACGAAGGAATGGGAAGGATAATATCTAGGTAAGGTAATGGAAAGTGGCTATTAGTCTTGGCAGGAGATTTATTGTAAAAGCCTAAATATAGAGACAAGTAACGGTGATACTGATATGAGTGCTAATATTCTCTAAATACTGGTGATGGAAAGTGTATGAAACTGATTTTGTTTGTTTGTCTAATGTGGCAAATATGCTAGAAGAGAAATTGTCTTGGTGAATTGGTGGTGAAACTTTTATCCCCTTAAGATCAATATTCAGTCGCACATTCTAATTTGACAACCTCGTCATTAATCATACAACTTGAGCAGTAGTTATAGCTTATGTGTGTTAGGTGTAATTGCAACTCTTAAATTTGATTCTGTCTTTATCATAGGATTAGGGGACTTGGGTATGCTTATCTGGAGGTATTGAATAAAAATTCACCCCTATCAGGCGGCAACTAATTGAAAATTTGATACCGTCAAACATTATTCTTTTTCTGGGGCTAAAGATATTGGCCAGAATTCATAATGAACATCTTAACATATCCTGATAAACGAGGAATTTCAGGAATCAATACTAGTATATATATTCGTGATGTTTCTTTTTTAACTGAACCATATGAATCCTTTTTACTGAAACTATATTTAGTTGCTATCTGTGTTAGTTCTGTTTGTAGCACCTATTAATGATTTTAATATTTTCCTGCAGATAGGTAACAGACATTGTTGAATGGACCAAGACTACCATAATGCAGAATCCTGCAGAATTGAGATAAAATTCACCAACCATGCAGGATGGTGTGTTTTGCTGCACAGAAGGCCAATACAAACCCCTATATTTTGACAATTGACTTGAATAAATTTTGTAGAATAGCGAAGGAGAGAGGAGAAAGACAGTTTTGCCACCTTTGCAAGAGCTTTGTGATTTGTCGCTGTCTGTTGTGAGGAAGCAAAGCCTTACTCTGAAGGGCAGAAGTTGACCTGTAAGTTTACACGGAAGTTGCATTGTAATCTGCAACAAATTGGCTGATCTTCTCAATCCTGGAACCATTTTTTCAAGGCAGAGGCGTAAAGTAGTGTCATATGCACAAGGTAGTTGGAACTGATTTTTGTGATTCAAATTCAACAGTTCTCTTCTAACTGTGTGAGAGTAATTATTAAAGTGACCTCACAAGCCAGAATTATGCATATTTTTATTTTAAATAGAAATTGTAATTCTGCAACATAATTTTTTATGAGTATTAGGGCTGGCTTGTACTCTCACCTTTTGTCTTTATGATTTCACTTTAGCAATGATTCATGTGATTCAATCTTCTCTGTAGATGTTACACTCATCTTCTCTTATCATGTGGTGATGGCATGCCTTTGATTAATTGAAATTGTGAGGTCAATAAATTTTGTAGAGGTTACTCTCCTTAAATCAATCTTGTTGTCCACAAATATAACTTGTTTTTCTTTTTCTTTTTCATTCTCTGTCAAAGTATTCTATTCTTCTTCATATTTTAGGTGCTTGAAACTTCATTGAATGAAAGCTTACTTTGTTAAATTTGTTAAGTATTCTATCAAATATGCAGTATTTACAGATAAAAGTATTCGGTTATTGAGGAAAAATCAATATACTTCTAATGTTGAATCAGGATCAACTAGGACAGAAATAAAGCATTGGGTCGAACTCTTCTTTGGTGTCACGGTAATAGTTATGAATAGTCATCAACTACCCGGAAAGTGTAAAAGAATGGGACCCATTATAGGACATATAAGATGTCTCTGTGTTATAGTACTAAAAATATTACTATAACTTGTTTTCGGTATTCGTTATATATATTCCATTTTTGAGTTTAAGGCTGTATCAATTTAAAATTTCGACTTGAATTTGTAATTTCAATACTGGTTCATTCTCATTCAATCCAATGGTAGAAATATATCATTTCTTGGTAAGCCTCACATTTGCTTCCTAGGAATACAAAACTTAACAAATCTCTTTAATCATGTGACTAAAAGTGATTAACAACACATGCTAATCAATAATTAATACCACAAACGTCGTAGCTTAAAGTAGCAGAAAATCCCTTAACAAACACTTAGTAAAAGGAAGGTTTTTGATAAGTTTGATTTGATCCCCTAATGAATTTTCAGAAAAAAAGTTTGATATATTTAATACTATTTAATGTTTTGGCAAAAAGTATACAAGTTGGTGAGTCTTTGCTTTTAAATTTAGAGCGGTTATATATAGCAAGGTCGGTGGGGGGATTCTGGGTTGTCAGAACCTCCACCTCCTCCATTTGAAGTTTGAACACCAGAGTACCACTGACTGCCTTTGAAGTTTGACCTAAACTACAAACTTGTTTATTAATTAGGCTTTTGTCTGGAGTGGATTGTATTAATTTGACTAAATTGAAATAAAAAACTATAATTTGTGTACCATTATTCTTTGATGGTTACAATTAACATATATATATAAATTTGTATTTATTATGATGGTTTAGTTTTTGAAGTAATTAAGTGAGTTTTAATTGATTTATCACCGTCCTGTGCATGTATTTATTTCTTGTTTTCATTGTACAGAGAGTATAGAGTGGAGACAGCCATTCTTGTACTTTTCTCTCGTTGTTTTATTAATGTTACTGTCTCCTCTCCACATTTGCCCATCACTTTCTAATATTCTTTCTTTCTTTCTTTCTTTTAATATGATTATCATTTCTTCCTCGAAATTTCTACTCAATACACCCTCCTTTATATACATATATATATATATAATAATAAGGGTTTTTAGCAAAAATCCCCTATTTTAGGAGCTTAATAGCAAATCTACCCTAAAATCAAATTAAATTGCAAGATTACCCTATTCTTCCCAAAATGCCCTTACTCATCACTCGCAATTTTTATTATCCTTCTTTATTACTTTTACAATCTATTTACCAACCAACTTATCAAACAAATAAACTAAACACTATCTAACAATTTAATAAAAAATATTGTTGGTAAAAGTAATATATAAGGATAATAAATATGGTGAGTGATGGGTGAGGGTATTTTGGGAAGAATATGGTAGTTTTACAATTTAATTCGATTTTAGGGTAGATTTGCTATTAAGCCCTTAAAATAGGACATTTTTGCTAAAAACCCTAATAATAATTAATAGTGTTTTATTCCATTAATTAATATTCAATCAAGATTGTTTAAGTGGATGTGTAACCATGAAAGTTAAGAACAATAGACAAATCCATTTTATTTTGTGTTCTCTAAAGAGTAAAGACATGTGTTAAGCGATAACGTAACATTACATAATGCAACAAAACAAAATTACAAACTTCTAAATTTGAGAAGAAAAAAAAGGTTTCCGACTATACAACTATAAAAATACAATAAAAGAAAAATGTTTATTGCAGATATTGTCTCAATCAATGCAATAAATATATTTTTGTAATAAATGTTTTTCTATTTTAGTATTTTTACAGTTGTTAACATGTGTCCTAAAGACACAGGGCATAGGTTAACACTATCCTATAACATTATATGGCTAGTATGACTAGTTATGTAGCGTTATATTGTCATTAGTGTTAGGATTTGACTTATATTCCCATGTGAACCAAACGTATTAACCGATGCGAAAGTGGTCCAAATAGATTCGAATGATTGCAATTAAGGTGGCATTGGAAAGAAGAGTCTGAGACAAAGTCAAGGGTGAATACTGCACCGGAATCTGGTCTTAGACACGCCGGCACGAGCCGTCGGAAGATTGTTATGCAGCACTTGCGTGGTACTGCGCACAGGGAGTGTTGGGGTGCATGAGGGTGTGTGGGGCACTTTTTTGGGGCCCTGTTTGGTGTGTGGAATTCCTTAAAGACATGAAAAAACGTGTGGGAATTGGTTTTCTTGTTGGGGAAGGTTTTGTTTTGAGATTACTTGTTTAGGAAAGACTTGTTGGGTGGTTTCCAACTACTTATGGGAGTCTGATTCCTTAGAGATCAAGAATAGTGAACCTATAAATAGTGATGCTTATTATTTGGTTGTATATACTTGGAGAGACACCGGGGGACATCAGAGAATGATTGAATCTGAGGAGTGTGACCCCAAGGAGATCCGAGGGAGACTTGAAAGGGTATATCCGGGGGTAGGAGACCCAGGAGATATCTAGCTGGGGAGACTCGGGAGGAAATTAATGGAATATCTAGGGGTGCACTCAGGAGGGATCCGAAGAGAGAGGAGAGAGCTATGAGTTGAGGGTTAGGATGTAAGCTCGGTTGTGAGCTTGGGCTCAATAAGCCTTAGTTGTAATTGAGGTTTGGGATTAGAGAAAGAATATTGGAATTATGTAATTGTAACAATTTTCTACATAGTTCTATTTTCTCTCTTGTCATCTTGATGGCCGTGGGTTTTTTCTGTTTTGGATTTTTCATGTAAAATCTTGTGCTGTGTGATTGAATTCTCTTGTCTTATTTTTCAGCTAGTAGACATTATTTGTTATGTGTTGAATATTAATCATACACTTCTGTTTTAATTTTCCCAACGGTCAAACGTTCACTAATTTCTATTTTCGAAAAAGCTCGATGACATTAAGAGAAATTTTGTATCCTAATAATTCATAAAGTTAAAATTTGCTTATGAGATCATCGAAGAGATTGCTTTTAGAAACAAGAAAAGCCAAAACAGAAATTGAACATTTGACAACCCCTAGAAACAAATTATTTAGTATGAACGAAGCATTGACTTTATAGGCTAATTAATAAAACTGGGCCTTGACAGTTGACATGTTCTTTTTTGAATAACTCAATTATAATTAATTATCTGCTTAAAAAATATAATTAATTATTCTCTTTTAATTATTATTATTTTGATAAAATCTATTAATCCGAGATCAGGTGTTTTTTTGAAAGTTTTCGTCATTAGTAGGATTCGAGCTGCTGATCTCGGAATCATTTACCTAAACCCCAAGCTCGTCTATCTATCAGCTGAACTATATCCATGTTGGTCGTTTGAATTTATTACAAGTTGTATATAGTTAGGACTTAAGGAGAAAAGAAAAACATAACACTGTAAGAGGTCAAAATTTTATTACTGTGAATGAAAGGGGATTATTATTATTAATAATTAATGTAATAATAATAAAATTAAAGGAAAAAAAGAGAGACAAAAAGCGATGCCGTGTGAACAAGCAGAAAGCGCAAGGAAAGAAGCAGTGAATGATTAATTAAAAACAAATTGAGGATTTTGTCGATAATGGTGGGAATTAACAAAAAGATATGTTGACAATGACTCCACCTTGTCCTTTTTTTAAAGAATATTTTCAAATGCTCAAACAGCTATGTAATTCACAAACGACATTTCAAAATACGACAACCCACCAAAAACAAAACATCATTATCTAATCTAATCTAATCCGTATTAATTATTCCAATCTATATATAATTAATTAATATAAAAAAAAAATTGAAAGACAGATGTAAACTATGTGTCCTACTATTAAGCATATATTCTAATTTGTAAATTCTAAGCAAGCAAAAGAAAGTCAATTAAAGACACAAGAGAGTTGTATCTTCAATGCCTTTGTGCTACTACTTCCTACCACCGACTCTCCATTAATCCTCTCTATAAACCGAGAAAATCTTGTATGAGATTACCACATGATGAAACCGTGAGACAATTTTACACCATTTATCTTGGTAATATAAATTCTAATTTGATACAATCATATTAGGCGGTCCCAAGGTCTCACCACGTGTAAACCATTTCCCACCAACACCCTCTTCTTCTTCTTTTCATTTTTTTTTTTTTAAATTTTTGTAGAATTTTCAAAGTGGTCCCTGAAAATACTTCCAAAATTCCCAACCACCAGTACTTGAGTTTCCCCTAATCAAAACATGTCCAAATTCCTGCATTTGCTGTTATCCCAAACTCCAAATTTCTATCTCCAATCATGACTTGACCACAATTAATCAAAAAAACGATGTCGAATGATGCTGAAACCTGCGATTTAGACATTTTTTTCTCTCCAATCATATATATTTTTTCATTCGGTAGTGAATTGGTATAGTCCGCCACACCCACAAAACACGCTACTATAAGGGGAAAGTTAGCGTGAGTTTATTTATTTTTTCTAAACTAATTTTTTGGATCGTATAACACATCAATAACGGAGATAAATTAAAAATGCTTTAGTGGAGAGACAGAGGAGAGAGTTTTTATAAACTACAAACAATATCATTATATAATTCTAGAACACAAGTATAACATACAATCCATATCAAGATGGATGGATATATAAATAAATATATAATAAATATAAATATATATAAATATTTATATATATAATATAATGTTTTGAAATTAGTGCTTACAAATTATCAACTTTACTAAAACCAATTGATTATCAACCACCAAACAACATTTAACCCCCCAAGTTAACAGGAGTAGCCTCTAAATCTGGTGGTTCCACCGGAATCCATCCGACAAACAAGTTCCGATCCTTCGAACAATCAAACCCACCACCGCCCACCACCGAAACAGGCATTTCTGAGATGGATTGCCTATACATCCATCTAAAACACAAAGGGAGCAAGCAATCCCTCCCAAGGATGCCCACAAATGGTAATCAACATAGTAACAAGTAACACAAATCTTTATAAACTACACACCATCACTAATAAAAGGCAAAAAAAAAAAAAAAAAAATTACCCGAGTGGAATTGTCAAGCTTCTGTTATGTATTGGCTGACTGTAGTTAAGGTTAAGTACTTAGGAGATGGATTATTAACAGTTAGGATTCACAAAGTTGTTCATTTCCTCCATGAGGTTGTAGAAGTGATCGTTATTTGGCAAGAAGTAGAATCCGATAGTCGCCTCTTTCAGGAAAAGGAGTTTCACATCCTGATCGGCGTTCTTGAGGCCTTCAACATAACCCAATTGCCAGTCTTGAATGAGGTCCAAACCAGCCACAACGACGAGACTTTTTGGAAACTTAAGGCCTTCGAGACTTTTGCCCCGAGGACCAAATGGATTACACGCCGGATGGTCTCTATCTTCCCCCTCGGGGAGGAAAGCTCTCCAATACCAGTTGCGATCCTGTATTGTAACGAAGTATTTCCCATCCAATCTACTCTCCGATTCAGTTCTCTTTTCCCCACCAAACATTGGATGGAGAAGTATGTTTCCCAACACTTCAATGTCTTCTTCGGCTGCCCTCATTGCAACATGGTGAGCTATGTTACCACCGGAACTATCTCCAGCCAAGTAAACATAAACATTTGAATCTTTACCACTTTGAAGCCAAGTTCTGGATTTAACCCATTTAAGAGCAGTCCAACCATCATCATATGCACAAGGGTATCTGTATTCAGGTGATCGACGATAATTTACAGACACCACAACAGCTTTGCAAACACTAACAAGGCGGCGACAGAAGGTGTCATAAATAGCACTATTGGCTGAAGAATGTGTGAAACTTCCACCATGGAAGAAGATTATAACCGGGACAATTTCAGTGGTACTCAAAGGCTTCTCAAGCTCTACAATGCCCCATTGAGTCTCGTTTCGCGGGGCAGGCTGGTAAATCCTGTTAAGCAGACCTGTGGCTCGATCAACATGATCGAAAGAGAAAACCCCATCAACAGGAATGGTATTAGCTGGCACTTTCCGGTCAAGGAACTCTGCCAAGTCGCGGTTAAAGGTTCCATCAGATCGTCGAAGGAGATTGTAAGCTAGCTTGAAATTGGAAATGAGAACCCATGTATTAAGTGGAACAACCCTCTGCAAAACAAGATAAAAAGAGTTCCATCAAATTTTGTAACAATTTACAAAATAGATATTCAGAGTGGATTGATCTCAATCTCATACATCTGAAAGTTTAAAGAAATCATACTTCAATCTCAGACCGAATGTTAACTGTGTTCCGATCATAACCCCACATAAATATGATAGAAATCGTTGGATTAAAGAATGCACACACAAGAAAGAAAAAAAAAGGGGACAAACAGAGTGGGCCTAAATATTTCAAATCGGTGTATATATAATAAATACAACTAAACTTTTGCTCAATATCAAACCAGACATGAGCAAAGTTGGAGTTTTCTAAAACTATAAAACTGAAAATCCCATGTAAAGAGAAAGAAAAAATCTTAAATCAAATGAACCTGTGAAGCATACCATCATTTGAAATCATAATTAATAACAAATAGAAGAGGACTATAGAAATTCAAATGAAGAAGCCAAATTAGTGGTGCAAGCAAATCAAAATCCTTGGAATCCAATAAGAAAAAAAGAGAAAAGAACTAGCATCATTTTGCTCCAAATCCAAGACAAACTAAATTTTGCCTTAACCAAAAGCCATTGTTAGTACATAAGATAATGAAATCAAAGAAACCCATTAAAGCAAATCAACATTTGGAGCTCTAAATCAAGGCAAAAATAGAAAGGAAGAGAGAAAACTACCTTAGATTCATTGAGGTTGACTTCATTACTACCAGCCATGGCTCAAAAAAAAAAAAAACAGCCAAGGAACCAAAAACAGAACTTTAAGAAAACCCAGCAGAGAATGTGATCTTCAAAGAAGCAGCCTCATAATTTCAAGAACATATAAAAACACTTGTAAGAAGAAGAATAAAAAGAAAGAAAGAAGCCCTCCCTGTCCCTCCCCACCACCACCACCTCGACCTCCGTACAAATTTCTCTGACTGATTCCTCGTTAAGAGTTTCTGAACAAGAAAAGACACTTGTTTTCTAATGAAACAAAGAAAGAAAACACACACTCACTCACAGAAGACACAACCACGAAAGAAAAATTATATTTATGATCACCCTCCCTCTCTCTCTCTCTCTCTATATATATATATATATATATAAGTGTATGATGTATCTACGTTACACACATATAGATAGGTGAAAGTACAGTCCAAGGAGATAGAATTAAAAGAGAGAAATAGAGAGAGCTCTTAACGGAGGACAACGGAGACGACAAAGGGGGGCGGCCGAACTAAACTGTTTACGTTGGGTCCCACCTCCTCTCCTCAGTCCTCCCCGTTTTCGTTTCTTTTTTTTTTTTTTAATTAATTAACACACATTTTCCTATTTTTGCCTTATTTCTTCTGCTAAACAAACTCCTCTGTTTATATCTCTACAGTGTTGTGTGTTGTGATTTGTGAAACGACAAAAGTTTTTTTAAGACTTGAACAGATTGGCTACTGCCACTCCTGTCTCTTCCCTCCTTTTCACTATTGTCACTCTCACACTCCCACGGTTTTCTTATTTCTTTTTCAATCATTATATTGTATTTTAAATGTGCAACTCTCCATCAACCATTTATAAGGAGTTAAGGACTATCAAAATTGTACATTATTAATTAGGGAAATTAGTAATTTATTTTTTTTATTTTTTGAAGAAAAAAAAAGGTGTTGAGTAATTAATAAAATAGAGTAATTAGGTAATAAAAATATAAAGTAGTGGAAATAGCGAAAAGTAGAAGGTTCTGGCAATAGGTGGAAACATTAGAAATTTGTCTTGTAAAGAAAACAAATAGAAAGAAAAGAAAGCAGACAGAGTTTCCTGCGTGCGGCCGACGCCAAGGCACGTGGCGACAAAGGGTTCCGTCTCGACCTCTTTTGCCAAACTCTCCGATTGTCAATTTCCCAAAACACCCTCACTCCCTACCAAACCAAACTGCCATTCACCAAGACACGTCCTTTGTCCGCTAGCGGAAAGCGCGTGACGGCATGTTTTTTGTCAGAGCCTGGTTGAGATAGAGAGGACTGAAGGGTCTTTCTCTTTTTTTTATTTTATTTTTTTTTTCTTCTTCTGTGGGGTCACCTTATGTGGGCTTTGGATTTTGTCGTATTCTGTGGAGCGTGTAAATCTAATCAATCACGAATACGGACACGTGTCGATCTCTTAATGCTTGAATTATGTGATGGGTCCCGTCTCGAGACCACTTCTCTCTCTCTCTCTCTCTACTATAAAAAAAAAAATTCTATTTTTTCTTAAAACAAGTTGATACGATGATAAACTCTCTACAGCGGGACCCTCTTTATTATAAAGCGCTCTGGAATCGCCACGTGGTTTTTATTCAGCTTTGCTTTTGGGACCGTGATTGATAGATTTTTTCTTCTTCTTGTGAAACACATCATGTGGGGCCCACACTGATGGATGGTGGTAGATCTCTCGCCGTGTATTCGTTTGATCAAAAGATTGAAGCCATCATGTGTAAGGGAAAAAAAAAAAAAAAAAAAAAACAAATTCAAGGAAACTGCTGGGTACTCCATTGGGGACTCTACAAATGTGTACTGGAAAACAATCAGGACCGTTGATTCTTCCTCTGATGGGTAAGTTCATACAAATATATTATTCTTAAGATGAAAATCCTTTTATCAAAGTTTCTCCCCCCACCCCCAAAAATAAAATAAAAAATAAAAATAAAAAATAAAAAAAATTATCAAAGTGGAGGAGACGCCCACCAGTAATGTTCTATAGATTCCCAATTTTTATTTTTATTTTACATTTTCCATTTCAATATTAATTATAGTATGAATGTATGATGTAAATAGGGGTTGGACACATCACACATTTGGATTTTTTACAAATCAAGAAATTATAAGTCAATTTTATGGTGTGGTTATGATTTGTCATTATTATTATTTTTTCGTTTTGTGAATTTGGATTGATTGAGCTTGAATTCGGAAAAGGACAAGAAATCAACAAAAATATTGGTTTCTATTTATAATGAAATTGATTCATTCATTTGTTGAGTGTTGAGTGTTGAGTGTTGATTTACAATTTTACATGCCAAAAATAAATGCAAAGTGGAAATACAACAGAAACAAAAGTTAAAAAAGGAGGAAATGGAAAGTTCAAGTGACAAATTATTCATTCTTGTAATATTCAACATTAAAATTATACAAAAATATATAATATCTATTATGAAATCAATTTAATCTCATAAGATTCTGTATACTTACTTCTAACTCCTAAGTCCTACCAAACAAATCATATAAACAAAGAACTATTATAATTTAATGGAGTTACACCGCTATCTAGGGGTGGGCAAAAAACCAATGAACCGAACCGAACCGGTGAACCGAACCGATCCAATCGGTTTTTTTTCCGGTTTTTTATTGTTCATTGGTTCGGTTCGGTTCGTTTTTTAAAAAACCGGATATTCCGGTTCGGTTTCCGGTTCAAGGGTTCAAACCGGTGAACCGAACCGAACCGAAAACCGGTATATATAATAAAAAATACCTACATTTTTACGAATCCTATCACTCTATCAGTATCTACCGCCTCTTTGCCTTTTTTTTTGGGGGTGTTGCCTTTATAAAATTGATGAAATGTCAGATTGTATATGTTTTATAAAATTTATAAAATGATAATAGCCCCCTGTAACTGCTTCATAATATGCTTGAAATTCTGCCATGTTAAGTGATTTCACACAACTATTAAAATGATTTAATACAATAAAAAAAGCTTGGAAATAGCCTAAATTGCTTTGAAATTAAAACTAATAGCAGCAAGTGAAACAAACTGAACACACAAAATGTATATACACACACACACGCACTGAACACACAAAATGTATATACACACACACACGCACTGACCACACCTATAATCATACATCTATAACATTACTTCCTAGCCAAAAAGGAAAAAATATTGATAAACATATGGAAATTTCCTAGTGCTTTCAGTTAAACTAGTTCGAGAATTCTTTCTTATAATCATACATCTATAACATTACTTCCTAGCCAAAAAGGAAAAAATATTGATAAACATATGGAAATTTCATAGTGCTTTCAGTTAAACTAGTTCGAGAATTCTTTCTTATCACAATGAAAATATCTCTGTAACAGAATGTACCACAATCTTTCAAAATTTTGTGTTTTTTCAAATTTTCTAACCATGGCAAATTTTAAAAATTAAAGTCCAATAATTTGTCCAACTAGACCCAAAACCAAAAAAACCGAACCGAACCGAACCGAACCGGTTCAATCGGTTTTTGATCGGTTCACACTTTTCAATTTTATCGGATCGGTTCACTTTTTCAAAAACCGGATATTATCGGTTTTTTATCGGTTCACTTGAAAAGTGAACCGATCCATTAAACGCCCACCCCTACCGCTATCAATTATTCAGTTTGATGATATCACTTATTTAAGTTGTAATATTGTAAATGATATATAAATAGAATGGGTTTAGCTAAATTATTGTTAACAGAAATGTTACATAACAGTTATGTGAGCGATAGTTAGTTTATTTTTTTTATTTTATTTTTTTAAATCTTTAATTATCCAATAACATTGCTGTTAATAACAGTAACTTAGTTAAACCCGTAAAAGTAATAATAAAGCTATAAGTTATTGTTTATTTATTTCATAATATTTATAAATAAATAAAAAAAAAACAATATTCATTAAGAGATGTAGTATAAAATCATCTCAAGCGTCAATTATTTATAAAATTCCTTTGGGTTCAAATGTATCTTTCTTCCTAACCGATACCGAACAAGGTTTAATAAAATAATAATAATAATAAATAAATAAATAAAAAGGTTGTAAATAACTTTGAAAGAGAGAAAAAGAAAAAGAGCACGCTGCCTAGGCATGAAATGAAAATTTGGACGGATACGTTGTCGTATATGGAGGTGGATAAGCACGTGGCACATACGTCACACGATAACACAAAAAACATACATATTTGCCGTGTCGCTTCACACCTTCTTTTTTATATTATCATGCAATTTCTAATTCTAAGTTTCTAACCAATATTTTTGTATTTTCTTTAATATAATAATAATAGAAAAATAAAAATAATAAAAAAAAGAGGTGGGGGCCACAGTAGGGGGTTTTGTCTTGTAGTACGTTAGGTCAACAACTAGAAAGAGGTTTTGTCATGTTGTGCGTTTGGGAGGGGGCGTTGTTGGGTCAAGAGAGAAAAGAAGCCTTTGATATCTGTGTTCTTTCTTTCATTACAATTTTTACGAGTCTCGTTTTCAACCACACACTCAACACTTCCATCATTATTTTTCCATTTTTATATTTATAATTATCATAATACTAGACGTCACGACTCGTATCTCAATTTGTATTTTGTATGATATCAATTGATAAATCGATATAAGATACAAATTGAGATATCGATTGATAATTTACAAAATTAAGATAAATTACTATTTATCTCAATTTGTATCCCGATTAATGGGATGTCAATCGATTATTTATAATTCAAAAAATTAACCTAAAATTCAATCAAAATGATATGGCAATTGGTAAGTCGATATTTGATATTGATGATTTATCTGACTTATAATATATATCTGCTCACAGAATTAACACGTCATTGATTTGAATGCAAGTGTAGCTTTACTGTTATAAATAAATAGAGTAATACTATATAATCCCAAAAATAACCCAAAATTCAATCAAAATGATATGGTAAATGTGTTGTCATCACCACACAAATCATGGGACGATGTGGTAAATGATATAACAATGATAAATCACTTGCTACATCATTTAAATTGGTTTTTGAACTAAATTTTTGGATCGTACACCTTTTCTTTTCTTTTCTTTTCTTTTTTTTTTTTTTTTGTTGGCTTTCTCTTGTTTACCCTTGTGGGATACTCTCAACTTGTAAATTGTATTTTTGTTCATAGAAATTATGAGATTGGGATTGCTCAACAAGCTGTTGTTTTAGTTGCACAATTTGAATTTTGAACAACCGATCGTGTGACCAAACTCATATGTACAAATAGACTAATAGACTAATAGAGTGCCACGTACATGCCTCAGCAACCACTATTTATCTTTTTATTCATTTTCTCTTCAAATTTCAGTATTACAAGCCATCTTAAATAAACAAAGACAAAAAGGCTTTCTAGTCATTTGTCGTGTTCTTTTTTCTTTCCCTTTTTTTTATCTTAAATTATTACAATATAAGTTTTTTTTAAAAAAAAAAATAGGAGACATGAGTTGAATTCATAACTTTATTGACATTTTTTTTTTTTTTTTTTTGATTGGAAGTAACAACTGGTTACAACATCTGGATACCGGATCCAGCCATCAACTACAACTGGGACCATTGAGATTATACATCGGGGAACAGCCCAGACTATAGCTCCCACAACGGGAAGAGAGAACCCAAACCCACAACCGGGAAAGGGACTGCAACAACCCAAAACCCCAACCCACAAACGGGATAGGGACTGAAAAACACCCAAAAACCCAACTCACAAACGTGAGAGGGACTGAAACAACAACTAAACTAAAAAAACAATAAACAACCTCACAAGGAGGACTGAAACAAGCCGACCAAACCAAACTCCGATCAGCAGAGGCGGAGATCCACGGCTGCCGGCAGATGTTCCGGAGGAGAGGATCGGGCCACCGATCAGACAGCTCACACCGAAGAAAACACCCTAGATCTGGCCGAATCCGAGAGGATCGGCCGATCTAACAGCTGCCGGCGTCGAAAGGAAAAAGGCTCGCTCGGTGGTGGCGCGAGAGAGACGGCCGATCGACCACCAGGGCCGTCGTAGCAGCCGCAAAAACCACCCAACTGACGGGAAGGCCTGGCTGGAGGAAGAAGAGCGCCCAAGGGACGCCATCGCCGCCGTCTCCCGCTGCCACGGCAAGAAGACGGCGACGGACTGAGGGAGATGCCTAAGAGAGGGTTAGGGTTAGGTTGAGAGAGTTTTTGCTGATATTTTTATAAAATAATCCCAAAAAGTCAAGCACATAACTTTATTGACATTGACATAAGAGTATATCACCGAGTTTAATTCATGTTATCTATGATTTATTGGATGTATATCAACTAAATACTCCCGTGGGCGAAGGGTCAGCTAGGGGGCGTAGCTCGACATGCTTTTGAGGGAAAAACAAATAATGCGTACAAAAAAATACGATAATAATTCCGGTCGTACATCAAGCTTTTTCAATTTAAAATTTAATGGATTTGAATTGAGTTAATTAAGTTGTTTTTTTTTTAGTTAATTAAGTTGTTTTTTTTTTTTTTTAAAAAAAAGTGATCAAACAACTTTAAAATACAAAATAATAAAAATAAAAATGACAAATCTTGATTTTTAACTTAATTTCTTAATATATTTTCTTTTAAAATTATTCTCCTAAAGATAATATATTTCCAATTTTATCATAATTTTATATTATAAAATTTTATTTCTTTTAACCTATTACATATGATAAACTTAAAAAAAAAAAAAAAAACAAAGTTGGTTTGTATATACCCTACATTAGAGGGTTTATGGGTGAGAAGTTTTGTATATACATATTAATATTAGTTTGAATAAATGTTTTTTTATTTATATACTAACTACTTAAACTACTGAAACACTAAATTTATTTTTGATTTGCAAAAGAACATATTTTATTGTCAGAATAAAGGTTGCTGACCAAGAACAATATTTTAGGAGGTGTAGAAATTTCCATTAAAAAGACCAGGTAATAAATTAATACCACCGACAAGTGACAAACAACAGATTAGAATCTAATAACTCCAAAAAAAAAAAAAGAGACTCGAATAATCGAGGAAAGTTAAGGGATGATCAACTTGTCAACAATCGTTTTATTCCATGCAAGAAAAATGTAGAAAAAAGCCAAGCAGTTGAATTTGGATAAAATACAAAGAATTCAACAGTGGGAGAGTTTATCACTTTATCTGTGTTGGAGACTTGGAGTTGGTCAGTTGGGTGTGGTGGGTAGAAAAACAAAATGGTGTATTCCCCAAGGAAATCAAAAACATTTATTGTTGGATACATCAGTCATCACCCAATTAACGACGAGTTCAATTGACCTAGGGCTTTGCTGTGGGTCTAGATTGTATTCTTTTTTATTTATTTTCAATCTCATTATTTTGGCTTTATATGTCATTTTCTTCCCACGTGATTTTTTTTTTTTTTTTTGAAAAAAAAAAACATTTTAGAAAACACTTAGGGCGCGTTTGGTATCATTTTTAAAATGGTGTTTTTGAAAACTTTTTTAAAAAATGGAAATCATGTTTTAAAAATGATGTTTATAAAAATGTAATGTGTTTGGTAGTATTTTTTAAAAGTAGTTTTTTGAAACGGAAAACGATGTAAAAGTGTTTGGTTGTTGTTTTTAAAATGAATGAAATAATTGTTTGGAGGGAAAAGTTTTGGTTTATTTTGAAAACTTATTTTAAAAACAATAGAAAACAATAATTTAAGACTTACGAGACTAAAAAGTTGAATAAAAAAGTTATGTTTAGCTTTTTTTATTTTTATTTTTTTATTTTTAATACAACAACTATCAAGACCAACGAGATTAGGTTCTACTAGCACAGCCCGGACTGCAGCCCCCACAAACGGGGAGAGAGCACCCACACCTTGGTGGGTTATGTTTAGCTCGTGTTAAGACTTATGGTTTATTCAAAATTTTGGTTTGAGGGTGTGTTCTCACCATAGTCCAACTCACGTGGGATTGTATATATAGAGTAATTACCAAGTGATATATACTTTATTTTAATTTCAGTAATGACCTTACTAAAATCATATCGATTTTTATGAATTTTGATCTGAATTTTTTTATGGATAATAATTTTAATGAAATCGAAATGTAAATAAAATTTTAAAAAAATTTAAACACTAGAAATATTTATTCTGATTTTGTTAAATATAAAGGCATTGGAAAAATAAGAGAAATATAGGAAAAAAAAAAAATAGTTTATCTTGCTATGGGTGAAAAAAAATACCATCGGAAGCAATTGAGGTAACTATAGGTTTTTTTCTTTAAAAAAAAAAATGTTTCAAATCTAATATTAAAATAATAGGAGAGAGGGTTTGGCAAGGATTGTTGGCTCTCCGCATTTAGTTAGTGTCATTTAAATTTTCTAAAATAGCTAATGATATATGGAGTTGTTGGAGTAAATGATATATATAGCCACTTTGTCTAAAGAGCGGGTATAGTTAGCATGGTTGGTGATGCTCGCACATGGTAACACCTAGAAAATAAGGAAAACATTTATTGTCTTGTTTCTACTTTGAAGCGATCGAGTTGAATAACTTTTTTCTTTTATGCTTATCTTTTAGGTTAATATTTCAAAAAAAATATAGTTTTTTTTGAAATATTAAGGAAAACATTTATTGTCTTGTTTCTATTTTGAAGTGATCGAGTTGAATAACTTTTTTCTTTTATGCTTATCTTTTAGGTTAATATTTCAAAAAAAATATAGTTTTTTTTGGTCTAAATTCAATAAATATTTTTCATATTTTGGTTTTTTGAAGTCAGATTTCTAGATGATACAAGAAAAATCATATATCAAAACCTTTAACCTTTTGTAAGAAATGCATGCACTGTTAATGATCCATTTATGGATTTTATATTAAAAGGAAGATAAATACAAAAGGACTCTTCTAGATGTAATTATGTAAATCTAACTAACACTATTGACAATAGATTTTTATACAACAACACCAACAACTTTAATGATTCAAAAATACCTTTCACTCAAATATAAAATAATTTGCAGGAAAATATGTTTTCTTTTTGGCCTCCTTTGATTAACTCCACTTCTTTTTTTTTTTTTTTTTTTTTTTTTTCTTTGTTGGGTATCAAATAACAAAGCCATGTACAATGAATGTCAAGTCTTTGGATAATTATGTTCTTCTTCTCTTAACTAAACCCTAGTTAACACTCTTATCTACATCGAATAGCTTCTTTGTTTGAATGGAATCATACATCACATGGATGACCAAATCACATACATCTCTCAAACACCTTTTTTTAAAATCAAAATAAAAATCTATTAACGTCAAAATTTTGTCGGTTTACAAGCGAGACCACCACCCATAAAGTATCTTCCGCTTTAACTTATTGAATCTTACAGTTTTATCCTTAAAAAGACTCGCATGGGTTCAAAGCTAGCCTTATTTATTATACCACTTACATCACTAGAGTGGCAAAGTATGTGACAGAAAAAAGCAAATCAATAGTTTAGATTATCTTTATTAATTTTTATGTTTTTACTTTACCAAAAGATAGAATTAATCAAAACTATTGATTTAGGTGGAGAGAAAGTGACCTGAGGAGGTAATCTAAATCTGTGGGGGAAACCCTCCTATAACAATAATTATCATATTTTTTTAAGCAAAAACCTTTTGAAAACATTTTAAACCTTTGAATATATATATATATAACTTAGAGATAATATAAAATTAAAATTTCTAAATTATGGTGATATTTAAAATTTTATATTTATTTTTGATATAGACACAAAAGAATAAATATGAAATATTTATTCAAGTCATGGGTATGTGTCCCACTACCCAAAAAAAAAAAGAAGTGCAAGGAAAAAATCTTTTCAATCATGTCTATAGTTATTTGAATCATGTTAGTGTTGAATCTACAAAATTCTAAACAAAAACTTAACCCAATATTATTTCTAAAATCACAATCTAAATCAAATAATATGTAATATATAATATATGTGTTATTTGAAATGTTTTCTAAATTTCAAAATTAATTATTTTTAGTGATTTGATTATATTTTATCTTGATAAGTGAGGGCCGTGGGGGGTGCTTAATGTGATTAGTTTAATAAATATAAAGGAAATAAGTGTGTAAAGTTTTGTTTTGTGAATGGTCAAGCCGTTTTAATTAGTTTGTCGTCATATATAAATTGTTTCTTGGAAAATATAAATAAAATTATCAGAAAATATTGATTGTGGATTGTGGTCAATGACTCAATTTGATGACGTGATTACCAATCATGCCTCAAAATGGTCGACCATAAAGCAATGGTTTTTTGGTCATATTTAACTGCCTATTTATGGTTTGATTATGCATTCACTTTAATTTAACATTATCATATAATGATCATCTCTTCACCTTTTTTTTTTTTTAATCTTCCCATTTGGTACTAGTTTTCATCAATACAATGACAGTTATGGTCCTAATTTTCAATATATAAAAAATAATTTTATTAAAACATATGAATTTTGAAACCACTGTAAAGTGTACAATGTAATTGACGTTAAAAAATGTTTGTTTAATCTAATAATATTATAAGGACTCAAATCGGTTGTCCAAAAATAGTGTTATAATTTGTGTCTAACCAACCAAATTGGAACATGTGTCTATATATATATTTTTTTTTTTTTTCAAATTCTTACATAAATATAGACACATGTCCCAATTTAATTGACACAATTTTTGTACGGCTCATTTGAGTCCGTATTATAAAATAGGTAGTGTTTTAATTAACCTGTTTTTTTTTTAATTTCTTTTTACATAAATAAAGTAATTATTAACATATACATAGGACATATGTTAACACTACCCTAATAAAATTTACCCTCACCATTTCAGTGTAGGTGGTCGAACTATGTGGTACGTCAATCGGGTCGGGTTATTCTGGGCCCAAGGCAACTCAATTGAACCGTGAGATGAGTGATGTCGACTCCTTGTTTGAGCCTGCAAAGCTACGTCTGTCGACAAAGGTTGAGTATCTGGTTGAACCTGCAAAAAATATCAAAACATAAATAATACGAAATAGAGATGGAGAAGGTGGGTTCAGATCGTTTAGCCTTAGGTGTGCTTGGGCTGAGCAATCTATTATGAAGATCGTGATAATGGTTTCGGCTAAGTTCCGGTTGCTAGAAGGTTTGAGCAGAGTTTCAATATGCTATAATAAGCTTTAGTTCAGAGAGATTTCAGAGAGCCTTCTCGTGTGGGAGCTCTGTCCTTTATAATGCTTGTTCCAACGTTCACCTTGGCCGTTTCTCCATAATGGGCGTGATTTTAGGAGGAATATCCTCTCTTTTGATTTAGTGGACAATAACTTACTGTAACTGAATTTTTACTAAGTCTTCAAAACGCTCGAGTCTTGCTGGCATACAAGGTTTGGGTCAACCTTCAAGGCCCAGAATTAACAATCAAAGCGGTTTTTTTTGGCTTCTATATGCGTTTGGGCCTATGAACCATTTTTGTCTACCACATTCAGCTTCCCTTATCTAATTTTAAAAAAAAAAAAAAAAATGTTGCTTTATATGAATGTCATAATTGAAACTTGGAATTTTACAAAATTTTGCGGAATCCGTGGGCATATTCTGTCATGTGTTGAATGTTGATTGGAGAAGAGACTCAACATCAAGTCTTTTTAAAATGTAATATAAATCACAAAGTCAATGTCACAATATACCAATTATTATTATTATTTTGGATTATGTGGTTTTATATTAATATTATATTTTAAAAAGTTTATAACTTAATCCAAGAAAGCAACACCATTTTTTTAAATTTTTTTTTTTTTTATAAAACAATCATGTGGTTGTTGTAGTTATAAAAATGGAATAATTTGGTTCTAATTAAAATCAAAAACCGCCCCTAACCTTTCAACTTATTATTGAATATATAGAGTTATATGATTTTATTCAACAACCTCTCTTAAAATTTAACACCTTTTTGGTTGACTTTAGTTTGACCAATAAAAAGACTATTACGCCCTTTTAAAAAAAAATTATATCTTTTTTACTTTTATAAAATATCGTTTAAACAAATTAATAAAAATGTATAAATAATTATAAAAAAGTAAAAATCAAAATAAATAAAAAAAATTAAAACAGAAATTAAAAAAGTAATACACTTTATAAAAATAAAAATTTTATTTTGTAATCTTTGCTTTGATTTTGATTATTACTTTTTTTTTTATAATAATTTTATGAAGTTGTATTCTTTCTGTTTCTTTTTTATCTTACCATCAAGTTTTTTTTATTAATTTGTTTGAAGGATAAATCTTTTTGAAAAGTAAAAAAATAAAAATAAAATTGAAAGGGCATAATAGTCTTTTTATTGGTCAAACTAAAGTCAAACAAACATAATTATAATGATGTTAAATTTATAGGGATGTTGTAGAAAAAAAAAACATAATTCTCAACACATCCGATAATAGTTGAAAGGTTAGATTTTTAATTTTAACCCATTTAGATATTGGCAAAGGAGAGGTCAAGAAACCCTAGTAATTACGATTTAATTTTGAGAATTATGTTAATATTTGTCATAAGGGCACACATTAAACTATTACAGTATGTGAAAGCAATGTTATATGGTTGTAATTTTAATTTTTTTCTTAGACTTGGGAGTATTTTTTTTTTTTTTTAACAATATGTAACGTTATATAACTATTTATGTAACAATATATAATCACTTTACGTGCACCGGAATGAGATCCGGTTTAAAAATCACTTGGGGATAAGCACTTTTGAAAAGGCAGGCAATGGGTTGGATCATCACAAATGTAACATGGGCATGTTCCCATTGCCATCAAAACTCATATTCCAAGACTTAAAAATTAGCTAGGTGTCAATTTTCTGGAATAAAAATACTTATCTGGTGTGTGTGTGTTGAAATCTTGAAACGGATAATGGATTTGAGTCAGAATGCATGTTGATGTTATAAAGTTGTAATTAAATTATAAGAAGTATTCATAATTATAATTCGATTCTCTTTTAATTTTATCAATCGAGAGATAAAAAGGTGATGAAAGCGATGACGAATTATGAAGAGAAAAAAAAAGAGAAAGTGACAATCTCTAAAAACATTATGTGTTCCCTTTTCCCATATCACTGTTTACTGTACCTTTCTAATATCTCTACAATTGCCCATCGACTCAATTTTTGGCTTGTGCTTATTTAACGGGTCAATATTTCATGTTTGAATCGCTACATTACAGCCTTACAGGTGGTATATTAAAAGGGTGCGGATAATGATACATGTAAAATTTGTTAGGATACTTATTTTTATAAGTACACCAATATCTAAAATTTTAAAAATAAATATTATTACCCATCATAATGCCAATGGTACCCTTATTGAAATAAATATATTTATTTTAATACATATTATTTATAAATACTCTTAAATTATTATCACACCCAATTTATAAAATGAAAAAAATCATATTATTTTTGGAATCAAATCCTTTTTTTAATGATGGTTCAATTTACTTTTGGAAATATCTCAAATGTAGAAGCCTTATAAAAGGGAATATGTGGAACCGTATATGGGGTCAAGATATTTTCAATCTAGAGTTCTCTTATTTATACGGCTATCTTAAAATAAAAAACTTACTGATATATACGGCTATCTTTAAAAAAAAAAAAAAAAATTGTTGATATTTACGTCTATCGTTACAAAAAAATATTTTGTTTATCGATAGAGTTCATAATTATATATAAAAGAAAGACAAAAACAATATATGATAATCATGTGATGATGAGAAAGTTTGATACTTGAAATAAAATTAGAGTTAATTAGGGTTTATCATAAGTTTTTTTTTTTTAATAAAGAAATATAGTTGAAGATATGGGTGTAATTAATGAGTTTATATAGTATTTGGTTTATTTTTAAGAGAGCTTCTCCTTACAATTCACAAATTATCTATTCACACTCCAATTTAATTTTTTTTATTAATGACAATTTTAACCTAAATTAAAATTACTAAACAAGACAACAAAATTTAAAGACACTGCAAACTAATTAAATTATTAAAAAAAAAAGTCTCTTTCCTAAATCATTAGATTAAATATTACGTATTAAACTCTCTTTTCTAAATTTGTTATTACCATATTAAACACTCTCTCCTAATTAATCTCTCTCCATTTTTCAAAAATAAAAATAAAAAAATTCATATTTCCATACTTTCTATCAATCTCTGATTAATAGTTAAAAAAAAAAAAAAAAAAACTTATGAATATTTTAGTTTTTTACTAACAGTAATATATATACTAAAAAGTCAATTTTCAAATATATATATATATATATATATATATATATATATATCTGAAAGCTTGAATTATTTCAACTAGATTCGATTAAACTTAGAATTTTTAAGACTATTGAAAGAATAAAAGTTCTCTAGGCAATCACATACCTACAAGAGTAACAAAAAACATTTTCATATTTCGATTTAATTTTTTTTTTTTTTTTTAGTATATACATGCATATAGTTCCTAAAAATCAAGTTTAGTAGTAAGTTTTTTTTTTCTTAACTGTTATTCTTATTTAAGAAAGAATGGAAATAAAAAATTATAGATATGTATTGGAAGATAGAAAGTTTAATATGGTAAATGAAAATTTAGGAGAGGGTATATAATATGTAATAATTAATCTAATGATTTAGGAAAGATAATTTCTTTTTTAATAATTTAATTCAAAAAAGATAAAAATGATAATCTTGTAACAAAATGAAGTGTCTTTAGAATTTTTTTTAAATTTAAATTTAGAGAATGAAGTGTTTTTAGAAAAGAAGTGTAAAAAGAAAAAATTGGATTGTCAAAAGAAGCTCTCTATTTTCAATTAAAGTAATTTGTCCTTATTGGTAAATTTCTATTGAGATATTTTTGTAATTAATTTTTTTTAATAAAATATGGGTGTACTAATAAGTTTTATGGGTGTTAATATAGTCACCCATATTAAAAACAATAATAATAAATAGTACAGACTTTCAAGTCCCATGAGTTGTAAGAACAATTTTTTATTTCAACAGTTAAGTCTTTTGTATATATCATTTTTTTTTTTAAAGGATATGTAATTATGTACATCATTTTAATACACGGTATATATTTGTTTATTTTATTTTTATTTTTTAAAATATTATAATGATTTGGGATTTGATGGAGAGGGGGGGACGAACCACTGAGCCAACATCGTCTTATCTATTTATAAATAATAATAAAAAAAATACCATATAAAGCCTTCCTCAATAAGTTCAAATGGCAAATTCACCTAGGTTTTTTTTTTTTCTTTTTTTTTTTTTCAACCTTGACGGGCCTCAAATTAGTTACGGATCCCCAGGCCACCAATGATTTATCTTAACAACCATTTCATTTTTTTGACTTAAAATCTAACGACCAGTAACTAAACAAAACTTGTATATTAAAGTGATTAAGTAGCTAAATATCAATAATATTTTACAAATATCTCCATTATTTTCTATATTTTTGGGGGATTGATATCAAATAAATTCCCATAGAGTAACACTAGAGTCTAAACATCCCAACTTGTGAGGAGTCGATTGGTAAGTATGATAATTTATTTCACTTAGACACTTACCATATGTATCCACTTACCAATTACCGCATCATTTGTTGTAACGAAGGTGACATACAAATGTGATATGTCTAGCATTACTCATCATTGAATATCCCAAATATTTTGAAGACAATGGTGATATTTCTGATATTTCCATAAATTTGGACTTGATACTTTCATCGAGACCTAAATTTAGCAGGACAACTGACAACATATTGTTATTGGGCTCATCAACTCAATTGAGTCCCTCTAAATGGCCTAAGTGTGACAGTCACCTAGTCATCCATGCTTGATATGGGTTCTCGAGAGAATCACGGTGAAATTTCAAATTTCCAAAAAAAAAAAAAAAAAAAAAGATTCTGGGTAATGCCATCGTAATAACTTGTAAACTTTGGAATAATCAGAGCATTACATAAATTAATCAAAGACGGATGATGGTTCACATTGAGGCGTGTATTTCTTCAAGAGTCTTTCCCTTTGTTTCTGGCACAATCTTTGCCACAAACAGGACAGTAGCCGCACATACACTTGAAAATAAGTAAAAAGTTCCTGAAAAAAAAAACAAGTCATTTGATTTTCTTCTTTTTCATGTCTTAATATGATCTCTACCGAGCCTTAAATCCCATTTACCTGAAGAGCTCCATTGCATTAAAAAGTTGAAAGCGTAAGAAACTGCCCAGGAACCTGACCAATGTGCTAGATTCACCAAACTTCCAGCTGCTCCCTTTACATTTATGGGAAATATCTGTGAAAACATAAGGTTCGGTATATCATATCGTATCATATCATATGTATCATCCTCATAGCTCATATGGTGTAAAGTAATAGATTGATTACGAGACTCTTGACGGGTAAATTGGTTTGCTGTGCAGACAACATACCTCGGACATTATAACCCAAGGAATCGCTCCCATTCCAATAGAGAATGAACCCACGTAAATCTGATTGGATTTAAGAACCAAAGTTCAGAAATAGCATAAACACAGTAGAGCATAAGATGCACATATGATATGATGATGATAACTTATGTGAGCTCAATTGGGTTAAAGAAATTTCTTACCAGCAATCCAGCTAGGACAAGTGTTGGAATCCATCCTTTTAACAAGTTGTGGTCCTGTGTCACATATAGACAACTTATCATATTAAAAGAAACAAGATTGTTAAGGAGACTTACAATTCATGCAAATTCGTGTAGCATGATTACCTGCAGAAGAAAGGATGTCCCTGCTACAAAGCTTCCCAGGAATGTGCCTGAAGCAGAAATCTGAAACACAAGTTATCTCTTAGCTTACATAGGGATTCTGAAATTACTGACTATCAATGGTAAGTGACATTGTAAAACTCACAAGTAGAAGAGGTTTTCTTCCATAGTTATCCACCAAGAATGCACCCAAGGCAGTTACAGGGATCTGCAAATATATCTATGGCTAAATTGATTTGGAATAATATATCCTTGAAATTAAGTGAAGATGAGAGAAATTGAACCTGAAGGCAGGCTAAAGCTATTATTCCGGTTTCTCCTGAAGGAAAACCTGATATGGTGAAAATGACAGTGTGAAAATCACTATAGTAACAATAAACGAAATATAAAGCAATTAAGCAAGTTCATACCAGCTGAAACAAAAGTTTCACTTGCGTAAAAAGAAATTCCGTTCACCCCTCCAAATTGTTGAAGTATAAAGAGTCCAACACCAATCTGAGCAATAACAGTGTTAAGAGGCAAAGATAGGAAGGAGTGGAAAATAAAAATTCAATAATGATTCTTGTAAGGCGTTTTCTGTTTCAGATGGAGTAAAAATGGTGCTCACAGTGAGTGAAGACCAATATCTTTTTTGAAACAAATCCAGCATCCCGGCTTTGGGTTGGTGCTGCAGATTTTCTATATAATCCTGAAAAGAAAGTAGACAATTAGTTCTTTCCTTGACATCAACCTAGTTTCAAAATCCTTTATCAAAGTCTAGAGGTAAAAGTTAAAACTTGGATTTCGGCTGCTTCTTCAGAAATATCAGCATTGTCTCCCCGAAGCTTTCTCAGTGCATCACCAAACTCTTCCTGATATCCAGCTTTTGCCTGAAATCATACATTAATTTCACTTTTCATAAGATATGAAGGATAAGTTGTTTGCAGGTGGCAGTTTATAGGTTACCAGCCATCTGGGAGACTCTGGGATGAAAAAAAGGCCAAGGAGTTGAACCAGACATGGGATAATACCTTCAAAGAAAATAAAATAAAAATAAAAAATTAGTTCACTTGATTTTAAATTGATTGTTAAGTTAGTTAACAGTTCATGAATGCCACATCCTACCAGTTAGAGCTAGCAGCCGCCATGTCAGTATAGTCCCTGCTACAAAAGAAACAGATGCTCCAATAACAATCATGAGCTGCAGAGAAATAAATCTTTGGGGTTAAATGTCTCATTCACAGTTTCATTTTTAGTAGTGTACAAGCTTTTCAACATTTGCCTCAGAATTATTAACCTGATTCAGTGTTGCCAGCCCACCACGGAGATCCTTTGGTGCTATTTCAGCTATATATATGGGTACCTGTTTATCGTTTTGAATTAGATGTATTACCATGAATAATAGATGGTGGCAGAGTAAAGAAAACCCGGTTGAGTACAAACCACGTAAGAGAAAACTCCAATGCCACAGCCAGTGAGAAACCTTCCAGCATTAAGTAGCAAAGCTCCCTTAATAATAACATGACCAAACAACAGAAAATAGAACACAATAGTTGGATAAATCTTCAGCACAATCGGTCATTAAGAGAGATGCTTTAAGTACAAACCTCAGTGAAGTATATGGCACTCCATCCTATAATGCTGAAACCAGCAGACATTCTCATTGCCTACTCGGTTAACATACCAATGGGTCAGAGTCAGAAGCTCACTCATTGAAGAACAAAAGAAAAAGAAAAATGAAAAACAGAGAAGTTATCTCTCACAATATGTTATTGCTTGGAACTAAATCGAATTGATACATTAGCTTAAAAAAATTCTTTACCCCTTTTCGACCCATGAAGTCTGCTATGTGCCCACTTGTGATTGCTCCAATCATTGCACCAATATTAAGTAGTGAGCCAAAAAAAGAAAACTGCACACTCAAACATGAATGTCAAACATATTAATGGGTAATATTGTTTGCATCATTTGTGGTGTACGAAACCAAAAATCATTCAACACAATAATTCTTTAAAATACCTAACGAAACCCAACATCAATAATTTGAGCTATCAATGTTACAAAACACAGTTATCAGGAAACTAGGAATTTAATTTTGCCTGCTTATTATGTTCGACCATTATTGCGCCTCTCATATAAGAACTATCAAAATCATACATTATTCAAAATCGATAATTTCTTCTAGGACTACCAAATGCTTATTGCATTCCGATTAGTTTGTACAATCCTTCTCCTCCTTTTTACTTCTCTGTATCTTTATGTCTTGAGATTTTATCTTTAGTAATCTAGAATCTCCTCACATTGTAATTTGGTCGTGTTTATTTCATTGACAGTACGTAGCACTAAGAAGCCAATGAATTATAGTTAGGAACATGAAGAAAAGGTAAATTATCAATAATCCTGATAACTGCATATTATAAGATTTATGGATAAAGGATCTGAAAACACTTTTAGGTAAAGTGTGATTATTATGGAATGATGATGGCAGAGAATTTGTGAGGTAAATAAATCGCACTTGAGACTGCCTTAATGAAGTGCTAACAGTCTTATTAAGGTAGAATATGTAGGTACTAAACTTTTCAATTTGTATAAGTTATGTAACATAATTGCATTCGGACTTTGGCATCTTGTCAACCTCCGAGAAGGAATTACATGCCATAGAATCAGAAGGGATGGCAGAATTAAAAGGGCAGGAAATCTTTCCAACCATTGTATTCTTTAGGCCTAGAAGAAAGTGGTCAGGTTGGTTTTTGGATTTTGGGAAGGAGGGTTGGTAACCAAATGAATGAGCTTAGTAATCATGCTGTAAAGTAACTTTACAAAATCCAAACTAAGGTTGAAAATTCATGTTATCATGCTTGTTTGATCTATTTTCTGCCACATAAGGGTGAACAAAATGACCTTTAGCAAGTGATCTAATTGGTCATGTTTAAAATGCAACATTTATTAATTACTTACACAATTAGAAAATTACACATCTGAATTGGTTAAATTTAACCAGCTTATGTGGAATTATCAGCAGGGTATTATCACCAGCATGCCTGAGAATCACATATTTTCCACTTAATAGAATGGAAATAAAGAGATCTAAACATCAAACAAGTGATCTAAACGTTCACATCTTGTGGAACACTAAGAAATCATGGAAAAACTCCATATATGGCATTTAATTATAAAAATCATTTATAATTGATCGAAACTAACCTCCGCTAAAGATAAGCCAAGATCCTCTCTGATAGCAGACTGAATAGGGGCTGAATATCCTACCTGAAAAGTGAACAATCCCTCTCAAAAAACATAACTTCTCCATATTCAATTGACTCATTAACTGAGTAAAGATAACCTATATGTATTATTTAATGTCAACATGATTAGCAGTCTCACAGGAATAATTTCCAACTCAGCTATATTGCTTATTCAAGTTATTATTAAGTTTAATGGGTATTCAAAATGTGAAGGAGATTACTTTCTGTAGCACTACTGCAGAAGAAATTAAGAGTGTCAAATACTGTTATCCAAGTACTGTATCTCATTTTTATTGAAGAGGTAAAAGTTAGGTGACTTACACAAGAGCCAAATGCGTAAGAGCCCAAAACTGCTACAGAAGTGCTTAGCAGAACAATTGCTATTGATCCTTTGTTGCTACTTTTCCTCTGAAAGTCATCATCTCCTTTATTCATCTGCTTAATAAATGGCTCTCTCATCTCAGCTTTCGCTTTGTTTGCGCCATTTTCGACATCTTGGTCAATTGCCATAACTGTCTACTTCAGTAAACAAGAAGCAGAAGTACAAATAACTAGAGATGAAACTAGATCAGCTTCCTTCACTCAGTTAGGCTCATTACATAAATACATATATGTATGTGTGTGTGCAACTACTTTGTTCCGATAATTTAAATTACTATATGGAAGAGGTGCGGTGTTAGTATGTCCCAATCTTTGTCCCAAAAGAATTAATTAATGAAAGAGAGAGGGAGAGAGATCAGATCACATGGATTTGCAAGCTATCTCTGACAGTATATTATTGAGGACAAATTTAATATAAACAAAGAGTCTCTAAATTGCAGAGAATCATTACATAAAAACAAGGGTGTCCAATCTCCAAAAAAAATTAGTGGATTAAATAATTCTAATGAAGATGTAAAATGCACTGCTTATTGAAGTTCATTTCATTGAACTTGTAATACTTAATGCATAAGAGGTCACCAAAGTTGGAGAGATCAAACCTCATGACCTGTTAAAGTAATTAAGTCATTAACTTGTTTCTCTACACATCCTAGATAGGCTACCCTATATTTTTCTGCCTAGCTACTCATTAGATCTCATGGAAATCCCTTCATTCAAATTTCCCTTCCTTGATCATGTATCTCTACTATTATTTTCACGGAGTGAATGATTGCAGAACTCCTATGAAGAAGGCACAAAATAAATTGCGGAACAAAAAAAGTTGTAACAGATTTACTAGCTTTTTTCCAGCTCAATGTTAAGCCAAGAAAACCAAATAACATATAGCAGACAAATGATAAGATAAGCATGGAATAGAATCATACAGAGTGTCATGATTCTTTTGATTTTTTTTTTTTATTGTGACAGTTTTTTGGAACCACTACTCCATTGCAAAGTAGGCATTTATAAGTCGTGTTGAGCATAATGGCAACAAATGTTTGAATGTTTCTCACCACATTTATGTTAGCCTCACCATAAACCATTTCTCTTCGAAAAAGATAGTTTATTGATTCTAAAACAAAAGAAGGGTTCCTTTTAGGATTTGATATTTCTATTAAAGGTTTGATGTGATTCACCTAATCTTTAAATTTTCTTGTGCTAGATCTGGGCGACCTGTAATTTGGACCATCTTTAGATTAATTGGTTAGTTTAACATTTTGCCACCACAGGTCACAGGTGAAGTAAGTTCATCCTTGGACTATTTTCAAGTCTTTCCATCAAAGAAAAAAACTTGATTAACTTCTATACAGTGCCACATCTTTGTCCATGTGAATCCAACCTTTTAAATTAAGTCAACAAAACAAATAAATATCCAGAAGTGCGTCCGGTTGATTTGGCAAGATTCAAGATTTATGAATTATATATACTTATTTCTGGATTTTGAATAGATGGGTGAATATATTCCTATTGCTGGATTTTAAGCATATATTTGAATCGAGCCTTCAGACTAATGACACCTGAGATGCTTTATACTCTCAGACAATAAACAATCAACATACTATATAACAAGTCTAGTATTTATGGAGGAGTTTTATTACATCAACACCAATGACAGAAACACTAACAGAAACTAAGACTTTGATAAGCAGATGCATATATCAGCTTAATTATAACAACAAAAATTATATATTCTAATTGTTATCATTTATAGTTAGTTAGTTACTGACTATATGCATAACATTTTAATATGTGTGATTTTAATACAAAAAACGTACATACTTAATTGTGAGTAATAGAGAAAGAAGTTAATCAAATATTCAAAGCAAATCTCTATCTTTTTTTCCCCAATTACTTGTTAATCCATTGAGAACATACAGCAACAATAGAAACACACAACTTTGATAGAATTTATCAATGCGATAAGATGGAAGCAACTAAATTAATTGGTTTAAGTAATTGCCAGAAGTAATGCTCAATAAACAAATGCAGAGGGGGTTGTCTTTCAGGGCTACAAACAGACAATAAATGGCCCCATGACAAATGACAATATGGACTCATTCGAATTATAATATTCAGATGAAGCCGCAACCACAGACATTATGCATTAGACAAATAGCAAGTGGTTGTCATGTGTGACAATTGACCATACATAAAATGTAGACTGTCTCTGTGAGATCGACTTAATAGTAAAGTAAACATCATGTGTTAAGCAAGCATATGAGAAATCATTGGCCTAATCAATAGAATAGTCTAAGAATCTGGATTCCAGCATCATTTGGGACCTCAGTGATCTATAATTTTAGTAAAATCCTAGGTCTGACAATGTTTACATATACGAATGCTGCTTGGCAAATGACTGACAACAAAGCACATCTTGCTGAATTGATTGGTTTAGAAATTTAAACAAATGCTATGTCTATGGTCTACCGTTGAAAGTATCCCTAGTATTTTATCTAATGCCCAGGATACATGCTTCACTAATAACAACATATACAGAAAAGAAATTAAAGTGTTCAAAAGTTAAGCAATTTGGTATAAAGAAAACGGTTATCATAATAACAATCCACTCCACCAATGCTTTTCTATAGCAAGAAAAATATATTGTAGCAACAGATCCGTACAACCACAACAATCGTGGATTGTTGTGCTTGACAACCTGTTGGCATACCAGATTGTTGTTACTTCTGCCCTTATTAGACAGGCAAATAATATAAAAAGATCATGTGCCATTAAAAATTCTCATAAATGCTCCAAATTTAGCCCAATATATGTATGTAAATCTAAGTAATATTCTCATATAATTCATCGTAAAATATTTCTGCTATACATAATGAGATATGAATTATGTCACACAAAAGGCATACTCCTGGTATATTTTTTTTTATAAGAAATAGAAAGCATATTACGGAGCATCAGTAGCTGAATTCATAATAGTCCAGCTTATGATATGTTTAATTAAAATGGTCTCACCTCTAAAATATGTTCAAAATGGCCCCCACCATGAAGCTTCAAAGGAATTGTAGTAGTAGTTGAGCTTTCATCAATCAAACAGCCACAAAAAGTGTCTCTTTGTCTTCTTCTTTGACAAGCACTGCCCTATTCTCAAAAGGAATAAAGATCCAACATTGACTGGTTCTACACCCTCTCATTGTCAAAGTCCCCACCTCCCATCCTCAGCCAAACCTAAACCAACAATTCAACAATTAACTTTTAAATTAATCAACTTAAAAAAAGCTAAAATAGAATAGAAAATATCAACTCACTATCTTCATCTTTTTGAATTTCATCCACTTTCCTTTCCATTGAAACAACCCCAGTTTCAGAGAAAACAAGAGGTACCACCATGGACAGATTGGTGAAAGCAGATGTGAAAGAAGTGGAAATAGCCTTCAAGAGAGGCCAAAAGTGCACCACAACTTTTCGTTTGACCAATTTGATGCACACCATGTCTGTTGCAGTTTCTTTCACCACAACAAACCCATCTCTCTTCTCTTTCAATCAACCTTTTTCCATACTTCCACCGCTCTCATCTTCATCATACACTTTGATCCTCTCTCAGCCGTCCGATAAACCCCCTCTCTCCAGTCCCCTAGACGCCATCACCGTTAATTCCTCCATGCTCCCGACCGGCAAAGCCCATCAGGACGAACTCCGCCGTCTGTTCTCCAGACCCGGGCGCCACATATTCAAAGACGCCAGGATCCCTATCTCCTTCGTGGGTCCTCACGTGATCGAATTCCTCATCTCTCAACAACCCCAAATCCCAGAAATCAGTTCCTGCTTCGACAAAGCAGTTTCTGGGTGCAGTAGAGATCAGCTCTCTATGTTACTCAAATCCGCAGTCGTTTTAGGGAATGAATACTTGGCTACAAACTTGATCGATAACGGTGCCGATGTGAACAGCAAGGATTCTGATGGACGGTCCATGATTTCTTTAGCTGTCAAAGCTGGGAATATCAATGTTGTCAAAGTCTTGATCGCTTCTGGCTGCAAAAACGATGATTCGATCGATCGCGTATTACACGAAGCAGCGTCGGTCAACAGAGTTGACTTGATGGAGCTTCTGATCACTACTTATAAGAATTCCATCGATTTCAATTGGGTCGATTCAAACGGCAGGACTCCAATTCATGTCGCGGCGAGTAAAGGCCACGCGCAAGTGATCCAATTCTGTGTGTCTTTCGGCAAAGCTAGAACCGACGTTTTCGATAAAAACGGATCCAGTCCACTTCATTTGGCAGCTAAAAAGGGTCATCTGGAAGCCGTTAAATTGCTGTTGGATTGTTCAGAGTACATCAAAGAGGCAGTCAACGTAAAAGGCAAGACTGCTTTCACACTCGCCGTCGAAAACGGCCACGCGCACCTCTACGATCTGCTCCACTTAGGCGACGCGTTGCAACGCGCGGCGAGGTTGGACGACGTTCACGGATTGAAGAGCTGCCTTGCGGAAGGGGCTAGGGTTAACGGGAGGGACCAGAACGGGTGGACGGCGTTGCACAGAGCAGCGTTCAAGGGCAAAATCGAGAGCGTAAAAGTGTTGATCAATCACGGAGCCAAAGTCGACGCGGAGGACGACGCCGGATACACGCCGCTGCAGTGCGCAGTGATGGCGGGGCATGTTGATGTTGCTCTGTTGTTGATCGGTGAGGGAGCTAGAGCCAATTCGAAGAGTCTGAAACAGTTGAGTCCTTCGAAATTGGATTGCTTCAAGAATCAATTTTCGTTACCGGTTCATCCAGTAAATTCCGAGAAAGAACAAGCATGAAATGAAGATCATGGTTGTATATAAGATTTTGAGACATTCAATGATAGTTGTTGTATAATCTGTAAAGGGAGTAAAGAGGAGTGTTGAGTAAATCTTCAATTACTCTCTCGTGTACATTTTCAGGATCAATGTTGGATAGATTGTCAAATGAAATTGAAATTTTGGTTGCTGTTTAATTTGTAACTAATCAATTATCTCATAATTTTTCTCTCTTTGGTGTTGCATTGAACCAAGAATGTGACTAGTGTATGGTAATTGCTTGCAGAATAGACGATTTGCATGTAGTTCAATGTTATATAATCTTAATTGCTTTGTGTTTCAAAGGTGAGGTGGAGGTGGAGGTGGAGGTGTAAACAGTGCCCGGAGAAAACCTGTGCCCAGTGGTGGTGGAATCTACACTCTAAAATGTGGAGAAAATCTTCAATGGCTTTTGAGTTGGATATGTTGTTGACGAAATTTGATAAGGATTGAGAATTACTTTCCTTAAAACTGTTATTTGCCCTCACTCAGAAGTTTGCTTACAAGTTCAAATACATGTTACCTCCGAGATATAATAAATCCACAAAAACAAAATTCAATAAATAATAATTTTAGCACATCACCATTTAGCAGAGCTGGTAGTGCATATCCCTACCACGTAAGTGGTTTGGGATTCAAATCTCACCATACGCATTTTACATGTGTGGAGAGTTTTCTTCCCATGTCGTGGGAGTAGTTATCTCCCGTTATGTAAGTAGTTATCGGACAATTCTTTTAATACTTAAAAATAAAAATAAAAATAAAAATAAAAAAATAAGAAGTTTATAGAATTTCCCAAAACACTTTTTGAAACTGAAAAATAAAACTATCTTTTTTCATTCGGATATTTCCTTTTTTTTTTTCTTTTTTTTTTGAAAGGGCATTCGGATATTTCTGAACATATTTAAAGGCAAACTTAATTATACATGAAATTGCACCTTTCCGTACACAACAAATAGACACATATGATAAATTGTAATTATTGAATAGTTACAAAAATATTACGATCTCTGTAACAATTGTGGTGCATATGAAGGTGAGTTTCTGAATTAAGAAACTCCCCTACGAATGTCGAACTAAGATTTCTCATCAATGATATTAATTGTAAAATAAATGAGGAGAAAAAGTAAGACAAATATTTTATATTGATTGGTCATGAAGTGGATACGTATTATTCTTTAGATAATTCTATTGGAGATGAGAGTATATATTTATTTATTTATTTATTTATTTATCAAAGTGGATCTATATTAAAGAAAAATACTTATGTGTCACCAAGGATGCTCTTATATGACTTTGATGGCTCAGGAGTGATAGCAAATATGACAGACTTGCGTCTTTAGAGCATCCACAATGGTGGTACTATTCAAGACCCAAATGAAGAAGACCCACTTTGGATCCACTTTTAGTTCCACAATGGTGTCAATTAAGACCCAAAATATGAGACCCAAATGTGGGGCCCACCCAAGTAGACCCAAATTGGGTTCCACATTCGGAACTCAATTTGGGTCTTGCCCAATGATTGGGTTGGGTTCCCAGCACTTCCCAATCATTGGGTTGGGCCCCTAAATATATATATATATATATATATATATATTTATTTATTTATTTATTTATAATTTAAATTAAAATATATAACTATTAATTTTAATAATTATATATAATGAAAAAATATAAATAAATTTAATATATATATATATATATATTTCAATTATTTAAATTTAAATATATTATTATTAACTTCAATAATTATATATATAATGAAAAAAATATAAATAAATTTAATTTCAATTATAAAATTTTAGTTCAATGAAATTAAAATAATTTAAATGAAAACATTAATTTTTTGAAGGTTTGGAATCGGAACCAAACCTTTAAAATCGGAATCGAAACCGAACCTTCAAAACCGGAACCAAAACCGGTTTTGAAGGTTCGGTTTTAAAACCAGTCTGGAACTGAAACCGAAACCGAAACCGAATAGTCAAAACATCCAGAACCGAACCGGAACCGAGGAACCGAAATCTCTCCGAGGGAGGTTCCGATTTCGGTTTCGGTTTCGGTTTCGGTTTCGGTTTCAAAACCGCCACTTTCGAAACGGAGCAGGAACCGGAACCGACGCCATGTCTAATCGTAGACAATATTTTGTTTTAATTATTTATTTTTATTGTTAATGAAAAAATATAAATAAATTTAATATATATATATTTCAATTAATTAAATTTAAATATATTATTATTAACTTCAATAATTATATATATAATGAAAAAAATATAAATAAATTTAATTTCAATTATAAAATTTGAGTTCAATGAAATTAAAATAATTTAAATGAAAACATTAATTTTTTGAAGGTTTGGAATCGGAACCAAACCTTCAAAACCGGAATCGAGACCGAACCTTCAAAACCGGAACCAAAACTTGTTTTGAAGGTTCGGAATCAAAACCGGTCTGGAACTGAAACTGAAACCGAAACCGAACAGTCAAAACATCCGAAATCGAAACCGAAACCGAAACCGAAACCGAAACCGAACCATCGGAACCGGAACCGAAACCGGAACCAGACCGGAACCCAACCGAACTGAAACCGGTGCCATGTCTAATCTTATACAATATTTTGTTTTAAATATTTATTTTTATTGTTGATGTAATTCGGTTGTGAAAAAATTATTTTAAATTAATCATAATTTGTTAAATAATTATTGAATATATATATATATATATATATATATAATATTTTAAAGAAGAGTAATGATTGTTTGGAAAAAAGTTAAAAAAGTGGATCCACTTTTAGTTTTTCAATTGAACACCATTGTGGGAAAATGAGACCCAAACAAATGAGACCCAAATGAGAAGACCCATTTTTTACTATTCAAGAGCCATTTTTGGTGATGTGGCAATAAATGGGTCTTGAATAGTGCCACCACCATTATGGATGCTCTTATTGGCATCTAGATTGTCGTGCGGGTTGGGCTTGTTTGTGTAGCGGCCACTCGGTAATTGGTCCATGTCATATCATTTAAGGGTATGTTTGGCGCATGGGATAGAATAGGATGGGTCTAATTTTAGTCTCATCTCCCATATTTGTTGGTTGGATGGGATGAGATTAAAATAATCTCATACAACCATTTTATCCCACATCGGTGGAACTAAGGTGGCGTTTGGATTTGTTTTTTTAAAATAGTTTTTTGTTTTTTAAAATAAAAAACAACTAAAATGCTGTTTGGTTAAACGTTTTACAAAACTGTTTTTGAAAACAAAAAACAACTTTTTAAAAGTTATAACTAAAAAGTTAAAAACAACTTTTTATTGTTTTCTATTACAACCGTGCATATTCAACCTCAAGCTGACATGATAAAAAAAACATTAGACATTGTCAACATGACCGTTCACTTTCAGACGGTCAGTTGCACAGCTATTTTTTAGGTTGACTCAGCAAACATTTAAAACTGACATTAATTTTTCATATATTTTTGGTAAGGAAATAAAATAAAAAATAAAATAGGAAAATAAGATGGACACGTCATTAAAAAAATTGTGTTTTAAACGGAAGCATTGGAGACCAAATTTTGAGTTGATTGTCTATCAAGTCTATTTTTATACCACATAAGAAGTAAGTCTCTTGACATTGTTGCCATGTCAACAATTATTGGTATGCAAGTCACATTATTGCATTGGAGATGCTCTTATACAGCTATCTTAAAAAAAGTTCTTATTGACATCTATGGCTATCTTAAAAAAATGAAATAAAAAAATTTGTTGATATGTTGTTTTTTTAATAGAGTTTATAACTATACATAAAATAAAGACAAAAACAATATGATAATCATGTGATGATGAGAAAATTTGATACTTTAAATAAAATTAGAGTTTAATTAGGGTTTATCATAAAAATTAGGGTTTATCTTAATTTTTTTTTTTTTGAAAGGTAAGTTTTTTTAATAAAGAAATATAGTTGAAGATATGAGTGTAATTAATGAGTGTATATAGTATTTGGTTTATTTTTAATTAAAGTAACTTGTCCTTATTGGTAAATTTCTATTGGGATATTTTTGTAATTAAATTTTTTAATAAAATATAGGTGTGCTAACAAGTTTTATGGGTATCAATATCGGCTCCCTATTTGGGTTGTGATATAGATTATAGCATTATTATACCGACAATTTGCTGCTAACTGCTATATCATTTGACTTTTGAGTAGATGGTGTGATAAATTTTGTAAATTTACTTCCAAGCGTACGAGTCTATTGTAAAATAGCTTATGCGGAATATGAGATCGATCCCACGAGGACTGATAAAAAACTAATCGAATCTAAATTTAATCTAATCATAATATAGTTAACAAAAGGTGAATTTTGAATTAATTAAAACTAAAAACTAAATTAACGTGCAACTAAAATAAAAACTAATTTAAAGAACTAAACTTGCAAACTTTACTCAATGGAAGAAAAGTCTGAGGTTCGGAATCCATCGTTATTAATACTGTAACGTTTTACTATTCGAATTATTAATTCACTGGATTTTGAGTAGCAATTTAGAAATCAATCCAATGCTTTTTCAAGATTTATCAATTAAGTGCTTAAAAATTAATCTTTTGTAAATTCTTTATTTCAATTGACTTAGGTCCTGTTTGATTTTTCCACTTAACACTGAATACCACTTAATGTGTTCCATTCAGTTATTTTGTTTGATTTTTTAAGTGTTAAAATCACTTAATGAACTCCTAAAACCACTTGTTTTGAAAAGTGAAATTTTTTCACTTTTCACTTAACACAAATTCAGTGGAATTTAATGCAAAGTTTTACTTCCAAAACTATCCTTACTAATTTAATCTATTTCCAAAACTAAACACTTGTTCTATAATGTTTTTTTTTTTTTTTTTTTACATGAAATCTTTTTTGACAATTATATATATATATATATATATATATATATATATATATATATATATATATATATATAAATAAGAATTGTGCAGCAACCGGTTGCTTTCCATTTTCATGGTGGGTATCAATATCATAGCCAAGGCGGGTAAGAAAGTGGCCATATAGTGTAAATTTAAATTATTAATTATTAGATTCTATAAAAATATATAAATTTGAAATATTATTAATAACTAAATAAATTTATTTTAGAATTAATTTATATGTTAGAGTTGTCCATGATATATTAAAATGTAAATATATAACAAATAATAGTTAGAAGAGCATATGATGCAGGAGATATTATTGTAGATTTTCTTGAAGACTTTTTATTTTAAAAATAGTCTTGTAATTAATATCTATTATTATGTTTCTTTTTATTGTATATTTAATTAGGTAGTTAAATATTTTATGATTTGATTTTATTAAATCAAATCTTATTTTCTTATTAGATAGGTTTTTAATGTTTTAGGACTCTTTTGATTTTTAGGAGATTTGATTTCTTTTCCATTTAGGATTCTTTCCCTTTTGTTTAGGATTTTCTTGTTAGTCAAATTTTGCAATTCTATTTAAATAGATTGTATTAGGGTTTGAAAGACAGTTTTTTATGATTAATAAAATTGTAGAGAGAGTATCTCTTTTATCCAATTTCGGTATCCTGAGTGGATCGACGAATTTGAAGCCTATTATTCTGGTATCCCTGCGAGGATCAACAGATTAATAGTAGGGTTTGTTTCCGGTATTTGTGCGTGAATCAACGGATCTGAATCGTTTATCCTTTCTTTTATCGATTGTTGTTTGTGTTGAATTTCCGGTTATCTCAGTTGGTATTTGAGGCCTATTATTCTGGTATCTGTGTGCAGATCAACAGATTAATAGTAGGGTTCATTTCCGGTATTCGTGCGCGAATCAACGGATCCGAATCATTTATCATTTCTTTTATCAATTGTTGTTTCGTGAATTATTCCGCTGCATCAGTTTGGTGAATCTTCGTGAATCTTCCGCTGCATCAGTTTGGTATCAGAGCCACCGAGTCTGCCTCTGTGCTAGGCTCATCGTCCACGGACCACTCCCTGTATCCAAAAAAAAAATAATAATAAAAAAATCCATGAATCCCCAAAATAAAATTTCCTCCTACCATTCATTGTTTTTCAATGAAGATTATGTGTCAAACCCGGTTATCGTTGACTTCGATAAGCCGCCAATTTTCGATGAGGAATATGTGACGGAACTTGTTATCGTTGCTTTCGATAAGCCACCGATTTTCGATGAAGATTTGTTCCAGAACGAGCAGTATGAGAGGAACTCAATTTTTGAGGATTATTTCTACGATGTTGCCGTGTTTCATCATTCAACGGTTTCTCCAACTTATTTGTTTCTCAAAGCTGTCAAAATTCGAGGACGAATTTTCTCCACACTGGAGAGAATGATGCAGGAGATATTATTGGAGATTTTCTTGAAGACTTTTTATTTTAAAAATAGTCTTGTAATTAATATCTATTATTATGTTTCTTTTTATTGTATATTTAATTAGGTAGTTAAATATTTTATGATTTGATTTTATTAAATCAAATCTTATTTTCTTATTAGATAGGTTTTTAATGTTCTAGGACTCTTTTGATTTTTAGGAGATTTGATTTCTTTTCCATTTAGGATTCTTTCCCTTTTGTTTAGGATTTTCTTGTTAGTCAAGTTTTGCAATTCTATTTAAATAGATTGTATTAGGGTTTGAAAGACAGTTTTTGATGATTAATAAAATTGTAGAGAGAGTATCTCTTTTTATCCAATTTCGGTATCCCGAGTGGATCAACGAATTTGAAGCCTATTATTCTGGTATCCCTACGAGGATCAACAGATTAATAGTAGGGTTTGTTTTCGGTATTTGTGCGTGAATCAACGGATCTGAATCGTTTATCCTTTCTTTTATCGATTGTTGTTTGTGTTGAATTTCCGGTTATCTCAGTTGGTATTTGAGGCCTATTATTCTGGTATCTGTGTGCAGATCAACAGATTAATAGTAGGGTTCATTTCCGGTATTCGTGCGCGAATCAACGGATCCGAATCATTTATCCTTTCTTTTATCAATTGTTGTTTCGTGAATTATTCCGCTGCATCAGTTTGGTGAATCTTCGTGAATCTTCCGCTGCATCAGCATAGATGTAAAAGTATTTATTTTCAGATATTTATAACTTAAAAAATCAAACAACTTATCAATTATATTTAGTTTTCAGTGAAAAAAACAAACATGTTTTTCAGTTTTCAGTTTTCAGTCACTATTCAGTCTTCAGTAACATTCAGCACTATTCAGTATTCAGATAAAAAATCAAATGGGGCTTTAATGTATAAGACCCAAGTATTACATATATCTAATATTTGAAAAATATATAGTCAAGGTTCTTAATTTAAACATTAAAACACAAATCCTGATTAAAAAAACCAATCGTAACTACCCAAAATATTTGATATTAAGGGTGAAACAATTTAATTAATATTAATCAATGAAAAATAAGAATTATAAACATTAAAATCAATTTGGGAATTATACTAAACAGCAAAACAATTGCAATATCAAATAGGTTTTATCCTACACCTTATAAATAAAATTAGAAACACATGGTGAAATCAAGAATAGAAATTGAATTAAAACCTGACATGAAGACAAGAATTTGGCTACGAGTTCGGTATGAATCTGAGCCAAGTAAGCACAAACTTTTGCACCCAAGAATCACCAAGTCTGTTGGGCACTCTTTTCTTCTTCATGGCTTCACGCACAGAAGCTCTCAAATCCTCTTTTGTTCTTCAACTGCACAAACCCCCCCTCCCCAAGTCTCTTTTTACTTTTTGCATTTTATATAAGAGTAATACTACTTTGTCTAAATTTGATGCCCAAATCTGGTGCCCAAATGACGTGACAACACTCTCGTCCATTTATTTAAATCAAGCAAATCTAATACAATTTAAATGAATGGACGAGAGTATTGCCACGTCATTTGGGTACCATATTTGGACATCAAATTTGGGCAAAATAGTATTACTCTTTATATAATCCTCTCCCATGCAGTATTGCAGTCCCCCTTTTGTTGACCTAACTTTTTTTTTTTTTTTTTTTTTCTTTTTTTTGGGTTCACACAATCCACATCTGCACATATTTTCCTTCTCTTATTTTACTTGAACCTTGACTTGAACGAGAATTGGACTTTTTTCTTGGAATTGGATAATGGGCCTTCGAATTGGGTTTGATTTGGACAAGCTTTTGGGTCTAAAATTCTTCTTTTGATCCAAGTCAATTTAATCTTGTAAAATACTCATATTAACTTCAATTCTAAACTCGACTGCTTTTTGTTCATGTTTCGCCAAAATGAATCTAATTAAAATAAAACTAATATAAAATTGGACTAATAAATCTATTTTTAGGGGCAATAAATATATGTGTGTATATATACAGTCTTTCTATTGTCAGTTCATCCTGACAATAAATATATCAGGACGAAGAATATGAACCACATATTATAGAGAAGTTTTGACAAGTGCATACACTTTGAGTCAAAGTATGTAAATCTAGTGGTTCACATTCTTTGTCCTAATATATTCATTATCAAGACGAACTGATAATAGAAAATCTATGTGTGTATATATATATATATAGGAGAACTTTAAAAATAACCATAAAATTAGTGGGTTTATTATTTTTATCCAAGATTAGTATTTTATTCGTTTATAACAAAATATCCACTTTTTGGACAAAATTGCCCTTCTTTATAAAATAAAAAAAATCTCAATTTTTTTTTTCTTTTTCTTTTTCTTCTTCCTGGAAAAAAAAAAAGCAACTTTTTTTTCTCTATTTTTTTTTTCTTTTTCTTCTTCTTCCCAAACCTCCATCTTCTTCTTCTTTTTCCCGGATGTGTTTAATTGTGTTAGACTTGGTGTGTTTAATTTGGTCTTGCCCTTGTGTGTTTAATTGATTTTCCATAGTGTGTTTAATTGAGTTGCCCTGGTGTGTTTAATTGGGTTGCCCTAGTTTGTTTAATTAATTTACACCTGATGTGTTTAATTAGTCTGCCGGGTGTTTAATTGATTTGCCCTGGTGTATTTAATTAGTTTGCCTTTGTGTATTTAATTGGTCTGCCCCAGTGTGTTTAATTGGGTTGCCATTGTATGTTTAATTGGGTTGATCTGGTGTGTTTAATTGGTGGTCCGGTGTGTTAAAAGAAATCTGGAAAAAATTCCAGATTTGAATATATTTGGAAATTTTCTAGATTTCCCTCATACCAAAAAAAATTAAAAAATCTTCTTTAAAACAATGGAACTCTAGTAAATGTTTAAAATAATGAGATATGGAAATTTTGTTTGAACAAAACGAAATTTGAATTTTTTTTAAACAAAATATTTTTTTTAAAACAAAATAAAATATGAAAATCCAAACACAACTCCCACCATTCATAAAATCAACAACCACCATTCATAAAACCACAACCACCCTTAAACCCAGATCGAGCGATCGACGATTGAAAAACCCAAACTTAAACACAACCACAACCAACGATCTGAGTTTGCCCGATCTAGACCAGATCATGGTCAACGACCGACGATCTCCCTCCTCGCCTTAAAACGTACGGGATTCGCATGAAAAAACCATCGGAAAACCCATCAACTATGGTGTTGACCGAGAAGGAAACGGGTCTAGGGTGGTTGATTTGCTCCGATCGCGAAGAAGCACGGGTCTGGGTGTGAAAACCCATCAACCCAAGAGCAAAACCATATAATATGTGATCTGATGTGATCCGAAGAAAAAAAAAATGTCTTAAAGAGGAGAGAGGCGTGAGAGAAATTTGAGAAGAGAGAGAAAGAAGAAAAAAAATGTTCTGACCAAATGAGAGAGAAAATGTAAAGAAAATAATGAGGGGCATTTAAGTCTTCATAGTCAATTATTGGGTAAAAAATAAAAATACTAATGTTGGGTAAAAACAATAATCCTCATAATTTTTTTGACTAAAAAAGGGTATTTCTCCTCTCTCTCTCTCACTCTCACTCTCTCTCATTAGCAGGATCCGTCATATATTGGGCCATGTTCATATTCCAAAACGAGTTGATACAATCACAACATTTCAAAGTCCATGAGGCAATTGGTTTTTTAAAATCATTATAGGAAAACAAAATATCAAAATTATGTTTATACTACCAATTTAATGTCAAGTTATTATTTCCTTTTCTCTGTTTTACTCAATTTAAGAGTTTGCATTTCATTACCATTAAGCATCAATTAATGAGATGATAAATTGCATGTTATTGTTCCATTCCTTGTTATATACTGCTCTAATATATAACTGCCTACACGGAAACGGATTTGGGCATGGCTTAACCGGGCTATAGATATTCAAACAAAAGATAAGAAATTCACTCATATCATTTCCTTTCATTTCTGTTGTATTCCATCAAACCAAACACATTGTAAACATAATTAAACCAAATAATTTGTCATAGTAAAATCCTTTAACAAAACATTATTATCAACTCACGAAGTGGTAATAAACAATATTCAAGCAATATTTGATACATTGATGACCCATCAACATTTTTGATCTCTTTATTTAAAGTTTAAGTGTGTTATTCTCTTACTAAAATTTGTTTACTATATTTGTCATATGATACATTTCGTGAGTTTTAGTTTAATACAACATTATTTTGTAATTTTTGAACATAAATTGTAATTTTCTCAATAGACGTTTGGGTTCACAAATCTATTATAAATGTATGATAAATTCTTTTATTTTTATATATTTCATTACCAAAATATTTCATTATTCTCTGCTTTACTCAATTCAAGAGTTTGCATTTCATTACTATTAAACATCAATTCATGAGATGATAAATTGCATTTTATTGTTCCATTCCTTGCTGCTGCTGCTATTTTATATGTCGAGATCAAATAGTACATGTGTTGCTCTAATATAAAATTGCCCACTCGATCGAATTTGGACATGGCTCGACCGGGCTATAGATATTCAAACAAGAGATAAAAAAATCACCGATTTCATTTCATTCCATTTCTTTTATATTCCATCAAACCAGAGACACTGTAAACATAGCTAAACCAAATAATTTGCCATAGTCAAATCCTTTAACAAAATTTTATTATCAACTCGTGAAGTGGTAATAAATAACATTAAAGCAATATTTGATACATTGATGACCCATCAACATTTTTGATCTCTTTATTTAAAGTTCAAGTGTGTTAATCTCTTACTAAAATGTGTTTACTATATTTATAATATGATACATTTCGTGGGTTTTAGTTTAATACAACATTATTTTTTGATTTTTGAACATGAATTGTAATTTTCTCGATAAAAGTTTGGGTTCACAAATCTATCAGAAATGTATGATAAATTCTTTTATTTTGATATATTTTGAGTAATTTTTTTTCAATCTTAATTTTTCATAATACATTTTTAGTAAATTTTCATGATAAATGTTTAATAGTTTTTCTTGATATATTTTAGAAGTACGAATACATTGAAGATAATTTGGGAGATGGGTTTGATTTGGTGTTCTAAATTTGTCACATTTATTTTGTTGATTTATAAACAAATGAATTGATGAAAAGTGAAATCACAAAAGAAATGAAATGTGATTTTAATGAAATCATATATATATATATATATATATATATATATATATATATATATATGGGTTCTGCTATGTTACCAGGATTCTATCCCCAGTAACATTACATGGCTTTCAAGTTGAAAGCCAAATATCTTGATAGGTAGTAACTGGTTACAACTAAATAAAAGTCATTAAAACAATAAGATAAATAAAAATAATGTGTACTTAAAAAAATTAATAAAAAAATATTTTAATTATTTCTTAAGTAAAAAATTGATTAAAAATATTTTAATGTTTAATTTGTTTAAAAAAAAAAGATCAAAACAGACAGATATAAAAACGTTAAAATTAGTAAAATAAGAAAAATCATAATAAGTAAACGTAAACTTTAACCAATATGACATATCTTAATAATCGTTTCAATGTTAATATTGCAAGTTAATGTGGTATTGCAACTTTAATGTTACATGTAACCATACTTTTGTAATACGTGGCCACTCCATATGTAACAAGTACATCTTAATATGTAAAAATTAAAACTTATATAAAATGTAACCATTATAACATGGCTCGTAATTATTTAAACGTAAATGTTGCTAGTTAACATAATATTGCAAAATTAACATATAATGTAGTTAATAGCATGTTATTCATAAATATTGCAAGTTAACATGATATTGCAACTTTGATGTTACATGCATCCGTAATCATGTTATACGTAACTACTCTAACGTAGCATGTAACAATTATATTTTAAAGTGTAAAAACTAAAACTTAAAATATACCCAATTGACATAGCTCATAACCATTCAAACGTAAATGTAGCTAGTTAACACGATGTTGCAAATTTAATGTAGGGTTAATTGTACAAACATACCCTGAGTTTATCCCTTTAAGCAAAATTTCATAAAGATGCATGATATTAATACAAATATACCCTACTGTTAATTCCACACCGTTAGTTCTTAAAGTTATAAGGGTAATATCATCTTTTTTGGTTGAAGTGATAGAAATTAATTAATAAATAAATGAGGTGTACTCATACCTTTTAAATTAAAAATAATAAATTAAAGGAATGTAGTCAAACAAACAGGTCTTTCACACTCATGAGTCATCAATATACCCATTCAATTAGAATCATTTTTAGGAGGTTTATGATGAGAGAGAAAATTAGTGAAACAAACCTTTCTTGATTATCATCTCAACGGACAAAGCTAGAACAATGGACGACAGTGAAGATATGCATCATATCTTGTGTGTTATTTTGCCTTTTTGTTAGTTTGTATCAGCGAGAACTATTTGTATGTTAACAAAATAATGTTCTTATGAACTCAAATGTTGATTTTGTTTGGGTTTGTAACCGGTATATGTATTTTGATAAGTTGGTGTTTTGAGGGGAATTTTATAATGAAAAAAGAAATAAATAAAATGATGTTTTTATGACTATAATGTTGATTTTGTTAGGATATGTTAGAAGTATTAGGTGTTTTGATAGGAATTTTATTATGAAAAAAAGATTTTTTTATTAAAATTAAATTGATATTTTGATGTTTATTTGATTAACTAAAATAAAAGTTATTTGTTAAAGGTTAACGAATTAGATTCGGTTAAGGGGAAATTGGTTGAAAATTTGTGGGGTTCTTCACTTGGGTGTTTTTAAAGTGATATATTGTCAAAATATAAAATGATCAAGTGATTCAAGTAAATAATGGTTTTTAGTTTAAAAAATAAAAAAAAGTAGATAAAGGTTTTTGGGGGCTTTGCAAAAATGTCCACTCTGAAGTTCGAAGTAGCAAAAAAGTCTCCTCATTGTTTTTCTTGCAAAACTGTCTGGTATTGAAGTTTAGTTTGCATAAAATGTCCCATGTTTGACTAAATTACCCTTCCCACTTAAAGGGGGGCGTAATGTCAAAAATACACATACAAAGTTCTATCTCCCGAAAATACCCTTCCATTCCTTTCCCTCATTCTTTCCACGATAATTTAATTCCCTCCACACCTCAACTTTCCTTTCTGATAGTCGCGGCGCCTGTCTTCCCTTCTTCCCCAACTTTGTTTCATCTCTTCTTCAACTGCATTTCCAGATTCTTGATTCAATAATATTTTCTTATTCCTCATATTTGGAATTCTCAACTCTTTTCAACTTAACCGATTCCCCAAACCATTTACAAACCCTAAAAACAGAGAGATAGAGAGTGATAGAGGCGATAGGGACGACGGGTGATGATGGGTTCCTCTCTGTAGTCTTCATAAGTTCTTGTTTAAGTTGAGTTTGAGTAATTGCAGAGATAGAGGAAGAAATTGAAGGCTTGTAGATCCAAGGCAAAGAAATTGAAGCTGGTATCCTTAAACATTCTTGTGAGTAACAAATTGGCCCCTTCAAAAGCTTTGGTATTTTATTCGTTTAAATTGATAAGGACCAAGGTTTATTAGATTTACTTTGTTGTTTGTGCTGTCTTTTGTTGGATATAGAAAATCAAGTACCATGATTTAATAGATTTACTTTGTTGCTTGATTGTGATGATTATGCTGAAACCATATATGGGTTAGGATTAATGGTTATGTGTCTATGTCATTTTTGTTGAAATGCTGTGTTGCTTGGTTTTTTTAGGATTCATAACTCTGTCGGGGGTTTGAAATCAAGTACCGAAAATCTTTGAAAATCAATTGTTTTCATTACGAAAAAGTAAAAGAAAAAGGAAAATCTTTCATTTGTCAAAGCTTTTTTGAGGTAGAAGTACACAGTTGAATTGCTATTATCATTATGTCAGCTGAGTGTTTTGTCCAAAATATTGAGACAAATGGGGCCACATTTCAATTAAAAAACTAAAAAACACCACTTGTTCCCCGGCATGGCATTGCATGAACTGTTGCATGAACTGCAAGATAACTACTCATGTTATCATTCACTCATGACTAAGCCTATTTATTTCACTTCATTTACTGAAAAGTAAATTTCAACAAAACAAGAATAAACCACTGGTAACCCACCACAAGCCAAGTCACCCAAGTAAAAAATCAAATCATCATCCATGCATAGTTACACACAGATGCAAACAAAACAAATTAATGGGAGGTTAAAACGCCAAAGGAATGAAGAAGACAATGAGAAAACGAATGAATACCTTTACTTGCGAGTTGCGACAAAGGCGTATTCTCTAACTTGAACGAGGAATGAAGATGACAAGGACAAAACGGCGGGGCTCAGTCTCGGTATTCGACTGTTCTTCTTCTTCTTCAAGACAGTTCTTCTACTTGGTGTGTTCTGATTCTTCTTCTTCTTCTTCTCTCTCGTTCTCTTCTTCTTTTACTCTGGTAGCTTCGCTGGCTTCTTCTTCTAATCGTTCTTCTTCTCTCTCGTTCACCTCTTCTTCTACTCTCGTTCACAACCTCTCCTCACTGAGCTGGCTCTTCTACTCGGTCCTTCACTGGCTTCTTCTTCTAATCGTTCTTCTTCTCTCTCGTTCGCCTCTTCTTTTACTCTCGTTCGCAACCTCTTCTCATTGAGCTGGCTCTTCTACTTGGTTCTTCTCTCTCGTTCGCCTCTTGGGGTCTTCTACTCTCGTTCGCAACTGCCGAGCTCCTCACTGATTTTGAATTTCAATTAGGTTAGGGTAAATTGGTAATGATGCTTAATTGGGGTTGAGGGTTTAGGGCAATTTGGGGATTTCCTTTTTAAAAATGTTTTAATATTTAAAATCCCCTTAAAGGTATTCCTGGAATTTCATGTGCCCAAGGGGACACAAATGCAAGAAAAACATAGAGGAGACATTTTTGCTCTTTTAAACTTGAAAGTGGACATTTCCTTCCATTTCCACAAGGTTTTTTACTTTTTTTATTTGTGGTTATTTGAATGGGGATTTTCAATGAGTAAAATGTGTTTGTTTGGTGGTAGTTTTGGTTAGGTCATTTTATGGTTTATGACAATAACTTGAGTTGATTAGAGTTAGGACATTTAATTGTTTATTGTTTATTGTTTATTGTTACGATGATTTATGTGTAAGAATATTTAAAAAAAAAAAAAAAAAACTTATTTTATGACTATTTTTTCTTATATAAAAAAAAATAATTATTTGTTATTGTCTTTGCTTTTTTGATGTTTGGGTAATAAATATAGATTGAATACCGTCGTATGGGTTTGATGATCTCATGAAAAAACTTATTAATTTGATGACTATTTAAAAATAAATAAATTATTTGGTGTCTTTGTTTGGTTGATGACATTTTTTGGGTAGTAAGCATAGGTCGTATTGTAATAACCGTAATGTTCAAGAGTGCATGGTATCATGTGCATATGTCCTTACCCAATTTTTTTTTTTTTTTTATTTGTTCTATGTATTTATAGTACTACATTTTATAAGTAATTGAAGTGCAAAGATAATAGGAGACAAGAGGCCCACATCATGCACATTTTTCTTCATAGGGGCGTGAGGCAAGGGTTAAATCAAATCATGAATCAAGGCCACCAAACCCACTTACCTTATTATAATAATACACCTATTTTTCAAACCCCAGCTCTTATTTCTTCTCTTTCTCATTTTGTATGTAAGCCTAATCATTCATAACAAGTTTCTCTCCCTTTCCTACTCAATTCTACTCTTCTTTTCTTAACAAAAATAGGAGCATATCCCTAGTTCGAAGAACTTGATTCCTAGTAAGTGTACTTCTTCTTCTCATGTATTATTTTCATGTCATAGACTCTCTATCTATAATAGGCTGTTCTTAGGTGAATTATTTATGATAATGAGCATGATTTTAATTAGATTTTTTGGACCATCATAGAGATTTCTAGAGATCCTCTGTTTTTACAAAACTAGGCAGATTTCGTATAATTATTTTGGGTTGGTGGATAATCATTAAAAATTATGAAATTTTTTTATGAAGGTATATGTATATGTCTAGCATCATTATGTTAAGTTTCATGATTTTTAAGTATGTATAAATATTGTTATGATTTTTGGAATAGGAAGAGGTCAGTAATTGAATTATGCTAGACAGTTTATGGAAACCATGAAAGATCAGTATTTTTGTATGTTCCAATGACTTCGTATTGATCTAAAACTTTTACTATAGATTACCTTATATGTTTGGATTAAATCTGCAAAGTTTCGTAATTTATGGAGCTATAGAGAATTAATTAAAAATCATAGATCAGAGGATGGTCAGTGGTGATAATTAGCTGGGAAAGAGATTTCTAAGTTTAGTTATATATGTGTGAAGCTTATGTTGATTTAAATGGCTGTGATGATGAGATTATGATAGTTAATCCAAATTAATATTTGATAGGTTTGAGTGATTATTGAGTTTCTAAAGCTAGAACAGATTTGAACGGGTTCAAGGTAAGTAAATTCATTCATTATGTGTTACGTTTGAAATCACCAAAATTACTGTTTTCTCTATTGCATTTTACTCTATTATATTTGTCAAAGATATTACTGGCTTTGATCAAGTATTTACGTTGTTTAAGACTTGTACATAAACTGTTTTGAAATTGATCTATTTCTTATATACTGCCAAATACCTTTTGATCACTATTATTTAAACTCATATAGTTTTATTAAAATACTACTGTTATATTGTACTGATAGTTATATAAAAATGCTACTACTACCGTTTATACTGTTATATGAAAATGTTACTGATTTAAATATATGTGAATTTATAAAACTATTTTGGGCTCATCGTTCTGTAGTTACCATTATTTATATTGGCCCAGCTGGGATTATGTGTGCACACATACTATTATTGCTGCATCACTCAGGTTAATTGTGACATACTGTTGCCGCGTCACTCGGATTAATTGTGACATAATGTTACCGCGTCACACGGGTACTTGTGACACTATGGAACATGAGCTAACTGATATATTGATTATTTTTTTTGTTATTACTGTATATAGATGTGTATACAGTGTTTTAAAGAAAGCTTTTGTTCACTACTTTGCTTACTATTAAAGTTTGTGAAAATAATACTGAATTTGGCATTTGAAAATATTGTTTTATGCTCATAAACTTATACTACGGTATATAACGGTATTTTCATCGATATCAAATGTCATGCATGAATTTATTTACCGAGTTGACGGCTCACCCCTTCGTCACCACTATTTTGCAGAGTAGTATCGGTTTATGGGAGATGGATATTTAGAGTCCTGGAATTTACCTTATTATCAGATTTGATCTCTAAAGAGCCTATTGTCTTATATTATGTTGCTTGGAGAACGTTGTTAGTTTTTCCCTTACTGGATTTTTGTATTGTAAGGATTGAATTTTATATAAAGGTTATTTTGGAGGTTACATTTAAATTATTCAAGATTAAATCCTCTCTTTTAGGAATGTATAATATTTATAGTTTGTAAGTTTAGAAGATTTTCAGAATTTTGACCGAGTATCATCCCAATCTGTTGGTATCGGATTTGGGGTGTATGGGTTTGGGGACATTTGTGTTTGGTTTTGACCTTTTGAATATTTGTGTTTGAGGGAACTGTTTGGATTTTATGGTGACAAACGACAATATGAATAACTAACTTGTCAATCATTGCCAGGGTGCATTTTATGTAGGCATTTTTTTTTTTTTTTTAACCGTTGCAAACCAACAATCCAAAGGAGTTTAAGAGAAAATGTAATTATTTAAGAAAACCAAGGATGAATATGGCATGGGAATGTGGTTTATATTAAATTATTGTCTTCGTTATGTCATGTCACATCACTTGGAAACTTGACAAGAGTATTTTTGTACATTCATACTCTAACTCCATTAAACTGTTAGAGTTGACGGTATGGGGTTAACGGTAGGGTGTGTTTGTGTTAATTTCAAGCATCTTCCAAAAATGTTGCGAAAAGGAATAAATTCAGGGTATATTTGTGCAATTAACCCTTTAATGTATGATGTAAACAATATAATGTAGTCAGTAGTCATTTATATATAAATATTGTAAGTCAACATGATATTGCAAATTTGACGCTACATGTACCTATACTCATGTTACACGTAACCACTCCAACGTAGTTTATAACAATTTTATTTTAAAGTGTAAAAACTAGAACTTAAATTGTACCCAATTGACTTGTAATCATTCGAACGTAAATGTTGCTAGTTAATATGATGTTGCAAATTTAACGTATGATGTAAGCAATATAATATAGTTAGAGCAACTTCAATGTTGTTTCAAACAGCCCACCAACTTCAAGTTGAAGCAAATTGTTCACAAAGACTTGCTCCAACGTTGCTTCAAAATTCAATTCCATCTAAAAAATAAAAAAAAAAAACTTTTGTGTTAAGGAATAATAGCGCATTGGCTTTGGCGTGCACTGTTCTACAACACAAAACTTTTTATTTATTTATATTGTCATATCAACCTTTTGTTTAATTTTTATTTTTTTTCTAATTTAACTCTTTTATACTTAATCAAAATGATATATATTCCCCAAAAATATACCATTGGATACACCCATGTTGTTATACATATTTAATTCATTTAATTTACTTATTAATTATATATTAAAATAACGTTAAACTTTTATAATAGTTTAAATATTTATTGGAAGAATATTCTTTAAAGATGTTTTTTTGGTGTAACATTTGGTATTGAACATTGGAGAGGAAAAAAAATTAGTGTAAATATATTCCCAGAATATTCCCAAAATATTCTCCTTCAACTCCAAATTGAAGTTGAAGTTGCTGCAATACATTGGAGTTGCTCTTAGAGCAAGCAACTCCAATGTCCAGCACTAAATTTTACTTCAATTTGAAGTTGAATGGGAATCTTTTGAGAATATGTTAACACCAGTTTTTTTTCCACTCCAATGTTCCACACCAAATTTTACACTAAAAAACATCTTTAAATAATATTCTTTCAATAAATATTTATACAATATCAATTAATTTCTATTAGTTAAATTATACAATATTCAATAATTTTATTGACATAAAATATATATTAAAGTGGGTGTTATTTTAAAGATTTTAACGAGATCTTTCCAATGGTATATTTTTTGGGAATACTTATCATTTTAATTATACTTAAAAGAGTTAAATTAGAAAAGAAAAAAAAAAGGATGAAAAACATTGATCTGAAAGTAACAAAGAAAAAAAAAAGTTTTGTGCTGAGGAATAGTGCTCGTAAAAGCTAGTGTGCTATTATTTCTAAGCACAATTTTTTATTATTATTGGGAAACACATTTTGAAATTTGAAGCAATGTTGGAGAGTATACTTGGTGAATAGTAAGCTTTAATTTGGAGTTGGTGGGGTGTTGTGCAACGTTAGAGATGCTCTTAGTAGCTATTTATACAAAAATGTTCCAAGTTAACATGATGTTGTAACTTTGACATTACATGTATCCATACTCATGTTATATGTAACCACTCCAACGTAGCATATAACAATTATTTTTTAAAGTGTAAAAACTAAAACTTAATATATACCTAATTGACATAGCTCGTAACAATTCAATCGTAAATGTTGCAAATTGATGCGACGTTACGAATAAAAGGTAGAATGTAGATAATATGAATATATGATGTAGTTGATAACCATACAGATGTTACAACTTCAGTGATATACGTACTCATATATTCTTGTTATATGTAACCGCTCTACTGTAGCGTAGAGGTCAAAAATTAGCCTTAGGCCTAGAAGATGGGCCTAATGTTAATTCAAGGCTCGCTATATAACTTTTAGGGATTAACTCTTTCCACATACAAAGTTAAAGAGCCCAACAACTCTTATTACTAACCAAGTCGTCTTGTCATCCACCTTTTGAAAGAGTAGGGATAGGCCGACAGACTGCTAGCTTGTGATCTCAATGATCACACAACGAACTGATAATTGGCCTTCCTCCAATAAATAGGAAACCCCTCAATCATCAAAAGGGTTCCAGTTTCTGATTACGGAATAGCTACATAGGAGATATTCAATTGATTCACACGCTTGTCGAACGAAATAGTCTTGTAAACGGCTATCTCCTATTGAACTTCATGTTAACAGCAATCCTCTTGCCAACCAGACTTGCTTGATCCGATCTTCTACCATTGAACCATCAAGGTCATACCATCCTCAGTTAAATGACCTACTATTTGTTTATCATTCTTATTTTGTTTGCTCTATATTTTGTCTATCTACTTGTCATCTTACTAACTTGAGCGTCAGAGTCCCTTTGGCTAGCACCACCCCAATGTTCTATATACTTTACGTTTACCTTTTTTTGTTTCGCAGGTTGCCAGGTTGTTGGTTTCTTTTCCGATCAATTGTAGATCTAATCGTTTATACGTAGAATGTAACAAATCAATCAAATCTATAGCATGTAAAACATAGAAATAAAATTTAAATAAAAAAATTAATAAATTTTAAAATAAACAATAATATTGTATTTTATTTAATAAATACTTTTTAATTATGTAACCATATATATATATATATATATATAAAATAAATTCGTTCAATTTTATAATTATATTAGAATTAATGGGTGTCTAATAAATAATTTTAATTTAAGATACGAACATATTTGAAGTCTATTATTTCAATAGCTATGGACTTTTTTTTTTTTTTTTTTTTACACATGAATAGCTATATACTTAATTTAAGTACTAGTGTTTATATTATTATTATTATTATTTTGTGTTGTTGGATTGTATTATTCATGTAGATATATTTTATTAAGTTTTTTTTTTTTTTTTTTAATTACAACAACTGTCGGGACCCTGCGAGAATTGGACTCTACTAGTACAGTCCGGACAACTACTCCCATAAGGGGGAGAGGTCACCCACACACAAGAGGTGGGACAATGAATGAAATTGTATATATATATACACATGCCGGACGTTGGACCATGGTGGTGGAGTCTCCCATTAGAGAGTCACACCACATTGGCAAGAGGCCATTGGCTATTGAGTTTTGTTATCTTAAGCATCTTAAGTAATGTATATTAAATAATAAATAATAATAAATAATCATTTATAAATAATATAAACAATTGTCTATCATGTGTGAACTGAATATTGGCCACCGGATAGATTTTTCATTTTCATGTTTTCTTATTGTTATCGGTGCTACCGGTTTCAAGTTAAGATTTTTTAATTAGTTTTATTAAAGATTCTTCAATATTAACCCTTGGATTACTTGTAAGAAATCTAATGGTTGAAGAGTCTGAAAATCTCCAGTTGAATTTTCGTAAGTCGATGGGCACTGACAATGGTAGAGCGAAAATTAGTAAGTCATGCGCTACGAGATCCTGTAAAAAAGAAGAAGGTAAAATGGAGCGAGAGGTGGTGTCCTGTTGGGGACTCTCTAATACTCGAGTTAGACAATTTATCAATAAATAAAATAATTTCGAATCAACAATTAAAATGAATAAAGTCTACATCAAACCGTAAACGAAGTTGTTGAATCCTGGGTGGTGTCGTTTGGAGAGCCTTATGTTCGTTTGGGCTGAGCGTTTAGCAAATTAAATTGCTTGGGGGAGACTAGGCATGTTTATCGTCGTATGAGTTTTATATGTAGAGTAGGTGTAGGTCGAATGAACTCAAAGCGTAGTAATTAATTGAATTGAGGTGATCCTTGTCGAACGGACTTGTAGAATGGATGTTAGCGAGTGGTCTAATAGAAGTTGACTTGGTCGAACGACTTCAACTGGTGTAATAGAGTTGTTTTTGGAGTTTAGTGATGGCAAGAATGGAGAAATATTGCTTCAGGATTCAAAACGAATTAAGAGTAGAGTGAGGTTGACATGTGAGTCAGGTGGTGGTCCCATCTTTCATTGTTTTTGGTAAGTGGGAGTGGGAGAGCAAAAAAACATCCTTTTGCTTTGTGTGAGTGAGTAGGAGAATCAAAAGAAAAAAGGGGTCCTCACTGATGAAGTGTAGCTCTTTTATTTATAGCCAATGAGGAAGGACTCAACCAATAAGCTGATCACGTAATCCCATCAATCTCGGTTTGAGATCATGGACCGAGATACTCGATTTGTTGAGATTTGAATTTGAACTAATCAATTGAATGACTATCTTGACTTGGTCTTTGCTGACTTGGTCATGGGCTATAACTATTTGGATTTATGTTGGGTCTGTTTTTCGTCGAGCCTCAATATTTGGGCTGTGTTATTTTTGGCTACCATAATGGTCACTAAAGCACCCAATAACATTACCTTTAGTCTTTTACAGCAACTTAGACAAATATATATATATATATATATATATATATATATTTATATATATTAACTGTGCTATATGAAATTATTCCTGAAATGTACATAATCAAGTAATTCTATAACTTTGTTGCGATAAATGTTCAATTTTAGTTTTTCATGAGTTTTGTTAAGTTGTGTTGATACTTAGACATAATTGTTGTTGTGTAAGAACATCTCCAACCATGCTCTCCGAATTTTAGCTATTTTAGTATGTAAAGAGCATCTCCAAGGGGGCTCTCTAAACAAGCTCCTTAGCTAAATATTTTTTGAATTTAAAATATAAATAAATTTATTTTGTTTTAAATTGTATTTAGTTTAAAAATATTAAAATAATAAGAAAGAGAAGATAGAGAGCATGGAATGATTCCTTACATTTGGAGAGTCCCCTGGTAGTTCTCTGAAATAGGGAGCCATTTGGAGAGTTCCTTGGAGTGCTCTAAAACCATCCCCACTAACTATTTTAGCTAAGGAGTATGTTTAGAGAGCCCCTTTGGAGATGTTCTAAGCTCACTACATTTGGAGAGTGCCTTGGTAATTCTCTAAAATAGGGAGCCATAATAGAGAGTGTTTGGAGTGTAAAAAAACCATCCTCACTAGCTATTTTGGCTAAGGAGTGGCTTTAGGGAGTATGGTTGGAGATACTAACATATATAGCCAATGGAGTTGGAGACTTGTTACTCGTGACATCAAGCTAAATGTTGTGTCATCATTGGAGGGTAAAGATGATTTCAATTTGTATAGTTTACTAACTATAATATTTGGATGACCTCAATTGCAATCGACACCGGTCGTGGATAGCCCCCATCGTAATCGACATCGGATAGCTTATATCCTTACAAATCCGTGGGCCTCCAAATCCATCCACAAACCACAAAACTAAAACCATATCCATAAACTGATACGTTGATTTCAAAAAAAATGAAAACATTGTTCCGGTTGAAGGAGAGAAGACGAGAGAGTTTTGAGATAAAATTGGTGAATGTACAAAGATTGATGGTGTAATACTACACCGTTTTAGACTAAGATAAATTAATTAGTTTATTTTTAATTTTTTTTTGCTTTTTAAAGACTTTAAATTTCCAAAATACTCCTACACCATTATTAATCACCGACATCTGTTAAATTTCAAGGGATGTTGTTGAATAAAAACATATTTATCTACACATCGAATAATAGTTGAAAAATCAGAAGAGGTTTTTAATATTAATCATTTTTTTTATTAGTACGTTGTAAGAAATGGGATATTGTTAAAATGAATTGTTAGTGGAATTAAAATAGCAGCTTAGCTTATATAAATTGAATTTTCAATTGCAAGTTACGTCAATAAGATTGTGCAAGGATGCTTAGGGGAAAAGACTTACAAGTCGCCATAAGAAATTTGAAAATGTTTGAATGAAATTTTTAGAATAGTTTTATACAGTGGTTCTCTCATAAGAGATCCATTATTTTAATTTCGGTAAGGACCACTATGAAATCATATCGATTTGAATGAATTTTAACCTGAATTTTTTTGTGAATGATAAATTCATTGAAATCTACATATGAATAAAATTTGAGAATTTTTCAAGTACGAAAACTATTTTTACCGATTTTTTTAAATACGAAGGCATTAGAAAAATAGGCGAAATATAGGAAATTCAAGAAAAATAGTTTTCGTGCTTGAAAAATTCTCAAATTTTATTCATAGGTAGATTTCAATGAATTTATCATTTACAAAAAAATTCAGATTAAAATTCATTCAAATCGATATGATTTCATGGCGGTCCTTACCGAAATTAAAATAAGGGATCCCTTATGAGAGAACCACTGTAGCTTTATATATATATATATATATATATATATATATATATATATATATATATATATATATATATAAAACAACTTACAACTTGTTTGGTTATATATATTTTTATAAGTTGTTTTAAAAATTGATTTTTTTTTTTTGAAATTATAATTTTGAAAACAAAAAAAATCATTTTATTAATTTTAAAAAATAACACAAATTGTATTTGCATTAATTTTTAAATTTGAAAATTATTTTTAACAGATGCTATGAAATTGTATTTGTATTTTTAAAAATATATTTTTCATTTTTAAAAATAATTCTCAATACACAAATATAAAATCAATATCAAAGCGACCCAATTTATGGAAATTGAGTTGTCAAAATATCAAAATGATTTCAAACACTTGGACTAGTTTCCCGCTTTTCTAAAAATAAAAAATAAAAAATTGGTTTCCCGCCCGAATCACACAATTTCACGAAATGCCCCGCTCAGCCACGCTGGCAATCCGCGAAAAACCAAAACGAACCAATAGAAAACCATTCTCTCTCTCAAAACTTTCTCTATCATTTGCCAGGTCATCCATCCGCGTGAATCCTCTCCCACCAATCAACATTCGTCCCCGTTATTCTATATAAGCCCAAACGAAGCCAGAGACCAAATCACACAGCCATCCCAATTCACAATCAAGCATTAAAAATCCTCCAAAAGTTCATCTTCAAATTTTCGAAAACCATCATGAGTTCAACAGCTGCTGCGACTAAGGGCGGCCGAGGCAAGGCCTTGAACACCAAATCGGTGTCCAGATCTTCAAAGGCCGGTCTCCAGTTCCCGGTTGGCCGAATTGCTCGTTTCCTCAAGAAAGGCCGATATGCTCAGCGTGTTGGATCCGGATCTCCTGTCTACCTCTCCGCCGTCCTTGAATACCTCGCCGCCGAGGTTCGTTTCCTTAGTTTTTCCCTTGAAATTGTATTTATATTGTTAATTTTGACTTGTAATTGACGTTTCAATTGTTTTTTTTTTTTTTTTTTTTTTTTTTTTTTTGGTAACCTTAGGTTTTGGAGTTGGCTGGAAATGCAGCGAGAGACAACAAGAAGAACAGAATTGTGCCGAGACATATCCAACTGGCTGTGAGAAACGACGAGGAGTTGAGCAAGTTGTTGGGATCTGTGACGATTGCTAACGGAGGTGTTTTGCCTAACATTCATCAGACTCTGCTGCCGAAGAAAACTGGAGCAAAGAAGGGCGAGATTGGCTCTGTTTCTCAGGAGTTTTAGGGTTTTATTTGAGTTAGCTTTTGTTGTAGGTTTACTATGTTGATAAGCATCAATTAAATTTGGGCTTTCATTTTTTTTTTTTTTTTTTTTAAAAGGTGTAAACCCCCTTTTGGATTGTCAAGTAAAAAATGCAGAGTTTCAGTTCAGATCCCTTTTCTATTGTCGCTTTAAATTTTTTTGTTGTTGCCAAATTTTCGTTGCCTATAGCATGACAAAAGTGAACCGTTTTCGCTTTCTTTTACTGATTTGCTGCTGATTTAGTTCTTAGATCAATTTTTTGTTCTTGGTCCAACAAAGTTGCTGTTTTCTGCTGTAGAAATCATTATTGTTCTACTGTATTTTTTTCTTCTTTTTTTATTCTGATTTCTGTTTAAATTCTACTTGTTTTCACCGGCCTTGATTTTGTAAACTTGATCAATCTATATTGATTTACGGAAAAAAGATTTTATAACTAATGAATTTTCTTCCAAAGCAGTTATAGAAATAATAGCGTGATTAGCAATTTGTTTCATTCCCGTTTTCAAGAATTCTGTTACTCTAATTTGTTAATCTCTTAACGCTGATTGATTTTCTTGGCCTTTGGGGTGTTCATTTTCTTTAATTTACTGGATTGATACTTGTAGAATGAATTTTAAAGAAGCAAATGTTTATTCTCCTATAATTTTTTCTATAAAATATGTTTATTGTCTACCTGATTCATAGTTAAACCAAACACCAACATTCTGTTCTTCACCAAAATTTGTTTCATTGTATGAAAATTTATCAATCAATTAACTAAATCACATGTTAAAAAGTTTAGTAATTTTATTTTCGACTTTAACTTTTATCTATAAAGTGTTAAATTTTAAAGAAATTGAAATTATTTAAAAAGATGATTTTTTTTTTTTCCTTCTAGTTATTTACTATATATGTGTAAAACTTTTTATTTTAAAATTTTTATGATTGTTTCTTTAATTAAGAATATTGTTAAATTGATCAAATTATTTATCCAAATTAATCCCAAATGATATGATATATTAGTCAATACTCATAATCATCTTGTTAAAGATAAAATAATGGGGTTGAATGTATGTTGATTGCAATATATAAATCACGTTAAAGTTTGATAAATAATTTAGATAAATATTAATATCCAATTAAATGATTTTTTTTTTGAAAAGCAATTAAATGATTGTTTTGAAAAAATTATTTAAAATAATAATATGATGATAAAATTTGGAAATGAATCGGTATTGCTCTAAATAATTAATTGGGTTAATATTATAAACCTCCCCTCACTTTTAAACTATTATTGGATGTATAGTTAAAAATGTTTTTATTTTAGAAACCTCCTCTATGGATAAGCACCGTTAGCATTCCGTTTGTATTGACTGAGTTTTACCGTTAAAAAAGTCCAAAAATATCTCTATTTAAACTTCAATTGTATGAATTGACCATTATACTCTCATACTTTTACCAAATAAATTAGTTTATAGGAGAGGTTTCTAAAATAAAAGCATGTGTAACTATATATTCAATAATAGTTCAAAGGTAAGGGGAGGTTTTTAATATTAACCCTAATTAATTAGGCCAATAGTATTAAAACTCAAATCGAGAATAGAGATTGTCGTTTCGATCGTCAGTGGGAGTGGGACCCATGAGATGCAAAAACCAAGTAATTTACACGCTGGCAATCCATAGCGATGCTCTCAGCCAATAAGAAGAAACTAGGTTTGTCCCCTTCCCTATATAAGCTTCTCTTCCCCTCTCAATAGTGATCAACCAGGAAAAAAAGCAAAGAGAGCAACAAGAAACGATCGTCAAAAGTCTAAAAATGAGTTCTGGAGGAGGATCAACCAAGGGCGGCAGAGGCAAGCCCAAGTCCACAAAGTCCGTCTCTAGATCTTCAAAGGCCGGTCTCCAGTTCCCCGTCGGCCGTATCGCCCGCTTCCTCAAGGCCGGAAAGTACGCCGATCGCGTCGGTGCCGGCGCGCCTGTCTACCTCTCCGCCGTTCTCGAATACCTTGCTGCTGAGGTTAGTTTCTCTCTGATTTGATCTTCATTTCGTTTGCGTAGTTTATTGTTTGTTTGGCGGCTTAGAAAATGTTGAAAATGAATGCTTTCAATATTTTGAGTTGTTGGCGCTTAGGGTTTTGCAAATATTTGGTTTTTCCTTTTTAAGTGAGAAAGAGAACGGTAGAAGCTAAATCGAATTAGTATTATAGTTTTTTGATCGATTGAAATCGGTACATATCTGTTTTGTGGAATAATAAGCAGAGATAAAATCATAAAAGCAAATAATGTTGATTGAAGATGGGCTTTATTTGAGTGTAAACTAATATGATGTTATCTGCTTCATCAACCTGAAATTGGAGTTTTGAGATCTGTACAGTCTATCCATCTCCCTGATAAATTGTTTTCACGGTTAGTATTTGTGTTGGGTTCTGATTTTATGTTGTTATGTCTATATACAGGTTCTTGAATTGGCAGGCAATGCTGCTAGGGATAACAAGAAGAATCGTATCGTTCCAAGACACATTCAACTTGCTGTGAGGAACGATGAGGAGCTCAGCAAGCTATTGGGAACGGTTACAATTGCAAATGGTGGTGTTATGCCTAACATTCATCAGACTCTGTTACCGAAGAAGATGGGGAAAGGGAGGGATGAAATTGGATCTGCCTCACAAGAATTTTAGATTGTTTGTTATGGAAATTCGGCTTTTGAACAGAATCAAATTTGTTATCTTTTTTGTTAATTATATATATTTGGGACGTTTTGGTTCTTGTAAACCTTGATTCTGGGTATTTTGGCTGAATCTATAGACACAATAATTTTGTGTGATGTTGTTTCACCTTGTTTGATTGTTTGGATTCATTTTAGCATCAATGAAATGAAATGCATTGCTTAAATTTGTTTTGGTTTAGGTTTGGCGATGTAGTTTGCAGAACTGGTTTTTCTTTTCCAGCTCTCTGTCAACTGGAGTTTTATCTCAAAGGCCGTAGCTTCCCAGCAGCCCATGAATACTCAGTTTATCCATTTGTGTCTCAAGCCAGTTAATTGAAATTAGTAGTGAATAATCGCCATTGATGGGCATAATTATATTTTCATGACATTTGTGTTGTCTTGCGTAATGCATTTAACGTCATTGTAGTTCCCATTGATTCATTGTGATGACTTTGAAATCGGGTTTTTCCCTCGTATTCAACCTTGTTGCTTGTAATATGGGAATGGGATTTTGTGGAATGCTGGGATGTTGAAACCTGGGACTAGGGTCTCTTTTTATTTGCCAAAAGCTTATATTTGTGTATAATTAATTTTAGTTTGTAATTCTTTACAAATCGGGGATGTAGCTCAAATGGTAGAGCGCTCGCTTTGCATGCGAGAGGTACAGGGTTCGATCCCCTGCATCTCCAATGTTTTTACTTTTTGGTGTCATAAAAGGTCAACCCGACCCGGTCCCAAAAATAGGTAATTTAAACCAAAGGTATAACCGTAGTTGTTGCCGCCCCATTTTCGACATCATCAAGCACTAGCCACCAGGTCAGTTGGGTTGCATTTGGATTGTTTTGTTTCTAATCAATTTTTTTTTTTTTGGTGAGCAGTTTGGATCTTTGATTTATTATTCAATATCTTTGTGTAGCTTTATCTAACATGATCGATGGTCTGTTTGCTTTCATTTCTGTTTTCTTCATGCTCTCTTTGGTTCCATTTCTGTTTATTGACCTTGATTTGTGTTGTGATTGATTATGTTTTGTTTTTAAATTTTTTTCTGAAAGTGTTATCTATGTTGATGCTATAAATTTGGATAATTTGCTGTTTTTTCGTTAATTTAAAGTTTTACAATGACGTTAAGTATTTATATTGTTTGGTTGAGCTGATACTATATGGGTTCAATCATGGGATACAAGACTCTATTTTTCTTTGATTCACTTGCCGACTAAACAAAGTCATCTTGGTTTTGTATAGAATCTCAGAAATGTTCTTGCAGTTATGTGGAGATTATAGTGCTGTTTTTTTGGTATATCAGCTTTAATGTCTAATTCAAAGGGCTGTGAATACTCTTGTTTCCTTTTATCGGTCTTACAAGTGTTCAACAAAATGCATCAGTGAAACTAAAGGCCTGCAATTTTGTATTTTAAGTTGTTCATTTGGTAATTCTTTGCGTGGTTTTTCTTTTTGATAGTTCCTTTGGACCTTAGATGATACACTTCCACAATGGAGAGTAATGATGATGCATTGAAAAAGAAACAGGTGGTGGACGCCAGGGCAAGAAACATAAGTCACAATGTTCGATGTACTGAGTGTGGGAGTCAATCCATTGAAGATTCACAAGCAGATATCGCCATTCTCCTGAGGAGGGTAATTCTTTTTGTTTTGAAATGAATATTGATCCAAGCAGGTTGTTTCTTTTTATAATGAGTGATCATTATATGAATTTTGTGTTCTATGACTACTCACTAGCATTATACCAACTAATTGATTATATCTTATCTGACTTATTGGAGTTACCAAGGAACACAAATTTAGTTTCAACATGAAAATTTATCCAACGGTGAAGCTATTTTGCTTAATAAGATCAATGGCATATCAATGGAATCTTGATTGATGAATTATTTATGCCATAGAACCTTGATTGGTAACTCATTCTTACCAGAATCTCTTGCTATGCATTTTTATTTTCTTGTTTTCATGCTTCCTCTAACAATGTTCTCATCAACTTTCTGAAGTGATACTTAAACTTGTGCAGTAATAATATTAGCAATTATGCTGCAGTTAATTCGAGATGAGATTCAGTCCGGAAAGTCCGATAAAGAGATATACAAAAAACTCGAGGATGATTATGGAGAGACTGTACTATATGCTCCAAAGTTTGATATGCAGACTGCAGCCTTGTGGCTATCACCGGTCAGTTTAAGGATCTAAATGAAAGGTTCAGAAATAATTTTTGACTGATTGGTGAAATTTTTCTTACATAAATGTGTTTGTTTGCAACAGCTTCTAGTCGCAGGTGCTGCTGCAGGAGTATGGGCGTACAACAAGCACAGGAAAAGGACAAACGTGCACATCATGGCATTGAACCTTGTTAGGGGTGTTCCATTAACCCCAAAAGAGAAAGAAACCATGCTAGAAATCCTTACACCTCCTCCTCCAGAACGAGCTTCTCCTTCCTCCTTGTGGAGGAGGTGGTGTGGTCAATGATGTGTATTCTTTCCAATATGGTCATACAATAAGTTTAGAACTAAAACACCATGGTCGCATATTACTCTACAAAGATCATAAATCAGCATATTGAACCAATGGATTTGTTCACAACGATGAAGCTTGATTGCCATACAATTGTGTACTACAGCTGATGGTTGAGTTTGACGGTATGCATCGACTTAAATGCATATTGTTCTTTTAGTCTAGAGAAGATTTTAAAGTATTTATCCCTTGTTATAAATGTTGAATCATACATTTAACATTGCCTGATTTGATCAAGCTGAGGCTTTGATTTTTCTTTTGCAAATTAATATTGTTTTAGTGTAAACTAATATGTTGTTATCTGCTTCATTGTTGGGATAATAAACAACCTGAAATTTGAGTTTTGGGCTTTTTATAGTATATCCATCTCCCAAACAATATGTTTTCACAGTTTGTATTTGTGTTGGGTTCTGATTTTATGTTGTTCTGTCTATATACAGGTTCTTGAACTGGCAGGCAATGCTGCTAGGGATAAGAAGAAGAATCGTATCATTCCAAGACACATTCAACTTGCTGTGAGGAACGATGAAGAGCTCAGCAAGCTATTGGGAACGGTTAAAATTGCAAATGGAGGTGTTTTGCCTAACATTCATCAGAATCATTTACCGAAGAAGATGGGTAAAGGGAAGGCTGAAATTGGATCTGCCTTGCAAGAATTTTAGATTGTTTATTATGGAAATTCGGCTTTTGAATAGAATCAATTTTGTTTTCTTTTTTTATATATTTGGGAATTTTTTGATTCTTGTAAACCTTGATTTTGAGAATTTTGGCTGAATATAGAGCTCTACAAAATAATTTTGTGAGATGTTTCACCTTTTGTGATTGTTTCGATTCATTTTAGCATCAATGGAAATGAAATGCATTGCATAATTTATTGTGGTTTAGGTTTGGTGATGTAATTTGAAGAACTGGTATTTCGTTTCAAGCTCTCGGTCAACTGGAGTTTAACTCAAAGGCCATAGCTCCCCAGGGATTCTCTGTTTATCCATTTGTGTCTCAAGTCAGTTAACAGAAGTTTGTGAATAGTCGCCAACGACGAGCATAATTTTATTTTCATGTCACTTGTTGTCTGGGTTCCCCAGACTGGGGTACTGCTAGCAGCTATTGCTTTGCAGTGGAAGATGATGATGATAAGTTGCATTGATTCATTGTGATGACTTGAAAGTTGAGATCGGGTTTTGTCATCGTTTTCAAGCTTGTTGCTTGTAGTCTGCGACTGCGTGACTGTATTTGTCTGTGTCCCGCCAATCATGATTAATGAATGCAGTCCAAAAGAGTATTTTTCTGTTATAATTAAACAGTAGTTGGATAATTATCACAAGATGGGGATGTAGCTCAAATGGTAGAGCGCTCGCTTTGCATGCGAGAGGTACAGGGTTCGATCCCCTGCATCTCCACTATTTAAACGTTTTAACGTTATCTAGAAATCCTACTTATCCAGTACAGACTACAGAGTTCTCCTGGGGATTTTATTTTTTTTGTCATCGAAAACAATGTCAGTTCCTCTCTTTAACCTTGCTCCGGATTTGGCTGTTTCAAGGCTCTGCTTAGGTCAGGTTTCACTCTCACTCTCACTATGATACATCATTTCGCCTGAATCCAGTGATCAAAATTTGTTGTTTTCACAGGAACCATGACTTTCGGCGAGCAAAATTCTCTGCCTCAGTCCTTTCGCCTTCTCGACCAAGCTTTCGATGCCGGAATCAACTTCTTCGACTCTGCTGAAATGTCCTTCACCTTTTATTGGATTATTTTCAAATCACATTCTATGAGCTACACAAATCACCAACATATATATTAATTTACAGTCTTTATTATTTGAATTTGTATCAATAGGTATCCGGTGCCTCAACTTGCTGAGACTCAGGGGAGGAGTGAGGAGTATCTTGGCCGTTGGATTAGAGACAGGAAGATCCCTCGCGATCGAATCGTCATTACCACAAAGGTTTTTACTCTGATTTCATAGTTTACCACAAAGCTTTTAGTATATGTGACTAAAGACTTCATTAGTGAATTGTTTGTTAGTTTTGTTCAGATTATGGCATTGCTTAGCTTCTTTACTTGTAAAACTTTTGGCATTGGTTGATGTTAGTATGTTACAATGCGATCCAAGTCTGCTGGAGTCTGATTCTGAAATTGAGTTGTCCATATGGCTTACATTTCCTTGTTTTTAATCTTTGTTATGCATTCAAAATTCTTTACCGGATCATTAAGGTGTGAAATTGATTCAGGTTAGTGGACCGTCTGGACAGATGACTTGGATTCGCGGTGGGCCGAACTGTTTGGATGCTAGGAATATTACTGAGGCCATTGACAATAGGTTGGTTCACACTTTAGTCAGCATACTCTTGTACTATTTTCTCTTTCCCAAATTTTGAGCTATGTTTCATTTATCATGTAGTGTATCAAGAGATAATTTTCTTGGAATTTCATGGCTTGCCCGTGCAATACTTCAATTTTGTTTGATTTTCTTGAAACTAGAATACTTAGGCATTTGAATTATAGTTTCCAATAATATAAACTTGTTTTCCTGCTCAAACTGAAATTACAAATTGGTGTATTGATTACTACGTGATTTAGAAATTTGTACAACTTTTGGAGATCTCCATATGTTCGTAAATATACTGTATGATAAGATGTTTAGTCATTTTATTATCGTTGGACTAATTGGATGTTTGTTTAACTGTTGCAGTTTGGAGCGAATACAAACGGATTACATTGACCTTTATCAAATTCATTGGCCTGATCGGTTTGTATGTTTTATCCTACCATTTCTTTTTATCAAGTGTTTGGAGGTGGTGGGGAATTATGGACAATTAAGTAAATATAATTATTTTTTTTGGGTATATAAGCAAATAGTTCCAGAAGTAGCTTAAGATAATTTTCATCTTTTATTTTCTTCCACCTTAAACCAATTACTTATGAGTAAATCTTGGCTGTTTCTGTAGCTATGTTCCGATGTTTGGAGAAACCGAGTATGATCCAATCCGACAGTATAAGTCAGTTTCTATAGAAGAACAACTAGATGCTCTAGGCAAAGCTGTTGATGCTGGTAAGGTAATTGATAATAGCATGAGTGTGGCCTCAGTAGTTGAACTCTTGCTAAGAGCATAATACCACATCTGCTAAATAAAATTTAATTGGTTGAAGATCCGGTACATTGGACTCAGCAATGAAACTCCATATGGTGTCATGATGTTTCTTCAGGTTGCTGAAATGGTAGCTCGCTATCCTAAAATAGTATCTGTGCAGGTCCGTGAGACTTCCTATTCTTTGGCTTCTTATTCATCCCGCCTCTTTCTTGTCACGAGGCTGATTTATAATCCATTCTCTTTATGATAGAACTCCTACAGCTTACTCTGCCGAACTTTTGATTCTGGAATGGCTGAATGCTGTCATCAAGAGAGGTATGTCATCCATTTTCTTCAATAAATTGAAAAGCATAAAATTAGAATGATTTCATCATATATGAAGTAATAGGGTAATCTACACATCTTCCTCTGCTTTTGCTTCTTGAGGTTTATCCTTATTGAGGCTTCTTTTCCGATATTGCTCCTCGTTTTAATTTTTTTTTTTTAATCTATTGCAATATTGAACTTCTTTTAGGATCAGTTTATTGGCCTACAGTCCCTTGGCAATGGGTATACTTTCTGGAAAGTATTTTTCACCTGATGGGGGTCCAGGAGATTCTCGATTGAATCTTTTTAAAGGTTAATTTTCAAATTGTTTTTTTGTTTTTTTTGTTTTTGTTTTTTTTTCTCTTTTAGTATTAGGAAGTAAACTACAGCTGACTTTAATCATTTAGACTGTTGTGCTATTTCTCTTTCCCAGGGAGGTATTTAGAAGGCGAATCCCGATACAATCTATCTAATAACAACATAAAAGCAGCTACCAAGGTGAGTAGATTTTTCTCAGATTGAATTTTAGCAATATTTTGTGAGAGTCTTGATAGATTGCAAGAACCAAGAGGATAAATAAGTTTGTGCTGAAATTAATTTACATTGGATGAAATCTTTAGTTTGTCTGAGCTGCAGAAGAAACATATTTCAAGAGATTTGATAATCTAATATGGGCAGCAAACTGGTGGCTATCTTTTCGTTGATTTTTATTTATTTTTGCCTGGTAGGAGGAAAATGGCAAGTGTTTTTATTATCCAGTAATTTATAAAATATAAACCTTTGTCTCTTTCGATATGGGAACAATGGATTTTTCAAAATAATGATTCAGGGTGTATTCTTGTGAGCACTCAGGTGTGCAGCAGTAAAAATTGTTTTACTGATGATTGGATACGCAAGGCACTTTTTTATTTATTACAATATTTTGTCGACAACTGAACTCTAGTTCATCTGTATCAACTACTGCACTCTGATTATGGCTGATGATTAACTACCATCTCACTCACCTTACAGGAGTACCTTGACATCGCGAAAAGACATGGTCTTCATCCTGTATCTCTTGCAATTGGTTTATTCTCTCTCTCTCTCTACACTCCCAAGCCTGTACAATGTGACTAATTTCTTAGGAGAGTGGTGATCTTATAACATGTTTTTACTTTATATCCTCCATTTCTTCTCATTGTAGTACTTTTTTTTTTGGACAGCATTTGTTTTAAGACACCCTCTGGTTGCTAGTACCATATTCGGAGCAACCAAGTCATGGCAGCTCAGGGAGGTTCTTAACTCATGCAATGTTGAACTCACGTCGGAACTTATGGCGGAAATCAACAGAATTCATGCGAGATATCCTAATCCATGTCCCTGATTAAATTTATGTCCTCAGTGATGTTTCATTAAAAAATTATCCATTTCTCCTCTTGTATAGGTGGATAGTGGAAACACGTACCAATCAAGAGGTAGGAGAGAAACTAGTGAAATTTTGACATGTCATTGCATCTTGAGTGGTATTCATGTAAGCACACCGTGCTTCTTATCGTAAAAGCTATGATTTTGAAAGTGACAAATACAATATTGATAGCTTTCCTTGATAAAATAAGATGACTTTTATGTATTGCAACTTGCAAGGACCTTTCAATGGTGTTTATTTCGGTTTACAAATGTTTGCTTTGATTTTTCAAAACTTGAAAAGGTATGAGCAACCGAGTCTTCCCCAGAAGGCAGCGTTGTCAGTGGGTTACTCGGTTTCAATAGTTTACTTGGGTTTAGTCTTTGGTGTTTGAACGGTTGAATGAGCACTGGTCATCAACTTTCGAGAAACTTCAACTTTTCCAGTCATTGAGCGGTGGACGGCCTGAGACTGACAGCAGTATTTTCCAATGTTAGGCATAACACCACCATTTGCAATTGTAAAGTGGGACTTGGTCGTCATTTCTTTAGTTAATTAATTTAAAATCACGTAGAAATTAACTTTATTAACATTTATATCTACAAGCATGAAGTATCAATTATCTAAAATTGAACTCTAAAAAGTAAAAATTAATTGAAAATGACTAATATAAATACAGCTGGTGAATCTAGAGGTGTCTAATTCCACTTTACAACAGTTCCACGAGGACTTCTAAAGCTTTTATTATGGATACGAATTAAAATACAACACATATTATAGAGTTAGCTTTAGACACCCAATAATTAAAAAAAAAAAAATCCAGATCAAGTAAAGACGGCAGCCAAACAACATGAACAGACCAAACACGTCACGTGTTAAAAGCTTTTAAAAGTTGAAGCACGCCATTTTAATTTAACTTTTCCCCCAAAATGCCCTCCTCTTTTTTTTTTTTTTTTTTTTTTTTTTTTTTTTTCCTTCATATAAAATGTGAAAAGGCTACTAAAACTACAAGCTCTGGAGCTGGCATGGCATGTCAATGAGTTGGTGTAGAGTAGAACTTGTTATTTCTAGCAATTCGTAGTTGACTTTTTATTGTGACTGCACCATCTCTCTCGTCACTTTAAACTCCCTCATTTCACGCTCTCTCTCTCTCTCCTCTCCTCTCACAGGTCACAGCAACAAACAAAGTGCTCTCTCCTCTTATTCAGCACAAAAAAAAAAAAAACTACGAAATCATAGACCCCGTCAAATAATAATCTAATTAAAAAAAAAAAAAAAAAAAATTAGAAAAAAACCAGTAAAAGAAAAATTAGAGAAAAAGAGGAGGGTCCGGTGCCAATTTGTCCGGGCCCGCTCAGTCGACCACCATCAAAACGAACTTTGATCTTTTAGTTAGGGTTGGGTTGTTTTGTTTTTTTTTGTTTTTTTTTTTCAAGTTTTGTGTTGAGTTTTCGTTGAGAGGTGTAGTAGGTGTTGTAGTGTGTGGTGTGTTCGATGAACTCCAAGACGTGGCTGTCACCGGCTCCGACGTATCGGGCCTTGGAGACCTACTGGGATACCGAAGAGGATGCACCAGGTCCCCGATGCGGTCACACTCTCACCGCCGTAGCTGCCACCAAGACCACCGGTCCTCGTCTCATTCTCTTCGGCGGCGCAACTGCTATTGAGGGCGGCGCCTCCCCCTCCTCTCCCGGCATCAGTTACGATCCTATCCTTCTTCTATGTTCTCAATTTTTCGCCTTTTGCCTTCACTTGTATTAAAAAAAAGTTTGTTAATTGTGTTGTAGGGTTGGCCGGAGTGACGAATTCTGTTCACTCCTATGATGTTCTCACCAGGAAATGGACCAGGTTAGTAGAAATTCTCTACTTAGCTTCTCAATTATGCGAATTCAATTGACTTCAGATCAACAATCTTAGCTGTTCATTTCTTGAGCTGCAGAATTAGACCTGCTGGTGAACCCCCCTCTCCCAGGGCTGCACACGCCGCAGCCGCAGTTGGCACCATGGCCGTCTTTCAGGTGATTACCCCAAAGCTTTTTATTGCTACCAAGAGTTTTTATTTTTATTTTTATTTTTAAATTATTTTCCCTTTACTTTTAATTTGAATGCTTTAGTATTTTTATGGATCTTTTTGCCTATGGATAGGGCGGTATTGGTCCTGCTGGGCATTCGACCGATGATCTGTATGTGCTTGATTTGACCAATGATAAATACAAGTGGCATAGGTGAGCTCCGATTAACTAATTTCGATGTTGTCTTTTGGGTCCGTTCACTGAATGGTGATCTGATTGGTTCTTTTTTGTTTTCTTTTTGGTTTTTGATGTGAGTGTAGAGTGGTAGTACAAGGACAGGGTCCTGGGCCTCGCTATGGCCATGTTATGGATTTGGTTGGCCAAAGATATCTTGTAACCGTCAGTGGCAATGATGGTGAGTCATTTTGCTCTTCGCTTTAATCTTTATCTATGTGTTTCTTTTTAATCACTTAGTATTGCTTAAAGCTATACGGTGCAAATGTGTGTGTTAGCGGAAACTGTTTCAGAACTTAATTATTTCATAGAGGTTTATCTTTTCAGTTATGCAACAGTGCTTCCATTCAGAGATCTATAGATGTATGTGTACTAGGTTGCAGTTGAATGTGTTGTTGAGTTAGCTTTGTGGACTTTTGAAGGCAGCACTTTCTCTATGTAGCTTTTCATAGAATCTAACATGGAAGGATCTAAATAGTGAAAGTGTTATCAATGCCATCCAGCCAGTAAATGTATTTTGATACATTTTCCTGATAATTGTGTGTTCGACATTTATTGTTTATAGGGAAAAGAGTTCTGTCTGATGCTTGGGCTTTAGATACTGCCCAAAAACCATATGCATGGCAGAGGCTGAGCCCAGATGGTGACAAACCTTCTGCTAGAATGTGAGTGTTTTCTAAGAAACAATTTCAGAACTATTAGTTTGTACATTATTTCTGTAATCTTTATTTTTAGAATTTCCGACGTTACTCTGCAGGTATGCAACAGCTAGTGCTCGCTCAGATGGCATGTTTCTGCTTTGCGGTGGAAGAGACGCCTCTGGTGCGGTATGGTAGATTTCTTATACGGAGTAATAAAGCAGTCAGTTCATATTCTGTATAAGCATATGTTACTATGAGTTATTGCCTCTCTCTCATTTTGAGTTTCTGGTTATTGTATGGAGGGCCTTCTCGTTCAAATTTAATTATGAATCAAGCTTGCATGATCGAAAGTAAATCAAAACATTTGTGCATATAAAAGATTTGGTAGGTTATCGCACTCAAAGGAAGAAAATAATATTGTATGGCTATTGTAGGAAAAAAAAAAAACTGATTCTGAATTAATTCTAAAGAGATACATAGTAGTTATTTATACTCAAAAGAAAGCCTAATTAAAGAGGTTCGACTTTTCTATCAATCCCTAAGAATATGGGATTTCCTACTAATTAATAGAGAAAAATCAGCAACTACACATATTTCCTAGCTGTACATAGCTAAGGAAATAAATTTACAGATTTCCCACACTCCTCCTCAAGTTGGTGAATAGATGTTTTCCATTCCCAGCTTGCTTGTAATCTCTTGAAAGCTCAAAGTAGGTATCCCCTTGGTTAGAACATCTGCCAACTGATTACTTGATGATATGTACGGTGTACTGATCAGGCCACCGTCCAACTTTTCCTTTATGAAGTGCCTATCCACTTCAATGTGTTTAATGCAGTTATGTTGCATCGGATTGGGTGCAATATTGATGGCAGATTTATTATCACAGATTCACAGTAGACATAAGTCCTCACCTGATTTTAAGATCATCAAGAATTATTTTCAGCTATAAAAGTTCACAAACTCCTTGTGCCATTGCTCTAAATTCAGCTTCAGCACTTGATCTCGCAACCATGGTCTGTTTCTTACTCCTCCATGTCACTAGATTGCTTCTAAGGAAGGTACAGTAGCTTGATGTGGATCTTCTATCTACTATAGAGCCAGCATAGTCTGCATCTGTATAAGCTTCTAGGTTAAGCTATCCATTCTTCTTGAACAAAATCCCTCTCCCTGGTGTGGCCTTGAGGTAGTGTAGAATCCTATGGACAGCTTGTAAGTGTTTCTCCTTTGGATCATGCATGAATTGGCTGACTGTGCTTATAGCAAAAGCTATATCCAGCCTAGTGTGGGATAAATAATTCAGTCACCTAACCAATCTCTGATATCTTCCTATATCTACTGCACTACCATCTTCTTCTTCACTCAACTTGTGATTAGGTTCAATAGGTGTACTTGCTGCCCAGTAACCAAGCTTTGTGGTTTCCTTAAGGAGGTCCAACACATATTTTTGTTGAGAAACAAAGATTCCTTCTTACGAGTGCTACTTCAATACCCAACAAATACTTCAATTTCTCGAGTTCCTTGATCTCAAATTCTTTAGCTAAGCATTTTCGAAGTGAGTCTCTCTCGGCCGAAGTGGTGAAGCCAAATCTCAGTAGGAAATATTTTTGTCAAGTAGGAAAGAGATAACTGGTTGTCTTTGTCCATGCTGCTGCCACTCATTTCTTCAAGGTATTAGAGCCCATGTCTTTTCTTATCAAGTCCAATCGTCCTCCCCGTAACTTGATCCTAAAAAATGCAGTGTAGAAAAGTTACTTTGCAGTTGAAATCCTTGGTGGTTTGGTGAATGGATACGAGGTTAGTGGAAAATTTCGGAACATGCAACACATTTTTTTTTAAGGAAGAGAGGGTGTTAAATTTACTGCCCCTTGGCCAGCAACTGTGACGGGTGAGCCGTCTGCAACCGTGATCTTTCTATTTCTAGGGAATGGGTTATAAGTGCTAAATCTGGTTGAACTATGTGTCATATGATAAGTAGCTCCTGAGTCTATGGCCCAAGAGCTAGAATGATGTGAATCTGAGGCACTAAGAGCATAAGAGACAGGGCACTTACCTGATTGAGCCACTGAACACCTACTTGAGGGTTTATCAAGGGAATTGAGAAGATTTCTGAGATTGTCAATTTCTTCTTTCTTGAGTTCTCCAATTTCAACACCGTTGGGATTGGAGCTTTCTTGATAAAATCTTTCTCCATTTATGATGTGTGCTTGGCATTATTTCTGTCCTCTAAATCCTCCATTTCGGTTGAAAACTTGAGGTTTCCCATGGAGTTTAAAGCAATTCTCCTTTGTGTGGCACGGCTTCCTGTAGTCTGTCCACCAGGCTCCTCGGTTTGGTGACCTACAGTATTCTGGTTTGCCATTCTTAGGATTACCACTCTGCCCTAGGTTGTTAACCTTGACTCCATCAATAATGGTGTTTGCAGATATCATGGCTGAGCCTTCTGGCATTTTCAGAAAAAGAGAAAAATTTGTGTGGGAGGGTTTGGCTATGAAGGCCGATAATCTGATGAATTTTCAAGGCTTAGGGTTCAACAATGAAGGCTCTATGTGTGGGAAAAAATAAACTGATTTCGAATTAATTCTAAAGAGCTGTACATAGTAACAAGGTTTTAAAAGGTGAAATGTGAGGTGAGGTGGTCATGCCCTTGCGAGGTGAGGCGGCTGCCTCAAATCGAAAATGATAAATTAAAAAAAAAAAAAATACTAAATAGAAAATAATCCAGAAACATTACTTAGGATTAGATACTGTGACATAAATAGGATTAGATACCGTGTCATAAATAGAAAATAATCCTAAAAATATATTTAGGATTAGATAAAAAAAATTAAAAAAATACCTAACAAATGAAAACCCTAACAGCCACCACAAACCCTAGTTTTTCTCCGGCCACCATCCCAAACAAAAACCCTAGTGGCCACCACCAACCCTAATCTTTTTTCAGCCATCATCCCAAACAAAAACCCTAGTAGTGACCACCAACCCTCACCTACTGTTTTCCACCAACCATTGTACATGCTAGCTGGACTCAGGCCTCGCCGGCAACTGGTCGACAGCTGTCCGATCTTGACGGCGACTCTCCAGCGACCTTAAATAAGAAGAAAAACCGGGCGCACCTCAGTGCCGCCTCATACCGAGTTGCCTCGCCTCGACTAGGTATGAGGCTGCCGCCTCGATTCGCTTTTTTAAACACTGCATAGTAGGTGTTTATACACAAAAGAAAGCCTAATTAAAGAGGTTTGATTTTTCTATCTATCCCTAAGATTATGGGATTTCCTAATAAATAGGGATCAGCCATTCCTAGTAATAAATTGAAAAAAATCAGCAACTATTCATATTTCCTAGCTGTACATAGCTAAGGAAATAAATTTACAGATTCCAACAGCTATCTTGTGCAATGCTAATACTCAATAATCAGAATTATCAAGTGGATAAAAGTCATAAAACCAATAATTTCAGAATTCCTAGCGTCAAAGAACTTAAGCTCAAGAGTTTATTTCCAAAGGAATTAGAGATCCTTAAAATGTATAACTATTATGTATTAACTGCATTAGTTTAAAAAATTTATCAATGTTATTTCCTTCCATGTAGGAATATCTTCAAGTAACACTTCAGTTTGGCTTCGCCTTTCACAAACTTTTAATCATAAAAAACCGAGCGTATGATCTGGAGTAGATGTGTATTCATGTAAAAGACCTGTAGTAAGCAATGTTTTAAAATGCGTAACACGGTTCAGTCCTCATGAGGCGAGGTCGTTGCCTTAATAGAAAATGATAAATAATGCAAAACAAATTTAAAAAATAAAAAATACTAAAATAGAAAATCATCCATAACATTTAATATTGTCCACAATCAACATTACTAACCTAAGGACCCCAAAAAAAACGTGCATGACAAAAAGAAAAGATGTTTAGTGACTTGAAATATGGATCCAAAATGTCATCCTATTGTAAATGACCACTACATATTGAAGAGACTATCATTTGTGTCTAGTGGCTTGGAGTCATGGAGTCTTGAATAAGTGAGAGTGTTTCTTCGGCAGAAAGTACCGACTTTCTGTTATAAAAATGGAGTTGGGTTTTTTTTTTTTTGGTTTTATAGTCATTTTTATTATTATTTGTTTTATGTCTGCACATGTTTTTTGAAAGGCACCGCCTCGGACCACCTCAACCTCCTCAAGGCAATAATTGCATTGAGGCGAGTCTGAGCAAGTTCAAGGCTGAGGCGGCAGACTCAAGGCACTTTTGGCTGTGAGGTGCACCTTTAGGCACTGCCTCGGTTCGAATTTTGAAACATTGATATTAAGAATTTACCTGAGTGGAAAACAGAATCAAGCTCTTATGTACATCTTATTTATAAAAATATTGAGATTTCTTCACATTGGTTTGGGGTAATGTTTTGTTTTCCCTTAAAGATAGGTTTTCTTTCTGGTTTTGGTGGACTTCAGGTCACCTCCCTTTTGTTTATTGTGACTTTTTCTCTAATAAATGTTCCGCTTCCTATTGGAAAAAAAATTGATAATATTGTTAAACAAAATGGCATACAATGTTGGAACTATAAGATTGAATCAATTTTCTGCAGTAAGTATTGTTTCCATATGATATGGGAATCTGAGGTGAAGAAATGGTATAGGATTGAATGGGAAACTCAAAGACAAACCTACTTTATTTGAATATGAAGCAAGAAAGAAGTTAGTTCAAACTATATACAGAACCTTGTAGAAAAACTGAAGGAAATTGTATAAAATATCAGTGAAACAGAAATGAAAAGGCTTGGTATATTTCACGGACACGAGTTTAAACACATTAATACAATTTTAGGCTGGAATAGAGCTCCTAAAGAGTTTTTAAGCAGTCTGGAAACATTTGCCTTCTGTACGTGAGAAATGTTGGTAGAACTTGGCATTTTGAAATCACATAATTTGCAGAAGCTCTTGCTTTTTATTTCCAATTGAAGATTCAGAATATTCACTAGTAATTATGAATCTAATGTTACAGATTTTCTTGAAATTATTTCTCTTTCTAAAGCTACACTTAGTGATAGGTAACTATGCAAGTGTCATATAATTTTCATGCCAAGTTGCATTGAGATGCATTCTTATGAGTTTAATGCTTGAATGTATATTTCCACAGCCACTAGCAGATGCGTACGGGCTTCTCATGCATAGGAATGGTCAATGGGAGTGGACTCTCGCACCTGGGGTGGCTCCTTCATCACGATATCAACATGCTGCCGTAAGTGATGGATACATTCCTGGAGTCCACAGTTCCCAAATTTATAGTTATGGATAACAATATAAATTCCTCATTAGACTGCTAATTCTTTTAATACAGTCAATGTGGTCTGAAAGACGACAGTGTCATTTTGCATGTATCTAGCTGTCTCCATAACTAGTTAGTTCTTTCCTTGAACTTGACATTGCTTTCTATTAGGTTTTTGTTGGTGCACGGTTGCATGTTACAGGAGGTGTTCTTAGAGGAGGACGTTCAGTAGAAGGCGAAGCGGCTGTTGCTGGTAATCTTCTGTTTTCCTTGTCTTTCATCACAATGACAATTAGATCATTTTGTTGTCTTGTTTGTTGATTTTGTTTTTTTTCTCACTTTTTTTCCTTTGTTTTAATATCATCCCTGTTTCTATAGTATTGGACACTGCTGCCGGAGTTTGGTTAGACAGAAATGGACTGGTGACTTCCTCACGTACAAGCAGGGGACATGCTGAACATGATCCTTTTTTGGAACTCATGCGTCGTTGTCGTCATGCATCTGCATCCGTTGGTGTTCGCTTATATATTTATGGTGGTCTCAGAGGAGGTAAAAATTGTAAAATCTGACTATGAAATAGATTGTAAATACATAACCTATAGCGTGGCAGCATTGACATCGCAGGAACTTATAGTGATCTATGAAGCACAGATACTTCTCGGAGGGCAATGAATCACGTATTGGATACGCAATTTTATAGTATCCTGATTTTTAACTTTATTTTTGGATAGGCGCACGGATACGTTAGGGATACACCCTGACACTCTCCGATATGTATCAGATAGAATTTTTTTTTTTTTGAAATAGCTGTCACCAGAGTTAGGATCCCCTCCTAGCCCTGTTTTTTCCTTGTTTTTTTTTTTCATGTGTAAGTGAAACACCCACTTGCAAGAGAGAGAAAAAAGTGAACAAATATTAACCATGTATTTTCTTATATGCTTAGGTGTCACTAGATTATGAAAAGTTTCGTAAAAAAAGGGCAATGAGAGAATCTTGATCCCACCCTGATCCCTGCCACCATAACCTATATTCTGTCATTATTTATAGCACATTGAGAAGGCAAATTCCAACATTGGTAACCAAAGCTCTCTATTATGAGCTCAACAAACAAGCTAACAATTGAGCTACCTTGGAAACCCACAAAAATTCAAATATTCTTTGTATCTTCGGTACTTTGGAAACCCAATATCATCACATATCATCTTCATAAATGATCATCTATTGCTTATATAGATGGTCATTTATTATCTATATAAGCAATAGATGGTCATTTATCATCATAAACCCAATATTGTTGAATCTTGTAATGCAACTCAAATTTTGTGGTTTAACTTATGAAATATATCAATGGACAAGATTATTTTGAGACAGTTATTAATCAAAGTTGCTAATTCCTGTATATATATTAGATATATCCTCAAGGACCTCGACATATCCGTATCCTAATTTTTTTGGAAAAAGCCATATTAGTGTATCCGTGTCGTATCGTATATGTACCGTGTATCCAAATGGGTGATTTCTAGATAGTGATGAATGCATAGCTCTCATTTAATTATATTAGGACTTCTTAATAATGGTCTTGATTTCTAGTCTTTGATTTGATCTTGTCTTTTCTTTTTCTTTTTACTTTTTTAGATTGTCTTGTTTATTACATAATTGCTTTATTCTGTGCAGATATTCTACTTGATGACTTTTTGGTTGCGGAAAATTCACCGTTTCAGTCGGACATTAATTCTCCTATGCTAACATCTGAGAGAGCTCCAACCATAACAAGTCCCAAATTTGGTCCATCTGGTTTTAGTTCTTATGCTTCAGATGAACCAGAGGTTTCTTCATCTGGAGGACTGAGGTTTCTTATTTTACTTTCTCTCTAATTTAATGGGAATTTTTTGTTTCAGCCTGATAACCATTAGTAATCTGTATTTACTTATTGCAGCATGGACCAAAATTCAATGGAGAAACTAAGGGAGGCTTCAGCTGCTGAGGCAGAGGCAGTTAGTGCTGTCTGGCAAGCTGCACAAGCAGCATCTGCCATTCCTGCAGAAGAAACATCTGTATCTGATAATAACTCACAATCTGCAGGAACAACTTCAGATGGTAGTGACACTGAAGCAGATGTTCGCCTTCATCCTAGAGCTGTATGTGATTTACTTCAGTATCATATATTCTGAGGGGTTTTTTAACTGCCTGGCTGCAGCAGTAACGTAAGATTTCTTCTTATAGGTTGTGGTTGCCAAAGAGGCTGTGGGGAACCTTGGGGGGATGGTAAGGCAGTTATCCTTGGATCAGTTTGAAAATGAGAGCAGACGAATGATTCCTTCAAATGACCTATCGTATCCTACCAAAAAGTTCGCCAGGCAGAGGTCTCCTCAGGGATTGCATAAGAAGGTAAGTGTTGCCAATATCATCATTGATTTTCCTTGATATTTAGACTAGGTAGTTTAATGTTATGTGTTCTTGCAGATTATCTCTACATTGCTCGTGCCTCGAAATTGGAAAGCTCCTGCTAATAGGAGGTTTTTCTTGGATTCATATGAAGTGGGTGAGCTTTGTTATGCGGCTGAGCAGATTTTTATGCATGAGCCCTCAGTTCTTCAGTTGAGAGCTCCTATTAAAGTTTTTGGTGATCTTCATGGACAATTCGGTGATTTAATGCGGCTATTTGATGAATACGGATTTCCTTCCACTGCTGGAGACATAACGTGAGTTTGACATTACACCTCATTCTAAGAGTCACCTTGTGGGAATAAAATTAACTAAAAATATGGTCTTTTGTATATGTTGAACTGGTTTAAAATGACCTATGTAGGCCATTGGATGATAAATCAGTATCATTATTTTAAAATAACATATGTGCATGTCAACAAATTGACGACTTATGAATTATGATAATACATTGTGATATCCAACTTATGGTTTCTCCTTGAATTATGGAATTTCAACTGACAGCAATAGAGTTGAATTCTTTTGATTTGTTTTAGTATGGTTGAATTAATGATATGATGCCCCATAGTAGGTTGGTTAGTTACAATTGCATATAATTATGGAATTTCAACTGACAGCAATAGAGTTGAATTCTTTTGATTTGTTTTAGTATGGTTGAAATTGAATTAAAAATGTGATGTCCAATACTAGGTTGGTGAATTCATTTTTATGTGCACAGCTTTTCTGTATTCTAGGTCATTATTGGGTCATTATTGGGATATGAAAACATACTAACATGCTTGGTATATTGACCTTTTGTATTCTAGATCATCAGCCATTCTATTTTTTGTTTCAGGTATATTGATTATTTGTTTTTGGGAGATTATGTTGATCGGGGGCAGCATAGCTTGGAAACTATAACTTTGCTTCTTGCTCTTAAGGCAAGAATCTGCATTGAGCGAACCCAAGCTTGATTGATAGAAAAGTATGATTTTTATCTATTTCACATGACTGTTTGCCCCTTTTGTTATGATTTTGTAGATCGAGTATCCTGAGAATGTTCACTTGATACGTGGAAATCATGAAGCAGCTGACATAAATGCACTCTTTGGTTTTCGTCTTGAATGCATCGAGAGAATGGTTGGATGAATATGCATTTTTACATTTCTTTTTTCTTTTTTCCTGTGAAAAAAATGTACTAATGAATAAGCGTTTGCAGGGGGAGAATGATGGGATATGGGCATGGACACGGTTCAACCAACTTTTCAACTATCTTCCACTTGCTGCGCTTATTGAAAAGAAAATCATCTGCATGCATGGGGGCATAGGGAGATCTATAAATTCGGTGGAGCAGATAGAGAAACTTGAAAGGCCCATAACAATGGATGCTGGATCTATAGTTTTGATGGACCTCTTATGGTGTGTTGTTTTTCAATGAATCGACCGATTACATGTCAATCTTCTTCATCTTTTTTTTTTTTTTTTTTGGTTTTTCTTATAACCTTTGTCTATACAGGTCCGACCCTACAGAAAATGATAGCGTAGAAGGTTTGAGACCAAATGCAAGAGGGCCTGGCCTTGTCACTTTTGGGGTAAGGGGGCATGTTATTTACTGTTTAGGCAGTTATCAGTTATTTTGCTTTATATACATGAATTCATACCTCTACCTATCAAAATATCTAATCAATGCATTCCTCGAAATTTCTGCATGCAATGATTTCACAGCTATGACTTGTACTTATAATTTTACTATAAAGTTTGGGTTATGGAGCACAGGTCAAAAATCTTAACATTTGTAAGGCAACCTGAAATAAGAGATTCGAATAGGCCTAATCCTCAACTGCTTTTCGAGTTGGAACATACTACATGAACCATTGAATGAGATAATTACAATCAAACCTGAATATTCTTCTGGCTCTTACTTGAATTTTATTATCAATATGTTTTTGTAGTTATTTGTGGGTATTTTCTATATATAGATGCCTTTGTTTTATTAGTTTAGGAATTTGTAAACATCAATTTTTTAGCTTTCAGCGAGTCTTTTTTCTTTATGGTTTTTGTAATCATTTGCATGACTGAAATTTTCTTATTCCCTAGAGCTGTGTTATCTTACATGAATTATTGCTACTATTTGCAGCCAGACCGAGTCACAGACTTCTGTAAGAAAAACAAATTACAGCTCATTATTAGAGCTCATGAATGTGTGATGGATGGATTTGAGCGGTTTGCTCAGGGGCAGTTGATCACACTTTTTTCTGCAACCAACTATTGTGGTAAGCAAAATAACTTGGTTTTCCTTGTTTTGTTACGTTAGCTTGCATCCTAATTTGGTATCATATGCATCCAGGGACTGCAAACAATGCGGGAGCTATATTGGTAGTTGGCAGGGGATTGGTTGTGGTACCAAAATTGATTCATCCCTTACCACCTCCCCTTCAATCACCTGACACTTCTCCAGAACGTGTCATAGATGACACATGGATGCAGGTAAAATATAGAAATTATGATGTTGCAACAATAAATAGACTTTTTGTCAGATTAATTTCACTTACACATATTACCATATTGTTGCACTGTAGGAACTTAACATTCAAAGACCGCCTACTCCTACTCGTGGTCGCCCACAGCCTGACCATGACCGGAGCTCACTTGCGTATATATGAGAGGTTACTTTACTAATTTTTTGTAATTTTTGGCATCCTGTTTTCGGACTTGCAATTTTATTTTGGCTGACATGATCATCAATCAGTCAAAAGTCGGACAGAAGTGGCTTGCAAATAAGGTGCTTGTGTTGTATTCTTTCAAGATACAGGTTGGGCTTGTCTATTTATTGTACACAGAAATTTAGAGTTTTAGAAATGAATAGTTTTCGACCATCGAGTGAGTGTAATATAAGATGTAATAGTTTAGTTTGAAGGAGATAGTTACTCTCTGCTGCCCATCAGAGGGTATATATAGCAACAGAAGTTGGTTGTTTAGCCTTTGTGTATTGTAACATAAATGTTAATGGATTCTTTCTAGTTCTTCATAAATTGATTTTTTTAATGATGTTATGTCATGCTTAATATAACATTTTAAACACCTTTTTCTCTTTTTGTTTCAAGATTGTTGTATACCATTACTATGAAGTATGAAGCAAACAATTCCAATCGAAAATGCACCAAATTGAATAAATAATAATAATAATAATAATAAGTCAACAATTCATAAGCAAAAGAACCCATTGCTCGGTAACAAAACCAAAAGACCTTTTCACACTTAAACCATGAGGTTGTAACTTGTAAGTTCGGCTTTGTACCCCTTCTTAAATCCCGTATTATTGTAATATTAAAAAAAAGAACAGAAGACAGCATTTGATGCACCGCAACCAATACAAACATCAACGTAACGGTGGAAAAATACGCGAATGAGTTGAAATAACAGCCTCTTGAACATACTTTTTAGAATGAGTGGGATCAGCAACCCATCGAATCTCACTCATGTTTGGTGTCTCCACAAACGCCATCGTGAACTCTCCCACTTTCTCAATCCTCCCTCTCTTGCCTGCCCTCAACACAAGATTGTTCCTGTTGTTGGAGAATATGCCATTCGTCAGCTGTACAATGTCGCCCGCTTCGAAGGCCTCGCACTCATCTTCCCACAACTGGAAGTGAACCGCAGCCGTCTCGTCGGCTACCAAAGCCAAACAAGTCTGGCTCTGTCCTTCCTTTGGAGGTACTGGTTGCATTTTGTCCAAAACTATGAATTGAGTGTTTATGTTGTTTTCGGCTGCCGGTGATATGTCTTTCAGATACACCATCGTCGGTTTGACACCTACAACCAAAACAAAATACTATTAAGTATTATTTTTCACTCAGTCATTTCCACAAACACCTAAGCGACTCCTCTAAATAGGTTGGGAACTTGTGATCCTCCTGGTGAAATGGTGAAGGCAAGGTGGTGTAGGGGAATTTATGGGTCTAGGAGAAGGTTTATTGTTGGCCAAAATTCTCAAGTTGAATTTATAACTATTCAGTGAGATGCTGTGAATGTGATTGTGTTTAGGCTTTTCTTCTTTAATAGAAGTTTGTGGTTTTTTTAAAGAAAAAAAAAAAAGGTCTCGTTAAGTTGGTGGAGAACAACAAAAAGCAGGTCTCAAATGGTGATAGTTCGAGTTAATCACTTGATTTCAATGGCTTAATCAACAAATTAAACCAAACCTAACTTCCAGGACACTGAACAACAAACATCAACTGTGTGGAGAGAATCAAATCAACTGGTCACACCTGAGGATACAAGGATCCAAGAAAAAAGCGACATTGTTATCTTATTAGTAGACTGGAGTGAGTGGAGAGAGGGTTTCACATTTCGGGTTTCTTTTTATTAAAAAAACAAAAACATAAAAATTCCCACAAGGGTTAAAAAATAAATTAACCTGCTATTGATTTGACTGTAAAAGAGTTTATAAACTATACTGGCTATATTTTTTTACAACTTGCAGGTACAAAAAAACTCTGCAAAGAGCTATGTCTAGGAAAAAAATAAAAACTCTACACAGAGCTACTTCTCACAAGACTTTGCATTTACCTAGTCCGCAACACACATATTTTGTTTGAATCCCATAATACCCTCACTAGCCCGATCAGTATTTCAGCCTCATTGAATGTGGAACCTGTTGCTTCAGATGGGTATGGGAGCCTTGTCCATCTCTCGGCCTTTAGCTCAATCACGTCCACAACACACGTCTCTGATTCCTCCAAGTTCTTTCCGTACCATTTGCCGTGCACCTGATGTACTTTTGCCTTGGCAATCTCTTCACCTTGCCCATCTAGAAGTACAACCAATTGGCCTGGCTTGCACCGAACAAATTCTGCTGCACCACCAGTGTCAACAAGTTCTGCTATGGCCTCAGAGTCATCACCAGCACCACTTCTCAATGTGCTTCGAACGCCTCTTGCATTTGATGGCACAAGATCATCTCCCGGACTATCAGGTGAATCATGTACTTGCCTTAGTACCGGTCCACCCTGCCTTCCCAAAAAAGAACTGCCAGTTTCTGAATGTGCACGGGCATCTTTAGATTGACGAGCAAGCCTGGCTTTTCTATTATTGAGCCTATTGATGCATAAGATGTAACTTTCATGATAAACGGAAAACCATAAAAAAATATATATATATGAAGTACTAGGATATATGCAATTTCCCACACAAGATCTTAAGTCACCCCAGTTATTAACCATGCATTTCAGTTATGCTTTATTGATTGTAAAGAAGTTGTAGCAATAGAAAACTTAAGATCTTTAAATAATTACTTCAACTCTGAACTATCATAAGATAACAATTTTTAATTTATTTTTATATGTAATCTAAATATCAGAGGGAGGACCTTATAAAATAGAAAGAGGACCACTTATGACTTACCAGTTTCTAAGCTGTGAAGATGTAACTTCAGAACCCTGCAGAAACAATGTAGGATCTCTTTTAGGAAGAATACATGTCTAGTGTTTAAACATATATAAAAACTAAATCACAGCATTCGTAAAGTGTGAAATCCATAGTACATACATGAAGACTCAATTTACCAGCCCACGATTGTATTAAAGCTGGATTTCGCTGCATGTCAGGTTCATCCACAAGAGCCCTCTCAACAAGTGATATTTGTTTATCATTCATTATGGTTCGCTTCCGTTTCCTCTGCTGCTTTTCTTCACCCTGAACAGTTTCAACCTTTTCCTCCTCTTGAACTCTTCCAAACCCACTTTGTTTTATATGCTCATTTGGTTTTGGACACTCACCATTGTCCAATTGATCAGCGTATTCTTTTTCTCCCATGGGACTCGTATCTGAACCACTACTTACAACCATCTGAACATCTCTATCAATCTCTATCACACCTCCGGTCACACCAGATTTATCTTTTTCTTCCCTGGTATCTGGCCTCGTTACATCATCCCCTTGATCCATAGGATTGCTTCTGACATCAAACCTTTCCTCTTCTTGGAAGGAAGAATTCTCTGACATTTCCTCTCTCGGGTTATCATTTGTGTTATTAACATTAGCTGGCCTTTTTCTTTCTAAAGGTGATGGACATCCTCTTGTACTTTGAGCTTCCTACAATAATTCAAACATTACCATTCAGGATGCTATGATGGGTTAAAAAAATGTCACAATCCAACTGAAGAATTAAACTTGAGAATTTACGATTTTAGGTCATTTTGAAATTTATGCATCTGGTACATACTCTTGAATTCTGTATGTGAGAATATGCATATTAGTAGGTTAAAATATTTGTACACTTAGTTTATTCGTGAGTCTCAATCTAAGTTTAATCGCCCTTCTAAAAGACGCATATCTTGAATCTCCTTGTCAAGTTTAAATACCTAATAAACTTATCAGATCAAATTCCTATTTGACTGCAACATCAGCCAACTAAGTGATCATCAACTGTTGTGAGAAATGAAATGCCAAGCTTTATTCACCTGAAGATGCTCGTTGATATTCAGTTTAGAGAACTTATCGCAAGAAATTGATTCCTCGTTTTTACTTTCCTGAATTTGATTTCAATCCAGAAGCATAAGTTCAACACATACAAATATTAATAAGAATGAGACAAAGGTGGTTGCCAAAGAATGCAGAAAGATTTAAGTAATGTTAACCATCAAAGGATAAAATGCTTTACCTGAACTCGATCTTCATCAAATTCAGCAGGATTAATTGCTGAGTCTAACAGATTAAAGAATACCCTGCAAAAAAATTGAATCACAAAAAATGTTAACAAACAGCAAGTGAAGTCAAATGGAATATATCAACCGTGTCAATACATATATACTATACTTGAGCCAATATATACACGCAAATAATGAATCAAAATAATTTTTAATAATAACACGTGAAGTAGATGTCTGAAAAGACCTTTGTCCAACAACCTAATTGAAGAAATTTGAAAGAGAGAATATTTTTTTCTCACTCCAATATTATGAACAAATGACTAGCATATATACAACCGATATTGGCACTAAATCTGCCGAGAATCAAGGACCTATAATTGTCTACAATCAGTCCCATAAAACTAGGAAACATAAATAGGGAGATCTGGTATAGTTGACCATATCTCTTTATTAGGAAAACAAATCTCTAAATCTTAGAACAAAATATTGCTAGGATCTCCTCCATTATTCCATGAAATCCGACACTAATATTTCAGTCTTGAAGATCATTTCAATACCCTAGTATATAAGATATCAATGTATAATGCTATCTTTTTTGTTTAATGATATCAATGTGTGTGTGTATATATATATATATATATTAGTAACTTTCAAGTGCGGGATCGCACACGCTTTTTTCGTACGGTTTCACTAATTAGTGTAAATTTTTTTACACTAATAACATATTACCATCTCACCATTTTTCTGAGCTCTGTTTTTAATTATTCATCTTCAACACCTTCCAAAATTTTTTTAAAAAAAAAAACTTCCTAAATTAGCACTTCCTGGGGGTGCTTTCCAACAAAAATGTCTGAGCACTATTAACGAATAGATAATGTAAAAGAAAGAAGAATGTTGCCCTCAAAATAACAACAGATGGGTGAAGCAGATGAATCTCATTGAGTGGTTGGAATGTTGGAAAGTTATCGAGTTATGGGGAATACCTCACAGGTATATTTTATGGTATTGCAAGCAAAACTCAGAAATTTAAATCTAGTGTTACTTCATAGGCAATTGTAAATCATGCTTAAAATTTAACTGTATGGTAGACAAGGGGGATAAAATGGATGACAAATGATACCAAGAAAAAAGAAGAAACAGGTGAATTTAATAAAATGAAATGTTGTACTAATATAAGATGAGATAAAACATTGTCCAAACTCCAAAATGGTTCAGTAATGTGCAACTAGTAACCATGACTATACAATCAAAAAGGAGTGACTTTATTCAAGTTCAAGGCACCAAACACGGGTGGAAGCAACAAAGAAGACATTATCATGTAGCACTCAAAAAGGTTATGGCTCAGGACACATCCAAAATGCAAATTCATATGCACCAGTCAAACAAGTCGAGATAAGGGATTAAATTTAGTTCAGAATGATGCTGTTGACCTGTCCCTTTAGAATAATTTGCAGTCATATATATCAATAAGATTTTCAATAACCATAAAAATTGTCACGTTATTCTTCTAGAATTTAGCAAAAAGTTCCAGTAAATAAAAAGCGAAGTTGAAGTTCAGATCACCTTAAAAGCTGTACATCATCGTCATTCAAAAATAAAGGAGTTAGAGATTCTGCATGACTTAACAATGAACCTGCACATACAAGTAGCAGATGGGGAACACAATATATTTGTAATATGTTTATTTAAAAGAAGTAATTAGAAAGCAACACTTACGCAGGTTTCCGCAAACAGTGGCAGCTTTCTGAGCACCAGAGGTGAAGGAAAACCCAGGTAACACTTTGGATGGATCTGTTCGTAAACACCCCAAAACCTTGTTTAGGAAGAGATTCCTCTCCAGCTCTGTGATTAGAAAAGCTTCATATAATCAGGGACAATAGAAATGATATGAAACAAGCATGTTGTGATAACTCAACAAGATCTTGAGTATGAATTTGACCTTCACAGATGTCGGGAACAAAGCAATGAAGATTGGCAATCATTTTGATTAGAAGTGATGATCTTTGGTGAGCATAGGTTGCCTGAGGCATGCTATTGTGGGCAAATGAAAATTCTACTTTAGACATGTTCACTGATGATACTGCATCCAAAGCCCATCCAGCTGATGCAAATAAATCATATTCCAGGGAAGCATCTTCCTCTCTTAAGGGGAATTCAGAAGAACACCAGATGATTAGAAAATCTCTATGAGATAGTGAAAACATTGCGCTCAGAACTTCAGTCTGGAGAGTTACATAAGAAAAGACATAGTCACATATCTTGTTATGCAGATGCCATAAAGACAATAGATATCATATGTGGTATACGCATTTAAATTACTTGTCAATCCAGCACCAAGTTCACAAGTTTAACATAAACCACACAACAATTTGGTTCTTTCTAAGACTTTATAAAACACATGATTTTTCACTAATCAAGAAAATATGGATTTTATGAACTTTGAAAATATCTTTATAAGGGTAGTTTCAGGGGGCAAGTGAAATAGCTTTACAACAGTAAGTAGTGGAACAAAAGTATACACTCAGGAGTCTGGAGATAATAGCTTACAAAACACGCTGTAATGTAAGATCTAAAATTTGAATCATCTGAGAAGATATCAGCTAGACGCATCGCATTGAGTTGCAAAAGTCCCATTGGACAAGTTCTGTCTGAGCAGGAGTGAAGATGTTTGGGATCTTTAATAAGTGCAGTCTTTAGCAAGTCAAGAACCTAAATCATGACAAACTGTATTAATGGCCAGTACTTTGACAGTAAGAGAATACTTCAAAAATCTAATAGAGAATCTAGGCGAGTGGGCTGATCATGAAGAAAATCTGATAAAAAGAGCTACTACTCATGGCATCGACCAAATAAATAACATCACCACACAAATTTTATCTTTACCCAAATAACCATCTCTCTCTCTCTTTTTTAAAAACAAAAGAAGAAGAAGAAGAATCAATCTCATACAATAAGTTCCGCGCCTAGGAAATCTGCAGAAATGGTCCGGATGAGATGCCAACAAAATGGAAAGTAGTAAACAAAAACAATTTTGATGTAGTAGTCTTTCAGACAAAAACAGTTAAAAAGGCAGGTCCTACTTCTCCAAACAAGCTACACTGGCACTGTTAATATTCTGTGAAAATCTTAGCCCTGTCTTGGAGTCTAACAGATATAACAAAACCATATTAAAATAAAACTAAAAAATAATAAAATAACAATAATAATAATAAATTAAAAATAAAAAACCAACCTCTAAAGCAACAGACTTTGCCAAATCTAGGCTTTCTGAAGAAGCAGCAACCTCATCTAGGTAAGAAATGCTTTCTGCTTCACACAAGTTCAACAGCTAAAAAAAAAAATCACAAATGGATCAACAATTGATGTCATGCTCATAAAATACGACCCAAAAAAAAAAAAAAAAAAAAACTGGTAAGCTGGAGTTGATTAAAAGGCATTAAAATTCAGCGTCCTTAACATATAAAACACAACTTACACCTCAAATCACCTATTAATAATTTCCATACAGAACTTACAATAGATAGGACTTTAGCTTTAAGCCTGGAAACAGCAGCCACGGCTGTGGAAGACTCTGAAAAAGGTGGCTTGATGTTCAACCTCAGGATGGATTGAGAAAGAAAAAGAACACCACCCTTTGCACATAATTCCTGAAAAAGTACCAGAATCAAATAACTGTCCCCTGTCATATAGAGGGACATCTACACCAAGATAAATGAAGAAAGAGATCTTCCCGCATGTATCAACAAATTATGATGATCTCATGTGTCATCCCATAATTGATACCATTGTAACCAGGATCCTGCTGACTAATCAGAATATTAGCCTATTAGGTATTTGTTTGTTTGTTTTTGTTTCTTTCTATAGGTAACAGCAAAAATTTTATTACAAAAAGAGAGAATACAATGATATACAAAAGTGAACAAGTAATCCACCAAGGTTACCAAAAAGAGCTTGTAGAGGATAAGCCAAACCCAAAATCAGAACAGGAAAAAGCATGCCCACAAAACCATAGCTATCCCAAAAAACAAAACCAAAAAAAAAAAAATTTAAAAAAAAATAAAATAAAAAATCAACCCAAAAAGCTCAAACTATCTCAAAACCCCCTCCCAATTTAAGTGTGGGAAGAAAATTGACATATCACTAAATTCCTTGGTGATGGGAGCCTGCCAAATAACCCACAGAAAAGCATGAAGCCATGAACAGCACAATTCCACAAAATTCTCTCTTTCTGCTTTGGCAAAAGCACAAATTTCCACAAAATGTTAGCATACTAAATCACGACATTTCTCCTTTGGATTAAATACTTTGCTTCTGCACCAAATTATATATTTTTTTCTCCTAAAATTCTTTTTAATAGGAAACAAAAAAAAGTTTAATTGACACATGAAAGAATCAATTTTTTTATAAGAGTACATACGGTCATATGGATTCAAACTTATAAAAAATTTAAAGTGACACATTTTGACATGTCACTTTGATTTGACACATATCACATATGTGATATGTATAAAGAGAATTCAAATTAATTTACCTTATTCCTAAGTAGGCGCTCCCGAAAAACTTTCTGTTGGCATAACGACTGAAGAAACTGTAAAGAAGCCTCGCATTGCTGGCAGATATAGTTAATAACTTGTTCCTCAGCTGCGCAAAGACTTGTGCTTAAATCAGCCTGCTGAGCTGACAGTTTGATATGAAGAAACTTGGTGGTGACATGAACTGCTCCAAAAGCTGCTTCGATAAATATGTCAACCTGTAACAGAAATTTCATCATCATTCTAAGTACATATGCATTGGCCTATGGAACTCAAGGACTCAAAATTACTGTAGAGTTGTAATTTTTTAAGAAAAGTAAGGTTTAACTAATAGATCTAAAAACTAACCATTCCATAACCATGCAATTTCACCTGACCCTGATTTTCCCTATATATCAACCTCAACAAATCATGAGGGAAATTGTACCTTAGGGTGTGCAAGTAATACTTGCGCGAGATCTTGCCATTGTGAGGATATACATCCAGTCAATAAATATAGACTACATGCAACTAGTGCTGAATGTACCAGGGGCATGGGGCTTGAACTATTGTAGTCCTACATAAAAAAATAATAATAGTAATAAATAAAAACAAGTCTGAGTAAAGACAAATAGCATGGAAGACAAAACTTAAGAGTGGATTGAAAAGAACCTGTCTAGAACGACCAAGAACAATTAGCAAGTAAAACACCAAATCAAGCAGCTGCTCAGAAACTTTTACATCATCAAGCAAAATCTGTAACCATTATCAGACAATGAAATATTAGGGGAAACTATGTTCTATGCGCTTTGATGGAATCTTTCAAAAATCCTAAATAAATATTCAATTTGATGGAAATAGAGAGAAAATAAATCAAAGTTCATGAAGTTGCTTATTGCCAAGTTATTGACAGAATAAAGTACTAATATGAGCAAGTGACCAAAAAAATATACAGCATCCAGATCTAATTCACCTGATCACAAATATACCTACATGTATACAGGTATTTGCATGGATTAAGGACTCCAAGTTTAGATTAACCATTATAAATTCGTGAGGAAATGATAATCAAGTAAGTACCAGGAACCAAAATATGAAATAAGAAAAAATCAAAAGCTTATTTTTTTCAGTCAAGGTTAAAATAGAGATGGTTCCTCCTCCACACGAGCAACAATGACCATTACAGTTCCCCATGGCTGAAGTGCAGGGTTTCTAGTTAGAAACAGCTCTCTAAAAATTCCGAATGATTTTGTGTAAGGTTGTGCCTTTAAATGCTAACATTACGAAACAGAAATGCAGACTTTCCCCAGCCTCCATCTTATGACCTTTTTGATGTTTTGATATGCATTTCCAATTTTAATTAAAATTCAAATTGTTAGAGTGCTTAAATAATATGGTTTCGGTCTTTACCTACTAATTTAAGCTTTTGGGTTAGTTTTACCAAGAGTGCCTAAATCCCCCACGTGATTATATTTGTATTTGTTATCTATTATTAGAATTTGTTTCATGTTCATGTTTCTGTTCAGGCTGGGTCCACATGACAAGCCAATTGAACTTGCACATGAGTGGATTTGTTAGAGTGCTAAATATTATTGTTTGGGCTTTTACCTACTAGCTTATGCTTTAAGGTCTAGTGGTTACCTAACACAAATAAAGAAAGAACATAATCATCGACAGATGTCAACCGGTCATCTTTTCTTTTTATACTCCATTCACCTTGAAAAGGAGATTAAACACTTTGACCTAATATGTTTCAATACATCTTGTAGGTAATGTAAAACTTTCTAATGGCTTGACAAACCCAAACTATTGCCCGTCTTAAGTTAAGCCTATTGGCAAATGGGAATAAAAAATAATTGTGGAGGACTCAATTCTTTTTTTCAGCTACATAGATATATTTACATAAATAACAATTTTATTCAAAGTTGTGAGTCAGGTGAGGATTATTTCATCCTACAAGACCAAATAGGAATAATTTATTGGTCATTGTTTAATAAATGTCGGTTTTATCCCAAACCATTAATTCCCCAAAATTTTCTTGGATTGACCTCAAATTTCTTAGCATGCTTCAAAACAGTAAATGCAAATAATGATCTAAACAAAACTTTAGTAAGAGTTACTGAAATTAACCTGCTCAAGTTTAATCTGTCGAGGTGCCAAATCACATAAGGAGTGCAAAAGTCGAATACCACGTAATAAATGTTTGAATAGTTCTTCGTCTCTGTTAGATGATATAAGCACAGCAATAAGGTGCAGAGGAAGAATGCTTGCAAGTTTTTCCACATCAATCTGGAAGACAATTGCATGTAATGACAAGAAAATTAAGAAATTAGAAAAATAGGATTGCATGACAATGATGATAAGTTGATGCTATTGTTGTACCTTTACTGGTGATCCTTTTTCGTCAATGCAGTGAACTGTAAAATCGTCTGAGTCCTTTAGTAATTTATTAAGCTCCTGAGAGTTAAACCCATGTAACTCCTTCACTCCTGAAATCAAGTCAATTGCCTGTTCATATAAAAACTTCAGTTAATTACCAGTTCATATAAATACAAAAATTTAATCAAGTAACATGCATATAGACACACAGAATTGGGAGGGACTAGGGAGGAAGGCAAAATTAATTCCTGGTGTAAGAGTTATATTTGAAGAGGAAAAGCAAAAGAAGCAGAAATGATTGAATTCAAACAAACAACCAAAAGTTATAAGTAAATGATTTCTGCAGCCAACTTTTAGGTAGGTTAGAAGTACTTACCCGATCAGCATTACATGTTGAATCTTCCTTAGCTTGTCTCATTTGTGAGAATCTAGAACCAAGAGCAAAATGTTTACACTAAGAATATATGGTAACAACAAATTACAACTGCCTTCATGAGCATAGATAACTACTAATGAACACTTAAAAGGAAAAATGTTAAGACATTGAGTGTTGACAACGAATCAGTGTGCTAAATCCCTTTAGAGGCAAGCAGGTGAGGGCAGACAACCGAAACAAGTAAAAACCACAATTAAGAGTAAATTATAAATATAAATATATATATATATATATATATATATATATATAATGTACTAGAGGCACTACCCACTCCTAAACTTCTTGAATTATTTGCAAAAACAGTTGCAGAAAAATTGTCAACTTCTCTTCATATTCCAAATTCAATCATACTCCTGTAACTCCTCCTTTTTTGCCCAATAACCATAAGCCGTAGCCAGAAAACCAACTGAGTCTCTAATGCCGATTCAATGGGATTTACCACCTGGCTATATTGAACCTCCAAATTTATGTCTCCTTTTACTCTCAATTAACCCTTTCGCATGAACATTTTAACAACCACATGAAAAATCAAACACAACAGCCTCCTCTAACTGCATGCTGCTCAAACAATGCACCTGCAATTGCAAATGCACAGGCACAGACACACACATATGCAACTCAAGAGTTTAAGACTCTCCTAAGGAATACAATGAGGCCATACAAGTTTGAAGGTTTCGAATTATTGATATATGAGCATGTTTGTATTCATATATTGACATAAAGGTCCACCAGGGATAAATTCTATTGTGTGACTACAACATGGAATTTGTAACTATACATACATAGATACATATACATACATATATACACGAATATATATTTACCATGTAGAGTTTCTGGACATTGTATATTCAAACACATAAAATGAACAAATCAATTCAAAAAAAAAAAAAACTTCAAAATCCACATCATGAAACCCTAAAATCCCATCAAACAGGGTGAATTGAACGTTGAAACCCTAAAAATAAATAAAGTTCAAGATAACTACTACATAACCCTTACACTGCAAAACATTTATAACTATAATAAACAGACGAAACAAAATAACAACAAAAATCCGTGAAATTTTGAAGTTCAAATGTATAAACTGACCTGGGAACTGTATCGAAAAGCTGCCTACAAGAAAAAAGTGAGCGGCAAACAGAAAACGGAGAAAAATAAAATAAGGGAAAATTTCGCGGGTTTTGGCTCAAGCTTTACACGTCTGAGGTGGGATTTATAGAGATGTGGATGTTTGATGGACGACTACGTTAATAAAATGAAAGGCTATCTTATATGTATAGGTATATATAGTGAGCGGAGCAAGTTAAAATCATGAGAGTTCATAGACTTCAAATTTAGAAAATGATTCTATTGCTATTTTATTATATATTTTATTATTTTTTATTTTTTATTTTTAAGATACTTGAGAGACCGGTTTGGTTTGGTTTGGTAAAATCTCACATTGAATGAACGGGTTCGGGTCTGATCCAAAGAACTCAAAATCGGTTGATATACCAAAATATCTATCGATATATCCGTATTTTGGAGGAACTGATATCAAAACAGGTAAATATCCAATATCCTGCAGAATATCCGATCGATTTCGAAATACCCGTAAGAATCTCCCGAAATTCCCGAAATTTCACGAATTTCACCCCGAAAGTCCATGGACATTTTACATATTATTAAAATAATTTTTTTAATCCTAAACAATTAAATTATTGTTAAAATAATTTAGATTGAAAATTATTTTGGAAGAAGCATTAACAAATTTATAAAAATTTCCAACATAATAGTCAATAGTAAAATTATTGAGGACTTGAAGTAAAATTGGACAAAGAACCAAAGAGTGGATATGTAAAATATGTAAAATTTTGTGAAAGCAATCTGAAAATAAAATTGTTTGTGACTCAAATGTGTAAAACTAATTCAAAATAATATTAAATATGTACCAATCAATTTATAAATATATAAGGATGGAAGAAAAAGTTTTAGTGAACGAGCAGTCATTACAGCTATAAGCAAAATGCAACCAGGTATATAACTTTTATTACAAAAATTTACATATTAATAATAAATAATAATATCATTGAAATAATATTTATACTTATAATACTTAATAAATTTTATTACAGTTGATTGGTGGGTAATGTATGGAAACTGTGCTCCATCATTGAGTGCAATAGCGGTTCGCATACTGTCACAAACATCATCCTCTTCTGCATGTGAAAGAAATTGGTCCACATTTACTTTAATCCACACAAAACAAAGGAACCGTCTTGCCTATTCTAAGCTTGAACAACTTGTTTATTGTTATTATAATATGAAGTTGAAACTTAGGGATATGGCAGCTGAAAAAAATAAAGTAAATGGAACTGATTTTATGAATCTACTTCAAGTAGCTACTGAAGCAGGAGACGATAATGAGAATTCTATTTTTGACTGGGTTAGACCTGCCTCTTTGGATGATGATGAGGGAAATCCTGGTCCATATATTGCTTCTTATGCTCGAGACATGGGAATAAATGTTGAACAAGTGATTAGAGAAGAAGTTAGTGCAGATCGTGAAGTTATTGTTACCAGCTCTTCTGATGACCAACATACCTCTGATGGAAATAGTGGAGGAAAAAGATGATGGGGATGGTGGGGATATGGCAGGAGGTTGGGATTTTAGTATAGGAGGTTGGAATGCTAGTGCAACAAGTTGGAATGTTCGTCCCGGAGGTTGAAATGCTAGTGCGGCAGATTGGGATACTCATGCAGGTAATTTTGATCAAAATCGTTGTAGACAACAATTTAGGGGTGTGCATGATCCAATCTAATTCAATACGATCTCTATGATCGGATTCAATCCATTAGATTGGATCGGATGCATGGAGGTGATTGGTTCAGATTGGATCATAAATTCTAAAATCCATTAGATTAGATTGGATCGGATCTTGGATTTCTGTTTGAAATCCGCTGATCCGTCTAAAATATTAGGCCTTATTTTTATATTGAACAATTTATTTTATCCACTACTTTCTAATGTAAAGGCCCAACCCAAATATAATTTGATTATTTGAATATCTGTAAAGACCTAACCCAAATACAATTTCTAATGTTACTATTTTGGGTTTTCTTTCTCAGTTTCTCTACAACCAACAATCCACTATCTTCTTTTCTTCTATTCTTCTTCATCAACATCACGGTTTATTAAGTTTACATTTGGAGCTGATGTTTAATGTTTATAAACTTTTTAAATTATATAAAGTTTACTAGTTATGTTATGTATTTTTTTAATGTTAATTTTATTTGAATTAATTATAAATGTTTGAATAATTTATTTGATTTTATTTATTTCAGATTATAACTTTTATATATTAAGAACGACTTTATATTAATTCGATCCATCGGATCAGATTGAAGTATTTTACAACCGGATCGAATCGGATTGGATCAAATAGTAATTGGATCTGATCAAATAGTAACTTGGTCGGATCGGATCCCGTTATGAAATCGGATCGGATCGGATTATAATTTTTTCGATCCAATCGGATCGGATCTTAGATCATGGTAAATCCATTGGATCCGATCTGCCGCACACCTCTAGACAATATGGAGGAACAAGTCAAATTGATGAAGATACTTTGAATATGAATCTCTCCTTAATAAGTATAGACACAAAAAATAGTTATTTGGGTGATTCGCAAAAAATGTCAGGTTCTCATGTACCATATTATGGTAGTTATGGTGGCTACAATATATTTGATTATTCTTCTCCACAAATGTCATATGCAATACCTATGCATGTAGATCAACAATATCCACCAAGTTGGGTAAATCCAAACTACCCAATTCATGGATCAGTTAATAACATACGTGTGACATATTAATAACTACCTTGAAAACTATACAAACACGTTTTCCTAGGAGAATTACTGTTCAAATCAAGATAGAAATGTATCTTATGTATTTAAACTAGCAAGGAATTCATTTTGGTTTTAAATTTCAGACATATAATGTATTATCATGTACGAATTATGATTTTTGATAGAATCTTGAAAGTATGGAGCTATATATATTTTTTAATGATAATTTTGTTTATTAAATATTTAATCTCATTATATTATATATAATATTGTAAAAGTGAAACAAAATATTATTCTATTAAATACTCAATTTAAAAAATTATATATAGACACTATCTATGTTATAATTTATAATAAACTCATAACTATGATAATTTATTGTTGAAATAAGATTCATTTGATGTATAATTACTTGTTTAAACTTGTCTTAAAATTTCACAAAAAAAATCTAACTTTAGATGTAAATATTCATCATTTTTTTAATTTTTAACAGAATATCCACCGATATCGGTAATATCCCCGAAATATCCATAAATTTAGAAGTCCGATATCGATACCGATACCGATATTTTATTCCTCATATGTCGCATCTCACATACATTTACTAAGAGTCTAGTGATAAACTTTTCACACAAAATTTTAAATGCGCGAGGTGAAACTTAAACTCCAAAAATCTCACATATGACTCAAACGTGCATGGTGGAACGAAACTCTTACTGTTGAGGCAAATGGGATGTACACGCCACTTAAGCTAAGAGTGTATTTATATTGACGAGATAAGGTTGGTCTGGTGGTAAAACCCCATACATTTACACCACGAGAACGGGTTCGAGTCCTCCATTCCCTAAAAAATTTCTGAATTTATATAATAGTGTAATACTTCAAAATATAAATAGTGTATTTATATTTAAGCCTAAATTTAATCATAATATTGAAAAAAAAAAAATCAAAATCTTGTAATTATTTTTATAAAAAATAACAATAACGCCATAAAAACTAATTATATTTATATCATAATTCTTGGAAATTTGGTTTTTGGTGCACTATCCTTTGATATGTATATATATATATATGACGGTGATTGATTTTTGTTTATAAGTAAAAAATAAAAATGACCAAAAAGAGTATAGAGGATACAGTAATGCATATTTAACATTTATATTATAATAAAAATATCCTAGTTTATGTTAAGTATTGACTACAATTTCACAAATACCACTAAAAAATAAAAATGAAACGGACTTTTTTGTTCCTTAATTGCTAATAATATATTAAAATTGAGAAATTGTTTAATATGATAATGACCTAATATACTTTATTTATTTATAGTTTTTGCACCGAATTCGGGTTGTGTTGTCTATAGTTGAGGTCATATTACATTGTATATATTCAAATCTCACAATAATATAATATATCCACCGCCCAATGTGGTCAATGGTAAGAGCTTTCATTCTAATAGATTAGTTTCAAATCGACACTATTGTAAGGGGTTGGCTTTTGTCACTTTTTTTTTATTGGTGTTTCAAGACTATTACCACTTTAATAATTTAAGTTTTAAAGGCACCAAAGTAAGTGAACTTCTAAAAATACCCTTATTTTACATTTTTTTTTTTTACTTTTCGGTTTTTTAGTTTTTTTTTTTTTTAAATTCTCTGGAATTGACCTCCATTGGAGGTCTATTCGTTCGACCTCCATTTCATGTTGTTTTTATTTATTTATTAAAACTGTATGGATCTTGGATTTTAATATGAGAGAAATATAGAACCCAAAAAATGAGAGATCTATTCGATGCCCTTAAATAAAATCCAATGCCCTTAATTGTGGATCTTGGATTTTCATGGCTAGGCATGTGTGTTGAGCCCAGGAAGATGGACAGTAAGTCTCAAATCACAGTTTAAACTTTCATGATGAGAAAAAAAAAATCAACAGACGATCTTGGATTTTCATGGCTAGGCATGCATGTTGAGTTGGAAAAGATTAACAGTAAATCTCAAATCATAGTCTAGACTTGCATAATGAGACAAAAAAAATCAACACAATAAGTCTCGGAAAGACTTAAAAAAGTATCAGAAAGACTTAAAAGTCTCGAAAACTACATGAAAAGTCTCGAAAATATTTTTCAGGTAATTTTTGAGACTTTTCAAGTATTTTCGAGGCTTTTCAAGTAGTTTTTGAGACTTTTTAAGTAATTTTTGAGACTTTTTCCAAGAATTTTCAGGTAATTTCTGAGACTTTTCATGTATTTTCGAAACTTTTCAAGTAATTTTCGAGACTTTTCAAGCATTTTCGATAATTTTGATATTTTTTGAGACTTTCTAGGTACAAATGAAATTATCCGAGACGTTCTAGGTAAAAATGAAAAGTCTTAGAAAATTTCATTTTTTTCCTAGAAAGCCTCGAAAATTACCTAAAGTCTCAGAAATTGTCAAAAGTCTCAGAAATACTTGAAAAGTCTCGAAAACTATCTAAAAAGTCTCGAAAATACATGAAAAGTCTTGGAAGTACTTGAAAAGTCTCGGAAATTATCTGAAAAGTCTCGAAAATTACCTAAAAAATCTAGGAAAGTATCTGAAAAAAAAAATTTCCAATTTTTTTTCGTCTTCTTCTTAATTGACCTCTAATGGATTAAGTACTTGCCATGTAAGCCCCGAACCAGGCTTGACTTTATCATTACCATCATCAACAATCCATCATTGTACATTACTAGCATCATCAACAATCCATCATTGTACATTACTAGCATCATTTGCTAGTAATACATCTATTTTTTTCTCGGTCCCCCCCCTGATGCAGCAACAGTAATGACTTTAGATTACTTGGAAAGCAAAGATCGAAACAAGGAAGGGGTTCCTTGGAAGAGGACGTGAGCTGGACCAGCTGGGTGACGTGGCGAAATGGGGATGCTGACGTGCGCAGAAGACAGGCCACGTGAGCTGGCCAATTTGGGTCCTGATTTCAGAAGAGCTTCGGCTCTAAGGCAGCAGTTAGAGTTCTATTTTATTTAGGATTAGTTTTGCTTTTTTACTGAAAGTTATCTTTCTATTTGGTTAGGAGTTAGAGTCTTCTTTTGTTTAGGATTATGTTGCCTATTTATCTTCTCGTTTTTCATTATTTTGGGTTGGTTGATTATTAATAAAAATCAGAGAATGTTTCTCTAAAATCCAGTTACCATATCTTTGCTAAGGTAGAAGTAATTGAAGCTTGACAACGAATCCTTCGCGTGCGAAGTCAAACGTTTTCAATAGGTTGTTTTCTGATTGTTTGTTGCAGGTTTTTCTCGTAAGCTTCCGCTACATCAGTTTGGTATCAGAGCTAGGTTCGTTCGGGACATCATTATGCCGTCGAAGAGATGAGTACCTAACCGGATCCCCGTAGAAGAGACCAACGAACGTGACCGTGTGGCACAGTTGGAGCAGCAGATAGCGCAAATAACGGAGCAGCTCGCGACGTTAATCGCCAACCAAAATCCTTTCCAAGCCTTGAATCCTAACAGTGGTGACGTAGATGATGAGAGTGACGAGGAGAGTGAGTCTCCAGTAGAGGTTCCACAACAGCGTTGTCAAGCGTCAAAGCATGAAGACAATAGGCGGTAAGAATCTTGTATGAGGATAGAAATTCCAGAGTTTCAGGGCGATCTCTCGCCCGAAGAATTCCTTGATTGGCTAGGAGTAGTAGAGGAGATCTTGGAGTTTAAAAACGTGCCGGCGAATGCAAGGGTAGCCTTGGTGGCAACTCGGCTTCGAGGACGAGCCGCAGCTTGGTGGCAACAAATTAAGCTCATTCGAACTCGAATGGGAAAATAAAAAATCATAGATTGGGAGAAGATGGTCGGTAAATTACGCACTGAATTTTTGCCCCACAATTTTTGAAAATTAATATATCAAAGGTTGCAAAATTTACGGTAAGGTTCGCGGTCGGTGGATGAATATACAACAGAATTTTACCAATTACTTGTGCGCAACGACATCCAGGAAACTCAAGAGCAAATAGTGGCCAGATATTGTAGAGGATTGCGAGCGCAAATCCTAGAGGTGGTGAACCTCTTTGATCCAGTTACATTGTTTGAAGCTCATCAGAGGGCTGTGCAATTGGAGAAAACTGTAACTCGAAGAGGAGGAGGTGGCTGGCTGGCTGTCTTATGGCAGCAGTGGTGCACCGGGAAGGCTTGGCGGCAGCAACAGCAACACCATTAGCCGACCAGCGATAGTGGGAAGCAGCGGCAGCACTCAGCAACTTGCAATCAGTCCGAACCAGCAGCCAAGGGTGACATGTGGGTTTAAGTGTTTTAATTGCGGAGAAGTGAGTCATCGACAGTCGGAATGTAAGAAACTTGGCAAGCGAGTCTTATTCACCGAAATTGATGGGGGCGACGAAGACGAGGCTTTCATTGGAGAGGAGCCATAATTCGATGAGGATGATGAGGTTAGTGCAGAATGGGTGGAAGGTGATGTTGGCCCATTATTGATGGCACGTCCTGTGTACGACACTGCTGATATTGTTCAGCCAGCTACTGATATCGTTGAGCTAACAGGAGGTGAGCTGACGGTAGATTCTTCATTACCGCTGGTCAACAAGGAGGGCGCAGGGGACAGGTGCAAAACCACCGAGCATGGGACAGCCATGGTGGTGCAACGAACTTGTTTGGCATCATGCGCGGATGAGAGCGATTGGCTTCGAAACAATGTATTTAATTCAACTTGTACCATCTTGGATAAAGTTTGTCGATTCATTATAGACGGAGGAAGTTATGAAAACATTGTGTCAGCGGAAGTGGTTAATAAATTGGGAATCAAGACAGGACAACACCCTACAGGTTGGCTTGGCTACAGAAGGGTGGAGAGGTAACGGTAAGGATTCCCGTTTTGTTGATTGGCTTATTTCGTGGGCAAACCACAAGTTGGGGTTTGGTTGTAAGGGTAGTCTAGGTGATTAGTTGAAGATCAAGACCCTTTCCAAGACCTCAAGAGGACAAGCACCAAAGGTATATATCTAGTGCTTACATTGTCTTGAAGAGATATAGTTGCACACACACACAACATGCATAACTTTTATTCTTGAATGTTGTGTTTATATTTTGTGTGCATTGTGCTTTATTGATTTATTTAATATCTCTTCTTGCATTTAATTGATTGCATCTTATTCTATGAAATGCCATGACATGATAGGCATTATGATGCATTCAATACCCACACTTGCACTTCATGATTAGTCTTAAGTGTGGTGTAATTCGTTTCCATTTGTGTGATCGGAAACGTCCGCGCTTGCACGATGGTGTGCTTGTCTTAGTGCGATGGTTGACCACTTGAGAAGATCTCATTCTTCTCTTGGATAAGTGGTAGCTTTAGTTTGGCTGGGTTGATTGGAGTAAGGTGTCTAGTTTCAAAAGATTGGATTTCAATGTTTTAAGTGTTTTCAAAACTGACCTTTGCATGGTCGTGTGACCATAGCTTTTTACACAAAACTTCAAAATGAGTTTTGAAAATTTCTGTACAAACTAGACACCCATACCTTTCCAACGGTATATTATTCGTAATATTTCATGACCGTTTGGATTGGTTTTGAAATTTCCAAAGTGACCACTAAAACAGGGCATCACAGCTGTTATCCGAATCTGACCTTTGGTCACTCAAATGACCATAACTTTTTCTATAGTTATCCAAATCATGTTTTGTTAATTGGAGTAGAAAGTAGACTTCCATACCTTTCCAACGGTATATTATATGAAAGGTTTCGATGTCGTTTGGTCATGTTTTGAGTCGCTTGAAAATCAAGCTTTGTGCTGTGACGCCCGCCGCGGTTTCAGTGCCGCGGTTTTTGCAACCGCGGCAGTCGAGCCACAGAGCAACCACGATAGTGTGATTCAGGGGCAAAATTGTCTTTTCACTTGCCCTATTCTTGATGTCTATAAATATCACACTTTCTCATTATCTGAACAAGTTCTTGACTCTTAAGAACCCTAAACTTCAAAGTTAGATTTTGAGAGAAAATCAAATCAAGAATTCACCTTTAACCACTCAAATCAAACCTCTTTTGCATCAAATTTCATATTGCATCTCCTATGTCTATATAGAGTGCATCCATGTATGGGTTTGCATCATCACAACTTGCTTGGTAAGATTTTGATTAATTTCATCTTATTATAGTATTTTAAATACCAAGCCATCTCTTTTAAATTACTTGTATGTTTTAGATCATATGCTAAATACAAGAAAAGAGATTATTTGTGATGTATTGATTGAGTGTTGTTTGTGATAGCTTTGTATCTAAGATTGGTTATCCTTTACTTAGCTAAAGTTATATGCCGTGTCATATAGCTACATGTGATATCTAGGATTGATTATATTGTCATCTTATAATCCTAGGTAAGCATTTAGAGTACCCTAGCTCTTATTGCAATATTTGGATATCATTGCATATTCACATAGGGTTGTTTGATCTCTTAGGAGATTGTAAGTCTTGTGTGATAGACCGGGATTAGGTGGGACACCGGGATTAGGTGGTCACATGAGCAAATTGGACTAGGTCCACTTTTACAGGCCTGCGGGTAGTGGTAGCGGGATATTGGTCGAGATTAGGCCGTCAAACCTGGATTAGGTTGTATACATTATCACAATTAGTGGATTCGAGGTTCGAGTGTGGCGCACTTACCAGCCCGTGGTTTTTCCCGTGAGGGTTTCCACGTAAAAATCAAGTGTCGTTTATATTTCCGCACCATATTACATTTGATTATTATATTGTCTAGTTTGGGGCATTTTCGTAAATTTGACTAAAAACGAAAATTGGGTAAAAAGCGTAAAATCTATTCACCCCCCCCCCCCCCCCCTCTAGATAGTTTTATACACACCGTGCATTAATTTCCTTTCAATTGGTATCAGAGCGGGTTCCTAGATATACTTAGGTGATCCTTTGCTCATTGTTGGTGTGTTTTTGCATTTTGTATGTTTGTTTGATTTCTTCATACATTTTGCATTCTTCTCTTTTGCATTCATTCAACGCAAACACTATGAGTGATTTCATGAGAGAAGAAATTAACTCCGATGAGGAGATGTCTCTCTTACTAGAGAGATTTAGGAGATTTGTGAAATTAACCACCTCACCTCCTAAGAAGAAGTTGACCACCTCACCTTCTAAGAAGAAGAAGATAATTGCTTTGGAGACTTCGAAGCATGACAAGAAGGAGGGTATCTCTATTGAAGACATGGGACTCAATGACAAGCCAAACCAAGGAGTGTCTTCAAGAGAGGGGATTCAGTGCTACGAATGTGGAGGATTCGGGCATTTATCCCCGGAGTGTGGAATCTTGAAGGATAGAAGAAAAGGGAAGGCGTTGGCCACCTTATGGGATAAATATGAAGATGACGAAAATCCTTGAAGTGATGAAGAACTTGCCATCATCTACACAGAATTTGGAGCCAAGAGTGTAGAGGTTGAAGAAGATGGCATAGTTGCTCTTACTTGTAATCCCCAAGAAGAACTAGATATAGAAGTAGTTGGCGTAGCTACTCATATGGATTTGGCTCATTCCTCATCAAGAGACAAATTTGATGATCTTGATGAAGGAGATGACTCCATTGGTGAAATGGAAATTAGAGGAGATGACACAAGTGTTGAATATTTGTCATCTAACTCCACAAATGGAAATGTGGAGTGTATGGATCTTAATGACTACAAAGTCAAAGTTGAGAGCTCAATGATGAGGAACAAGGAAGAAATTAGAAGATTAAAAGAAGAGAATCTAGAGCTTTCAACACTAGTAGACCACTTGTGTGAAGAAGTGGTAAGATCCATGGCGGATGAAGATAAGCTAAAAGAAGACTTAGCCTTATCTAAGAGGAGAGAAGAAGAGCTAGAAAGAGAGCTTGAAGAAGTTAAGGTCTTAATGGCTAAAATGACTTCAAGCACCAAGAAGCTTGACCACATGTTGGGAGTAGGAAGAAAGCCAAGTGACAAGAGGGGTTTTGGCTACATTGATGACAAGGATGCCTCCTCCACAAGCAAGACATCCTTGGTCATGATGGACTTCAATATGTCCCCTCCTCCTCAACACCCTAGGTAGGAGAGTGTTCAAGAAGTGCCCAAGTGGTTGTGGCACCAAAAGGTCAAGCTCAAGCTCAAGCTCACACCCAAAGGGCTCCTCACCTTATCTTCCCTCAAACTCAAAAACAACATGGGAAGAGTTCAGACATGCAAGCTCAGACAAGCAAGCAACCTCGTCTTGGTTATCAACAAAGGAGGAGAGATCCTATCCAACAACCAAGACAACCACAACGACAAGGGAAAGCACCCATCCATGCTCAAGGGAATGGTATGATTCCTAACCTTTTTCCCACTTGTCATTTTTGTGGTATTATTGGTCATATTAGACCAAATTGCTTGCATTACATTGAAATGTGTAGAGCTAAAAGCATGTTTGACAAGAAAAAGGCTAGAGCTAAGATGCTTCATAAAAAGGAAGAAAATCATGTGCATAATCCTTTTTCATCTTGTACTCTAGAACCTTTGTCCACTAGGATTGACTTAGTGTCACCTAAGTGGATTAATAAGAATGAACCCGCTTGCTACGAGACTAACAAGTCTCAAATAGGTTCAACTAAGTCCAAAGGACTTGGTAGGTCCATAGGACCTCATGCCCTTCATTGAAGCGGTATGGATTCTAACCCCATATGGGGAACTCAAGCAAAGAGAGCTATTTTGCATTCTTGTCACTTGCAAAAAATTTGAAATATCTTATGCTTCTCTTTTTGTTGCTTGAGTTAGCTTGGTTACACTATGTATATATATTTTCTATTCAATAAGTGTGATCAATGCTTGTATTGCAATCCATGTCATATTTATGTTCAAACATGCATTTTTGGACTAGGAGATATTTACATAGGATATAATTTGAATGACCTATAATGATCTCCATGACAAGATGATTGCTAAATGACATGCTAAATGCTAATCTTAAAAAGCATGTTTTGATGATTGCATTTCTTAACTGCAAAAAATGTGTGAAAAAGCTTATGAGACTTAAATGAAAAAGGATCTTGTATCCATTCAAGGATTTTACAATCCAAATGTCTCTCTTTCTTTATTGGTTGAACATGTCTATTATCATACGGATATCTTATCCGGAAAAATCAAGTAGGGTGCAAAGTCGCTCATGACATGTTTGGCTTATAAAGTTGGATATAGTTGTTCTTAAATTGAAATCAATGAAAACCTATATCCTTGCTTCTCTCATGACATTGGTGAAATTGGTTTGAATTCATATTAAAAACCTTTGTCATTTGCTTTGCCAAATACCATGGTATTTTGGATTTAAATGCTACATGTCTTGTATGCAAAGCAATTTTTGATTCACACATTTTCTTTAAATAAATCTCCTTGTTTCTCTCTAATAAATTGAGATTGCATAAAGTGACTTATATTGATTATGCAAATTCTAGAATGCTACTGTCTCTTTTTGCCTTGAGTGACCTGGTTGGGGACTACTCCTTTGTCTATATCATGACAAAAAGGGGGAGTAGGTTGTGGTAAGGGGAGTTGCAAATTGTAGTAGCAATTGTGCATGTTGGGGAGAATACTTATTGAGGGGGAGTAACCCTTTGAGGGGGAGCATTTGCACATACATACATTGCATGATGTTGTACTTAAATTCTTAAATGCAAATGCTTGTTTTATCTCACTTGATTCATTTCACCTTTTCTTGTATTGGAAAGTATAGAAACTGTGCTTTCAGGGATTGATTGTTCTACTTGAGATTGAAGACTTCAAGACTATTTATCTTATCTCTTTGTAAAGTAGAATATCATAGTAGACCCGTAGTTTCTATTATGTTGTGAGGAATCAATGTGAGTGGTGGTTTTGTCACGAAATAGCCAAAGGGGGAGATTGTAAGGATTCCCATTTTGTTGATTGGCTTATTTCGTGGGCAAACCACAAGTTGGGGTTTGGTTGTAAGGGTAGTCTAGGTGATTAGTTGAAGATCAAGACCCTTTCCAAGACCTCAAGAGGACAAGCACCAAAGGTATATATCTAGTGCTTACATTGTCTTGAAGAGATATAGTTGCACACACACACAACATGCATAACTTTTATTCTTGAATGTTGTGTTTATATTTTGTGTGCATTGTGCTTTATTGATTTATTTAATATCTCTTCTTGCATTTAATTGATTGCATCTTGTTCTATGAAATGCCATGACATGATAGGCATTATGATGCATTCAATACCCACACTTGCACTTCATGATTAGTCTTAAGTGTGGTGTAATTCATTTCCATTTGTGTGATCGGAAACGTCCGCGCTTGCACGATGGTGTGCTTGTCTTAGCGCGATGGTTGACCACTTGAGAAGATCTCATTCTTCTCTTGGATAAGTGGTAGCTTTAGTTTGGTTGGGTTGATTGGAGTAAGGTGTCTAGTTTCAAAAGATTGGATTTCAATGTTTTAAGTGTTTTCAAAACTGACATTTGCATGGTCGTGTGACCATAGCTTTTTACACAAAGCTTCAAAATGAGTTTTGAAAATTTCTGTACAAACTAGACACCCATACCTTTCCAACGGTATATTATTCGTAATATTTCATGACCGTTTGGATTGGTTTTGAAATTTCCAAAGTGACCACTAAAACAGGGCATCACAGCCGTTATCCGAATCTGACCTTTGGTCACTCAAATGACCATAACTTTTTCTACAGTTATCCAAATCATGTTTTGTTAATTGGAGTAGAAAGTAGACTTCCATACCTTTCCAACGGTATATTATATGAAAGGTTTCGATGTCGTTTGGTCATGTTTTGAGTCGCTTGAAAATCAAGCTTTGTGCTGTGACGCCCGCCGCGGTTTCAGTGCCGCGGTTTTTGCAACCGCGGCAGTCGAGCCACAGAGCAACCGCGATAGTGTGATTCAGGGGCAAAATTGTCTTTTCACTTGCCCTATTCTTGATGTCTATAAATATCACACTTTCTCATTATCTGAACAAGTTCTTGACTCTTAAGAACCCTAAACTTCAAAGTTAGATTTTGAGAGAAAATCAAATCAAGAATTCACCTTTAACCACTCAAATCAAACCCCTTTTGCATCAAATTTCATATTGCATCTCCTATGTCTATATAGAGTGCATCCATGTATGGGTTTGCATCATCACAACTTGCTTGGTAAGATTTTGATTAATTTCATCTTATTTTAGTATTTTAAATACCAAGCCATCTCTTTTAAATTACTTGTATGTTTTAGATCATATGCTAAATACAAGAAAAGAGATTATTTGTGATGTATTGATTGAGTGTTGTTTGTGATAGCTTTGTATCTAGGATTGGTTATCCTTTACTTAGCTAAAGTTATATGCCATGTCATATAGCTACATGTGATATCTAGGATTGATTATATTGTCATCTTATAATCCTAGGTAAGCATTTAGATTACCCTAGCTCTTATTGCAATATTTGGATATCATTGCATATTCACATAGGGTTGTTTGATCTCTTAGGAGATTGTAAGTCTTGTGTGATAGACCGGGATTAGGTGGGACACCGGGATTAGGTGGTCACATGAGCAAATTGGACTAGGTCCACTTTTACAGGCCTGCGGGTAGTGGTAGCGGGATATTGGCCGGGATTAGGCCGTCAAACCTGGATTAGGTTGTATACGTTATCACAATTAGTGGATTCGAGGTTCGAGTGTGGCGCACTTACCAGCCCGTGGTTTTTCCCGTGAGGGTTTCCACGTAAAAATCAAGTGTCGTTTATATTTCCGTATCATATTACACTTGATTATTATATTGTCTAGTTTGGGGCATTTTCGTAAATTTGACTAAAAACGAAAATTGGGTAAAAAGCGTAAAATCTATTCACCCCCCCTCTAGATAGTTTTATACACACCGTGCATTAATTTCCTTTCAGGTTTCACAACGGGCACTGATATCCTTTTCTATTGGTAAACATTACAAGGACCAGGTATGGTGTGACATTGTTCGCATGGATGCATGTCATTTATTGCTCGGACGACCGTGGCAGTTTGATCGCAAGGTAAAACATGATGGCTTTAATAATACCTACACTTTCCTTTACGATAAAGTAAATATTGTGTTGTTACCAAGTAAACCACGTGAAAAGCCGACAGTGGTGGAAGGATCCAATCTCCTTTCTTTTTCTTAGTTTGAATTAGAGATGAGAGATGCTAAAACAGTGTATGTACTGCTCAACAAAGAGGTGGACGCCAAGGTTGAGATCCCTGAATCCGTGGTCCCTTTGCTTGAGGAGTTTGTGGATTTATTTCCCGCTAATTTACCTGAAGGGCTTCCTCCATTAAGAGATATTCAGCACCATATTGATCTCGAGCCAGGGGCTATGTTACCTAACCGACCACACTACAGGACAAGCCCGAGTGAGCATGAGGAGCTGCGACGACAAGTGGAAGATTTACTCGCAGGACATATCCGTGAGAGCCTTAGCCCGTGCGCAGTTCCAGCGCTTCTGATTCCAAAGAAAGACGGATCATGGCGAATGTGCGTAGACAGTTGTGCAATCAATAAAATAACAGTAAGGTATGGATTTTCGATCCCTCGACTAGATGATCTACTAGACCAACTGAGTGGGGCGAAGTTGTTCACTAAGCTTGATTTGAAGAGTGGTTACCATCAAATAAGAATTCGACTGGGGGATGAGTGGAAAACAACGTTTAAGACACGAAAGGGGCTTTATGAGTGGATGGTCATGCCATTCGGTTTGTCTAACACACCCAGTACTTTTATGCGTGTGATGAACCAAGCATTAAGACCGTTTATTGGAAAATTTGTGGTCGTCTACTTCGACGATATTCTAATCTATAGTACTACAGAGGACATACATGTGCAGCACCTTCGCGAGGTTCTAACTGTGCTTCAACGAGAAAAGTGATTTGTTGCAACTAACAAGTGTGTATTTTTGGCTACAAAAGTATTATTTTTGGGTTACAAAATTTCTAAGAAGGGCCTTCAGGTGGATGAAAAAAAAATTGAAGCTATTAGAAATTGGCCACAGCCAGCAAGCTTAACTGAGGTGCGAAGTTTCCACGGTCTAGCATCGTTTTATCGTCGTTTTATTCCTCACTTCAGCAACATCATGGCTCCAATTACCGAATGCATCAAAGAAAAGAAATTTCAGTGGTCTCACGATGCGGAGGAAGCATTCCAACTCATCAAGGTTCGACTAACTACTGCTCAAATACTGATCTTACTTGAATTTTCACAACCTTCTGAGTTGCACAGTGACGCATCGAAAGTGGGAATAGGGGCAGTTTTGAGCCAAGGGGGAAAACCGGTCCCATTTTTTAGTGAAAAACTTACGGGTGCTAGGGCCAGGTATAATACATATGACGTCGAATTCTACGTGGTGGTTCAAGCTGTGAAGCATTGGCGGCATTATCTTTTTCACCAGGAGTTTATTCTTTATACTGATCACGAGGCCTTGAAACACCTACATAGCCAAGACAAAATCTTAGCCCGTCATGCCTCCTGGTCTGCTTACCTGCAGCAATTTACTTTTGTATTGAAACATAAGGCTGAGACGTCTAACAGGGTGGCGGATGCCTTGAGTCGAAGAAGCAATTTGTTGTCCACTATGACAGTTTCAGTACCTGGATTTGAGACGTTTCGTGAGCTGCTACAAATTGATCCATATTTCGCAACTATCCTGGTGAATTTAGGGGCTGCTGAGAACATAATTTTTGTGTTGGTAGACGGTTTCTTGTTTCGTGGAAATCAACTGTGTGTGCCTAAGAGTAATTTGCGCCTATAGATTATCAAAGAGATTCATGTGGGACGGGATCGCACCCTTCAGCTAGTCAAGGATAATTATTTTTGGCCGACGATTCGACGAGAGGTGGAACATTACGTGGCTCGTTGTCATGTGTGCCAGGTTTCTAAGGGCATGACAACAAATGCAGGCTTATATATGCTGCTGCCTATCCTCACACAGCCTTGGACAGCCCTGAGCATGGACTTTGTGCTAGGATTACCAAGGACTGAACGAGGGTTTGATTCGATATTTGTGGTTGTCGACAGATTTTCCGAGATGGTCCATTTTATTCCTTGTAAGAAAACAACTGATGCAGTAAAAGTGGCTCAACTTTTTTTTTCGTGACATCTATCGTCTTCATGGCCTACCCAATTCCATAGTGTCCGATCGCGACACGAGGTTCCTCAGTCATTTTTGACGAAGTTTGTGGAAGATGGTGAATACGCAACTAAATTTTAGTAGCGCATATCACCCGTAAACGGATGGTCAGATAGAGGTAGTGAACTGGTCCCTTGGAAATTTATTGAGGTGTTTAGTGGGTGACAATGCTTGTTCGTGGGATCAAAAATTTAGTCAGGCGGAGTTTGCTCATAATCATGCGGTGAATTGAAGCACGTGTTTTAGTTTGTTCCAAGTTGTCTATTCGGTGGTTCCTCGGGGACCGTTGGACTTGCTTCCCTTGCCTAGCAAAACTCGTGTTCATGGGAAGATTGAAGATTTTGTGAAGAATTTGCATGACATTCACACGCAAGTGTGTGATACTTTGGAGGGGTCCTCTAAGAAATACAAATTGGCTGCTGACAAGAAACGTAGACTTGTAGATTTTGAGGTTGGTGATTTTGTATGGGTTGTCCTCACTAAGGATCGCTTCCCCGTCAGGGAATACAACAAGCTTGTTGCAAAGAAAATTGGCCATTTTGAGGTGTTGGAAAAGATAAATTCGAACGCTTATCGTGTGCAGCTTCCTAGTCACATTCGTACGCCCGACGTATTTAATGTGAAGCATTTGATACCTTATATTGATGACACTTCTGGGGCGGATATGGGCTGCACGTCGAGGTCGACGTTTTTTCAACCTGGAGGGGATGATGCAGCAACAGTAATGGCTTTAGATTACTTGGAAAGCAAAGATCGAAACAAGGAAGGGGTTCCTTGGAAGAGGACGTGAGCTGGACCAGCTGGGTGACGTGGCGAAATGGGGATGCTGACGTGTGTAGAAGACGGGCCACGTGAGCTGGCCAATTTGGGTCCTGATTTCAGAAGAGCTTCGGCTCTAAGGCAGCAGTTAGAATTCTATTTTATTTAGGATTAGTTTTGCTTTTTTACTGAAAGTTATCTTTCTATTTGGTTAGGAGTTAGAGTCTTCTTTTGTTTAGAATTATGTTGCCTATTTATCTTCTCGTTTTTCATTATTTTGGGTTGGTTGATTATTAATAAAAATCAGAGAATGTTTCTCTAAAATCCAGTTACCATATATTTGTTAAGGTAGAAGTAATTGAAGCCTGACAACGAATCCTTCGCACGCGAAGTCGAACGTTTTCAATAGGTTGTTTTCTGATTGTTTTGTTGCAGGTTTTTCTCGTAAGCTTCTACTACCCCCCCTTTTTTTTCTCGTCCATCAATCTAGAATTAAATTGGGTGTATACTAGATTGCTCAATCGATTCGTATCTAGTCGATTCCTTTCTTCGTATGTATCTACATAAAAGTAAAATAAATAAATATTTAAAATTAAAAGTAACTTGCTAGTTATCACTTATCACTTATCAATATACTAATAATTAATAATCTATAAATCTAATATAGTATATACTATATACCACTTGCCCCTTATGACTTACCCCCTCAAATGTACTTCAATTTCTTTCACAGCCGGATGAACTAGGCGTTAAGGAGAGGATTTTTTTTGCTATTCTTTGCAAGTTTGGTGTTTGAGATCCATAGTTAGTCCACCAAGTTAATACATCAAAAATACATAAGCTTTTAATATATATATATATATATATATATATATATATATACTAACTACTAAAAATTAAAAACAAATGAAACAATTAAAATTTAAAACGAACTAACAAAGTATTCATTATTACTTTATTTACCTAGACTGTAAAACTCATCATTCTTCTTACATTCTTTCAGCGTCAATGACCTTCCGAAAGAACCTTCTTTATGCAAATTCATCTCAAACTCAATATTCACGAAGAGATTTTGCTTTTCAAGGTCATCGGGGATATAAAATCTCCGTAAAATTACAAAACCCATCAGAAACTACACTAGTATAAATGCTTGAAGTTAGCCCCTTGAAGAAATAATAGGGATTTAATACGTATGCTGCCAAATGTAATGGAGAATCAAGCCGACCTTTGGATTTCTTATCGATAATCTCAAAGATTGGCTGATAATTACTCTCAATATTTTTAAACGCCTCTCTAATCTCTTCCTTAGCTTTTTTTTTTGGCTCTCCATATAAAAATCTCATTAATGGCTTTCAGTCCCCATCAACTAGTCGAAGCACCCTCGCCAAAGGAGTAAAAACCCTCAAGTAATAGTTCGCACCATTACAAAACATAGTACTCAATACAGTTAAGTAGGCCGCTTTCCCCTTAACACTCTTCGACCATTTACATTTATTCCAATCGGTGCTAGTAATATATTGCCTTTAACTTATCTTTTTCTCCAACAAAGATTGTAATGATAAAAAAGCAGAGGCAGACCTAGTAACACCTGGCTTCACTATGTCCCTCTTCCTTGTAAATGTCCTCGTTAACGTCAATGTCATGTGATGGACATAAATGAAGATAGTGAAATTCTTGGGCGAATTAAGTGTTTTTTTTTTAACTTTGGTAGCTTGCCAATACCTTCAAGCATGAGGTTAATGGTATAAGTAGCACACAAGGTCCAAAATATAGATGACATCTTCTCCTTCAACATTTTCACCACAGCCATATTGTTAGAGGCATTATCGGTCACCATTTGAACAACATTTTCAGGGCCAACTTCTTCAATTGCATTTAAAATATGGTTACAAATGTGTTCACCGGTATATGCATTAAAGGAGCTTTCTATGGAGGAAAGGAAAATGGTGCATTCCTTGCAATTCACACACAAATTCATAAAGCTCATTCTTTTCCTATCCGTCCAAGCGTCTGTCATAATTAAGCACCCATCAACTTTCCATGACTGTTCTTGTTTTTTTAGGGCCTCTTTGGTTGTTTCAAACTCTTTCTTCAGTAGTGGTTCCCTCAATTGCCATTGACTTGGATGTTTGAAGCTCGGTCCAAATCGACTAATCTCCTTAACCATTTGCAAGAAACAAGCATTATCAATGGCATTAAAAGGAATACCTGCTTGATACACCCATTTGGCCATATATCTTTGCGTAGCATGTGTCATCTCTTTAAGGATGATATCGTTGAAGGATTGTTGCTTCATAGTATTTACATAGATAGAGGAATCGAGATTGATAGGGTTAGCAAATCTATAAGGCCAAGAAACTTAGGGGTTTTCCTTGGCCTTAACCCTTATATTTCCTTTAAATCTTTTTAATTACCAATACTCACTGCAGCTCTTACCTCTTCTTCTTCCATTTTCTTTTTTTTTTTCTTCTTGTTTTTTCATTTATTATTGCTTGTCTATACCTCAGTTGATTATTCTTTTATGCCTTCCGACACGACACACCATTTCCCTGTATATTGGCAACATGTTCTTTCAAACAGTAAACTTCCCTAGAAAACACCTTTTCACACAAGGTGCATTGTACTCTATCTTGATTCTTCTCATCAATCAAAATTCCAAACTCCCACCCAACATCATTGGATTTTCGTTTCCTTCCGAAGGGAACTGAAGCGGAGTTAGAGGCACCCGAAGATACATTAACATTATCGGTGGTATTACTATCGAGCACAGAATTCATGTTTAAAGATTAAATTCTAAAATAAAAAAATAAAAAAAATAAAAATAAATAAAAACACACATCATCAACAATTCCACAATGAGTCAACCAAGCACATAGTTTTTAATAAAGTATTTGAGTTTGGATGGACTCTGTTCTTCCAGTTCAAACACAAATTGTAACTTTAATTCAATTTTGATCAAATTCAAGCAATTACTAAGTTGATTAGATAAATTCTTAATTTCTTATCATTGGATGCATAATTGACTAAAGGGAAAATAATATGTACAATTATCATCCAAGCTGGAATTTAATCAACTCATTACTCATTAGTAATTTAGTGTTCTACTATTCTATATTCACACTTCACAATTTCATGCGCCAAAAAACAATATTAAAGAAGATAATTAAATATTGGTGTGGAGAATTGAAGAGAAAATGAGAAATAAAATATTAAAATGTTAAAATGACCAAAAATAATTAATAATGTTATGATGATGAGTGAAGATAGAGTAAAAGAAGAAGAAGAAAAAAAAGATACAATACATGAATTAGAGCAAAAATCAAAATAATCAGCTATAAATTGACAATTGGAAACTGGAAATTAGAAAGAGAATCAAAACTCTTGAACAAATCCACTGTATAGTGTATAGACATGATGAAAATAAACCATATTAATGGTTTATTTCTTTATTTCTTGAGACTGGGAGACAGAGAGAGTGATTGTACCAGACTAGACAGTGGTGAGTCGGCGACGACTGGTGACGGCGGCTGCTTTTGGCGACTATGAGAGGTGGTGGTCGGCGACGAGAGGTGGTTGTGGTCGGTGACGTGAGATTGGCGAGGCAGAGGTTTGATTTTTGGATTTTCACTTTTTGGTCTGAGGCTATGAGAAACTGAGAATGAATCACAATTTGAGATTCTTCTATTTGGGCATTTTAGGGGGTTTTTAAACCGTTTTTTTTTTTTTTTTTTTTTTTTAATTCGGCTAGGTGAGTCGATGACTTTGACCCTGCCTAGCCCGATTAATTAGCCAACTCGACCGATTTTTATTTGGCTGCCTAATGATCTAATATGGTCGAATTGGCTGAAATCGGAACGGTCAAAGTCCGCCCCAACATCTCGGCGGCCGTACCTTTATTTTCTTATTATTTTTTCTTTTTAAAAATTGTTTTAAGTTTTTAAATTATGTTATTTTAATTCGATCTCAACCATATGGACAGTGGAGATCCATATATATATATATATATATATATATATATATATATATTTATATATATATTGCAATTTGTTTTTTAAATTCCATTTTTTTAAATTTTATCTTTTCTTTAATAGACTTTTAGTTGATTTTATGATCATGTAAAACAGTTGATGAACAATTTTTACAAATGTAAGGACCAGTTTGATAAAGTGTACAAAGATAAGTAAAAAACGGACGTTTCTAAATTGATTAGGTATTAAAATGAAGTTTGCCCTTCTATTTTTATTTAATTAATTAAGAATTAAAGATGAAAATGATGCCGTTTGTTCTTCCTCCTGTATGACAGCTTGCTATCAAAACCCCTGAGAAACTCTAAAAGAGGAGAGCTTCTTTTGACAATCCAATTTTTTCTTTTCACACTTCTTTTCTAAAGACAATCCATTCTCAAAATTTAAATTTTAAAAAATTCTAAAGACACTTCCTTTTGTTCCAAAATTATCCTTTTTATCTTTTGACACTCCTATTCTAAAGACACTCCATTTTATTTTAATATTATACCCATTATTATTTTTGAATTTTAATTTTAACATATAACAAAACCAAAAAAAAAAAAAAAAAAAAAAACTAGTAATTTGAATTTGATCTCTTTAGTCCATGGATACAACAGTGGCACAACTCATTTTTGATCTCTCAGGTGTGCTTGTTTTTACGACCCTTTTGTCTGTTCTTCGAGTGGGTGTTTTAGTGGTTCTTTGGGTGCTCTGGTTGTATGTTGTTTCTTAGCCTTTTATGGCTTATGAATGAAGTCTGAACTCTTCAAAAAAAAAAAAAAAAAAAAAAAAAAAATCTTCAAGCAAAACTTGATCAAAAAATATGATATTTGTTGTCGAGAAACAACAATTCAATCAAAGGGCACTAAAACAAACACAAATATAGTACAATATCTCATAATAAACCATTATACTGGAACTAAGCTCTGAAAATTGATTAAACTTTGTAACAAAATGAGAATTTAAATTAAAGATACATATGTTCCAATTGGCAAAAAAAAAAAAAAAAAAGGTGTCTTTAACTCAAATTAAATATGCCCCACACATTTGATTTGTCATTGGGTATTCAAATCAATTGTATCTTGTGAAGCAACATTAGAAAATAATTCTTCGAAAGCAACTAGATTTGCAGATACAACCAGAAGGACCCAAAAAACAGTTCAACTACAACAACTATAAAACTAAAGACTAACAACCAGTGCAACAACTGAAAATCTAAAAGCCAACATCTCGCGCAAACCACTTGTACTACTTTTGACAAACCTAACCCAAATTAAGAACTGCCCCAAATAATTAAATTACTTCTTGATTATTGCTTGTTTCTTGTTGCATATCATTCTCTATCACTTCATAATTTTCTTTCAGTTGCAAATCATTATGCATCACTTCAGGATTTTCTTCTGGTTGCATATTATTCTCCATCACTTCTCAATTAATAAAAATTTTAAAATATTGGAAAAGAAGAAGAAGATAATTTAGGGTTTGTAAAAAAACACACACAAAAGAAGAAAAAAATGTTATTTTCAAAAGCAAAACTAGTTTGGAGTGTCTTTAGATTTTTTTTATCTTGTTTAGTAATTCTAATTTAGGTTAAAATTGTCATTAATAAAAAAATTTAAATTGGAGTGTAAATAGATAATTTATGGACGGTAAGAAAAGCTCTCCTACAGAGAGGTTCTTCCTCTTGGGTACGTATCACACACAAAGCTTCACAGCAGCAGCCAGCTTCAAGGGCGGAAGACCTCCAACTGCAATCCCACGTCGGGAAAAGCTTCCCGATCAAGCCCAAATTGAAACCCAAAGCCAGGACCCTCTCACAAACCCCAGAATCCAAGTACTGGACCTCCTTCAAACCCCACCAAATCCCAAACCTTGTCTCCTCCGTTCAATCTCTCGATTTCTCTCCAAACCCACCTCACCTTTTCGCCGCCGCCCACTCCGCCTCTCTCACTCTCTTCTCCTCCAAAACCTTCACTCAGCACTTCGTCATCAACTCCTTCAAGGACGTCGTCACCTGCGCCTCCTTCCGCTCCGACGGCTCCCTCCTCGCCGCCTCCGACGTTTCCGGGCTCGTTCAAGTCTCGACATCAAAACGCGGACCCCACTTCGTCGTTTGAGGTCTCACGCTCGTCCGGTACGTTTCGTCAAGTACCCATTTCTAGATAAACTGCATTTGGTTTCTGGTGGTGATGATGGTTTAGTTAAATATTGGGATGTTGCTGGGGAGAGTGTGCTTTCGAATTTGTTAGGACATAAAGATTACGTTAGATGCGGGGACTGTTCTCCGGTGAATGCGGAGATGTTTGTTACTGGGTCTTATGATCATACTGTGAAATTGTGGGATGTGAGAGTTGAGAATTCGAGGTCAGTGATGGAAGCGAATCATGGGAAGCCAATAGAGGATGTTATGTTTTTGCCCTCCGGTGGGTTGCTTGCGATTATGGAAAAATGAAGGTTACTCATTCGATGAGGTTTCCGGCTCCTCTCATGTCAGTTGGCATTTTCGCCGGATTGTATGACTAGAGTTGTTGGGTCATCTAATGGTATTATATTTGATGGGAGGAAGAAGAAGAAGGAAAATGAGGAGCCTGTAGTAGGGAATTTTTGGAGTTTAGGGAGAGTAGAGGAGCATTGAAAGCCTACACCGAGGCCTTCGTATTATAGGCACTTTCAGAGAGGGCAGAGTGAGAAGCCAAAGGAATGGGATTATGTAGTTGCTAGACCAAAGAAGGTGAAACTGGGAGAGCATGATAAGCTGTTGAAGAAGTTTAGGCATAAGGAAGCATTGGTGTCGGTATTAAATGGTAAGAATCCGGAAAATGTGGTGGCTGTGATGGAGGAGTTGGTGTCTAGGAGGAAGTTGTTGAAATGTGTTTCTAATTTGGATAACGAGGAGCTTGGATTGCTTCTTGGCTTCATGCAGAAGTACTCCACAGCTCCAAGATACTCAGGATTATTAATGGGTCTGATGAAGAAGGTTCTTGAGACACGGGCTGAAGATATCAAATCTTCTGATGCATTGAAGATTTGAAGGGTCATATTAGAAATCTTAAGCGGTCTGTTGAGGAAGAGATAAGGATACAACGGTCCTTGCAAGAGATACAGGATATAATCTCTCCTTTACTGAGGATTGCTGGAAGGGGAATTTAATAGCTTTTGTGTTCTTTATCGGATAGTTTTGTGATACGTTTTACCAGCTTGAGATATTTTTTTCATGAAGTTTTCTGCAATTTTGTTTAATTATAAACTAATGTATGTTTCGGCTTCAGTCTTTAACATGACTGGAAATTGTGCTACAGAGGTAAGAAAAATATCATGACATACACTTTTTTTTGCCAGGTCTCAATCATTGTCTCTTTAATGTGCTATGTAGTGCTCTCACAATACATATATGAGTAACAAAGTTGCACTTCTTTTTCCCACTTTTGTATCTCCTTTTTCTATTGGCATATATGAGAAGTTCCAAACATAAAACAAGACTTATGTCCTTGCTTCTCCTGCCGAATATTTGGTTGGCAGATTCCTAGGATAATTTGTTGAATAATTACTATAGATTTTTCGTTCTTGTTCAGGTTAGTATGTTAATGGGGATGGATGTTGTGAAAGTGCGGCACTTTTAAGTTCCTGTTTCAATGCTTTATCATCTTGCGATTTTATCATCTTGTTTGGCATTAGTCTTTGTACATATGCGTATTGCTTTTTATGAAGTTATGAGATGGGAAGGAATATCAGTAGACCGATGAAGAGGATTACTGGGACTGTGATATTCATTTCCAGATATTTGCAGAACTGCATCTGCTCCATCCCCAAGCAGTTGTTATCTGCGGTTCGAGCGATTGTCACAGTATCTGTCATTCTAATCATCTATCATTATAACGGTGAAAGAGATGATTATCTGCATAATTAACACTGATGACCAACTTTTAAGAGTACCTTTTAATGCAGGGATGGTTTTGTAAATCAAGATTTTGGAATTTATGTCTGCGGGAATTGTATAAGATCTCACTCAAATCTTAATTAGGCCATCAAAACTTGAAAAGTTGAAACAACTGCTTCCAAATTAATGGACAGGACAGTGGTCTTAACAGTTAAATGAACAGAATCCCTTTGGCTCTGAAATTTAGAGCACCGGAAGGTTCTTTAGGTTTATACAAATAAATGGTTGCAAATGAAATGCATACACAAATAGATGGTACTTATTCTTTTTTATATTTCAGTTTTCGATCATTTGTGATAACTCTTGTGATGAGAATAAAAGGGCTGCACCAAAAGATCCATTGCATGTACCAGTTGAGCCAATAACAAGGGCAAGGGCTAAGAGATTCAAAGAAGCGCTCAATGGCTTGATTCAAGAAACATGGACTAATTCTGAAATATTGAAGTCCAAGATGGGCTTACATGAAGACCAAGGCTTAGTTAACATTATCAAGACAACTAATTGGGCTGAATAAAGATACTTGGGCGTGTGGAACAAGCTAGGGTTGGAGGAATCCGAATTGCAACATATTTCTGTTTTTTTAATTATTTCCTAAATTTGTAAGGCAATTAATTGGCCGACTAGTTTATTTCCTTAGAGTTTTAGACTTTCTTTTCCATCTAGGGTTTAGATTTCTTTTAGTATTTAAGAGCCGCTTGGATGTATTATTTCAGAACTTTTGATAAAATTAATATTGAGAGCGTTTTCTCTTTGGTTCTTTGATCTCTGACTTATCACTCACAATTCTCTCTCGTTCTTGAGTGTGACGTCTATAACTTTCTTGATACCGTTGGTTCTTATCTCCATATAGATAACGGGTCGCGGTCCTTATATCGTTCTTTGTTATAAACTTAAATTAGAAAACGATCCTTCGTTACCATATATTGGTTCCGGGTCTCACTGCTCTTGGTGAGGTTCATATCATCTTGAATTGTAAATTTTCTTCTGTTAAAAAAAAAAAAACTAAAGAGAGAGATGATATAAAAATTAATAAACAAAATCAGAAAAATTCCCCACTTTAAAGCTGCAATTTATGAGACTTGCCCAGTTCAAGAAGGGCCAAATATTTCATAAAAATGTTCCAAGGATATGATTATTCACCTATAGAGTGATGTTTGATACATCAGTTATCCAGCAGAAAACTATACAGTGAGTAAGCATGAATTACAGATATATAAAGAGCCTAACATAAACTACACCAGCATTAGACAAGAAACTTCCAACACTGTTAAGCAGGCTTCAGTGCTTCACCACCTAAGGCACTCCAAGCAGGGAAAAGAAAAGTGGTATAAGCCATATAATTCACATCCCAATATGCAAGGCCATTGGTTCCAGACGTGCATTCTTTTATAAAACACATTTAACTATAAACAGTGTTGTTTTAGATAAACATAAATATTTGGGAGGAATTGATTAATAAGACAAGTTAATTTAAGGTACAATGTCAAACAACTGCTGCATATAGCCTTTTTGTAACCCTCATCGAGACTTGGGGCCCCTCCCTGTGATCATGCTGAGTTGCAGTTTTGAATCATGCGGTATCAGCCAGTGAGTTAATAAGGAGTTTATAACCTTCCGGTACTGGTATCTGTGTCTGCACACACTGTGTCAATGCAGGGATATCAGAATTGAGGTCAAGAAACCTTGCTAGAAAGAGCAGCAAATGAAAATCAGAAATCCGCTTGACTAGTGGAAGACTCTGTGCTCTGTCCAGATGATTCTTTAGAGCCCTCATTGTCACTTGGGTAATCCGGTTCTCAATGGGAAAGGTTGATGAAAGAGGGCCCTGTATCAAAATTAAAGTTTTACATAAGAGCCAAAGCAATTGAGCCAAAAAGAAGTTTTGTATGATCTAGTAACCCAACAAATTGACAAGTAAATCCCAAACACTAAATGCTTCACAAACCAACCAAGGAAAGACTAGCAGAAAAAATATCCTCGACGTTGTAGTGATTTCACTGTTTTACTCTAAACGCATGTGTTGAATCGCTTCTAAATCTCGACTCTGATATGAAACAAAAACCATAAAAGAACCAATTCCAACTTTACATAATCCCATATCTACAAACCATTTTCAAACATATAACTAAACACCAAAGCAAGAGCAGGCTATAGAAAACTATATAAATTTATTAAGCCAAACCTCAAGTTGGTCTCTCCCTCTCCCTCTGCCTCTTCCTCTTCCTCTTCCCCTCTCTATATTCTCAATTTAAATGCAACATACACTTTGTATCCCTCAATTTTTGCCAAATAAATACTACTGTGTTATCATCTATTTAATAGGAATGATAAATGATCTGCCATTATTATTTTTCTTGTTATAAACCATCCTATTCTTCTATAGCAATTGCCTATATGTTCATACCTATCCTATTCTTCTATACTGAAAATTATTAACAAAGAAAACCACACACCCACGGGCATTACATCTAGCTCATGCAAGGCAAGTTGTTAGTGATGACTTGCAATACAATAGTACCTGAAGCACCGGGAGTCTCTATTCCAACACACTACACACCCATAATAGGATAAAGCTAAGAGACCACTAATGAAGCAAACCTAAGGCAAACTTAAACCTCAATTTAGGTGTCATCCTAGGTATAGTCCACCACCAAAGAGGCAAAGAAGAACCTACCTTTTATTCTAAGACATAGATGAGCTTTCTGTTTCTTATGCCTATAAAGCCTACATCAGATCATTATTGACTTCTAGATTTCCATTCACTGGAAAATACAAATGCTACTAAACTTTAGACTCTATATTTATTGCCTAAAATTTTAAAATAATAATAATGGTTCTGCAAACCTTTAGATTTTTCAGTAACTAAAACTAGATATCTATCATTTCAACCCAACAACAATGTTCCGTCACCAGAACATTGCAAGTTGCTTGAAATAGATCAACTTCAGAACCTAAATCATATACCAACTAGCAAGTTGGAAAGCACTATTGCATGGTCCATGCCTAGCAATCGATGTAACTCTTAAACTGAACTAGCAAAAGAGTCACAAGTATGATGTGGAGAAATAAATTGAACTATTCAAATGAATTTACAAGACTAGATGAACTGGAACAGACAGCATGCCATAACAATAACGGCAACCAAACAATTCATGAGCTATATGTTATAGAAAATCACAACAAGAATAGAGCAAATCTAGTGAAGATAAGACAACCTTTGTCATATGGCCCTGATATTTAATCTCAACATTTCACCCTCCTTTTTCCTAGTCACGCCGACTATAACTATTTATGGTGCATCAGCCGCTAGAGAACCATCCTAACATCCTATACAGTATAAACCAATGAAACATCTATATTTCCTATTTGCTGAGATCAAGTTGTCATTGTTTCAAAGATATTAGCTTGAAAGCTGTTCTCTCTAATTAAAACTAATGACATTGTAATATCTTCAATCGCCAATAAAAACACAGACACACACTAAAAAAAATCAAATCAATTGACCAAGAAAAGTAATTTCATTGAAGAGAAAACGCACCTGATGATCCAATATCTTAACAACAACCAAGAAGAAATCATTATCAACTTCCTTAATATCCTTGACACCAACAACCACATCCTTCTTCATCTTCGAAAGCTTGGGATCATCACCTTCCTTGATTTCACTCTCAAACCACCCTTCCTTAAACAACCGAACGCACACATCACTCATTTGAAACGCCTCGAAATGGATGGCTGCGCTTCCATCCTCGCCCACCTCCAACTTCACTACCGCAGTCACCCACTCCTCCATGCCGCTCTCCGCGTGGTATTCAACAGCCTGCAGAACTTCCCTGTTCGACAAAGTGTAGTCCTTGTTCTGCATTATCGTTTGAGTGAAAATAAATCCCACTTTCTTCATGCCCAATCCAGCAGCGATCGCGTCCACCATCTTCTCCTCCTCCTTATCGCGCAGAACGAAGAGAACATCCTCCGTCCCCTGCTGAGGCGGCTCGTAGATGAAATCCACCTCCACCTTCTTGTCCTCCGACACCGTCCCGTACATGAAGCCACCACGTTTGACAGCGAAGGCGAGAGTCTCGTTGACGTACTGCTGGAAGGCATCGGCGCAGTCGCGGTCGAAGGAGACGGAGTCGCAATGCGGAGTCTCCTGTCGCGAGACACGCATCTGCTTGGCGATGAGGTCGTCCATGGTCATCTTGCGGCCGAAGGACCCGGAGGGCTGGATGGCGGGGCCCTTGATGCTGCGCTCGCCTTCGTAGGACAAGAAGAGGATGGAGCCATGGGAGATGTTGAGAGACGAGAGAGGTGTGTTGGGATTGGACATGTCGGTGAATTTCTGAAGATCGGAGGGGGTTTTGGCCAATAGCAGGTTCTGATTGGTGGAGAGGGTTTGGTTCTGGACGGGGATTTGGAGCTGTGATTGGATTAGGGTTTTGAGGTGGGAGACGGTGATGTGCGCATTGTCGATTGTGACGCGCTCCAGGCCGTCTCTGCTGCGGATGCGAATCAGCATATTTTCTGGTTTCAGATTGTGAGAATTGTGAGTTTGCTTGCTGATGAGGTGATGAGATTTTTTTTATTTTTTTAGAGTGGACAGAGAGCTTCGTGAAGAGTTGGAATTTGGTGGGAGAAGCTTTTGTAGCTTTTTGGGATTTCTTGCACCCGGTAAGGTAAATACCCGCTTCCACCCGGTAGGACAAGTAACGTATAATTAATTTAGGGGCGGAGCTATATGTATTGTAACCTGGGCTGTAGCCCAGCTTGCTTTTTTGAAAAAATGTTTAAAGTTTTTACTTCTTACAAAATCTGTCCTCTTTATTATTTTTTTTACGAAAAAAAACCCCTATTTAATAATTTTGTTTACAAACTATTCTAATTAAAACAAAATGGTTAAGATACAAGACAAAACACATAGGACAAACAAAATAGAAATTTTAAGGTTGAAACATGACTTTCAATCGTTGAAGTACAATTTAACCGATCATGTTTAATTATAATTATATATATAAATATATATTTATATTTATATTAAAGTATTTAATTTATATTACTGATTGCTAACAAACAATGTAATAAATAGTATATAAATCATCTTAATTGACTTGCTGATAATTTTGCTTTTTTGAATCTTAATAGAAGTTTGGTTGAATTTTAGTAGTAGTAAGTTGACATGTGTGTAAATTTGTATTTATACGTTAATCCACTTACTATTGTAGGTTGCAATGTTAAACAATTATATGCCCGAAAAAAAAAAAAAAAAAAAAAAAACTAAATTAATAAAATTTCCTCCGATAGTTATTAAGGTTGGTTTAGAAAATTTTTTGTTTTTAGCCCACCCTACTATTATATCCTGGCTACGCCCTGGGTATATACCCGCTTCCACCCGGTAACAAATATGATGCCGTTTAGGTTTCACTATTTGAGTGGAATTTGAAGAAATGTGTCCCAGACCATTTTTTATTTTTCATTTTTCATTTTTCTTATTTTTTGTAGGATCAGATCATTTTAAGCGTCTTTCCTTAGGGTGCGTTTGGCACGTAGATGGGATGGGATGGGACAGGACAACGTGGGACAGGACGGGACATGTTGTTCTGTATTATATTTGGAAAGCTTGGGATATGACTGTGAACTGTACTGTTATACGTTTGATATGACTGGGACATGACGGGACAAAAGGTTCAAATGACCAGAGTGCCCTTCTTGTCATGTCCTATGTTTGTTACCACATAATAGTGACATTGGGATAGGACAAATTAGTATTTATTTGATTTTATTAAATAAATATTTTTATATATCATATTTAACAAAATTAATAATATTATAATTGAAAAATAATATAATTAATAATTTTTTGTAAGACATGTTAGTTTTTTTTCAAATAATAATAATAATTATTATTATAATACCCAACAGTTTAGAAGTCTGTCAATATCAATAAAAATTTGGCATTTGACTAAGTTTAGAGGATCAAATTTCATTTACGAGGTTCGAAAGATAAAATTTCATTCAAGAGTCACAATTCAGATGTCCAAAACAAAAATGCTAAAATTTAGTTCTAAAATAAAGTTATCTTAATAAGCAACAATTTTTCATCATAGTAGTTGTAATCAAAATCTTCAAACTTACTTTATTATGTAAGAATAATCAAACACATACAACTTACAAGGACTACAAATTGTGTATTAAAACAAGAGCAGGTACTACAAATCCCCTAAAACCTGTTTAATTATACAAGACTCGAAAGGGTATTTAGTTAATCTCAATCAAATTTGAGACATTATTTTTCATTTGCTCTATCTTCTTCTACTTCTTTAAAGCCGACATATCATTGACATGATATGGAAGGTCCATCTCTAGCTAAGGTTCAAGGTTTCGATTATGAATCTTAAAGAAAATGGTCCATGAATCCATTCAAAATATAAACATTACTTTCTCAGCTGCACAATTTAACAGTGCAGGCCACGGCTTGTGCCCAAAATTTGAGCATAGCTTTAACATCTTCTGGATGGTCACCTGTTACATGCAAAGAGGTGATAAAAAAGATTAAAAAACATATGCAATTAACAAATTGATGGTCACAAATTGACATAAAAAAATGTACAATATGCAATTAACAATTGTTCTTCTCTGTTGCAATTTGCACATTTGCTAACAATTGTGCACGAAAACCCCTACAACTAGGCAATTACTTAACATAAACACACATGGAGATAGATAGAGACGGACAGACAGACAGATAGATCTTCCCTTCAACAATGGGAAGTGTCTCTGGATTTCCAATATCAACGAGAACTCGCCAATTCAAATTCATATTTCCAGTCTGAGTTTCAAACTCATATTTTAATAAGAACTTGACTACAAAAACATCCCCATGAATCACTCAATCCAAATAATAGAGAAAAATCTAGTAAATAATCTTCAAAACCGAGGTATACCCATATAAAATAGAAGTGTCATATCTATCAGGATTGCTGGAAACGAAGCCCAGATATACCCACAAAAAGATCACGAAGAAACGAAACTCTAGCAATTAGCAAGCATAAAAAGAAGCATATGAGCAGATTATTGCAAAACCCAACAGCCCCAAAACAAGGAAACAATCAACCTTCAAATTTGCCACATTGTATATAGCAATTAGCAAGTATGGGATCTGCAGTGCTAAACATATGTATATCTCTGTAATTTTATTCAGAAACCAAACAAAACCACAAAATAAAATTCGATCATCAATTATATCATGTTTTCGAGATGGATTTGAAGCTAAATACACATATAAATCAATTAAGCTCACTTGCAATCATCAATTATAAAGGTAGTTTCAGGGGGCAAGTGCAATAGCTTTACAACAGTAGGTAGTGGAACAAAATTATACACTCAGGAGTCTGAAGATAATAGCTTACAAAACACGCTATAATGTAAGATCTGAAATTTGAATCATCTGAGAAGATATCAGCTAGACGCATTGCATTGAGTTGCAAAAGTCCCATTGGACAAGTTCTGTCTGAGCAGGAGAGAAGATGTTTGGGATCTTTAATAAGTGCAGTCTTTAGCAAGTCAAGAACCTAAATCATGACAAACTGTATTAATGGCAAGCACTTTGACAGTAAGAGAATACTTCAAAAATATAATAGAGAATCTAGGCGAGTGGGCTGATCATGACGGCTGGAAACATCAGCCACGGCTGACGGCTGTGGAAGACTCTGAAAAAGGTGGCTTGATGTTTAACCTCAGGATGGATTGAGAGAGAAAAAGAACACCACCCTTTGCACATAATTCCTGAAAAGGTACCAGAATCAAATAATTGTCCCCTGTCATATAGAGGGACATCTAAGATGATCTTATGCGTCATCCCATAATTGATACCATTGTAACCAGGATCCTGCTGACTAATCAGAATATTAGCCTATTAGGTACTTTGTTTGTTTGTTTTTGTTTCTTTCTATAGGTAACAGTAAAAAATTTATTACAAAAAGAGAGAATACAACGATATACAAAAGTGAACAAGTAATCCACCAAGGCTACCAAAAAGAGCTTGTAGAGGATAAGCCAAACCCAAAATCATAACAGGAAAAAGCATGAACAACACAATTCCACAAAATTCTCTCTTTCAGCTTTGGCAGAAGCACAAATTTCCACAAAATATTAGCATACTAAATCACCACATTTCTCCTTTGGATTAAATACTTTGCTTCTGCACCAAATTATATATTTTTTTCTCCTAAAATTCTTTTTAATAGGAAACAAAAAAAAGTTTAATTGACACATGAAAGAATAATTTTTTTTATAAGAGTACATATGGTCATATGGATTCAAACTTAAAAAAAATTTAAAGTGACACATTTTGACATGTCACTTTGATTCAACACATATCAGATATGTGATATATATATATAAAGAGAATTCAAATTAATTTACCTTATTCCTAAGTAGGCGCTCCCAAAAAACTTTCTGTTGGCATAACGACTGAAGAAACTGTAAAGAAGCCTCGCATTGCTGGCAGATATGGTTAATAACTTGTTCCTCAGCTGCGCAAAGACTTGTGCTTAAATCAGCCTACTGAGCTGACAGTTTGATATGAAGAAACTTGGTGGTGACATGAACTGCTCCAAAAGCTGCTTCGATAAATATGTCAACCTGTAACAAAAATTTCATCATCATTGTAAGTACATATGCATTGGCCTATGGAACTCAAGGACTCAAAATTACTGTAGAGTTGTAAATTTTTAAGAAGAATAAAGTTTAACTAATAGATCTAAAAACTAACCATTCCATAACCATGCAATTTCACCTGACCCTGATTTTACCTAAATATATCAAACTCAACAAATCATGAGGAAAATTGTACCTTAGGGTGTGCAAGTAACACTTGAGCGAGATCTTGCCATTGTGAGGATATACATCCGATCAATAAATATAGACTGCATGCCACTAGTGCTAAATGTACCAGGGGCATGGGGCTTGAGCTATTGTAGTCCTACATAAAAAATAAAAATAAAAATAAAAAAAGTCTCAGTAAAGATAAATAGCATGGAAGACAAAACTTAAGAGTGGATCGAAAAGAACATGTCTAGAACGACCAAGAACAATTAGCAAGTAAAACACCAAATCAAGCAGCTGCTCAGAAACTTTTACATCATCAAGCAAAATCTGTAACCATTATCGGACAATGAAATATTAGGGGAAACTATGTTTTATGCACTTTGATGGAATCTTTCAAAAATCCTAAATAAATATTCAATTTGATGGAAATAGAGAGAAAATAAATCAAAGTTCATGAAGTTGCTTATTGCCAAGTTATTGACAGAATAAAGTACTAATATGAGCAAGTGACCAAAAAAATATACAGCATCCAGATCTAATTCACCTGATCACAAATATACCTACATGTATACAGGTATTTGCATGGATTAAGGACTCCAAGTTTAGATTAATCATTATAAATTCGTGAGGGAATGATAATCAAGTAAGTACCAGGAACCAAAATTTGAAATAAGAAAAAATCAAAAGCTAATTTTTTTTCAGTCAAGGTTAAAATAGAGATGGTTCCTCCTCCACACGAGCAACGATGACCATTACAGTTCCCCATGGCTGAAGTGCAGGGTTTCTAGTTAGAAACAGCTCTCTAAAAATTCTGAATGATTTTGTGTAAGGTTGTGCCTTTAAATGCTAACATTACGAAACAGAAATGCAGACTTTCCCCAGCCTCCATCTTATGATCTTTTTGATGTTTTGATATGCATTTCCAATTTTAATTAAAATTCAAATCGTTAGAGTACTTAAATAATATGGTTTCGGTCTTTACCTACTAATTTAAGCTTTTGGGTTAGTTTTACCAAGAGTGCCTAATCCCCCACGTGATTATATTTGTATTTGTTATCTATTATTAGAATTTGTTTCATGTTCATGTTTCTGTTCAGGCTAGGTCCACATGACAAGCCAATTGAACTTGCACATGAGTGGATTTGTTAGAGTGCTAAATATTATTGTTCGGGCTTTTACCTACTAGCTTATGCTTTAAGGTCTAGTGGTTACCTAACACAAATAAAGAAAGAACGTAATCATTCAAGACTTTTGGTAATTTTAAGACTTTTTGGATACAAATAAATTATCCGAGATTTACTGAGTAAAAATGAAAAGTCTCGGAAAATTTCATTTTTACCCAGAAAGTCTCGTCCCAAAAATTACCAAAAGTCTCGGAAATACTTGAAAAGTCTCGAAAATGACATGAAAAGTCTAAAAAATACATGAAAAGTCTCAGAAGTACTTGAAAAGTCTCGAAAATTATCTGAAAGTCTCGAAAATTACCTGAAAAAAAAAAATTCCAATTTTTTTTCATCTTCTTCTTAATCAACCTCCAATGGATTAAGTACTTGCCATGTAAGCCCCGAACCGAGCTTGACTTCATCATCACCATCATCAACAGTCCATCCATGCGCATTACTGCCATCATTTGCTAGTAGTATATCTACTTTTTTCTCGATCCCCCTTTTTTTTCTCGTCCATCAATCTAAAATTAAATTGGGCGTACATTAGATTGTTCAACCGATTCATATCTAGTCGATTCCTTTTCTTCGTATGTATCTACATAATAGTAAAATAAATAGATATTTACAATTAAAAGTAACTTGCTAGTTAAGTAGTTATCACTTATCACTTATACTAATAATTAATAATCTATAAATCTAATATAGTATATACTATATACCACTTGCCCCTTATGACTTACCCCCTCAAATGTACTCCAATTTCTTTCACACCCGGATGAACTAGTCGTTAAGGAGAGGATTTTTTTTTGCTATTCTTTGCAAGTTTGGTGTTTGAGATTCATAGTTAGTCCACTAGGTTACTGCATCAAAAATACATAAGCTTTTAATATATATATATATATACAGTCTTCTTATTATCAGTTCGAACTGACAAAAGTTATATCAGTTCTTTATATGTGGGCCACTGGATTTGAATACTTTGACTGACAAGTGTATACAGCCAAGTCAAAGTATTTAAATTCAGTGGCACACATGCAAGGAACTGATATAACTTTTGTCAGTTCGAACTGATAATAGAATTTCTGTATATATATATACTAACTACTAAAAACTAAAAGCAAAAACAAATGAAACAAGGGTTCAAAATTTTTTTGTCACTATTTCAACCTGTTTTTGTGAGAATATCATTGGTTTACTAATTTAAGTTTAAAAGGCACCTATTTAGGTGACCAGACAAAAATACCCTCATTTTGTCTGTTTGTGTCTTTTCAAACGTGGAGAGAAAAAAATTGAGAAAGAGAGAGAGAACAGTGGAGAGAGAAAGCATCGTTGCAAGAAATCCGGCTGTAAATCTCACAGCGAACTCACCGGCGGTGGCGCTACAGTCATCGGCAAAGGTTTTCGAGCCTTTTAAAACGTTGTTCGAGCCTTTTGAAACACTCTCCAAGCTTTTTAAATTGTAATCTGAGCTTTTTTAAAGGAATATGAATAGGTAAGTTCATGAAAAGGCTCGAACAAAAAGGCTCGACCAGTGAATGAAAAGTCACGGGAAGTGTATGAAAAGTCACGGGAAATTTATGAAAAGTCACAGGAAGTGTAGTGTATGAAAAATCACAGGAAGTGTATGAAAAGGCTCGGAAACAGTTCAAAAAGTCGCTCAAGCCTTTTCAATTGTTCCCCAGGCCTTTTCATACAGTCTCAAAGACTTTTCATTAAAGGCTCGAACCTTTTCAATTGTTCTTCGAGACTTTTCAATTAGATTCAAAATTCACACAACCAGCTTAAGGCTTACAAAAGACTCGAAGAACAAAATGAAAAGGCTTAACAATGGAAGATTCAAAACCAAAAAAAGCTCAACCCCCGAATGCATCTGCGTAGCGCCACAAAACTAATTATCCAATAAAGTTGCATTGATAATGTTATGATGTTCAGCCTCCATTAGAGGTCTGTTATAGAGGAAAGTGAAAGAATAAAATATCAGAAAACTTCAAAGTAAGAAAGAGAATGTGTAAAGTAAGGGCAATTTTGGTAGTTCACCATAATAGGTGTCTTTTAAACTTAACTTATTAAAGCAATGCCTTTGTCACCAAATCAGTTTAAAAAGGTGACATTTTCCACCAATTCCACATGAAACAATTAAGATTTAAAATGAACTAACGAAGTATTAATTATTACTTTATTTACATATATTGTAAAACTCATCATTCTTCTTACATTCTTTCATCGTCAATTGCCTTCCGAAAGAACCTTCTAAGTGCAAATACATCCCAAACTCAATATTCATGAAGAGATTTTGCTTTTCAAGGTCATCGGAATATAAAATCTCCGTAAAATTACAAAACCCATCAGAAACTACACTAGTATAAATGCTTGAAGTTGGCCCTTTAAAGAAATAATAGGGATTTAATACGTAGGCCGCTAAATATAATGGAGAATCATGCCGACCTTTAGATTTCTCATCGATAATCTCAAAGATTGGCTGATAATTACTCTCAATATTTTTCAACGTCTCTCTAATCTCTTCCTTAGCTTTTTTTGGCTCTCCATATAAAAATCTTATTAATGGCATTCGGTCCCCATCAACTAGTCGAAGCACCCTCACCAAAGGAGTAAAAACCCTCAAGCAATAATTCACACCATTCCAAAACACAGTACTCAATACAGTTGAGTAGGCCGTTTTCCCCTTAACACTCTTCAACCATTTTCATTTATTCCAATCGATGCTAGTAATATATTGCCTTCAACTTATCTTTTTCTCCAACAAAGATTGCAATGATAAGAAAACAGAGGCAGACCTAGTAACACCCGGCTTCACTATGTCCCTCTTCCTTGTAAATATCCTCATTAACGCCAATGTCGTGTGATGGGCATAAATGAAGATATTGAAATTCTTGGGCGAATCAAGTGTTTTTTTAAACTTTGGTAGCTTGCCAATACCTTCAAGCATGAGGTTAATGGTATACGTAGCACACGAGGTCCAAATATAGATGGCATCTTCTCTTCAACATTTTCGTCGTAGCCATATTGTTAGAGGCATTATTGGTCACCATTTGAACAACATTTTCAGGGTCAACTTCTTCAATTGCATTTAAAATATAGTTACAAATGTGTTCACCGATATATGCCTCAAAGGAGCTTTCTATGGAGGAAAGGAAAATGGTGTCTTCCTTGCAATTCACACACAAATTCATAAAGCTCATTCTTTTCCTATCCGTCCAAGCGTCCGTCATAATTGAGCACCCATCAACCTTCCATGATTGTTCTTGTTTTTGAGGGCATCTTTGGTTGTTTTAAACTTTTTCTTTAGTAGTGGTTCCTTCAATTGCCATTGACTTGGAGGTTTGAAGCTCAGTCCAAATCGACCAATCGCCTCAACCATTTGCAAGAAACAAGCATATTAATAACATTAAAAGGAATGCCCGCTTGATACACCCATTTGGTCATATATTTTTGTGTAGCATGTGTCATCTCTTTAAGTATGATATCGTTGAGAGATTGTTGCTTCATAGTATTGACATAGATAGAGGAATCGGAATTGATAGGGTTAGCAAATCTATTCACAGGGCCAAGAAACTTAGGGATTTCCTTGGCCTTAACCCTTATATTTCCTCTAAATCTTTTTAACTACCAATACTCACGACAACTCTTACCTCTTCTTCTTCCATTTTTTTTCTTTGTTTTTTCATCCATTATTGCTTGTCTATACCTCAGCTGATTATCCTTTTATGCCTTCCAACACGGCACACCATTTCCCTGTATATTGGCAACATGTTCTTTCAAACGGTAAACTCCCCTAGAAAACACATTTTCACACAAGGTGCATTGTACTCTATCTTGATTCTTCTCATCAATCAAAATTCCAAACTCCCACCCAACATCATTGGATTTCCGTTTCCTTCCGAAGGGAACTGAAGAGGCGTTAAAGGCACCCGAAGATACATTAACATTATCGGCGGTATTACTATCGAGCATAGAAGTCACGTCTAAAGATTAAATTCTGAAATAAAAAATAAAAAATAAAATAAAATAAACACATCATTAACAATTCCACAATGAGTCAACCAAGCATTAACAGAGTTTTTAATAAAGTGTTTGAGTTTGGATGGACTCTGTTCTTCCAGTTCAAACACAAATTGTAACTTTAATTTAATTTTGCTCAAATTCAAGCAATTACTAAGTTGATTAGATAACTTCTTAATTTCTTGTCATTGGATGCATAATTGATTAAAGGGAAAATAATATATACAATTATCATCCAAGCTGGAATTCAATCAACTCATTACTCATTAGTAATTTAGTGTTCTACTATTCTGTATTCACACTTCACAATTTCACATGCCAAAAAATAATATTAAAGAAGATAATCAGATATTGGTGTAGAGAATTGAAGATAAAATGAGAAATAAAATATTAAAATGTTAAAATGACCAAAAATAATTAATAATGCTATGATGATGAGTGAAGATAAAGCAAAAGAAGAAGAAGAAGAAAAAAGATACAGTATATGAATTAGAGTAAAAATCAAAATAATCAACCATCAATTGACAATTGGAAACTAGAAATTAGAAAGAGAATCAAAACTCTTGAACAAATCCACTGCATAGTGTATAGACATGAGAGACAGAGAGAGTGATTTTACTGGACCAGACGGCGGCGAGTCAACGACGACTGGCGACGGTGGCTGCTTTTGGCGGCTACGAGAGGTGGTTGTGGTCGGCGATGAGAGATTGGCGAGGCAGAGGTTTGATTTTTGGATTTTGACTTTTTGGTCTAGGGCTGTGAGAAACTAAGAATGAATCACGATATGGGATTCTTCTATTTGGGCATTTTTGGGTTTTTAAACCGTTTTTTTTTTAATAAAAAAAATGTAGCTAGGCGAGTCAATGACTTTGACCCCGCCTAGCCCGATTAATTGGCCAACTCGGTCGATTTTTATTTGGCCGCCTAATAATCTAATATGGTCGAATTGGCTGAAATCGGAACGGTCAAAGTCCGCCTATCATCTCGGCGGCCGTACCTTTATTTTCTTATTATTTTTTCTTTTGAAAATTGTTTTAAGTTTTTAAATTATGTTATTTTAATTCGATCTCAACCATATGGACAGTGAAGATCCAAATATATATATTGCAATTTGTTTTTTTAATTCTATTTTTTAAAATTTTATCTTTTCTTTAATAGAATTTTAGTTGATTTTGTGACCGTGTAAAACAGTTGATGAACAATTTTTACAAATGTAAGGACCAGTTTGAAAAAGTGTACAAAGTTAAGTAAAAAACGGACGTTTCTAAATTGATTAGGTATTAAAATGAAGTTTGCCCTTCTGTTTTTATTTAATTAATTAAGAATTAAAGATGAAAACGACGCCGTTTGTTCTTCCTCCTGTATGACAGCCTGCTATCAAAACCCCTGAGAAACCCTAAAAGAGAGGTTCTTCCTTTTGGGTACGTATCACACACAAAGCTTCACAGCAGCAGCCAGCTTCAATGGCGGAAGACCTCCAACTGCAATCCCACGTTGGGAAAAGCTTCCCGATCAAGTCCAAATTGAAACCCAAAGCCAGGACCCTCGCACAAACACCAGAATCCAAGTACTGGACCTCCTTCAAACCCCACCAAATCCCAAACCTTGTCTCCTCCATTCAATCTCTCGATTTCTCTCCAAACCCACCTCACCTTTTCGCCGCCGCCCACTCCGCCTCTCTCACTCTCTTCTCCTCCAAAACCTTCACTCAGCACTCCGTCATCAACTCCTTCAAGGACGTCGTCACCTGCGCCTCCTTCCGCTCCGACGGATCCCTCCTCGTTGCCTCTGACGTTTCCGGGCTCGTTCAAGTTTTCGACGTCAAAACGCGGACCCCACTTCGTCGTTTGAGGTCTCACGCTCGTCCGGTACGTTTCGTCAAGTACCCATTTCTAGATAAACTGCATTTGGTTTCTGGTGGTGATGATGGTGTAGTTAAATATTGGGATGTTGCTGGGGAGAGTGTGCTTTCGAATTTGTTAGGACATAAAGATTACGTTAGATGCGGGGACTGTTCTCCGGTGAATGCGGAGATGTTTGTTACTGGGTCTTATGATCATACTGTGAAATTGTGGGATGTGAGAGTTGAGAATTCGAGGTCAGTGATGGAAGTGAATCATGGGAAGCCAATAGAGGATGTTATGTTTTTGCCCTCCGGTGGGTTGCTTGCGACTGCCGGTGGGAATAGTATGAAAATTTGGGATTTGATAGGAGGAGGGAAGATGGTGTATTCCATGGAGAATCATAATAAGACTGTTACATCGATTTGCACAGGAAGAGTTGGGAAAGAGGGCGGAGACGAAGCAATGCAGTATAGAATCTTGAGTGTTGCTTTGGATGGGTATATGAAGGTTTTCGATTATGGAAAAATGAAGGTTACTCATTCGATGAGGTTTCCGGCTCCTCTCATGTCAGTTGCATTTTCGCCAGATTGTATGACTAGAGTTGTTGGGTCATCTAATGGTATTATATTTGCTGGGAGGAAGAAGAAGAAGGAAAATGAGGAGCCTGTAGTAGGGAATTTTTGGAGTTTAGGGAGAGTAGAGGAGCATCGAAAGCCTACACTGAGACCTTCGTATTATAGGTACTTTCAGAGAGGGCAGAGTGAGAAGCCAAAGGAATGGGATTATGTAGTTGCTAGACCAAAGAAGGTGAAACTGGGAGAGCATGATAAGCTGTTGAAGAAGTTTAGGCATAAGGAAGCATTGGTGTCGGTATTGAATGGTAAGAATCCGGAAAATGTGGTGGCTGTGATGGAGGAGTTGGTGTCTAGGAGGAAGTTGTTGAAATGTGTTTCAAATTTGGATAACGAGGAGCTTGGATTGCTTCTTGGCTTCATGCAGAAGTACTCCACAGCTCCAAGATACTCAGGATTATTAATGGGTCTGATGAAGAAGGTTCTTGAGACACGGGCTGAAGATATCAAATCTTCTGATGCATTGAAGGGTCATATTAGAAATCTTAAGCGATCTGTTGAGGAAGAGATAAGGATACAACAGTCCTTGCAAGAGATACAGGGTATAATCTCTCCTTTACTGAGGATTGCTGGAAGGGGAATTTAATAGCTCTCGTGTTCTTTATCGGATAGTTTTGTGATACGTTTTACTAGCTTGAGATATTTTTTTTCATGAAGTTTTCTGCAATTTTGTTTAATTATAAACTAATGTATGTTTCGGCTTCAGTCTTTAACATGACTGGAAATTGTGCTACAGAGGTAAGAAAAATATCATGACATACACTTTTTTTTGCCAGGTCTCAATCATTGTCTCTTTAATGTGCTATGTAGTGCTCTCACAATACATATATGAGTAACAAAGTTGCACTTCTTTTTCCCACTTTTGTATCTCCTTTTTCTATTGGCATATATGAGAAGTTCCAAACATAAAACAAGACTTATGTCCTTGCTTCTCCTGCCGAATATTTGGTTGGCAGATTCCTAGGATAATTTGTTGAATAATTACTATAGATTTTTCGTTCTTGTTCAGGTTAGTATGTTAATGGGGATGGATGTTGTGAAAGTGCGGCACTTTTAAGTTCCTGTTTCAATGCTTTATCATCTTGCGATTTTATCATCTTGTTTGGCATTAGTCTTTGTACATATGCGTATTGCTTTTTATGAAGTTATGAGATGGGAAGGAATATCAGTAGACCGATGAAGAGTATTACTGGGACTGTGATATTCATTTCCAGATATTTGCAGAATTGCATCTGCCCCACCCCAAAGCAGTTGTTATCTGTGGTTCGAGCGATTGTCACAGTATCTGTCATTCTAATCATCTATCGTTATAGCGGTGAAAGAGATGATTTTCTGCTTAATTAACAATGATAACCAACTTTGAGAGTACCTTTTAATGCAGGGATGGTTTTGTAAATCAAGATTTTGGAATTTATGACTGCGGAAATTGCATAAGATCTCACTCAAATTTAATTAGGCCATCAAAAATTGTAACAACAGCTTCCAAATTAATGGACAGGACGGTGGTTTTAACGGTTAAATGAACAGAATCCCTTCGGCTCTGAAATTTAGAGCACTGGGAGGTTCTTTAGGTTTGTACAAATAAATGGTTGTAAATAGATGATTGCAAATGAAATGCATACACAAATAGATGGTACTTATTCTTTTTATATTTCAGTTTTCTTTCATTTGTGATAACTCTTGAATTGTAAATTTTCTTTTGTTAAAAAAATAAAAAAATCTAAAGAGATATATGATATAAAAATTAAAAAACAAAATCAGAAAATTCCCCAGTTTAAAGCTGCAATTTATGAGACTTGCCCAGTTCAAGGGGGGCCAAATTTTTGATAAAAATGTTCCAAGGATACGATTATTCACCTATAGAATGATGTTTGATACATCAGTTTATCCAGCAGAAAACTATACAGTGAGTAAGCATGAATTACATATATATATAAAGAGCCTAACATAAACTACACCAGCATTAGACAAGAAACTTCCAACTATCCTGTACTCACTAGTCTGCTGAATCTAAAAGGATACATGTACAAAATAATAAACAACATTGATCCAAGATCTCCGCCACCTTACGAGCTATATTCCATTGCCATAAAATATACATCACGGATATTGAAATTAATATTTCCTTAGTTGGACGCTCCTGCACAGTGAAAAATGTTATAGTCAAGTGCACAGTACAAAACTGAAAGATTTCTCTCAATCACCATCATATTAACGTTTCCCCATTTATCAGAAATTAAAAATGACAAACGATACAAGCAAAAAATAAAATCTCTCTAACTTTCAGCATGATCAATCTATATCTGCTTGTCATAAGGCCACTTTTAGTTTGTCAATTCTGGCCAAGATCACAAGAACCAACTCCAAAGAAAACAGGTAATGTAGCTCTCTCATGAACTATGAATTGAAGGCTTTGAAGCTGAATGGATTGTCATATTTTGAATAAATGCAAATTCTCATTTTAAATTCATGAACGGAAATTCCAAAGTTAGGGCTTAAAAATCCTAAAGATTTTTTTTTTTTTTTTTAAAAAAAAAAAAATGCAAAATTGACATTAGTGGTGCAGATATAATTGCATTTCATACCTGATGTTCTAGAAGCAGCTAAATTATCTGTAGCTCTTCTAGAAGTTCCTGTCTTTGTCTGGAGTTTGTTTTCTTCTCTTGCAACTCTCAATGACTTCAATTTGGCCGATGACTTAAGTGAGTGTATCAAAGGAGCCTCATCTTCCTCCTCCTCATCTTGCTTCTCTTCTTGATCTTGGGCATCTCCTGATCAGATGCACTAATTGAATCATCTTCTTCACTTGAACCGTGTTCATCAAAGAGTCTCTTTCCCTCCATATTTTGCCGCTTCCGTGGACGTCCCCTTCGTCTTACAGTGTTACCTTCTTTCTCATCTGCAACACACTAATTATGTTAGCTCTGAAACACGGTCTTTTAAGGCTAGTGGCCAATTTAATAATGGATTGACCCATAAATGAAAAGGTAGCATATTGGTAACTATCTTTTAAACAATGATGTATCACTAAACTGAAAAATAAATCGTAGAAAGATGCTTAAGAAACCACCCTAAACACTATACAACATCCATTAAAACTATTTTTTAAACACTCAATCATCAAACAGAGCAACTGACATTCAAGATAGTTTCATAAATGATTTGTAGTGTTCTAAGAACCTGGACCATCTCCCAAGCTACTTCAAATTTCATGAATTTTAACCATTACCCATGGAAAGCTCCTCAAATATCAAAAAACCTTGCTCAGATAAGCTATTACTGAAATAAAAAATCTTTAAATTTAGGCTAAGATTCGAATAACAAACTAAAATTTGGATTTTATTGAAGCCTTTGGTAAAGAAACCATAAATAGCCACATCAACAAGAATAGCCGGTCCCCCATGCAAACCATAACCCATGGCATGCCATATAAGAAGCAAATTCATCTAAAAGTCATGACAAAGCCACAACAATGTCACCTTAGCAGACATGTTTCAAATAAAATAGTGATTAGCAATATTCTTGAGTTTGTAGAACAGTGAGGCAACTTTTCTTCTTTAAAGATGGTTGTTAGACGTTAGTAAACCACTAACAATAGTTTTAAACACTTAAGTCTCTAACACATCTCCTCACATGCAAGACCAACATGCTTACCACATGGCTCAAGCCCAGATAATGTCCCTAAGACAATAGTATATTGTTTTCTTTGATACCGTGTCCCAAAAGCTTATGTTGTAAGGAAAATGCCCAACAATATTATATAAGCACTCTTAACAATAGTAAAACTGTAATAGTCTGCAGCAGGTAATCCTTTGAGATGATAAATATGATGCTATATTGACTGCCCCGCAGATAACATTTTCCACTTGAATGGATCTAAAAAGGACAAAGAACTTGTGCAAATGCTAGCTTATAAGCACACACAACACACTAGTGCATGCAGTGGATGTGACATTAATTAGTAACAATGAAAATTGGACAAGTTTTAACTCCTTTTGACCTGGAGAGAAGTATCTAAACTTTAAAAAGTAAGAAAATGCAGTGGTTGATGACAAAGCCAGGGCAATTGTACCTTGATTTCCTTCGTTCTTTACATATTTTTCACGCAAACTTTCTACAAATGAGTTGTAAGGACGCCAGCCACTAGGATCTTCATCTGTGTTTATGTTCTCTGTTCGTTTTTGGACATCCTTTAACCTACATGCAAGTAAAAAAGTAATAAATGGTGCACTAAGGCTGAATAAACAACAAAAAGGGAGAGCCTATTTGGTACAATTTAGCATACTACTAGATGACAATATCAAAAAGAGAAATTCTTACATGTCTAGTACATCAGGCGCAGGAAGTTTTGAGACAAAATGAATCACAACACCTTCCAGAAAAGACAGCTGTTTGGGAGCATCTGCAAATGCATATTCAATGCCTTCTTTGACAAATTTTAAGATGTCTGGTCTATGCTTGGTCCGAGCAGCTCCCACGAAAGTCCCTGAAAGTCGAGCAGCCAGTTCCTTACATTCTACAAAAGACTTGTCTGTCAAGGATTTGTCATCACTTCTGGAAAGTTCCACCACATGTCGACCGTAGGCCTAGTTCAATCCAAAACAAGGAAATGTTTGTATATTTATGTCAAAGACTTGAAAAACGCACACACACTTATAAGACCGGTGATATTTAAAGAAGATTGTGCTTTCTACTGTCTAATATCGATGACAAATTTTCATGCATTAGTGGATCTAAAGTCACAAAGTCTGGCACAAATTGTTTTATCTGACATTAATTATCTTGTCTTATAAGAATATCTACTCTTGATTATCCTATGAGAAGCAAAATATTGTTAAAAAATATAAAATTAGGAAAATCTTAATATACAGAGCAATGAGCATTTAGACTGATGGGTTGAAGCAACAAGGAAAATTTATAGAACTGTTATTAAGAATTAAATTTATACCAGCATTAAGTCATCTTCTAAGGATTATCACATCACTAATGAATTGAAATGCCAAAAAATAGCTATTGAAAATCATCTATAAAATATTAATAATAAAAAAGGTCAATAACACATGCAAATTGGCATGCTTAAAGGTAATAGAAAACAATGTCTTATAATAAAATTGACAACACACTTGAATTAGCACACCATAACGATGAAAAAGACATTAGCATGTTTGACCAAATCTAGTTTCCAGCCATGAGTCTTACCCTTTTCATAGCTTCCAAAAAGATATTTGAGATATCATCATCTTTTTTCTTCAGAACAGTGATCAGATGCTTAACAATCTCTGTCACATTTGTTCCATGCATCACAAAATGAGAAATGATCTCTGGACCAAGATACTCCTGCATTCACAATAAGCACATATAAAATATCACTAGAGAAAATTGGAAAAAAAAAAATGTTAGTAAATTAAAATATGCAGGTTTAGTGGTGGTTCCATATAACGATAATATATGGCCCCAGATGTGACAGATTGTGTACCACAAGCCAACAGATTCCACAAATACCCTAAACCCCCTCTAACTCTAACAGACAAGAAAGCTGGCGGGGGACGGAGTACAAAATCAAAAACCTGTCTCAATTAGTGTATATGGACTTTGACAATAACTCCCAACGAAAAAAGTTCAATATATGTTTCTGTGCTGTTAAGATTATGAAAACCATGCATTTAACATAAAACATATATGATCACCTTAGGTACTACATCAGTTGCGATCAACTTTGCAGCAGCAATCATGACAGCATCTCTATTAGTCTCCTCAACATACTCTTTGTTCACGTCCTCATCTTCTGTCTCATCTGTGGCATACACATTGGAAGAATAATTTAAAGATCCAAAAATATAATAATAATAATAATACCGAAATGAGTACTCACAAGAAATAAAAGTGTAAATCATGCAATTAGTCTTCATTAAGGACTTTTAAAGATGCTATCAATATGTTTTCCATGCAGATGAATGATTCATCAGATAACCAGTTTTAAAAATAAAACATTTGGCACTTAAGAAGAAATAAAGAAGATAGTTACCTGAGATATTGAGCTGTTGTTCACAAAGTTTCCAAAACTTTTGAAGAACATGTGCATCTGGACAGTAACCTATTTTTTCAATCTTTGTTGAAGAAAAGTTTGTCATTCTAAACAGACACCACATCTCTGCAAGTATAGTACAAACCTGAGCCACAACAGATTCATTAGATCAAATTCGGGCATCCAAGAAATACTCGGTGCAAAATACACTGACAGAATTCTAGTAGTTGAAATTAATTTATCAAGGCAAAAAGTGCTCACTCTGCAAGCTAACTGATTTCCAAGTTTACTTCCTTCTTCAACTGTGGAAGAGGTATTAAGGAAGTACTCAAGTTCCTCAAATAAGGTATTGCGTTTCAGCAGTAGGGAAGACAATGATGCTTCAGAGACAGTTTCAGAATTTATAATTGAGTGCAGAGACCATGCTAAATGCAAATACATATTGAGAAGCAGGAAACCTACAACCTGGATGAATATGAGCATGTAGAATAACAGTAAGAAAAAGGGTAGAGAAAAAACAATGCATGATGCTTTTATCATAAGGTCATTTTACACACCTCTTCATCCAAGTTTCTACAATTATGGAGAATCATCACAATGTCCTCATACAAGCTTTCAATTGGTACAGCCTTTGACAACTGAAGCTCATATAACCTTTTCAAATTTACAAGAAGAGAATATTCGTCACCACCACCCTGCAGATTAATAGCATGTTACATTTTATTTAACTGGCCTTACAATCAATTAAAAATGGTCAAAATAAAGATTACCTCTACTCCTTTAATTGCAGATTTAAGCTTAGCAATAAGCTCATCTTCAACTTCCTGCAATTTATTACGGGCAAAATCTTGCAGCTCTCCTTGACTCTCAGTAGAACAAAACTTGAAAGATTTCACACAAGATCTCAGTGCATCCTTTTCACCATGTTTAAAAAATGCATCTTTAATGAGCTGAAGGACGGTTTTGAAATTCTGAAAAATCAAGCAAATTTGGCAACCACTTTAACCAAGTTAAAAATATCATCTAATAACTTGAATCTGCAAGCAATTTAGTCACCCACCTGCTCCTGTCTCTTCAGGGAATAAATCTCAAGATTCATATATACAATAATCTCAACTAGTGAAGGCACTTTTGCTTTGTCAGACATAAATTTACGTAGTAGAAGAGGATAGTTCTTCATCATGGCAATAGTTATGTCCCTTCTGTTGTTTTCAAGAACCTCCTGAAATTTGAAATTTACAATTTTTTAAGTGGCACAGAAAGAAATTCATTTTGTTGTGGAGAAAATTTACTGGTAAAGTGCACAAACAGATTGGTAAATTTCTATAAAGCATATTTAAGAGAGAATAAACAAAAGCATGGAATCACAACTAATGAAATTTCTTAGTGCATCCTTTTCACCATGTTTTTTTAACTCTTTGTGGATAAAAAACAATCATTGAGAATCAACTAAGTTATTTATGCATACAATATTCAGGTATGAATCATCATTCAAATTCAATGAAAAGACCTACTTCTACCTAATAATTGTTTCTTAAGACAAGGCCTACACTGCACTCACACATAGTCTAGATATTTTCTTCCATTTACAAATACTTTTGCCTATGAAAAAAAAAAGGTAACTAGAACCAAGAAAATGAAGAAATGTGTAACTCAAAATTCCATGAGAACAGAACAGAAGAAAAGCAATAAAGCTGAGGATTTACACACTTTTTGAGCTTTATTGTAATATTGCTTTCGATTATCAGATGCAGGAACAATTCTCTCTCCGACAGCCTTTCTGACAGATGCAAAAAGAAGTCTAATCAAGTTTGTTCCATCATCATCGTTAAGCTCAATCAGAGGGTTCTCATCCAAAAGTATGGAGATTATACACTTCCAGTCCTGCATGACAAGTACAGATTGGCATTTCAATTAGTAGAACACATCTTACATGAAGTAAAGATTAGTAGAATATCTAAGACCCATCTTCAATATTCTTAGTACTGTTATTTGATAATTATAAAACCACTGAATACAACAAATCAACAATTAACAATAACACGACTAAGATAAGTTGGACTGGGTTGAAACTTGAAAGTAAATCAAGCCCAACCGTCAAAGCTAAAAATGTTACCCAAACCAGCCCAAACCAGTTTTGAATAACAATCGTTCTAATTTAACATCATCTTTAATCAATTTAGACCAGACTGGTTCAGCTAAGTGGAAGTACACAGCCTCAAGTCCCATGCAACCTCAGTTCAAATAAGAATATTCTGCAGAACACTTCCAAGCTCCAACTGAATTTTTTAAACAGAAGCCATGGCCTGCCCACTGGCCAGGTTTTGTCACATTTCCTTTCACGTTTTCTTTCCCTCTCTTGGACCAAGTCATGTTTCTATCTTTCAGAGAGTTATAGCATACCTTCATGGCCTTCATGTACTCCCAAACATCATCAATAACGTAGATACTTAAAATTGGATCTGCTGAAAACTCCCTTAATATTTGCAGCATTCTGCCCAGATGAACCTCAGAGGAATCACTGTCATTGCCTGGAAAGAACATTGTTATAGCATGAGTGGTTTACGTGTCATGATTGTAGTTTAAACATGGTATAATACAAATAAGGAACAGAACCTTTTGAGCCAGATTGGGTGCTGTTAAATTTTTGCGCAATCAGGTGATCATACACTAATTCCCCAATGGCACGCCTAATTTCTGGAGGATCATCAATAAGCAAATCATACAAAGGACCCAAGTCATCATCAGGTAGAAGCTGATGTCTGCAGGTGACCACAAGATCCATTTCAGTGCCAAGCCTTAGCACAGACATTTAGATATTAACATAATTAAGCCTGGGAGAATCATAAGAGGCAGTTACCGAAGTAATTGTTTCACCAGTCCTATGGCACAAACAGCTACCGGAACATCAATATCATCAGCAAGCTCAATCATCCGGTTAGAAAATCTTTCAGAAAACAGACCAAGAGTTGGCACATTATCATCCACCTCATAAAGGTTTTGTAGTGCAAGAACAGCGGCTTTTCTTACACCAGCACTCTTTAGATGCAACAAGATGAAAAAGATAAAGTTAGGCTTGCGTCATGCATAAGCTGAAAATACACACACACAACTCAATAAAAAAAATTACTTTATCATTCAGTGTCCATCCAAGATACTTTAGGTATAGATCCTGCAAGAAGAATGAAGGATATGACAAAATCCACACACCAAGCGACTTTATGCATGACATTCGTATGGTTGGATCAATATCTCGGTACCGGTGCACAAACAACCTTCAAAAGCAACATATAAGATAGTTAAAACATGATAATTATTTTTCTATCTTCAACAATAATGCTGTCATAAGATCTTACCCAGTGAATATTTTGCGCATCATATCCTCTAGGTCAGTAATATTCGTATGAGTCATTGACAACCTTTTGTTTAATGACTCCACACGAGGCCCGTCAATCCGTTTCTTCTTTTCAGCATTCAACTGTCTCTGAGTAGTTTCTCGCTGTGTACCAAGCATTTTTGCAACAGATATAAGGGATGTTACAAGTTGGAGACCCATCAATGAAGCAACTTGACGGTAAACTCTTGGAGGAGTGCTGTGTAATGTTTACACCAGGTCAATTAAATTAAAATAAGTAACTTGTAAAATTAATTAAAATTACAGAACATTATAAGGGTTTAGTACTAACCATGAGAGAGCAATTATATAGTCCATGCACTTGTCAAACAAAACCTTATCAAACAATGGTCCATTCTGGCACTCAACAATTAAATTGTCCCAAAATGAAACAAGGTTATCCTTAAAGTTCTTGAATTCCTTCTTTTTTGAACTTTGATAATCTTCTACTTCCCCCTAAGATTCCAGAGTTAAGCCAACACTTCAAGCACAACAACTTGATGCACAAGATGCATGAAGGCTAGACAGCCTAAGATATTAATTTTCACATAAGAATTTAATAAAGGAGCATTAAAGTGATGGTTGTGACAAGGAAACGAGATAACGTATGAATGCAGGAGTTCAGGATACTCTTCTAGCCAGATTCACCAGAGCAACCACAACATCATCGACATCAATCTCATCCAGTGACTCTCCACGGATATAATACTTAGCTCCGCATGCCTAGACAAGTATATGTTGTGAGTTACAGCTTCAAAAGTAGAACTTCAATATACAGTTGGCGAACCACAAGTTTGTATTTATGATTCAAAATTCTCATATTACCTCAAATAACATTGTTAAGAGTTCGGCCATTGCAGGTTTTGCATCCTTTTCATATTGCTCAACCCAAAGCTTCACCACTTGAGGAATAAGTTTTCCATTACCTTTGATAGCTTCTGCGGAAGTTTAAATAACAACATTAGCTCCATGTATTAATATTCATAAAAAAAAAAAAAAAGGTCCTAGATGAGGCTCTTGATGACATACACATAACAAAGATGAATTAAGTAAAACACTAAAACCCACAGGCAAATATTTAGAGTCATCTTTAACACCAAGGGTCACATAAGTTAGATTTGTTCCAACAAATCCAATTCCTATTTTCTCATTTATTATACAGTATTAGTGTATTACGAAGTGATATCAATGTAATTTGAATTTAAAAATCTCTCCTAGTTTGAACACGTGTTATCATATCATGAGGTCGTAAGATTATATCCAAAGCAGTTATAATCCACAAATTTATATGATTTTCTAGATACTAATGCAAACATCCATATTCTCAATATTAATTACAAACGACAATTATATAATTAACAAAATTCAACCAAAAAAGATAACCACTATTAATATAATAAACAAAACAGCAAGTCACAAGTAGAGCAGCTGATGCAAATTAAGTTGATCTCCCTTCACAATTAGCCATTACTCGAGTCAGTAATCACCATTGTTATAGCTTACAACACACTTGTGACCAAGTCTCTACTCAAAATTCAACGCCATTTTCAAAATCAAAGCTGTCTATATACGCATGTACGAGAGTATGCAAATCAAATGATTCTAGACCGTAGGATTTTAGTTACTTTACCGATCAAGCTTAGTTCGGTTTTCTGCTCGTAGGCAGCGGTCCCTTCCGTGGCACGACTGCGCTTAGTTCTAGGACGAATTTCTTCAAAGTCGTCAGGTGAACCCTCGCGGTCCACCAGGTTGGGGCTCTGGTCACTCGCATCGCTGGTCCGGTCCTGGTCATCTCTATTAGCACTACTTTTAGTTACCTTCCTTTTCTGCACAACATCCAAACAAGTCAACAGTGTGTACAGAACAGTCAGAAAAAAGTGAGAGAGAGTGAAATTCAAGACTAACCGGACGTCGATTTGCGGTCTCAGGTAGGTCCTCTTCCATGACCTAGGGTTTGCGAAGCCAGAGAATTTGAAGTGAAATTCTACAGAGAAGAAGCAGAGAAGCGAAAATTGATTTTTGCCCTAGATTTGCAAAAATTGATGAGAAATAAGAAATCTCCCGCCAAATGAAAATTGTGGGTTTTATGGGCTCGCTTGATGGTGGGTGATTAAGCGTTTAGTAGAATTTAAGCGTAGTGTATCGATGTACTGGATCCTCTCTACCTAATACGTCAAAGTTCAAATGGAGATGAAGTTGACTGACGACGTGGTTTTGACGGGTCTTCATTTTTCAACGCTCTTCTCTGTTAGCGTCTTAGCGAAGATTTGCTGTTTGCATCCTTAATTTATTTTTATTTTAATAATAATATAACGGACTAATTGCACAGACGTCCCCTGAGTTTAGGCATAATTGCATGTATATGGAATTTTTACCCATAATTGCACAAACATCCCCTATAATTAGTTGACTTCGTTAAATCTAACCATTGACCACAATTTTAACCAAAAAATGACTAAAGTGCCCCTAGTTACCTATTTTATAATTAATTATATATATACTCTTTTTTTTTTGACAATTTATATATATACTTAAAAAAATAATTATATATATATATATATATATATATATATTTTTAAAAAATAATTATATATATACTTAAAAATAATAATTATATATAATACTTAATTTATTTATTTAAAAAAATGGATTATAAAAATGTAAAAAATGGATTAAAAAATGGATTATAAAAATTGTTAAATAAATAAATTAAGTATTGTATAAAATTATTATTTTAAGTATATATATAAATTGTCAAAAAAAAATAAAGTATATATATAATTAATAATAAAATAGGTAACTAGGGGCACTTTAGTTATTTTTTGGTTAAAATTGTGGTCAATGGTTAGATTTAACGAAGTTAACTAATTACAGGGGATGTTTATGCAATTATAGATAATAATTCCATATACATGCAATTATACCTAAACTCAGGGGACGTTTGTGCAATTAGTCCTAATATAACCTATAACCTATAACCGAACCGTTAAGAATCTATCAGAACCCATTAAGATTAAATATTATAATAGTGGCTCAAAAATCTACCCCTACAAGTCCACAATTATCCTGGAAAACTCTCAGCATGCATATAGTTAAATTAACATTACCACAAATGTATAAGGGGATATACATATCGTTTGAGCTAAGAGTCAATGAGAGGATCAATTTTTTTTTTTTTTTTTTTTTTTTTTTTGGTGAACTTAGTTTGAATTTCTAAGATGTTTACAAAATGATAAAGTAGTCTTAAAAAGTTTGAACATTGAGTTTTGTCTCCCATCGAGGAAGTAAATATAGGCTACGGTGAAAATATTTTGGTTATGTTAAGAAAGTGTATATATGTATATATTCGGTAAATAACAGAAACATTGTCAATATCTTTAAAATATCAAAGATATAATGGTATTTTTGATATTTCATATTGGTCCTCCAAAATAAGAAAAATATCAAAGATATTTCGTTCAAAGTATTAGTTGCTTAAATTTCTCATATGCATATATGTTCGAATAATAAAATGGGTCGAGCTAAATCAAATTAAATTTGTGATCTAAAATGTTGACTTTAACATCTCAACCGTTTATGTGTTTTTAATCTAATGGTTGAGATTTGAATGCATTTACAACTCTAGGGGTCGTTTGTTTTTTTCCACTTAAAACTTAATGGGTCTGAATCATAATTATTAAGTTTTTATTTATTTATTTAAATGGTCAAACAATTTAAAAATATCAAAAAATAACTTAAAATAAAAAGTAAAAAATCATGACTTTTCACTTAATTGTAAATCATTGAATTGCATTAAATGCAATCCAAATTTTTTTCTTCGGATATTATCCCCCATATGGCCATTTATAACATATTTTCAATTTCATCATAATTATATATGGTATAGAAATCTTTATTTTAATATATTAATTATTTTAAATAGCTTTGAAAAAAAAAAAAAAAAAACCCTAATCACTTCTCATATCGGTATTTAATATCAATACTTTATTATGATATTAGGGTGATGTATTTATATATTATTTTTTACGTTTGGGAGAGCTTCTCAAGTAGATCTTTTTGCAGTTGATCTTTTAGAAGTAGATCTTTTAGAGGTAGAGCTTTAAATGAAAGTCGTTGGTCGTTTGGTTGTCAATTAAAAAAGAGCTTTTTTAATAATAGAATTACCAAAATACTCTAGTAAATATTAAATTATAGGGTTATATTGGAGATTTTAGTGTTATTAAAAAAACTCTAAAAGATATACTTGGAAAAGCTTTAAATTTGAGCTTCTTCAAGTAGACGTAAAACAGCTTTTTTAATCATCTAAAAGCTCTACTAAGTGACAACCAAACGATACAAAAAAATTAAAAAGAGCTTTTTTAATTAAATAAGCTCTTTAAGTCAGTAGACAAGCTCTCTCAAACGGACACTTAGAGTGTTTTGTGTGAGTTTTCTTACTGCCCCTTTTATGTTTTGAAAAAAAAAAAAAAAAAAACTTTCTTTCTTAGTAAAAATGAAGTTTGTTTGTAATAAAAGAAGAAGATCATGATCATATGTGTTCTATATAATTATTATTTTTGAATTGTTTTTATTCCATATTATATGTATAATTGTTTAACATGGGTATAAATGTAAAATTACTTATTTTCAGACAATTTTACTTTTAAAAAACAAATGTGTTAACAATACATTCAGATGTGAGAAAAAAAAAAAATGTCATTCAAGTTCAGATTTCAATCCTTATTCAGTCTTTAGAAAAATTTAGGACTGTTAAGTCTTCAGACAAAAAAACAAACGACCCCTTAGATTAAAAGCACTTGAGTGGTTGAGATGTTGAAGTCAAAATTTTAAATCACAAATTTAAGTTAGTTTAACCTAACCCTAATAAAATACAATTAAGTAGATTTTTTTGAATTACTGGGATTTTCTAAATACAAATTATGACAAATAATTTGTGAACTAAATAAAAATTATACTTTAATAATGTAATTTAAAAAAGAACACGATTTGGTATAATCTCTTGATCCCCTTTTATCTTTAGAACAAATGAGCTTGGGCTGAGTTGAAAATTATTGAACTACCCTTTTGTAAAAGGTCAACTCACAAGTCACAACAATGGCCAACCACTTTTACTTCGGCTACATGAATGGTAAGTTATTATAATGCTACAATGATATCAAATTCTAAATTAAATACAAAGATAAAAATTTTTATTTTTTTAATAAAAAAATATAAAAAAAAAACTAATTTCCGTTTATCGAGACATGTTTCTTTATTGAATAATGTTATATTGTAAAGAAAAATTAATACATATAAAAAAAAATAATAAAAAAAAAAAAAAAAAAAAAAAACTCAATCGATATGACATTTGAGTTGTTTTTTTTTTTTTTTTTTTGAATATACAACAACAACTGTCGGAACCGATGAGATTAGGCTCTACTAGCGCAGTCCGGACTACAGCTCCCACAGGGAAGGAGAGAGCACCCACAATAGGTGGGACAACAACCACCCTTGGGATTAATGGCCAAGGGGGACAAATAATATATATAAATATATATACATGCACACAATGGTGTTGAACCGTGGTGGTGAAGGCTCCCAAGGGAGGGTTCAACCACATTGGCAAGAGGCACAAGTGTTATGACACTTGAGTTGTTAATAAATTCAATAACACATCACCTCCCTCATCATCTCACGATTTACAAGTGGTGTTAACAACTCACATATTTGTTTTGATTAACCTAGCATTACTCATGAAGAACACTTAAATGTCCAGCAACAAAGCCAACAACTATGACCATGTTTCAATAAATGAAAAATTAGTATCGGAAAATGTAACAGCAGAAAGCAGGCTTCAATGCTTCACCACCTAAGGCACTTCAAGTAGGGAAAAGAAAAGTGGTTTAAGCCATATAATTCAAGGCCAGTGGTTCCATATGCATTCTTTTATAAAACACATTTTAACTATAAACAGTGTAGTTTCAGCTAAACATAAATATTGCAAAGCCATTGGTTCCAGATGCATTCTTTTATAAAACACATTTTAGCTATAAACAGTGTAGTTTAAGCTAAACATAAATATTTGGGAGGAACTGATTAATATGACAAGTTAATTTAAGGTACAATGTCAAACTGCTGCTGCATATAGCCTTTTTGTAACCTCATCGAGACTTGGGGCCCCTCCCTGTGATCCTGCATGCATTAAACAGTAGATTTGTTGTGAAATCATGCCGTATCAGCCAGTGAGTTAATAAGGAGTTTATAACCTTCCGGTACTGGTATCTGTGTCTACACACACTGTGTCAATGCAGGGATATCAGAATTAGGGATGGGCGTGGGGGGCCCAATGGGGCGGGGGAGGGTACCCCCACCCCTACCCCCATTCCACAAATCTCCCCCCACCACCTCCCCCAAAATCCATTTAGGGGGACCAGTGGGGGGGACGTTTTGGGGGGAGGTTCCCCCACCCCCACCTCCACCTCCACCTCCACCTCCAAAACCCATTTCCCCCATTTCATTTCTTTTTCAATTCTAAATTTCAAATTTTCAATCCGAAAAATAATAAAAACATAATAAAAATGCAATACAAAATCCAAAATACAATACAAACTAATTGCATAATACAATATGTTCTTGGCAATCCAAAATACAGTAAAAAATAATTGCAAAATACAATCTGTTCTTGTCAATCCAAAATACAATACAAGGCACAAAATTTAGGCAATAATCTCAAGTAGTTAAATTCCAAACAAACTTCACATATCTTGTAAATCATCAACAACATTCGATGCCTACAACATTCAAAAAAAGTGTATTACTACATTATTTAAGACTTTCAAAAAAATTAATATTTATGTAATCAAATGTACAATTTGATTACCTCAGTAATGTCACTCTCTTCTTCATCAAGATATATGTCATCAACACCTTCAACGATATTACCTAAGAAAAAATAAAAGAAAATTTATAGATACTAATGCTAATATGTTATACAAATGAAACAAGTACATAAAATAATTATTTACTGTTTTACATACCTCTTTTTCCAGCCCATAGGCAATTTTGAGTGCACATTGTAGCTTCCACAGTTGTTGGAAGAAGTCTATTTCGATGTGGACTCACAATTCTACAACTAGTACTAAATAAGGACTCCGAAGCAACCATTGAAATTGGAATAGCTAATATGTCTCTAGCAATCTCAGACATGATAGGATATTTAATCCCATTTGTTTTCCACCAACCCAACACATCAAAGTCATGAGTCCCACCCCCAGGTAAAGTTTTTTCTTCCAAATAAGAATCAAATTCAGATTTATCATTCCCACTACTAGCTTCGATGTTCCATGAAAAAAAAAAAAAAAGCATCTAGTGACTCTGTCTCACCTCCAAAATTAACATGATTTGACCTAGAAACACCACTAGTATTTGCATGAGAAATTTGTGGCACAAATCTTGATTTATAATCTTGAAATATATCTTCACAAAGTTTGCGAACATTTGCAACCTCTGCCATAGCTTTCTCTTCTCCATAAATGAGAGGAAAGAAAAACTCAAGGAGTTTTAATTTAAACCTTGGATCCAAAAGGCTTGTAATAGCCATTACTCCATGTACATCTTTCCAATATTGATCAAACTTTGCAATCATATTTGATGACATGCTACTTATCTCAACATAACTAGAAGTAAGTCATTTTCTCAGTGATAACTTAATTTCACAAATTTTGGGAAAAAAAAAAAGATTACTTATGGGATATTTTGTTCCAGAAAACATTTCCGTCACATTATAAAAAAATTTCAATCTATCACACATTTTTTTTGCCAAATCCCAATCATTATCTTCTAGCAAACTCTTATATTGAGGCTCACGTTGTTTTAAACGATAAAACACATATTTGTAATTCAAAGAAACACTAAGCATCAAATAAGTTGAATTCCATTGAGTTTTGCAACCTAGAACTAACCTTTTATCATAACCTAGTTTCAATTGTCTTGCCGCCTCCTCAAATTTCTCAATTCTTTTCGGTGTTGCTGTCCAAAAAGCAACACTATCACGAATCCTTTCAACCCCAAATTCAATGACTTCTAACCCACTTTTCACAATCAAATTTAGAATATGTGCAGCACATCGCATGTGAAATAATTGTCCACACATGATCAATGAATTCAGAGTAAATTTATCCAACAAAATGTCAATCATGCAATTATTGGTAGAACAATTATCAAGAGTCAAAGTTGATATCTTCCTATCAATATTCCAATCTAGCATACAATCCATTAATGCATTCGAAAGGTTTTCAGCAGTGTGAGGGCATGGCACATACAAAAACCTAATAAAACAATTATAGATAAATTAAAATTTAATATAAAATTCTATTGAAAGACTAAAACACAATATATAAAAATTAAGTAAAATGAAAAGTTCTAATTACCTCAACAACCAACTTTGTAAATGCCATGACTCATCGATGAAGTGCGCCGTGACAGTCATGTAGCCCTTTTTTTGGTTGGTAGCAGTCCACATATCTAAAGTGATTACAACCCTAATCGGAATATTTCCCAACAAGCCCATTACCTTAGCCTTTTCTTCCTCGTACATCTTTAAAATATCACCCCTAATAGTTCTCCTAGATACAGACTTAAATAATGGCTGGAGTGACCTACAAAAATCTCTAAAACCCTCATGCACAACCATACTAAGAGGATAGTCATGCATAACAATCATCCTAGCAAGCTCACTCCTAGACAAATTATTGTCAAAATGTTGAGCTGCTAAGGTTAGGCAAGAAGTAGAACTACTCATCCCATTCCCATTATTATTTGACTTTTTTCCTATCAACCAATTATGATAGAAATCAAGTCTTTTTTGCCCAAACCACATCTTACATATTTTAATATGTTCATGTAAATTCTTTGTCCCACTGTTTGCAGAAAATGGTTTTTTACAATAGTTGCAAATAGCCAGTTTCTTTGCTGTTGACTCATCTAAAACAAAATGTTCCAAAACTGCTGATCTAAATTTTCTTTTTGATTCTCTAGATTGAACACTAGATTGATCAGGAATTTCTATAGTATTTGAATCAATTTGTTAAGGTTCAACATCTTCTGGTTGAGAAGACATTTTGCCTATAAAAACAATAAATCAAGAGAAATAAAAGAAAAATGAATATTTATTCAACATTCAACAGAAAAAAAAATATGCATATATACGAGAAGAAACAAGTAGATCAGAGAAAATAAGTAAACAACATTGTGGTAGCAGTCAAAAAAAGAAATGAAAAGAAAAGAACACTGTCAAAAAAGTAAAAGAAAAGAAGAAAAAAGTAGATCGGAGAAAATAAGTAAACAACATTGTGGTAGAAGTCAAAAAAAAAAAAGAAAACAATAAAACAATAGATCGGAGACAGAGACTCACCGTGGTAGCAGACTAGCAGTAAACCGGATCACAACGAGGTAGTAGTCGGAGGTGGAGAAGATGGAGACTAGGAGAACTGGAGAAGGGAGTTAGGGACTTGTGTTGTGCGGCTAGGGTTTTGCAAAGAAAACTTGTGAGTTGTGAGTGTTGTCTACTATCTAGTTGACTTGAGTTGAGACTTGAGAGACGGTGGGTTGAGTTAGAGACTTCAGAGACTTGAGTATTTGAGTTGAGTCACTTTGGTTTGGGTAGTTGGTTGGGTTGAGTTAGAGATAGTGCCCTAGTTTAAATTTACTAGGGTTAATGACTTGAGTTTAGATTTACTAGTACTACTAACCACTAACTAGTGAGTAGTGAGTCAGTGACTCATGTAGTCATGTTAATTTCAATAATTTAATATTATAATTTATAATTTTTTTTAATTGTTAAAATTTTTATATAAAAATAAAAATAAAAATTATATATATATATATATGTTATTTTGGGGGCCCCAATGGGGTTTTGGGTTTTGGGTAGGGGTGTGCAGCGGATCGAATCCAATGGATTTGCCATGATCCAAGATCCGATTCGATCCGATTGGATCGAAGAAATTACAATCCGATCCGATCCAATCCAATCCGATATGATCCGATGGATCGAATTAATATAAAGTCATTCGTAATACATAAAAGTTATAATATGAAATAAATAAAATCAAATAAAGTATTCAAACCTTACTAATTAATTCAAATAAAATTAACATTAAAAAAATACATGACATAACTTGTAAACTTTATATAATTCAAAAAGTTTAGAAACATTATACATCAACTCCAAATGTAAACTTAATAAGCCGTGATATTGATGAAGAAGAATAGAAGAAAAGAAGATGGTGGATTGTTGGCCGTAGAGAAATTGAGAAAGAAAACCCAAAATAGTAACATTAAAAATTGTATTTGGTTGGACCTTTACATTAGAAAGTAGTGGATAAAATAAATTACCCAATATAAAAATTAGGCCTAATAGTTTAAGCGGATTGGCGGATTCAGCGGATTTCCAAAAATAAATCCAAGATCCGATCCGATCCGATCCGATCCGATCCAATCCAATCCAATCCAATCCAATGGATTTTAGAATTTAAGATCCAATCCAATCCCATCACCTCTATGGATCCGATCCGATCCGATCCAATGGATTGGATTGGATTCTGCACACCCCTAGTTTTTGGGGAGGTACCCCCACCACCTCCCCCAAAATATGTTTGGGGGCAAACTTTGCCCCCAAAACCCCATGGGGGGATGGGGCCCCATGGGGAAACATCCATCCCTAATCAGAATTGAGGTCAAGAAACCTTGCTAGAAAAAGCAGCAAATGAAAATCAGAAATCCGCTTGACTAGTGGAAGACTATGTGCTTTGTCCAGATGATTCTTCAAAGCCCTCATTGTCACTGGGGTAATCAGGTTCTCAATTGGAAAGGTTGATGAAAGAGGGTCTTGTATCAAAATAAAAGTTTTACATAAGAGCCAAAGCAATAAAGCAAAAAAGAAGTTTTGTATGATCTAGTAACCAATCAAATTGACAAGTAAATCCCAAACACTAAATGCTTCACAAACCAACGAAAGACAAACAAAAAAAATATCCTCGACGTTGTAGTGATTTTACCGTTTTACTCTAAATGCATGTGTCGAATCATTACTAAATCTCAACTCTGATATGAAACAATAACCATAAAATAACCAGTTCCATCTTTACAAAATCCCATATCTACAAACCATTTTCAAACATATAACTAAACACCAAAGCAAGAGCAGGCTATAGAAAACTATATAAATTTATTAAGCCAAACCTCAAGTTAGTCTCTCCCTCCTCCTCTTCCTCTCTATATTCTCAATTTAAATGCAACATACACTTTGTAAATCAATTTTTGCCAAATAAATACTACTGTGTTATCATATATTTAATAGGAATGATAAATGATCTCCCGTTATTATTTATCCTGTTATAAGCCATCATATTCTTCTATAGTAATTGCTCCATGAAGCACTCCCGAATAAGCTCTGAGTTCCAAGAGCCAAAGGCATTCTTTAGTACCTCATGGTTGTCGTTTCATCAAGCACAAGGGAGGAAACAACTCTTAAAGTCGATGGCCTAGGGATCCAGCGATCCTTGTAGATATGCACTGAGGCTCCATTGCCAATACGCCAACGACCACCAGCCTCAAGCAAGTCACACCCACATACAAATCTTTTCCAGAGAAAAGAGCTAGATGATTTACACTCAACCTGCAAAAGAGAGTTGTCAGGAAAATAACAATGTTTCAGAACTTTGGCTGCCAAGGTATCGAGGTGGCAAATGAGCCTCTAACATTGTTTAGTCAACAAGGCTTTGTTGAAGATAGAAAGATCCTGAAAACCCAAGCCCCTGACATCTTTTTTGCGACATAGCTTCTTCTAGGAGCCCCAGTGGATTTTCCTCTAATCTTCTTATGATCCCCACCACCGGGCACTCAATCTGTAGAGATTGTCAACTAAGGCTTATGGTAATCTAAATAATGACATGGGATATGTCGGGATTGACTGCACAACTACTTTAAACAAAACTTATTTGCCACCTACAGAAAAAAGTTTATTCTGCCATCCTTTTATTCTGTTCTAGACCCGATCCCTGATACTTCTAAAAATCTTTTTTTTTTTTTTTTGTTATTTCTCGTAAAGCTAGGTAATCTAAAGTAGCGTTCATGGCAAGCCACCGGTTTGACCCCTACAATCTAGGCAAGAAACTTCGCTCTCCAACTAGACACACCTTTACTAACATATAACAAAGATTTTTTGAAATTAATGAGCTGGCTCGAAGCAGAGGTATAAAGCTCAAGACTTTGTTTTATGGCATATGGATATCTGTGCTACGAACACATAAATTTTACTTAAACTTTTTATTTGTTGTTACGGGTTTTTTCTCACATTGATTGGAGTAAAGATTAATTTATGGTATAAATAAACAAATGTTTTAACCCCAAAATGATTCTTTTAAAGACAAAATTGTGAGATTCGGTGGTCCAAGTGGACAAACAGCTATCATATATGATAAGGGATCATGATCCTCTGCTGAACTCCAGATCTAGTGACACATGGCATTAAAAAAATTAATGGTCCTAATTAAATTTATTTATTTTTTTCCAAATTCAAAACGACAATGTTTTACAAACTTCCTCCTCTCCGAATCATAGAGTTTTTTTTTTTTCTTTCTTCCCTCTGTCACCCCTAGATTTCTCTCAAGAATGAAGTCCAACAGAGGTAACAAACTTTTTCTATTTATTCCTCTCATATAATTTCGATTTCAAACTAAAAACCCAAAAAAGTTTGTTGGTGAAAGAGAGAGATGGACAGCGTGGGAGGTTCGCTTAGGCTTTCAATTATTTGCCAACAACGCCTATAATTCAATGAAATTGGGTTTTTTTTTTAGGCAATGAAACTAGGTTTGAACAACACCCAAAGATCTGTTTTTGGGTTTTCTGGATTTGTGAGTTTTTTTTTTTTTTTTTTTTTTTTTTTTTAAGTGATTTGAGAGATTTTGAGTTTTCTAGAACAACACCCATAATTTGATCTCTAGATTATTTGACAGAAGGTGCTCCTTATTTACAACCTAACCATTGAAAGCCAGGAAATATACATAGTCAATTAAGATTTCTCACAAATAAAAGAAGTTTGAGGTAGAAAGGGAAACCAAAAAGTTTGACTTTAGACTTTGAGATTTTGGAGAGGGGAAAGTGAGAGAGGAGAGAAACATTGAAGTGAGAGAGGTGTGAAACGACATCGTTTGAATTGTTTTAAATGGAAATAAAAAAAATAGTTAAATCTAGACCACTCATTTTTACTAATGCCAGATGTCACTAGATCTTAAAGAGCTCAACATAAGCTCAGTGGAGAAAATATCAGTAGAGGATCATGATCCTATGATAAGACCAAGATAGTAGTAGCATGATGGTTTCTATAATGTTATGATGGTGGAGTTCTTGGGCTCTTGGCTCTCAATGGGGGTTTATTACTTCATAAGAAGTTGGTTTTGGTAATAAAATTGGCCAAAGTTGATTTGAGTAATATGACATTTGGGTAAACTAAGATGATTATTTGTTTGGGGATGCTAGTTTCATTGTGGATGATATCAAAGCCTTTGCGTGAAGAGGTGAGTTCTTGGAAGTGTTAAGCAATTCCTCGCCAGGGAAACGGTTTGGTTCATACCCATGCCTCTGATATGTTTGAACTGAGAATAGGTGAAAGAAGGAGAATAAGAGAGTTTTAATAAGAGGAGATTAGTAGTATAATTTGTTATAGCTTTATTTAATTCAATCTAGGCCATGTATAGACCATACATTGCAGTTGAATTACACAACAACCTGACTAGAATCTAGATAACAATCATGCATAAATTAAGGAAATGTGGTACCAACCCATGCATACATCATGCACGTTTGGAAGAAATTGAAGGAACCATTATTTGCAACCAAAACAACCCTATAACTACTTCTAACTAATTCTTATGACCAAGTCACCATTCACCAACTTGCATGGACATGGACACATGCACCCAATTAATGGCCTTGAACATATAATTCCTCCCTCCATAAATCATCCTGGTCCGCAAGGATGAAGTTCGAGTACGTTTTGGCGAAATACCATTGATTCTCCCAGGTAACATCTTCACGAGGTGCACCAATCCATTTTACCAAGATTTCTATTTTCGGATGATACTTCCTTTTGTTACTAACATGTCGGTCCAAAACAGTTGGGTTGGGGAAGCAACGTCAAAACATCGGTCACCATTGGCAGTTGGGAAGAAGGAGGTGTTTCGGGCACCAAATGTTTTTTCAAGAGACTGACATGAAACACATTGTGGATTTAGGACCCAACCGATAAATCCAGTTTTTAAGCGACTAGTCCAACCTTGGCAAGAATCTTAAAAGGTACAAAAAATCATGACGCTAATTTTAGTGAATTGCGGAAGGCGATTGATTTCTGCCAGTAAGATTGTAATTTGAGATAGACATAATCGCCAATGTCAAATACGATTTCACAGCGATACTAGTCCATCTGAAATTTCATACGGTTGCGGGCAACAATCAAGTTTTTGTGTAAATCCCGAAAAATGGACTCACGAGTTCGAAGAATTTCATCAACTGCCTAGACCTTGGTAGTACTTGGAACATAAGAGAGCATTGTCGGCAGTGGCACTCTATATACAACTTCAAATGGTGACACTTTGGTGGAAGAATAGACAGCCGTGTTGTAGCTATACTCGGCCTACAAAATCCAATCGAACCATTTTTTTGGTTGCTCGTGAGTAAAACAATGAAGATATTGTTCTAAGGTCCTATTGATAACCTCTATTTTCCCATCCTTTTACGGATGATAGTTAAAGCTCATACAAAGTGTCGTTCCTTGTAATTGGAACCGAGTTTTCTAAAACGAGCTAATGAATACCCCGATCCTGATCGCTGACAATAGAGGTAGGTACACCATATAGCCTGATGATGTGGTTCAAGAAGGCTTTAGCTACAGTGATAGCCGTATACAGATGCTTCAAAGGAATAAAATGTGATAGCCGTATACAGATGCTCCAACGCTGACAATGCCACTCACGTGCCTTATGTCCAGAGATTCTACGAAACGGTAGCAGTGGATTATTTGAGAAGAGTTCAATTTATGGATATGTGGTGGTCTAAGAAGACCAGCTGATTAGGTCAGGAACGGTTTTTGGGTCGCTGTAATAAATTGAGAACGAAAAGGGGAGCTGGTTTTCTTTGCTAAAAGATTACGTTCCTCGATCAGTCTTGCCATGCTGATGGTATCTGACAAAGTTTTGGACTGCTTCACTTTCACATCCAAGCGAATATCATCTCTGAGACTAGTAATGAAACATCCGACCAAGAAATTCTCCGGAAGGGCATCGACACAGTGAGATGATTTCTCGAAGGCTACATGATAATCTGCGATAGTGGTGACTTGCCGAAGGTGGGTAAGGGTTCTAAAGGGGTCTTTATAGTCGGTTGAACCTAACCGGTTCAAAATGGCCTTTGTAAATCTTCAATACTCCCAAGTCAAGGGTTTTTTAAATTTGGTGAGTCATCTGTGCCATTGGAGAGCAATGCCATTTAAATGAAAGGAAGCCAACTGAACCCATTAGTGAGGGTTAAAATTATTGAATTCGAAATATTGCTCGGATTTGTATATCCACCCATTAGGATTATCGCCATTAAATTTGGGGAAAGAAAGCTTTAGTTGGGTGTGATTTTGATCAATAGGAATGGCGTTCTATTGAGTTTCGGTTTGGGTGGTGTTTCAGTTTTGGGAAGATTCTCCTTAAGTTAAAGGGTTGGTGTCTCTTTTGTCGGTGGGCTAGTTATATGTAACACGCAAAACTTGCAATTCTATGAGGACTGTCTGTAGGATCGAGTTAACTTGATCAAAGCTCGATTTGTGTCTCGTTAAAATCTCACTAACCTTGTTACAAAACTCAATGTTAGATTTGCCATGAGTATCCATGATCGGAACTGCGCTCTGATACCACCAATATATTTGAACTGAGAATGAGTTAAAGAAGGAGAATAAGACAGTTTTAAGAAAGGAAGATTAGTAGTATGATTCATTATAGTTTTATTTAATTCAATCTAAACCATTTATAGACCATACATTGCAGCTGAATTACACAACAACATAACTAGAGTCCAAATAACAATCATATGGAAATGAAGGAAATGTGGTACCAACTACCAACCCGTATACACATCATGCACGTTTGGACGAAATTGATGACACCATTATTTGCAACCAAAGCCTCCATATAACTACTTCTAACTAATTCTTCTAACCAAGTCACCATTCACCAACTTGCATAAACATGGACGCATGCACCCAATTGATGGCCTTGAACATATCAACCTCTTTGGCTTTCTCCTTTATAGAGGAGAAATGTTAGACAAATGCCCATCTATATTTTACTTATTTGTTTGGGATGCTAGTTTCATTATGTATGATATCATGGTCTTGTGGGAAGATGTGGGTTCTTGTAAGTGTCATGTGATTTCTCGTCAAAGAAATGTTTTGGCTCAAAACCTTGCCTCTTTAGCCTGCAATGTTGTATGAAAGTCCATCTAGACAAGGGCAGACCCATATTGAGACCAGATGGCAGGGGCAAAATTAAGGGGGGCATAGGGGCCATGCCTCCCAACCAATGAAATTGCTACATATATTTATTATACATAAATTATGTTATTATTGTATGTAGGCAGTAAATTATGATATTATTAGTATAAATTAATTAATAAATATCTTTCATATTTTATTGTCCATGAAATTGGGAGATAAAATCAATCTATTTTCCTTTCTTAATTTTAATTTCCAATGCAAAAAAAAAAAAAAAAAAAAAAAAAAAAAAAAAAAAAGAAACAAATTTCATTAAAATACTTATCTTATGTTGACACAATTCTTTACTCTAAATAGTTTGTTTATTAGTAATTATTCAATTTGACCTTTCACATTATCTTTATCACTCTTCAAGATTTTAGGTTGGGAATTTGTAAATTAATAAAAACAAATTATGTTTTTCACTTCAGCAATTTCATTCCTACCGTTGCAACTAAATTCTTTTTATTCTCTATCCAAATAATTCCATGTACTAGATTACAAAATAATAAATATTTTAGGTTATTAATATTATTTTGCTACATTTATTATGTAGTTTGTTATTTAAAAGTTTTTAACTTTAACTACTTAGATATCGTTTCCAACTATGTGTATTGTCAAGATGGGTTAAAAAATTAAATAGCACTTTTTTGAGGTGGTCTGGTGCAAATAGCACCACATTAATAAGTCTAGTTTAAATAGCACTAAAGTATGTGCTCGGACAAAAATACCCTCATATTAGGCATCAGATATCTTTCATCCCACTTTAATTTACTGTCCCCACCACATTGCTTTCATCTCGTTGACTGAAGGAAAGAGGAGAGAGAAGCAATAGCGACATCCACCAACGGTGACACTGCGAGGTCTTCGACGGCACCGGCGACAACAGCGACGACGTCGACGACACCGATGACATCCGCGACGACTTCGATGGTAGCTGCACGACTCCGGCGACACCTCCAACAGTTCCCTTCAATCACGGTTTGAGGTATGTTCATTTGGGTTTTGATTTCAAATTTGAAGTTGTTGATTATCAGAAATTAAACATTTATTGATTGATTTCCATTTAGTTTTTATTCTAAATGGATCCTCTATTTCTAGGGTGTTATTGTGGTTGAAGGTGTTATTTTTTTTTTAATCAAATTGTGCTGTAGAGTTTGGTGGTGGTCCCGTTTCTTGCTTTCTCTTATTTGTTTTTGTTGGTTGTGGTTGCTATCCTCTTCTTTCTGTTTTGATTTGGGGTTTCGTTCCCTGCTTTTGTTGTTTGTGTATCTGTTCTTGACGATTGGTTGTCGTCCTCTTGCCTTTGTGGCCTAATAAAATGCTGTTTTTTTTTTAAAAAAATGAACTAAAATTCGAATCACAAACAACCAATATGACAGAGCTGGAGTTTCAGTGGATTTACATTTATATTTACAGATCTATCAAGGCCTTCTTTTTCATCTTCTCAGACTTTAAAAACATATTGATCTACATCTAAAATTCCCTCTTTGCATTTTTTGTACATCAAAACTTTGTTCGTCTGTTTGGAGAAGGTTTAATTTCAATTTTGATTTCAATTTAGTTTATATTTTTTGGGTTTCAATTTTGTTTTGGGACTTATATCATACTTTTTAAGACTTTTTGTGGTATATTCAGGACTTATTTTAGTATTGTCAAGATTTATTTATATATATTCAGGACTTATTTAAGGATTGCCAAGACTTATTTAGCATATATAGCAGAGTTATTGATAGAGTTGATGATATCTTTTTTTCAATACAACTGTTTGTTTATTGATAGAGTTATTGATAGAGTTACATATGTTTGTTTATTGTGAACAATACACATAGAAGGAAAAATGAAATAAAGAGTTACATATGTTTGTTGAAGGAGCAAAACCTTCTAGATAAGCCTCCCACAAGTTGTTCGAATTGCTTCATCTTATGGAACTTGCCTAACTTGTCCTTAATCCTAGAAACCTCTCGAGGGTTCATTATCGCATGCATTAATGTAATTAGGGTGGTTGGACCTCTTTTTCTTGCGGTGACCAGATCTACATCAAGGTTGGCAGGGCTGTTTAGTTTGCTAGGTTGTGGAATTTCCATATGATTTGTCTATATGAAAATTGGACTAGTTATCACAAGGTTGCAAGGGGGCCTTCTTTTAACACTAAATGTTGACATTTAAAATTGGAGCCTAATTTGGAAATCTGTTTCCAAACTACAAGGATTGAGTCTGCAACAGCATAGCGAAAGCTATCGTGAAAGGTGACCACAATGTTGCCAACGTGACATTCGTTAATGCTCAAGCTGAAATTATATTTGAGTTGGGGAAAAATAGTGCTCAGTAATTAATTAGCCGAAAAAAATAATTGTATACTTCTTTGTTGAATTTCATGCTGTATTTATACTAGTTTTCTGCTGGTGGTGGTGGATGAGTAAATGTCGAGCTCAATCTCCATGTTTTCATTCATCATAGTGGATAAATGATTTGTGTGTACATAATTTCCATGTCTCCATTATTTATCGTGGATGAATAACTTGTCGAGCATAATTTCCACCTCTCCATTACTTAGTTATGCATACTTGCCTTTTGATAGTTTCCACACATTCTCTATTTCGTCACGTGACGTTACGTTAGGAGTTGTCAATTTAATATCTTATCGATTCATCACTTACAAGCAACAATCTACCTATTAAATAACTCTTTCTTTTGACGTAATAAACGTTAGACTTTTCGACATTGATGCAGCATATCGACTCTTTGACCGAATCGACTTTCCAAATTTTGGTAAATCAACGGTTACCAATTAAGTCTAACGACGGTGAACAAAAATCAGGGATGTTTATGTTTTAAAATCACAAGTTACCGCCTCATGTTTATTTATTTAACATATGTTTTGTTGGTACTTTAATATTTTAATAATTATCGAGACTTATATCATTATATTCGAGACTTATTTTATACTTTCGAGACTAAACATATATATTCGAGACTTGATATCTAATATTCGAGACTTATTGTTATATATACATTTAAACCCAGTTGAAAACTTATGCTGATATTTATGCTTTATAACTGATTAATGTCTTTTTATTTAAAGCTTCTATCAAATTCTCACAAATTTTATTCATTTGGGTTTAGTGTTTGATTCCTTATTTGCATTTAATTTTGGGTTTCTGTGGGTTGAAATCTGTGGTTTAGTGGAGCTTATTTGTGTTAATTTTGAGAATAAATGGTGATCAGAGCATTTGACAGATGGGATTCAAATTAGGAAAAGTCTGGATTCTCCCGAGTGTGTATTAGTGTGGCATTGATTCAATCAAGTAGTCAACTTTAAAGTTTAAAAATGCCGTGAGTGAAGAAAATGCATGATTTTTGTTAGTTTTGGGACTTATCATACGTTTCGAGACTTATTCAGGAATAATCGGTACTTATTTCAGTATAATCGAGACTTATTAATATGTATTCGAGACTTAATCATATTTATTTGACACTTATTCATTTGTATTCAAGATTTACAGGTGTATATTCGAGACTTAATTGTTTCTGTTCGATACTTATTGTGTGATGTGTATATGTTTTGTTTGCAGATGGTGAATCTGAAGAGGCTACTGAAAGCTTCTGAGGCGGATTGGAATAATGGAACAATTACTCGCCACAATCATATCGAAATTTTGCAAGTAATAGACGATGTACTTACCGGCATAGATGACAGGGGGGGTCCAAAAGCAAAGGTTCATGGACTCATGTTTTGGACATTTCTTACATATGCATCGAACCATGCAGTTTTCTGGGGCAATTGTGTATCGCTTGCTTTTGCGGGAGATACATCACAATGGCAGCCCAGATGAGATGCGATTCTTGTTGGGAAACACGGATGTCCGATTTTTAAAAATCGAATTTTGTCTAATAACAGGGTTGAAGTTTGGAGTCGTGCCTGACACGACGGAGTATTCCGAGGTGGAGAATGGAATACACAAAAGGTATTTTGGTGGTCGGGATGAAATCAGGTTTGAGGAATTGAAGGTAAGGGTACAACAAGGTGGATGGACAGAACAGTTTGACGTTGTCAAGCTCTGTCTCTTGTTATTGCTTCATTTGTTTTTGATCGGAGGGGACTGACGACACGTCGTTGCGATGTCGGTCAAAAGATGAACATTTAAGTTCGACCTCGCTAGCGCGCGAGTCACAAAGACTAGCACAGCGGCAAGTGAGGGTATCGTTCCGCAGGGAGGTGGGATCCGTCGACCGTTACCGGTTCTAGCTATTATTACAACACTCCGAGAGAACTCGTGTGTTTCGGTTGTGGAAAAGTGAATAATAATGTAAATAAATAAATAAACTAACTACCATAATATATACATGGATAGGATGGAATGGAGAGATGGCATGAAATGTGGTGTACACTAGGGCAATGACTCAACCATAACAATCCTCATAATTAAGCTCTAGACTCACTTAGTCCCTCAATATGCAAGTATATAATAGGTTCGTGTCCCCTTAATTGATCTCTAATCTCTCTCGAGTCTTAGAAATCACATCGACACATACAAAGTACACATGAATTCATTAATTACCGTGGCACACACACAAGAGCCCTGTACGCCAGCCTAGTGTATCTCTCACTGTCTGGTCATATACAGTGGTTATTTCATTGGGCATGTAATGCGCAACCGCGTGGGCCATACTACAGCCAATAATTCATTCACAATGGCTAACCAAATACGGGATGGCAACCAAGTGAAAGCATTAAGAATACGAGATACCCATACAACACGTATGTTATATGCTCGTGTCCCCTTAATTAATCTCTAATCTCTAATCTCTCTCAATGTCTTAAAGATTACATCCATGCATAAATGCTTGGATTCATTAAGGACTGTGGGACACACACACGAGCTCTACACGCCAGCCTAGTGTATCTCTCACTGTCTGGTCAAATGTAGAGGATATCACGCTGGACATGTTAATGTGAACCACGCAATATATAACACATAGCCTAAATATCATCCACAAGGTGGCTAACCGAGTGAAAGCATTAAGCAATGAAATATCCATATAACTACACAAGCACAAGAGGAATTCAGTTTGTCTTTACTCTAGATACGGATTCGGTTTTATCAATCTCCCTAGGATGGCTAAAAATGGAAACAAGCTTACCAAACAACAATGTGCAATAAGTTGATTACTATTCATTAAGACCATTCAATCTAGGTTAAAGGTTCATCCTCTTAATTTGGGAATTATCCCTAAATCAATTTATTACCCAATCCGGACAAGGAAGGGCAATTGTGTCTTAAAAAGACCCATTAAGCACAAGGATTTGAACCAAGGCCAATTTAGCAACTAACTTGCCTGAACTGAAACCTTTCCCACTCTTTGGAGCTAAATCTCTAACACTCCAATTACTATAAACATGGCATTTTGGTCATCCATCAATCAATCAACAATCATGGGAAGTTAAATTACACTACTCCTACATTAAATTACTCTACTCCTAATCCCAATCATGGACACATATCAATTTCGGACCTCTACACACATGGATATTGCAATTAGAGCTTAATACATGAAATTAACAAAGAGTGAAACAAAACCCAACCAAATTTAAGCACAAACAACATATATTGCACAAGTGTAGGTTTACAAAATCCCCAAATTGGTGGTTACACAATTAAGAAAACAAGAAATACAAAGAGAATGAGAAAAAGGAGATACAACCCTTGAAGAAATTCCTCCAAGAGCTCATTTCCATGCTTGGCTCGAAATTGGTCAAAAACCCCTCCTATCTCCTTGCAATCTACTCTCAATTGGATATTATCATTGATTATATTTCTTTAGGTTTGTGATTGTTGTTTGTATTTCTTATTTCATTTATGAACAACTTTAGATGTATGCGGATCCAGAAATCACCCCTACCAATCAGGAGACTGCTCAGTGGTACTATGATGGGCTTCAAAACGTGGATGATTTGTACCCGGCTCCCGGTTCATTAGATAATATGCCAGATGAGTACGAAGACGGACGTAGCACTACACCTCCACAGTCTAGACCCACCAACGCTGCTGGGCCTAGTGGGGCTGCTACACCTACACCTACCACGAGTGTAGCTGACATCCCTACCCCTCCTCATCGACGTTTCAGAGCAGGTACGATAGGGGGGGGGGGGGGGGGGGGGGGGGGGGACTAGACCATGCAGCGCCTAGGTCACAGCATTCAAATACTGTTCGAGAGGTACATATTTGTATAAATATATATATATATATATATATATTGTTTTTTGAATAATATTAGTAATGTAATTTACAATAGTAACTTCTTTTCATTCAATTCAGGGACCACTTAAAGTTCGTACTCAACGACATGAATCAGTGATACAGTCATTCCAAAAGTTACGAAAGGAGTTTAAAGATTTCGAGTCACGGGTACAGGATAGGCTTGAGATTGTCTTGGATGAGCTTCGAGACAGCAACCGGCGTAGAGAGGAAGAACATGCCGAGTTGATGCGCATCTTTCGTTCATACAGGCACAATGATGACCAATCCCATACTCCTCTGGGTCACTCACTATCCATGTCCCAATATGCTCGGTCTTATCATCCATTGGATCCTCCAGTGGGCCTACAGAATAGTGCAGAGGTCCAGGATCCTCCAGTGGGGATACAAAATAGTCCAAATGTCCAGGATCCTCCATTGATGGCCCAGCAGACTTCTAAGGTCCTGTTTATCTCTGTTAACTATGTTTAATTTCTGGTATATTTATATGCTTGTATGTTTTGGGACTTATATCATACTTTTCGAGACTTAGTAAGGAATAGTCGGGACTTATTTAAGTATAATCGAGACTTATTTATATTTATTCGAGACTTATTTATTTATATATATGCTTGTATGTTTTGGGGCTTATATCATACTTTTCGAGACTTATTAAGGAATAGTCGGGACTTATTTAAGTATATTCGAGACTTATTTATTTATATTTAAGACTTAATTGTTTCTGTGAATTGTCAGGTCCAAGATCCTCCAGTGAATTGTAGACCAGTACGCTTGCGGAAACGGGGTTGGCAGCAGACTACTCCATATACTGACCCATGTAAGCCTAAGAGAGCTAAGTCGGCATCACATAAATTCAAGCCAGATGAAAAGGTTGATGCGGAAGTGTTAGCGGATTACGTAGCATTTAAGGAGGAACCAAATGGGAGATAATTATAAGTTACAAGTTTTTTACATATATGTATGAATTATTTATGCATTTTCTAACCGTTTCAATTTTTTTGCCAGACGCGATATAGACATACAACTCATAGTTGATGTCCCTTGTTCGTTCAATTTGAGTCCAACAACAGTATTTTGGAAGACACGGTATGAATTATACAAGTTCTTCATGATTGAAATTGTGAAGACCACATTATCTAACAATTATGTGTAGTTTCGTTTAATTGTCGTATATATCCATATTTTGTACAGCATTTGGACGCCTATTTGAAGATAGTAAGGAAGCGTCAACGCATGTTTCCTGAAGTATATCAGCAGAATGTCAACATCATAGATCCATATTTCTACGTAAGTAATTGGTATTTCTAATACTTTAATTTATTTATTTATTTATTTATTTTTTATAACTATGTGCATGCTTAAATGACAGACTAACATGGTAAATTGGTGGGAGGAAATGATGCCTGCTGGAACAACGGACAAACCTTCTGAAGAATGGCCAGTGTTGTCTTACAAGTGGACCGTCGAACAAATTGCATGGGCGAGAGGGAAAAACGTTGGCGGCTGTCGTTCGTGGAACGAGGTCGATACGGTATGTTATGATACAAATGGAATTCAATTATTCTTAAATGGAAATTGGAAAAAGGTATTCATTTATTCTTTTTACATTTACCACCTGATATTATTATTCATCCTCTTTCGTTTGTATTTGATCCAGCTATTAATTCCGGTGAATGTTGGAGGCGGTCATTGGTTAATGGCTAAAGTGTGACTAACACTGCGATCCATCCGTCTATATGATCCAGTGGGGCAGCCAGTTGAGTACCAAGTCCGCAATCAACAACTTGCTTGTTTACGGTGGTTTCTGTCTTTAATGCTTAATCAAATTTGTTTTTACAAAAAGAAACGGAAGGGCACAAATATGAATCCGGACCCATTTCATATGGAGTTAGTACCACCACATAACTTTCCCCAACAAAAAACTGGGTAAGTAACACAACTATAATGCTTACATATATTTGAAATCTTTATTCTATTTATAAGGAAATTAACTTCTTGTAAAAGTTTTTACAGTGGCAATTGTGGAGCACTCACATTAGCATTGATTGAGCATACTGTGGCAAAGAGAAAGAAGTTGAATTGGACTGATGAGCAAATGCCTCATATGCGACTGAAAATGGCTGTGGAAGTTTTTTCAAACTCCATTGTTTTGGTCTAGTGAATGTGATTACAATGGATGGATATTTTGTTTATTACGGACGAATGTATGAATGTATTTATCATGTTTATTAACAACGGATGGATTTTTTGGTTACGGACGGATGTTAATCAATTGTGTAGATTACTTTTGAATGGTGATGTTGGATAGAATTGACATAGACATCTATAGATTAACTGTGTTTATAATGAATATTTTTGAATGAATGGAATTGAATGGTCCATTATCAATGGAAAGGGGTTTATTTATTTATTTATTTTATGGATGGTTTTGTTGTCAGTAAGTCTCGAATTTATTATATTCGGGACTTGATATCCAATATTCGAGACTTATTCAGATTATTTGAGACTTATTACAATTATTCCGAGACTTAATAGGTACTTTCGAGACTTATTACAATATATTCGGGACTTATTTGGTTATTTTGAGACATACTTGGTATAAATGATATTTTGTATTACAAATCTTTACACCTACAATAATGAATTTTATAATGCAACATAACACTTACTAACCATCCACATGCAAATTACAAACCAAGAAATGTCATTTAGCTTTTACAAATAATAAAGTGGATGTCCATACATATCATCTAGAAAATACGCTTAATGACAATGGAAGCATTACAGTCATCCAGAAAGTGAGATAAAGTAAAATAAATTCATTAGAGTCATCCAAGGATTTCGTCCTTCTTTGGGCAAGTTTTTTTGTTGTGCCCGACTTCATGGCACAAACTACATTTCCGACGGTATGCATCTGGAATGGTACTGCTGGAACTGGGGCCCGGATTCGTACACCGTCGTGAATTGTGACCATGTGTTCTGTATTTTTTACATTTTTGTTTACTAGGCCTCTCGGAGGCGGAGGCAAATCGAGGTCTTCGGGGCCGACCAGATTGTGTATTGATATCAGGTGGTAACACGACCCGATCTCTGATGTCTTCTGGAACTACTCAAGTATTTGGATGACCCACCAGCATGATAGGTATAGAATATGCATCGGCAAGGACTTCCTTTTTGTAGTAATCCGCACATAAGGAAGTGTAATCCAAGTTTCGTTCCCTGTGAATTTAACAACAAATAACATTCACCGTAATTGCAATCATAGAATAATTGTTATTGAAGAGCAGAACAAAAAAATAAAAATAAATAAATATATACCTAGCAGCTGCAAGTGCATGAGCACAAGGTAGTTGATCAAGATCGAAAACCTTGCATGTGCATGTCTTTTCCAACAAGTTAACTGTCCATTGGTCTCCTCGTAGCTTCACTAGAAATATGTTCCAATCAACATGAGTCGCAGTCATATGATTACATTCAGCTGTTCGCTCCGCAATCTCCTCATGTGCAGCGTCGGTGAGTTCAGAACGCATGTTTAACGCATGTTTAACGCGTTTTGGTGACGATTATAAAACCATTTTTGGAGCATGTTCCTAATGAACTCCGCCAATGTCATCACTAGTAATTTACGAGTAAATCTTAAGCATGAATTAAGACATTCAGCAACATTGCTTGTCATCATGGAAAATCTCCTCTGTGGACAATAGACACGTGACCATTTCTAAGGTCTGATTTCCATAACATATTCATATGCGTTCTTATGCAGCTTCTTTAACTCTTCCATCTCCCGTTCATAATCCAGTTGCCTGTATGCTCTAGCAGCCTGTTGAAATATGTCTGCAACATCCTTTCTATGGAACCTTTTCCTTATATTCTCGGAAATGTGCCAATTACAAAATACATGGGTTGCATTTGGGAAGACATTTTGTATCCCAACTTCAATGCTTGCATGACGATCGGATACAAAAACCAAATCATCAATGTGGCCAAGTGCATCCTTCAATGTCTGTAGAAACCACTCCCATGAACTATTATTTTCCGAATCCCCATATCCAAATGCTATAGGATAAGTTTGTTCATTTCCGTCTTGTGCTGTGGCCACAAACATTGTACCCAGGTATCTCCCCTTTAAATGTGTACCATCAACAGCAATAACAGGACGCATACATCGGCGGAAACCTCTAATTGAAGCTCCAAATGACATGAAAAAGTATAAAAATTGATTTTCATCCGTGCATTGTATATCTGTGATTGTGCCATTATTTTGTTCTTCCAGAACATGAGCAAACGATGGAAGCAACTGGAATGACTCCTCATGTGTTCCATATGTCAATTCAAATGCATACTGTAAGGATGTGTGTGCCTTATTGTACAATAATTGGATGCCATACATAGACTTCATATCTGCAATTATGTCTCTAGGACACATGATACGTCCATCGTGGTCTTAAAGTCTACGAGCTACAATTTCACCAATGATGATTGCACTAGCTTGCCGGTGGGGCCGGTGAACTTGTTCTAATGGACAGGTGTGCTTGTTTTCAAAACTTCGTACGTGAAAGTATGTCCCCTCAGATAACCTAACTGCTCTTAATTTTCAGTTAAAATTTTCATGTTTGCAAACCAAATATAAAACGGATTTGTTCGACCATTTCACCTTACATTCATAATTCTCTCTCAATGCATGCATGCCTACTAACCGTTTTAAATCCTTCTTCCTTGGGAAAAATTGTCCCTTGTAAATCAGACTGTTAGGTGTTCTTGGACCCATGGTGCTCATGTCGCCAAACGAAAATGACTCTAATCCAGGAATAACCCACGTTGTTGTATTGTTCGAACTAGAAATGAACTCTCCTTCCACACATCTTCCTGATGTATGATGTTGTTCAGGACTATCACCAATGTCAAAACGGTCATCTAATGGCTGTTCCAACTCACAATCAACACGAGGTACGGTATGAGGTCCATCACGGTCAACTGCCTCGTACGAATCATGGACAACATTATCAGATTGCCGTGTTTCTATGGGATTTTGATTCATTTCAATGTCATCACCTATGACATGTTCCTCACATCTTCTTTCAACAAGTGTAACACACACTTTCGGAATTACCTTCTCTTCCCCTAGTAGAAACTAAACGTCATCATCATCCGCTATCATAGTGCGACATGTACTGTCTGGACCAACGGATATTGATTGTATGTCAATTTCATACCTATTCGGATCATATTTCACAATGGCCTTTACAACCCCCAACAGTTCTTCATATGTCAAATTCTTCCGGACATATACACCTTTATTAACGGCGCCGACATATCTCTGGCTTCCATCGGGTAGTTCATTCCATCGTCCATTATATGATATCAATATTCTAACACGATCCATCATCCTGGAAAAAAATAACACTATCAAAAAACCATATGAAAACTAGTCAAAAAATTACTGTCAAACTAATTCATCCCAGTAAGTCTCGAATTTTTCCATTTAAATCTCGAAATAGATAAAAATAAGTCTCGAAAAAGGTATAAACAAGTCTCGATAATATATAAATAAGTCTCGATAATATATACATAGGTATCCAACATTATAAGTCTTGATTATAGCATAAAAATATGTCCCGAAAATAACAATGTTAAGTCTCGAAAACATAAAATAAGTCTCGAAAAACATACACTATTCCAGCAAATCAGATCGAAATGGAGAATTAGTTTCAGTTCAGCATAAACATCTAACAAATTGAAAGTGCAAGTTTCCAAACCAGAACTAAAAAAAAATGTCATTCACGAGTTAATCCCATACTTTATGGAGGAAATGTACCTTATCAACTCTTCCAATAATCCAAATAGCTTGTCAAGATCTGAAATTAAATATGGAGAAATTGCATTAGTTCAACATAAACATTTAACAAATTCAAAGTGCAACCTTGAAGACCAAAACTGAAAAAATTGTCTAACAAATGAACGGGTTTCTTCAAATTTACCTTCCAAAAATCCAATTACCTTGTCTGAATCTGAAATTACTGCACGAAATTACTCTTCAAGAATGGAAGATTGAGCTAAAAACTGAAACCTGGTTGAGCTGAAATTACTCTTCAAGAATGGAGGATTGAGCTGAAACGACTTTGGTTGAAAACCGAAAATGGAAGATTGAGCTGAAACCTGAGTCGACTTTGGTCAAGAATGGTGCTTGAAAAGTGAAAATGGAAGAATGCTCTGTGTCTTGGAAGAAAGGAGTTCACTGTTTGCCAAAGTGAGGGAAAACGAAAATTGAAAATGAAAATGAATAGTGGACAAAAGTAATAAAAGTGGACAACAGTAAAATTGGGGGCATTTTGGTCTGAATTCCCTTTTTAGTGCTATTAAAACTAGACTTATTAATGTGGTGATAGTTGCACAAGTCCAAGTTTTATAAGTGCTATTTTGCCCCATTTCCTCTTGTGAAGATTAGGTTTCATAACAAGATGGAAGATGAATTTCTTACAAACTTTTTGACCATGTATATTGAAAGGGAAATCACATAGCAACTTAGTATATATTCTATTATAGACGATTTTATAAATTTAAAAGAGCGCCGAGTTCAATTTTATTCATATAGTGTCTATTTTATTTATTAATTGACTTGTTGTACTATTACAATTTATAATTTACATATGAGACTATACATTATTACATTTGATTTTTTAAAATATTAGTATATTCATCTTACGTCACCTTAAATTTTTGTTTTTGTCTTGGCCCCCCAAAAGCCAAAATTCTAGCTTCACCCCTACTAGGTCGGGGCCGTGCCCTACCTCAAATTTTCAAAAAATAAAATAAATAATGATTTTATTTTATTTTGTTATATATATCTCTCAAATAACCACTACGGGAGCTTCCTAAATTCCAGTTAAATTTTAGCTAAAATAGCTTGAAAGCTATTTTAACTAGCAACTTTTGAGTGAGCCACTACAACCATCCTCCCTATTTTGGCTAAACATTAATATTTTAATATTAATTTTTTGAATTTAAAATATAAATAAACACTAATGAAGCCAACCCAAAAATTTAGCCCAAAAATCAACACAAATGATGTGGCATGTGATTTGTCATTACCATATCATTCACCACATCACCACATGATTTGTGTGGTGATGACAACTCATTTGTCACATTATTTGGGTTGAATTTTAGGTTAATTTTTTGGGTTGTATAGTATTATTCATAAATAAAATATTTATTCCAAGTTTTCATAGAAGTTTTCAACATCACACATTCACTAGTTTCATACATATGAAACTAGTATTGTTTTACAAATATACTAGTTTCATACACATGAAACTAGTATCGTTTAAATACTTTACACAAAAAAAAAGGGAGTGGTTGAAGTCAAATATTATAATAACTACAAGTTTATCTTGCTACAGGTTGGAGAGAAAAAAAAGACTGTTGGAATCAATTGAGATAACTAGCTACAAGTTTTTCTTTTTTTAAAACAAAAAAAAAAAAACAAAATTTGTTTCAAATCTAATATTAAAATAATAGGAGGGAGAGTTTGGCTAGGATTGTTGGCTCTCCACATTTAGTTGGTGTCATTCAAATTCTCTAAAATAGCTAACAATATAGAGAGTGGTTGGAGACTTGGAGTCAATGATAAATGGAAAAAAAATCGTGATATCATAGCCATTTTCGTTAAGGAGCATGTATAGCTAGCATGGTTGGTGATGCTCTTAGTGCAATTGGTAGTGCACTTTCATTCTACATTACTAGTGAGGGGTTCAAATCCCTCTACTTGTTTTAATTTAAATAGTTTTTTTTAATGTCTTTTTTATTTTACCTTCTTTTCCGATTCCTTTTTCAAATTTTCGTATTCTTCTACAACAAAACAATTCACTTTCTCTTTCTAGTCATTGTCAACTTCTTCACTACCCTTAATCTGTAGTTACTTCATTCAATTATTATCTTGTAGTAAATTATCAATTATTATTTTGAATTTTTCTTATTTCTAATAGTTGTAGGTTGACATATTTAACACGTCCAATCAATAAACCCTAAAATTTCAAATTTTAATTTATTGTATTAAAATAATCCATCTATTATTATGCTTTATTTTATTTTATCCTTTGTATTTTCTTTATTTTATAGTTTTAATTTATTTAGAATCAATAATTTACTAATAATTAGAAAAAGAAAAAAAGTGAATTCATTATAAATACAAAACAAAATTTCTTATTATAAAATTATATTGTAATTTATTTTTTAAAGAATAAATATTATAATTTTCTATTGTTTATGTTGTTTTTCTTGTTATTATTTATTTTTTTAATATTGTGTTCTTGATTTTATTTCTTTTTTAGTGTAAAATTATTTAGTTCATCCCAAGTAAGTATTCTATTTGTTTTATTTTATCTAAACTTCATTATACCATATTATATATATATATATATATATATATATATATATATATATACAGTGCTGATCAGGTCAGGATGCACTGATGAATGGATTATACGGATATTGAAATCTAGCCATACGTTTAATCTGATGGTTATATTAGGATCTTGGAAATGGTGAAAAAAAGATAACGTGTCAATTTTTTTTTACTCCAAAAGTCAGCTCAACAGTTTCTCTCTCTCTCTCTCTCTCACCGTGTCTTCTGACTCTTCTCCAACAACCCCTCTCCTTGGTTTCTATCACCATTTTCTTCCTCTCTCTGTAAAAAAACAAAAGCTCCATAATATTTTTCACCATTTTTGCCCTCTATGAAAGCTTGGAGTTTGTGTTCTGGCTGAAATTCTAACCTCTGAGGTAAACATTCTCTATATTTTATCTTTTTTATCCGATTTTTTTTTTCTTGGTATGAATACTTGCCTAATGTTCTCTTGCACACCGTCTGTCTTCCCCAATTCGCCATTTGTGTCCTCTGTGAAAACTTGGAGTCATTTTGTTTTTTTTTTTTCTTTTTTTTCCAGAGATGAAATTTCTTTTGTGAAAGCTTCTTTTTCCAGAAATGAGATTTGTCGCCATTTTTTGTTTCGTCTGCTATAAAACTTTAGACTTCTCAGCTCCCTATTAAAAGCTTCAATTTTTAACCATTTTTTTCCTCTGCGAAACTACTTCTAGACTTCTCTCTATTAAATCTAGATTTGATTAGTGGCGGTTTTTAGCCGACGATCGATTGTTAGTTTTCAAATTGAAATTCCTAACATTTAAGGTAAATGTCAGGTATATATATTTTGTTTTTTATTTTCGAATTATTGTTCTTCTTTCCATGATGTGTTGGGGATATTGTAGTTTCTGGAAGTTGTTTTGATGAGTTTAACTCTTAATGTAGGATGACAGACATATATATATAAATTAACTAAACGTAGTTAATATATATAAGTTGTAGAAGCCATCTAGAACACCAATGTCTACTTGCAAGAATCCATGCCTAATGTTCTTTGCATTCATTTTACTAATGAAATAAATAATGATACAAAACAAATTGCTAATATAATAAGTACACAAGTTTTTGAGATAGTACTGTCAGAATGCAATAAAGTAGACTATTATGATTATGTTAAGTGATTTTTTTTTTCTTTAGATTTAATGAAATGAGTGATATGCACAATGAAAATTGTGTTCAATCTGAAAGACTTCAGGAACTATTATGGGGATCAAGTTCTAGTTACATACCTCAAGTGAAACCAGAATGCAAGCCGAAGTTAGACCAAGAATTTACATTAATAGATGATGTGCACGAGTTTTACAATCAATATGCAAAGGAGGCAGGTTTTAGTGTCAGAAGTAATTCTACTAGAAAGAATAAAGATACCGATGAAATTGTGAGGAAAGAATATGTGTGTTCCAAAGGAATGTCGTCTCAAGGAGTTGCGAGTGAAAACAAAAGGCGTAGAGGGATAACTCGTGAGAATTGCAATGCAAAACTTGCTGTTGTAAGGACAAAAATTGGCACATACAAAGTCAGTGTATTTGTAGAGGATCATAGTCATCCATTGACATCTCCTAGAAAACTACATTTATTAAGGTCTCATAGGAATATGTCATTATCACAAAAATCATTGTCCCAACAATTATCAGATGTGAATATACCTACATGGCAACAGGTTAGTTTCCTTGAATTGCAAGCAGGGGGTATAGAAAATATGGGATGTATAGAGTGAGATTTTTATAATCACCAGAGAAATATGCGTAAGGAGTTGGAGAGACATGATGCTGATTTGTAGTATGAGCATTTTGTATCAAAGCAAGAAAAAAATCTTGCATTTTATTTTACAATAAAGAAATGTCAAGAAGATCATCTAACTCACTGTTTTTAGGCTGATGCAAAATCGAGAAGTGCTTATAAGTATTTCGGTGATGTTGTAGTATTCGATAGTACTTACAACACAAATCGATATGGTATGATATTTGCTCCTTTCATAGGTGTCAATAATCATGGGCAAACAATAATTCTTGCATGTTCATTACTTAGTGATGAAACTAGTGACTCTTTTGTGTGGCTATTGGAACAATTCAAGAAAAATATGCCCGGCGGACCACCCAAAATGATCATTACTGACCAAGATCCAGCTATGACAAAAGCTATTTCACAAGCTCTTCCAGATACATTTCACAGGTATTGTATCTGGCATATCTTAAACAAATTTTCAGAAAAGTTGGATGCCGTGGTTTATAAGTATTACTATAAATATTTTCAAAAATGCATATGGGAATCTTGCACCAAGGAGGAGTTTGATTCAACATGGATGACAATCATCAGCAAAAGTAAGTTGGTTGATAATGGGTGGCTTCAATCCATATACGAAATCCGTTCAAAATGGGTTCCGGTATATGTGAACCACGTTTTCTCTGTTGGTATGTCAAGTAGTCAACGAGTTGAAAGCTCTCATGCATTCTTCAAGCGATTTGTTTCCAAAAGAAATTCATTACTGTACTTTATAACACGGTTTAACAGGGCAATTGCACGGCAATGTCGTGAGGAGTTAACTACTGATCATGTTGACGTCAATGAGAAGCCAATGTTGAAAATGCCGAATTCGATTGAGAAGCAAATGGCTGAAACTTATACACGTAAGATTTTTTATACATTTCAACAAGAATTATGGAACAGTTTCTTTTATGATATTGAACTTGTTAGGGAGAATGGTGATCATTTTGTGTATATAGTTAAAAAGCAAGATGAAAGTAGTTGTCGAGTAAGAGAAATTGTGTTTAAAAAAGAGTTAGATTTCACATCTTGTAGTTGTAAAAAGTTTGAGAGTGAAGGAATTCCGTGTCGACACATTTTGGCATATTTGAATCATATGCAAGTAAGATCTTTGCCAAATCAATATATTTTGAAGAGATGGACTCAAACTGCAAAATACAATAAAGTCATAGATGAAGATGGCTTGGAGATTAATGATTTTTTCGATAAATCATTTATGGTGAGGCGTATGAGATTGTTCCAACTTGCTACATATGTTATTGATAAGGCAGCATGTACTGAAGATGCAAGCAAGATCTTGGAGGATATTTTGAACAATGCAATACTAGATAATAAATCAACATTGGGTTCTGGAGGTTCTGGAGGAGTTTCTGAAAGAAATAATATAGTGCAACATGTTTACAATGAACCTCTTGCTGTAAGGGCTAAAGGGTGCGGTAAAAGATTAAAAGGAGGAAAAGAGAAGGCAAAAAATATGGCGAATGATAGAGGTAGGCGATGCAATGGATGTGGAAAAGTGGGACAAGCACATGATAAAAGAAATTGTCCGATACTCAATAATAGGTATGAATGTGACACACTCAACAACACTTTATATATTTTGATATGTTTAAATCTTGCAAATATTAAACTTTTTTTTTATTCGATTGCTATTTTATGTATTATAATGTATTATTTGTCTCAAATGTAGTGGTTCAGTATGCAACAATGACACTACAAATTTGATAGCTGAAGATGAAGATAGTATTTCCTCTGCTGCAAGTAATCCTTTTACTTATGTATCACTTGTTTGTTACAATGAATATGTTGATATAGTGATATATATATGTATATACATTTTCTGTTTTGCAGATTAGCACATTTTTCTAATCATGTTGAGGCTATTTTTTCACTGGGAAGCAAGATAATTATGATGACATGCACTGTTGGAATTGAACTTCATTTGCTATTTATCTTTGAATTTTTTTATGGCTTGGCCTGCACTATTGGAATTGAACTTCATTTGCTTTTTATCTTTGAATATTTGATGGCTTGTAAAAGTTGAATTCGTTTGCAATTATATTTGCTATTTTTCTTTCAATTTTTTATGACTCATAAGGAGTTGAACTTGTTTACATCATTTGTTTTTTATCTTTCAATTCTTAATGGGTTGTAATCAAACTCGTATGCTTTTTATCTTTCAATATTTATAATTTGTTCTCGGGGTTGATTCGTTATTGAATTCCTAAATTGACTATTTTTCAAGTGCGTCTATACAGGACATTTTAGCGGCTATATATTTCGAAATTTCAGCGGATGAAATGTACAAGCCAAGAAGCAAAAGTCATAATGCTAAATTTTTCTAAATGATTTCGCTTGCAAACCTTCAAATGATAGCCGCATAAAATGATTGTTTGACGGTGGCTTTCCAATCTCATGGCTATGCCTTCTCTACAAAATTTCAACTTTGATAAATATCCCCATAAAGTTTAAGGAGGCCTATATAAGGATTGGAATTTATTCCAATGTGAAAACCATGTAAGAAAAAATCCACTGTGAAATACAATGCCAAGGTTTCAACTTCGATTAAGTTGCAGTGATTATTAAAAATTTTGTAAACAATAAAAATCAGCAAAAGACAATGTTCAGATTCATGAATACATTTTCTTTTGAACTATACATGGTAGGCAATCGATGTTCCCATGAACAAAATAAGAATGCTTCTCAAAAAGCTTCTCCCTTGCAAAGACTCTTGGTATGAATGGTTGTTTCATGTCTGTCATCCTACATTAAGAGTTAAACTCATCAAAAAAACTTCCAGAAACTACAATATCCCCAACACATCATGGAAAGAAGAACAATAATTCGAAAATAAAAAACAAAATATATATACCTGACATTTACCTTAAATGTTAGGAATTTCAATTTGAAAACTAAAAATCGATCGTCGGCCCAAAACAGCCACTAATCAAATCTAGATTTAATAGAGAGAAGTCTAGATTTTTGTTTTTTGAAGAAAAGTCTAGAAGTAGTTTCGCAGAGGAAAAAAATGGTTAAAAATTGAAGCTTTTAATAGGGAGCTGAGAAGTCTAAAGTTTTATAGTAGACGAAACAAAAAATGGTGACAAATCTCATTGCTGGAAAAAGAAGCTTTCACAAAAGAAATTTCATCTCTGGAAAAAAAAAAAAAACAAAATGACTCCAAGCTTTCACAGAGGACACAAATGGCGAATTGGGGAAGACAGACGGTGTGCAAGAGAACATTAGGTAAGTATTCATACCAAGAAAAAAAAAAATCGAATAAAAAAGATAAAATATAGAGAATGTTTACCTCAGAGGTTAGAATTTCAGCCAGAACACAAACTCCAAGCTTTCACAGAGGGCAAAAATGGTGAAAAATATTATGGAGCTTTTGTTTTTTTCCAGAGAGAGGAAGAAAATGGTGATAGAAACCAAGGAGTGGGGTTGTTGGAGAAGAGTCAGAAGACACGGTGAGAGAGAGAGAGAGAGAAACTGTTGAGCTGACTTTTAGAGTAAAAAAAATTGAAACGTCATCTTTTTTTCACCATTTCCAAGATCCTAATATAACCATCAGATTAAACGTATGGCTAGATTTCAATATCCGTATAATCCATTCATCAGTGCATCCTGACCTGATCAGCACTGTATATATATATATATAAGTCATTTTATTATGATTTTAAATTTTCAGTATTTTTTTTAAAATATTTATTATTTTGTTCGAATACCCTATCTCATTTAAATTTTGGGTCTATCGTTGCATCTAGATTGTAGTTTTCCTCGTATTTAATGGATTATGAATTTATGATGGATTATGTTTAACTTCAAAAAAACTTAAATCAATCCACCATGTTTTCAATAACAAATTAAACAAAGCCCAAAGCTGGCCAATATAACAGTTAATGATGGAAACAAATACTAATTAAAGAATACACATTTATGCAGCTTGTGCATAAACTTAAACTGCCCAATCAGTCGAGCATTATTACGACATCAATTACCTCAAATTAACATAAAAAATTACACCAACTCCACCTTCAAGAAATCAATTGATGATGCCACACTTCTTTCTAATCTCCCCTGAAGATCCGGTAACTACTCCAATGTTTCCCATTCTCTCCATCGACTGAGCAAACTCGGTGAAGAACTTGGCTTGGTCGGTCAACTCCTTGGCGATATTACTCGCACCCTTGTCGGTCAGAAGAGCAGCGTCGGATTGGAACATTCCCTTGTTCTGGTTAAGTATAACGAAGTAGTTTTTATCGAAGTCCAGAGGACTGTCCGGGTCCATCGCTACGGTGGTCGTTGTGTCGTTTAGGCTCCGGCATTTGCTTTTCAGGAATTGTGCGTAGGTCGAGTTCAGTGACGGGTCTTGATCTCCTTTTCCGGAGAAGTTGTACAGCCTGTTGCTGAAGAGATTGCAGTGCCCAACTCCGATTGTGTGCCCACCTGAATAGTTTCAATATTAATCATGCACAATTTTTTATTTATGATCATTCTTTTGTAACGTTACAGTAGCACTCCAAACAGTCTATAAGTCAAGGGTCCTCTTCCCTCAAATAAACATTAAAATCCATTTTAAAAATTATAAAATTATTACTAAATCTTAAATTCTTTTCACTTTGGCCCTTATAATTTTTTGTTTTTTATATAACGGACCTCCAAGTTTGAATTCCTGACTTCGTCCCTGTGTAACTTACAGGACCGTAATATGTAAATGTAAATGTAAAATATATACCTGATAAAACAACAAGGTCATGGACAGTGAGGCCTTTTCTTTCGAAGAACTGCTTGAGTACGGTAAAGTTTTGGAAAGGAGAAGGAATATTAGTTGACACTTCAGACTGTAGAGAGACTCTGCCATCTCTCCTACCAGTAAGCACTTCCCACATCGGCTTTTGAAACTGTCAACAGTAATAATGTTTTATTACACATGTAATAGATCGATACTTCATACTTATATATATATATATGAGAATTGATTTGTTTAGAAGATTGGTTAATTAAGTAGTTAATTATAATAATATTAATTTACTTTGAATGAAACGGAGTCTCTAGCAGCCAAGGACAGAATATCAGCACAAGATACAATTCCTGGACATTTCTTCTCAAGCTCTGCTTTTATTTCTTCAAGAACATCAAAACCTGACAGAGATAGATTTGGAATTGCATCCTTCTCTGCAGTGTTGCTTGCAGTTGAGTTTATCAATATCGACGCATCGCAACCCTGAAAACAAATTCGAACATTTATATAATTGGTACTTGCATGCATGCAGAGAGAAAAAGAGAGAGTACTTGTAGGATGATTAATGATATCTCAACTTATATAATTATAATTAATTACATACCCTGACAAAGCAGTCATGGAAATGCATTCTGAGGAGCTTAGAAGGCAACTGATTATTGGTGGTGACATGTTTCAAGGTGGCATTCTTGATAATTTCCTCAGCACATGGACAACTCTCCCTGTAGAAATTCTTCCTCAGGCTACCTCCTTGACAAACCCCAACAGCACAAAAAGCAACCAAAAAAGCCAACAAAACAAACTCACTACTAATCTTGATCTTCATGACGATGATCTTCAAATTAAGCCTTTGATAAATTTAATTAACAAAACTCAAGACTCGATCAGTTAGTTAATTCAAGATCGATGCTCTTTGAGAACAGTTAGCTCCTCCTTTTTATACTAATCCGAAGGGCATTTTCCAGTCCTTTTTGATCCAGATAAGCAAACGTATAATTGAAGATGGACTGATTATTTTTGTATTCCATGCATCCACCATAACCATTTTTTTTTTACATTTGATTTTGTGTTTTTCGATAACGCTGACCTTATTATAAAAATTCGAAGCAACAACCTAATCTATTATTGTGGCCTATATTGGGAAGGTGTATATGTCCACTCAACTGGTGGGTCAAGGTTTACTATTTCGTGTCCAAAACGTGGAGATCGACGTTTATAAAAATAGAAATCATCAATAATAGAGACAATTTGGTTTCATTGATGGAATATCCTGCTGACTTTTGAATTTATTACATTAAACTCCCCAAATCCCATTTACTAATAATTAGTTGATGCTAAAGATCAGAATTTTAACATGATTTTCATCTGCAATTGCCATGCATAATTATCTGCAAATAAGGACCTTTTAATTTTAACCTTTTCAAGATTTGCACAGTGACAAACTTTTTTCTATTTCCCCAGTTGGTTGATAACTATCAAAGAATCTCACTTACATAAAAGAGCAAGGAGAAGCAGCCAAGTAACAAAGGATTAATTGTCAGTCTATTTTCTATAACCACCATCTAATTTTAATTATAAGTTTGAATAAGTTTTTTTTTAAAAACTGAACAAGTCGGAGGTACTACATGTCTATATGTATTACGAGATAAAAAAAAAACTCCCAACACATGGTTGAAAAATGTGTTTGGTAAATAAGGATAGAGTCAGAAATTCAAGTTTGAGGCCACAAGGCCATGAGGAGCTATTATACAAAACAAAAAAAAAACAAAAAACTTAGGAGGACCAAAGTGAAAAGGATTTAAATTTATTAACAAATTTATAAATTTTGTAAATGAATTAGAAAAAAAATAAGGGGAGCGTGATATGACTAATGACTCGAACCGCTGGTCACTAACATGTAAGAGAGTTTAAGCCACATATACACAAGGGCTATGATGTGCCAATTGATTAAAGGTTAGGTTCAAATCAATTGTCAAAATTATAATTTTGTATCACAATGTGAATCATTTATGTTTATTAATGTATGATCAAACAATCGAATCGTGCACGGAAAAAAAGTGTGAAATTCCCACATCTAATAATTTTCGACTAAAATATATGTGGTGGGCTCCTAAGGTCAAGAAGGGGGCAAACGAGTTTTAGTATGAGAGCATATGTTAATTTTGCTGCCGTTTGAACTAATAAATATTGGCGTCGCTGCCTGCAACTGCACATGGGGATGGGACCATGGCCAGCTCTTGTCGGTGACGGTGGGGATCGGAATTCGGAAGGGATCGATGTTCACCCCTGACCCCACTTTCTACAAAATTATAAATAAATACATCTAAATTACATTTGATTGATTTTTTCTATAATAAAATTAACACATCTATATCATTTTATATGATGATTTGATTTTTTTTTTTATAATCAAATAAATATGTCTATATCATTTTATTTGATTATTGTTGCACTAAGAGCAATCCCAAAAGTCTCTTCTAATTTCACTCTTCAAAATCAATTTATTTACTTATGTGACAATTTGAAGAGTGAGAAAAGAAAACTCATTCCAAAAAACTCTTCAAATAAATAAAAATAGTCTTATACTATTTTAATGAAAGTATTTAATGAGTTGTTTGAAATTAGAAAAAATTGTTAAATTTAAAATAAGATAAAGTTGTTAAGACACAATAAAAATAATAAAATAAAATCTGAAGAGTGAGAAATCACTTGGCAATATTAAAGAGTGAAAAAGAATTTATCAATTGAAGAATATTATTTAATGAGTCTATTGGAGCCACATCTGCTGATGTGTCTCATCTAACTTTTCCAATAATCTCAATTAACTAGTCTGTTGGAGTTGCTCTAATGTTATACAAGATTCTCGGTGCCATGAAGTCCAAGAATTTTCTATGATTGCTGTGAAACTCGTGTCAATGTGTCATTCATGGAAATAACATTGTTTTTTTATTTAAAAAAAAAAAACTTATCTATTCAATAATATTATATTTTATTTTTAATTATTATATAAATTGGAGTTCAGATAGCTTGGGAAGATGATTTAACCCGCAACCTTTAGATGTAAGTGGTAGACCATTGGACCTACCTCATCTTGTCATTTTATAGTTACTTTAGTGTGACACAAGTGGCATGTTTAAATGACTTGGTAAATACGTATACCCAACCATCGTCACTTTATTTTTTGATTTGGGGAGTGGATTCGAAATTGGGACCTCAACAAAAGGGACCTTAACTTTGTTGAAATGCCTAACAGTGCAACCAACATCGTTACTTTATAAATTTTCTTAGATATCTCATATCTCATTTTTTGTATCCCATTTACATCCTCGTCTCAATTAATGATAATTTATCATATCCGCTACATATATCAATTTACTAAATATTGTATCATTGGTTGGGATGTAAATGTGATACAAAGTGGTATATCATTAGTGATACTTTATTAATGGGATTTTGTATTGAGGAATAGCATAGATCCCAACTTAATTTACAACTAACGATGTGATAATTTTATGCAACTCACAATTGGATACTCGTCAATTTAATAAATTGAATGTCAACCGAATGAAAATGTTACATTATAAGTTAGGATCCAAGTTAAGATCTATATTATTATTATTATTTACCCCATCCAAGTAGGGAGTAAGTAGCAATAAAATACTATATATAGAGAGAGAGAGAGATATACAAAAAATTATTGTTTTTTTTTTTTAAATGTCAAAAATAGCCAAATAAATTATATAAATTTTATTTTTAACCACATACAAAGTTTAAATTCTTAATAATCATATGGTAAAATTTATTTTCAGTCCATAATCATAAATTATGAAAACACCCTCCAACATTTTTTATATTATTAAAAAAAACGTGAAATATTGAAAAACAATCTTAAAATTTGGAAAAAAGTAGAAAACAAAAAATCTTGAATTTTTTAAAAGAAAAAGTTACTGAAACACCCTCTAGAAATGATGTTTTTAACTTTTTATATGAAGGGATGTTTCAGTAATTTGTCCTTCGTTCGCTTAGGGTTTGTTTTTTTTTTTTTCCTTTGATAGATAACTGCATTGTCAAGAAGGAACTGTTGTATGCATGTGCACGCGTTGCCTGGGAAGAGAGAGAGAAGACAGGGAAGAGAGAATATAGAAGGGATGAGAGAGTGTTTGGTGGTAGTTTTTATACGAGGGTATTTATGTAATTTCTTAAAAACTTGGTATTTAATCATCAAACTTTTGTATGTAGTTAAAAAATGAAAATTTAATGTTTTCAGAGGCTAATTTTGATTTCTCCATTTTTTTTTTCAACAAAAGTTATATTACATTTAAATTTAATTTTATAATATTTCAATCATCCATCCACTATCATAATTTAGTAATTTTTTGTTAAAAAAGAGAAACAATTAAAAATAATATTCCACTGAATAAGGTATTATTCTAATGATAAGAAAGACAATAATTTGCAGCATAAATTAGCGGTGAATGCGCCTAATTTGTGATTAGGTCAAATATATGTCGCGTTGCCTCCTCATTAGTCATCACACACGTAGAGTGCTGGAAGTGGAAGCATAAATAAATAAACTTATAATTCTATTCAATTTAATTTAATTTATTTTGTTGTCTTGTAAACGCGTGTGTGACCCATGAAAAGAGGATGATTAATGTGTCAACACTATTTTTTTTTTCAAGTGAATTATTTGCTGGTAACAGAGTGGACGTTGAAAAACTTGAAATTAGAAATTGAATGTCTACTCTACTATTGGTTACTTACCTGGACGGGGTCAATGGGTGATCAACAAGGCCTATGGCCTAGGTTGGTGGCCCTAATTGCACTTTAGAGGGTGCACCACCCTAAGGTCTCCCCAAGTGGGAGAGCCTACGTCATAATTGGTTGAAACTTTCATCGTCAACTCAATTAACGGATTATTCATTAACATGTAATTAAATTAAGGGAAAATTACACAAACTTACCCTAACGTTTCCCATTATGACATAATATTCAACTAATACCTTTAATTGCACAAACAACCCCTCATGTTAATCAACTTTGGTTAAAAATAGCCATTGACCATGATTTTTTTTTGAAAGCCCAAAATTACCCCCGCACTTTATTACAAAAAAAATCTTAATTGCTGTTTATTTAAAATATTATCTACTTTAAATTATTATAATATAAAAAATAAATACTAAACATAATCCTTTTTAAATTAAAAAAAAATTCAAAAATAATATATTAAAAACAAAACAATTTAAGAAAACATTATTTTGAGAAAATATAATTTAAAATTATGCAAGTCCAATATGAATAGTGGTAATGTGTTACATATTTTTGAATTTTTTATGTTTTTATTATATTATTTTTGATTTTTTTTTATTTAAAAAGGATTATGTTTAGTATTCTAAACACAAATATAAATAAAATCATCAAGAGTTTGAAATAAAAATATAATCATTTGTCATAATAAAATACAGTAGCACTGAAAATTTATTAAATGTTCATCTCTATAAGACAAAATAATTTGACTCAATATAAATTACGCATTATATTTTGGTTCAAAAATTTTAAAAATATATACTAAACATAATCCTTTTTAAATAAATAAAAAAAGTTTTAAATTTTAAAAATATGTAGCACATTACCACTATTCATATTGGACTTGCATAATTTTAAATTATATTTTCTCAAAATAACGTTTTTTTTTTTGTTTTCTTTTTAATATATTATTAAATTGTATTTTCTCAAAATAACGTTTTCTTAAATTGTTTTGTTTTTAATATATTATTTTTGATTTTTTTTTATTTAAAAAGGATTATGTTTAGTATTTATTTTTTATATTCTAATAATTTAAAGTAGATAATGTTTTAAATAAAGGGCAATTAAGATTTTTTTGTAATAAAGTGCAAGGGCAATTTTGGGCTTTCAAAAAAAAATCATGGTCAATTGGCTATTTTTAACTGAAGTTGACTAAAAGGAGGGGTTGTTTATGCAATTAAAGGCATTAGTTGAATATTATGCCATAATGGGAAACGTTAGGGTAAGTTTGTGCAATTTTCCCTTAAATTAATAAATACAATTTGCAAATCAAATATGATAATTGTGCCAACTCATACTCGTTCATTTCTCGAGGTCTACAACTTCTTTTAGAGGCATTAGACAATTTATAAATGTGGTCGTAGGTTCCAAACATTAATATATATATATATATATATATATATATATACAGTCTTTCTATTATCAGTTCGAACTGATAAAAGTTATATTAGTTCCTTGCATGTGGGCCACTGAATTTAAATACTTTGAATTTAAATACTTTGACTGACAAATGCATATAGCCAAGTTAAAGTATTTAAATCCAGCGGCTCACATGTAAGGAACTGATATAACTTTTGTCAGTTCAAATTGATAATAGAATTTCTGTATATATATATATATATATATATATATATATATATATATATATACAAAAATTCTATTATCAGTTCGAACTGACAAAAGTTATATCAGTTCCTAATATGTGGATCACTGGATTTAAATACTTTGACTGACAAGTGCCAAGTCAAAGTATTTAAATCTAGTGGCTCACATGTAAGGAACTGATATAACTTTAGTCAGTTCGAACTAATAATAGAATTTCTGTATATATATATATATATATATTGTTTTACAAGGGTGTCTGAACCGGCTTTTGTGCACCTCGACTAATCCCTTGGGCTGGTTCAGGGCAGCTTCCACGCCAGACCTAGCGAGCTCACAAAGGAATCACCTCCTTTGCTATCAGGCCCCAAGAATTTGACACTAGGGGGAATCGAACCTGTGACCATGTGCCTAACCACACATCACATGCTCGCCCGTACCGCTAGGCCAACCCATTGAGGTTCCAAACATTTTCTTTACATGCATGGTAGGGTTCGACATTTGTCTATGAAATTATAAAGTGTGAAGAGGCACCACTCATATCGTTGATATTGACATATCATTTTCTCTTTAAAATGTTATGAAAAAGTATTCATAATAAATCAAGGAATTAGCACTAATATCTTTTTATTTTTTATTTTTCTTACAAATATATTCCTATATAAAATTATCGATAAGTACAGATTAATTTAATTAAAAATAAATCAAAATTTTATTTACATCCATAAATGATCAACACCATTACACCAACATTAAACCCTAATTTTATTCCCATTCGTAGTTCGTACTTAATTTAATTCCATTCTTTTGAGTATGGGAAAATTTAAGATACAAATCCACAAGAGCTAGCATTAGATACAATTAGAGCATCTCCGATGCAATGCCAAATCATTGTGTCAATGCTATAATTTAGCACAAAGTAAAAAAAAACATGCTCCAATGCAATGTTAAAAACTGTGCCAAATTTGGTATATGCTATACATTGTGCCAAATTTGGCATATGTTATACGATGTGCTAAATTTGGCACAATGTATAACATATGCCAAATTTGCCACATTAATAAATGCAATCGTATTTGTTGACTTTTTAATTTTAAATAATAAAAAATTAACAAATTTGGTAGGAAAAATTGAGTTTGAAATAATTCTAAAAAATTATTCAATGCATTCATTGAATGCATTGGTTGTATTTGTTGACTTTTATAATTTTAAATAATTATAAAGTAAAAAATAGTATATCAAATAGAATTTTGTATTGGAGTACAATGCTAAACTGATGTACCAAATATAACATTTTACTATATTTCGTGCCAAATTTGGTATTGGTATTGATAAATATATTGGAGATAGTCTTACAAACCCATTCTATCACATATCATTTTTCGAAATTCAATCACAACCACAACCAAGACATATATATTGGTTTTACAAACACATATCATTAGGTTTTCACACTATTCTACACATCTTTCTTTCTCTAATCTTTTCTAAAACTTGAACCGCACTGTTTATTTGAACGTAATTATAAAAAGGTGTGAAGATAAACATGTTTAACAATTATTACGGTGTATGTAATTATAAAATAGGGTGTTAAAAATAACATTATGAGATGCCAATAACAATAACAAGATATTACGTGATTAAATGGACGTGAATGTCACAATCTTACATTGGATAATTAAAGATATGAATTGATTCATAGGTTCAATTGGTGTGTTATCAAAGCCCATGCAAAAAGAAAAAAAAAAAAAAAAAAATCAAAGCCCGAGCAAACCAACCATTGATCCACAAATGCTCTAAATAAACCCCACCCCCAAAAAAAGTAAACTTACAATTACAGGTAGGCAATGAATACCGACAAACAACAATCACATGGATCACGATTGTGTTAATGGTGTTTAGAGATAAGGTTTAAGAATTGAAAATTTGAATATTCAAATACACATGAAAATTTTACGTTTTTTTTTTTAGCCCGGTCCTTTCCAAAGTGTGGGAAGCTCATCAAAATTTAGGGCCTGTCCTACATGCGTTTTTCAACTTGTTTTCGTTTTTGTTTTCCAAAAATGATTTCGAATTCACGTTCGGTGACCGTTTTTCATTTTATTTTCAAAATACAAAAATAAATTGAAAAACAAAATCAGTGTTAAAAGTGGAAATTTTAAAAAACAAAAAAAAATTGTTTTTCTTGAATTTATTTTTGTTTTCCATATGAAGTGGGTTCCATATCATTAAATAAGTGGGTCCCATATCATTATTTTTTTTTTCCTTTCTTTTCATCCACTAGACCTCATCTTCTTTTGTCCTCATCTCCATCTTCTTTCGTCCTTCGTCGATCACAGCCGTCGCCAACAAAAAAAAGTTGTTTTTCTTGAATTTATTTTTGTTTTCCATATGAAGTGGGTCACATATCATTAAATAAGTGGGTTACATATCATTATTTTTTTTTTCCTTTTTTTTCATCCACTAGACCTCATCTTCTTCCGTCCTCATCTCCATCTTCTTTGTTCCTTCGTCGATCACAGCCGCCACCGATTTGCTCGCCGCCACCAACCGATCATCTTCATCTTCTTTCTTTCTTCTTCCTTCCTTCCTTCGTTGATCGCAGCCGCCACCAATCCACTCGCCGCCGATTAGCTGGTCTTCTTCTTCTTCTTCTTTTCTTCCTCATCTCCATCTTCTTTCTTCCTTCGTTGATCGCAGCCGCTGCTGATCTGCTCACCGCTGCCGACCGATCATCTTCATCTTCTTTCTTTCTTCTTCCTTTCTTCGCCGATCGCAGCCGCCGCCGATCCACTAGCCGCCGCCAACCGATCAACTGGTCTTCTTCTTCTTCTTTTGGATCAATTGATTACATTTTGTTTATTGGTTAATTATTTAATCAATTTATTTATAATTGTTATAATATTAAACAAAAAGTAAAAATTGATATTTCAATTTTCAATAGTTTTCGGTTAATCTACCGGACGCGTTTTTCTCGTTTTTATTTTTAAAATACGGATTTCAGTATATCCTACCAAATGCGTTTTCGAATTTCGAAAACAAAACCAAAAACACTGTTTTCATTTTCATTTTCATTTTTCTTTTCGAAAAACAACAACTGAAATACGCTTATAGGACGGACCATTAACTTGTTTTGTCTGTAATATTATTTTCACTATTTGAATCTAGCCCCATCCTAGTGGTGGCCATGGTTTCGGTTAACCGACAGTTTTGTCCGTGGTTTAACTGGAACCGTACGGATAAAAACCAAACTGAAAATTGGAAACCGAAACCGACGGTTTTAAAACCGGTCCAAAACCGATTTTCTGGTTTCGGTTTGGCGGAGGCCAAAACCGGACCAAAACCGACAGTTTTTGAACCGGTTAAACCGCCGGTTTTACATATTAAAAAAAAAATTTTAACTAACCAATCAGACGCTGCCACGTGGCAGCGTCTTTTAAAAAAAATTACCGTTGACAGCGACATTTAAAAAAAATAAATAAATAAAAAATAACCACCCAATCAGACACTGCCACGTGGCAGCGTCAGTAATATATATTACCTTTGACAGCGACCAAAAAAAAAAAAAAAACCCACCAATTAGACGCTGCCACATGGCAGCGTCTTTTACCAAAAGTTACCGTTGACAGCGACCTTATTTAAAAAAATAATAATAATAATAATCCACCAATCAAACGCTGCCACGTGGCAGCATCTAATCCAAAAGTTACCGTTGAAAGCGACCGTTTGAAAAAAAAATAAAAAAATTGGATCAATCACAGATTGACACGTGGCACTCAGTTTGAAAAAAAAAAATTACATTTGGCCATTGGCAGTCATCAGACGACCGTTCTGATGACCACCAACGGCCATCCATATATATTTTTTTTAACCCTTTAATTTTTTCTATTTCCAAAGCCACCCCTTTCTATTATCCTATAAATACCCCCCAACACTTCATTTTTCTTCACACCACTCTCGTTCTCTCAACTTCTCTCAATCTCAAATTCTCAATTCTCTCTACATTTACAATTTTCTTTAATTCTCATATCATATATTAATTATTTATTCTATTTTTTTCTAGCATACAATATATATTTCTTATATTTTTTTACCATCATATATTTTTTTCACCACTATTATTCTAACAATATATTTTTTTCAATCATATATATATATATATATACTATTATTCTAACAATATATTTTTTTCAATCATATATATATATATTTTTTTTTACTTGCTTATCACTATTATTTCAACAATATATATTTTTCATTCAAATATATATATATTTTTAGTTGCTTACCACTCTTATTCCAAATTTCCAACAATATATTTTTTTCAATCATCTATTTTTTTTACTTTGTTACCATTATTATTCCAACAATTTTTTCTTAACATATATATATATATATTTTATTATTATTAATTTTTCAATGGCAAGTGGAAGTGGAAGTGGGGGAGATGGTTCAAGAAATGTGAACAGAGGAAAGGGTGCAATGCAAAACTTGTTGGAAACCATTGGTGATGCTGTCACTTACGACGATGTGACTTTTCACCAGTTCCTTCAAGATCGATTTGGATCCGATCACCCTTCTACTCCTAATCCCCCTCTAACAATTCCCGAGTTCGACGGACTCGACCCCACTCACAATACCCCCAATACTAATGAAAGTGTATCTAACTGCCCACCCCCTTCGGATGATTTTTTTGCAGGTAAAGGTGAAGAAGAAAAGCCGACGAAGTCCGATCTCTTCAAAATGCATATGAAGAAAAGTAAGTTACAAGATGGATCTTTCCATATACAGTGCAATCACTGCACCAAAACATACAATGTTCCAAGAAACTTCGGATATGGCACGTTATGGACCCATGTCAGAAAAACTCACCCGTCCGAATTCGCAAGTGCAAATAACCAAGCCCAAATCGCCAGGTACGCAACCTCTTCTAATCAATTATTTCATTACACGGCTGAAAAAAATAAAGAACAATTAGCATTAATGGTTGCAACTGAACACTTACCTTTTGGTTTTGGTGAGAAAGTAGGTTTTGTAAATTATTGCCAAAATGCACTAAATCTTGCAATGCAACGTGTTCCTAGATCCACTCTCACACGTACACTAAATGCCATTTACAAAAAAGAAAAAAAACAATTTGAAAACATTTTTTGAACAATTTCAAGGTCGCGTTTCCGTATGTGCCGACATATGGACAGACAATTTTGGTAGTCATTCATATTTGGGTGTCACATGTCATTATATGGACAATGACTGGGACATGCAAAAAATAATTCTTGCATTTCGTGTTTTCGATGACCCGCATTCAGCTTAAAATATTTTTCGACTCCTTAAAATCATTTTTCAAGAGTATAATATTTTAAACAAAATTTTTGCTATTGGCTTTGATAATGCTGCAAGCAATACCGCATCTATTCCTTACTTACGGGAGTTGTGCAATCCCTATTTTTGGGGTAAATTATTTCATCAACGTTGTGCATGCCATGTTTTAAATTTGTGTGTTCAAGTTGGATTAACAAAGCTTTCTGCTTTTATTAGACCAATTAGAGATAGTATTAACTATATTTGGAGGCATAGCAAAATCATGAAACAATGGTTAAAGTATTGCTCTCTGAATAATATGCGTCCCAGAAAATTTTCTCGTGACATTACCACTCGTTGGAATTCAACTTATAAGTTGCTTAGTGAAAGTGTTAAATATAAGGATTTATTAGTTTCTTTTATTAATTATAACGTTCCAACAATTTCTCTTGAATTGAACCATTGGGATGTATGTATAAAAATTCTTGAATTGTTACGTGTTTTTAATGATTCTACCATTGCTTTATCTGGTGTTTACTATTCCACTACTCATTTATTTCTTACTCAAAGTGTTAATATTGCTGGTGCATTTAATGATTGTAGATTTGATGTTCAATTGAGTTTATGTGTTGCTGCCATGAAAACAAAATGGGTTTCGTATTATGGGGAGATTCCAAAGATTTACTTGCTTGCACCGTGTTTTGATCCACGCTTTAAATTAGATTGTTTGCAGGATTATTTAGACAATTATTACAAATCTTTAAATTTAGAGGTTGATATTCTTCAGTTATGTGCTTCCGTTAAAACTTTGCTTTATGAATTATACAATGAATATGTTAGAATGTATGGTCAGTCTTTCAACGTGCCGGTTTCACAACCCCAACCCACATCTGGTGGTAGTAGTAGTTCTTCCGCAAAATTTCAATTAAGGGGTTTGGGGGATCGACTGTTTTCCCAAAGATTAAAAAAATTACGAACATCTTCTTCACCCTCATCTGCCTCTGAGCTTGACCGGTATTTAGAAGCCAATCATATATTTCCAAATGAAGGATTTGATCTCCAGGTTTGGTGGAAGAGTAATCAACAGGAATATCCAATTTTGGCTATTATTGCCAAACAAATTCTTGGAACGCCGGTTTCTACAGTTGCTGTGGAACAAGAATTTAGTGCAGGTGGAAATATTTTGGACCCAAGACGATTGGCTATATCTCCACAATCACTTGAAATCCAGGCATGTGTTGATGATTGGACAAAGGCAAAATATAGACAACAAGAACTCCAGCCGGATATAGTGAACGACTTCTTCGAAGGTGACCAAACCACAGGAACGGAAGGCAGCGAATAGATTCCGTTCCAACTTCCAACCTCCAACACCGAGCAACTAATTAAAGGTAAAAGAACTACGTGGCCTTTGATTCCTCTACATTGGTGGAGGATACGTAGACAGCTTAATTGTGGTAAAAAATTAAGTGCAAGGTTGGTATTTTATTTATTTATTTATTTATTTTTTAATTTTAACTTTGTTACATTGTAATATTATATTTGAATTCAAGCCTTCAAGGCTAATTTTTTGTAATTTTTTTTTGTAATTTTTTGTAATTTATTAATAAATGTCAATTTCGAAACCGGTCTTAACCACTACTGGAGCTTCCTAAATTACAGCTAAATTTTAGCTAAAATAGCTTTCAAGCTATTTTAACTAGCAACTTTTGAGTGAGCCACTACAACCATCCTCCTTATTTTGGCTAAACATTAATATTTTACTATTAATTTTTTGAATTTAAAATATAAATAAACACTAATGTAAGCCAACCCAAAAATTTAGCCAAAATATCAACACAAATGATGTGGCATGTGATTTGTCATTACCATATCATTCACCATATTACCACATGATTTGTGTGATGATGACAACTCATTTGTCATATCATTTGGGTTGAATTTTAGGTTAATTTTTTTGGGTTGTATAGTATTACTCATAAATAAAATATTATATTCCAAGTTTTCATAGAAGTTTTCAATATCACACCTTCACTAGTTTCATACATATGAAATTAGTATTGTTTTACAACTATACTAGTTTCATACACGTGAAACTAGTATCGTTTAAATACTTCACACAAAAACAAGGGAGTGGTTGAAGTCAAATATTATAATAACTACAAGTTTATCTTGCTACAGGTAGGAAAAAAAAAAGACTGTTGGAATCAATTGAGATAACTAGCTACAAGTTTTTCTTTTAAAAAAAAAAAAAAAAAAAATTGTTTCAAATCTAATATTAAAATAATAGGAGAGAGAGTTTGGCTAGGATTGTTGGTTCTCCACATTTAGTTGGTGTAATTCAAATTCTCTAAAATAGCTAACAATATAGAGAGTGGTTGGAGACTTGGAGTCAATGATAAATGGAAAAAAAAAAATCGTGATATCAATAGCCATTTTGGTTAAGGAGCATGTATAGCTAGCATGGTTGGTGATGCTCTTAGTGCAGTTGGTAGTGCACTTTCATTCTACATTACTGGTGAGGGATTCAAATCCCTCTACTTGTTTTAATTTTAATAGTTTTTTTTAATGTCTTTTTTATTTTACCTTCTTTTCCGATTCCTTTCTCAAATTTTTGTATTCTTCTACAACAAAACAATTCACTTTCTCTTTCTAGTCATTGTCAACTTCTTCACTACCCTTAATTTTTAGTCACTTCATTCAATTATATTTTGTAGTAAATTATCAATTATTATTTTGAATTTTTCTTATTTCTAATAGTTGTAGTTTGACATATTTAACATGTCCAATCAATAAACCCTAAAATCTCAAATTTTAATTTATTGTATTAAAATAATCCATCAATTATTATGCTTTATTTTATTTTATCCTTTGTATTTTCTTTATTTTATAGTTTTAATTTATTTAGAATCAATAATTTACTAATAATTAGAAGAAAAAAAAAAGTGAATTCATTATAAATACAAAACAAAATTTCTTATTATAAAATTATATTGTAATTTATTTTTTAAAGAATAAATATTATAACTTTCTATTGTTTATTTTGTTTTTCTTGTTATTATTTATTTTTTAATATTGTGTTCTTGATTTTATTTCTTTTTTAGTGTAAAATTATTTAGTTCATCTCAAGTAAGTATTCTATTTGTTTTATTTTATCTAAACTTCATTATACCATAATTTTTTTTAATTTTTTTTATATATAAAAAAAAACTCATTTTATTATGATTTTAAATTTTCAATATTTTTTTAAATGTTTATTATTTTGTTCGAATACCCCATATCATTTAAATTTTGGGTCTGCCGTTGCATCTAGATTGTAGTTTTCCTAGTATTTAATGGATTATGATAGATTATGTTTAACTTCAAAAAAAATTTATTACTTTTCAATAACAAATTAAACAAAGCCGAAAGCTGGCCAATACTACAGTTAATGATGGAAACAAATACTAATTAAAGAATACACATTTATGCAGCTTGTGCATAAACTTAAACTGCCCAATCAGTCGAGCATTATTACGACATCAATTACCTCAAATTAACATAAAAAAATTACACCAACTCCATCTTCAAGAAATCAATTGATGATGCCACACTTCTTTCTAATCTCCCCTGAAGATCCGGTGACTACTCCAATGTTTCCCATTCTCTTCATCGATTGAGCAAACTCGGTGAAGAACTTGGCTTGGTTGGTCAACTCCTTGGCGATATTCCTCGCACCCTTGTTGGTCAGAAGAGCAGCGTCGGATTGGAACATTCCCTTGTTCTGGTTAAGGATAACGAAGTAGTTTTTATCGAAGTCCAGAGGACTGTCCGGGTCCATCGCTACGGTGGTCGTTGTGTCGTTTAGGCTCCGGCATTTGCTTTTCAGGAATTGTGCGTAGGCCGGGTTCAGTGACGGGTCTTGATCTCCTTTTCCGGTGAAGTTGTACAGCCTGTTGCTGAAGAGATTGCAGTGCCCAACTCCGATTGTGTGCCCACCTGAATAGTTACAATATTAATCATGCACAATTTTTTATTTTATGATCATTCTTTTGTAACGTTATAGTAGCACTCCGAACAGTCTATAAGTCAAGGGTCATCTTCCCTCAAATAAACATTAAAATCCATTTTAAAAATTATAAAATTATTACTAAATCTTAAATTCTTTTCACTTTGGCCCCTATAATTTTTTGTTTTTTATATAACAGACCTCCAAATTTGAATTCCTGGCTTCGCCCCTGCGTAACTTACAGGACCGTATTATGTGAATGTAAAATATATACCTGATAAAACAACAAGGTCATGGACAGTGAGGCCTTTTGTTTCGAAAAACTGCTTGAGTCCGGTAAAGTTTTGGAAAGGAGAAGGAATATTAGTTGACACTTCAGACTGTAGAGAGACTCTGCCATCTCTCCTACCAGTAAGCACTTCCCACATCGGCTTTTGAAACTGTCAACAGTAATAATGTTTTATTACACATGTAAGATAGATACTTCATACTTATATATATATGAGAATTGATTTGTTTAGAAGTTTGGTTAATTAAGTAGTTAATTATGATAATATTAATTTACTTTGAATGAAACGGAGTCTCTAGCAGCCAAGGACAGAATATCAGCACAAGATACAATTCCTGGACATTTCTTCTCAAGCTCTGCTTTTATTTCTTCAAGAACATCAAAACCTGACAGAGATAGATTTGGAATTGCATCCTTCTCTGCAGTGTTGTTTGCAGTTGAGTTTATCAATATCGACGCATCGCAACCCTGAAATTTTTTTTGGAACATTTATATAATTAATACTTGCATGCATGCAGAGAGAAAAAGAGAGAGTACTTGTAGGATGATTAATGATATCAACTTATATGTTGAGGTAAAAAATGAACCTTCGGGATATGACTGTAACTGAGTTTGGGAATGATCGAGAATTACCAATAGAGTCAGTGAAAATCAAACAATAATTTTATTGAATATGGCAGAAGTAAATTCCCACTTCCTAAGGGATTACACAATGTACAACGTTCTATCTTTTCTAGAGAGAAAAAGTAAAAATTAAAAGGAAGTCCCCCTAATGGTAAAAATGAGGGATTATATAGCCCCTTTCCTGACATCTCGGGCACGTGTCAAGGACTCAGTGGTAAGGTCCGACAGCTGTCTCTGCGCGGTCAGGTACGATTCGGCCATGGAAGGTGACATCAGAAAGTATATTCGGTGTGTTAGTCTCGGTGGAAATGACGTCCGAATGAAAACAGTATTCGGGTATTAACTCCGATATATCATGCTCGGAGTGTAACCCCCGCGGGCGAGGAAAGTACCCGGATATAGGCAAGTTCACAATCGGATACAACAGTTCCCCCTCGAACGCATAAGTCGGTATGCAAGACCGGTTGTGGGTTCGAAAACGGAGTCTGCTTGCCACTATCGGACGTTCGTTTGGGGCCTTTTGATTCGAAACCGGCCCATGTCATGGCTAATGGGTGAACGACGCGTGGTTTGAAGAGAAAGGGCGGCGGACAGGTGTCGCTCGGTGAAACTGTGGATCGCGTCGCTTCGTTTCCCGCGCCGAGGACCCTTATAAATAGTGATGTAGGGTCACAAACGACCCCCCCATTCGTGTTTTTTCAGTTGATCAGAGTGTTTTCGGTATCTGTGAGAATTCAAGAAGAAGGAAAGGACAGGTTAGTCTCCAAACACAGTAACTTTAATTCGTAGTCATTAGGTATCAGCCAACTTTCTCCGATGGTTCGTAAAGTCGGGACTTCTAGCCCCGTAATGTCGTCAAGTTCCGAATCTGGATCTTCAGAGTCCACATCGGGCAGAGTTTCAGTAGGGAGTAGTACTAGGAGTGCCTTCGGTGATATAGACGCACAGGACGCGGGGAGTCCGGAGGTCCAACAAATACCGGAGGGTGACCGAGTCCGTAATCCGGTGGTTGGCCCCGGCCCGGGCGAGTGCTGGGAGGGGTATAACTCCGAGGACTTCGTTCGGGGTGAAATAGACCACACGAGGTTTGCAATAAACTTCGTTCGGGAAAATAAGATTGACACGGGGAAACTCAATAAGTTAGCAACGGAGTTCTCGATCCCCCGGACTGTGCGAGTTTGCGTTCCCCGTGAGGGGGAAAGAGCGAGTGATCCCGATAGGGGCTCTATGGCTTTCCATCCTGCCTTTCTGGAGATTGGGGCCAGATTGCCACTGCAGCCTTACATCCGGAGGGTGTTGCGGGAGATAGGGATAGCTCCTGCTCAATTAAATCCGAATGCTTGGAGAATAGTGATCGGAATGTACTCCTTATGGCGGAGTATGAAGTTTCCCGCACCTACATTTAGGGAGATTGGACACTGCTACAGCCTATACTCCCATAAATCCGGGGGAGACGGCTGGTGGGCTCTTGCTTGCCGTGACAAGCAAGGCGGCGAACCTCTGATCACCGGGCTTCCGTCTTCCAACAAGGAGTGGAAGAAGACTTGGTTCGTCTGTCGAGGCGACTGGGGTAGAGACTTGCAGCTCGGTGGTCGTCCTCAGAGGGTTCGCTCGGTGTTCAACATCCCAGGTGTTTGGGGACTCCTTAGGTTTATTTTCGGAATTCGTCGCTATGCCTTTGTTTTCTTTGTGTTCATTAGTGCGTTCTTTTTGTAGCTCCGTGGGAACGTGTTACTTTAGAGGACCTGTCCAAAACCGAACGGAGGCACATCTCAGACGCTTGGAGCGTATCCCCTGAGAGAAGGCACGTCGATTTCCTGTTAGACGATCGGAGGCTCCACGAGCTTGGTTTCATTGTGAATCTGACGGAGTCGAGGAAGAAGAAGGTGATAAAAACCTTATCCAAGAAGAGTAAGTTCTGACTCGGTGTTATCCTCTTTCGCCGTTCGGCTTCTGAATCCCAATCTGACTTGTTTGTGGTTTTGTTGTTTGTTGTTTTTTTTTTTTTTTTTTTTTTTTTTTTTTTTTTTTTTTGAGAGCAGGGAAGATAACCCAGACTGCAAAGGGAAGGATGGCTGACAAAATGAGGAGTGGCGTTGGCAGACAAAGGGAGGGGAAGGAGGATAAGAAGAAGAAAAGGATGCTCCCCCAGACCCCTAGTCTACTCGACGAGGAGGAAGCATCCGAGAGTGTTCCTCCCCTGAGGACCAATAGAACAACGAGGTCCTCAGTATCAATTGCCGCAGCTGGAACCGCGGCGGAGATTGCTGAAGCCATCCCCCTGACTTCGGTGGTGCGTGACCGAGGCGGGGACCCAACTGAGAACGTCGAGCTCCTGGATTCCGATAAGGACATTCCGGAAGGTACACCCCGTGTAAATATTCGGGATACAGTGATCTCTCCCCCAAATCGCTATAGGGATCCTCCGGAATCGGGGTCCAGTTCAGGTGCGAAGCCAATAAATCCCGACACTGGCGTGGACTACCTATGCGTTCACGGAAAGGATCTCCTGCGGAGTGGGGAGATGTCGGGGTACGGGAAGATGTCCAATGTCGACAGGATCCGACATGGGCAGGCGAACCTGCTACAGGTAACACCGCTATAGATCTTTAGTATGTATTTTCTCAAAGTAGCTCATCTCGGATGACTAATCTGTTTCCGGTTGTCAGGCCATCGGTAATCTCCTTCATATGGAGAAGAGGTACGAAGGCGCCAAGAACAAATATGATAGGGTGCTCAAGGAGAAGGAGAAGGCGGAGGACAGAGTTCGGGAATCCAAGTCCATTGTGGATTCTCAGAGGCTTATCATTACTGAGATGTTCTCCGCCTACAAGAAGGCAAAGGCCGTCTGCAGGGAGAAGCAGACCAAGCTGTGCGACTACCGTGGTCGTTTGAAGAAGGCGAATAGTTCAATTCGGGAGATGAAGGATGAGCTCGGGGACAACGCCGTCAATATATTTTTAAACTCCGACGAGTTCTCCGAGATTCAAGAGGAGACCTTTGATAAGGCGGTCAGAGACGTTCGGACCCTACTCCTCCGTTCATATCCGGATTTTGACTTTTCGGCCTTTGATGCAGACGTCAAGAAGGCCACCGAATCTAGAGTCAGGAAGAAGAACGCTCCGATTGCTGACAGGTCCTTGGATTTCGCCGAGGAACCGATATCGGAGGATGAGCCTGAGGCGGTGTCTTCGGATGACGAGAGATTCGAAGCCAGCCGTGGAGACGGAAAGAGGGCCAGGCGCGGCTGAGTGTCTGATGTATATATCTCCGAACGTTTTGCTTATGTTTTTGTTTTCTAAATTCATCATGTGGGGGGTGTCCCGATGATTTTCTCGGCCTTAGGCTGCATTTTGTGTAACTGAATTAGTTAATATATATATGCTTTCTGAGTTTACGTTTTTACGGTTATGCTCATGAATGCGTTTTAATTTATTTCAACGGTGATAATTCGGAATTTATCTTTAGTATTTTTCCGAGACCCGCAATATAACTTCACGCGTTAACATAGAACATCGGTTTTGTTTCGTGCTCCACTTTCGGAGACTTTCGTGCTCCACTTTCGGAGACTTTCTTGTGCTCCACTTTCGGAGACTTTCGTGCTCCACTTTCGGAGACTTTCGTGCTCCACTTTCGGAGACTTTCGTGCTCCACTTTCGGAGTCTTTCTTGCTCCACTTTCGGAGTCTTTCGTGCTCCACTTTCGGAGTCTTTCGTGCTCCACTTTCGGAGTCTTTCGTGCTCCACTTTCGGAGACTTTCGTGCTCCACTTTCGGAGACTTTCGTGCTCCACTTTCGGAGACTTTTGTGCTCCACTTTCGGAGACTTTTGTGCTCCACTTTCGGAGACTTTCTTGCTCCACTTTCGGAGTCTTTTGTGCTCCACTTTCGGAGACTTTTGTGCTCCACTTTCGGAGACTTTCTTGCTCCACTTTCGGAGTCTTTCTTGCTCCACTTTCGGAGACTTTTGTGCTCCACTTTCGGAGACTTTTGAAAGCAGAATCAACATCAAATAAATGCGAAAAAAATAAGAAATATAAAACAAAAACTGGTGACAATAGGAGTTCACATACCAAGACTAATAACATACAGGATTAACACAGGTTCCTTTAACAGTATCCGGAAATTAATTCGGTGGAGTATCATTGGTAATACTTCTTCAGGTGGTCTGCGTTCCACGGGTTCCTTAGGGGCGTCCCATCTTCCTTCTTCAGCTTGTAGGCGCCCTTCATTGATACCGAGTCCACAATGTATGGCCCCTCCCATTTGTCCCCCAGACTAGCTGAGGAAGTTTTTGTCGATGGTAGGACTTTCTTCAGGACAAGGTCTCCCGGATTGAACCTCCGGATTCGAACCCTACTGTCATGGTATTTTGCTACTCTCTGCTGGTGGTGAACGGTTCGAATTCTAGCCGTATCCCTTCTTTCCTCCAATTCTTCGAGGCATGCCCTGAGTTCAGCTTCATTATCTCCCGGAGTGTAAGCTGACACCCTTCTAGTAGGAATGTTAGTTTCGGTGGGTATGACTGCCTCTGCACCGAATGTTAGTGAATATGGGGTTTCCCCCGTGGCTGAATGCGGGGTTGTGCGAATTGCCCACAAGACTTCCGGGAGTTTCTCCACCCAGCCTCCCTTTCGGGCTTGCAGTTTTCTTTTAAGAAGGGTCTTTATTGTCTTGTTGACGGCTTCAACTTGGCCGTTGCTCTGTGGATGGGACGGTGAAGCCAACTTTAAGTTGATGTTGAAGTCCGAACATACTTCACGGAGCTTATTGTTGTCGAACTGCGTCCCATGATCGGCCACTATCGTGTGAGGTATTCCGAACCTGAAAATTACGGAGTTCTTGATGAAATTAGTGGTGTTTGCCTCAGTAATATGCTTCAGGGCTTCCGCTTCTACCCACTTGGTGAAATAATCGATCGCCACGACGGCATATCTTTTATCGGCTGTCCCCCGAGGGAGGGGTCCGATAATATCAACACCGAATCTGGAGAAGGGCCAAGGCGAGGACATGGGAGTTAATGTTTCGGCGGGTAACCGAGGAATTGGGCCTGTTCTTTGACAACGGTCGCATGATTCGGAATGTGCCTTAGATTCTTTGAAAAGAGTTGGCCAATAATATCCCTGCCTTGTGATCCGGTGGCCTAAATTTCTTCCGGAAGAATGGCTTCCGCAGGTTCCACCGTGTACCTCGTGGAGAATTTGCTCCGTTTGCGGGGGGCTGACACACCGAAGATATGGTAAAGAGAAACCTCTTCGAAAGAGTGATCCATTAATGATAAGGTAACGGGGTGCCTGTCTTCTTATCCTCTGTGCCGCGATCTTGTCTTCTGGGAGAGTCCCATGACGAAGATAGTCCATGATCGGAGTCATCCAGGATTCACCCACGGGATCCGGAATCAGCACATTGATTGGATGGTCTTCCGGTATACTGGGGGTTGACAAACGGAATATGGTGATCGTCCGGGGTAACTTCATATCGGAAGTCGATGCGAGTTTGGCTAGTGCGTCGGCTTGTGAATTGTGGTCCCTTGAGATCCGGATGAGTTCACAGCGGACGAACTTGGACATGAGAATTTTGACTTCTCTGAGGTATCTGATCATGTCGGGGTCTCTAGCTTGGTAGTCTTGGTTTACTTGATTAACCACTAGCTGGGAATCGCTGTATACCGTAACATGTTCGGCGCCCATGCTCAAGATGATCCGTAAGCCCGTGACAAGGGCTTCATACTCCGCGACATTGTTAGTCGCCCTGAAATCGAATCGGAGTGCTGTCTGGGTAAGAATTTTATCGGGGGTCAGTATGATGATCCCCGCGCCGCTTCCATGACGGTTGGAGGACCCGTCTACAAACATTTCCCATCGGCATACACGTTCGGTGGATAGATTGAATACTTCCGGGTTTGAGTGTTCCGCGATGAAATCGGCCACAGCTTGGCCCTTTACGGAAGTCCTGGGTCTGAATTGGATGTCAAATTCACTGATCTCCATCGCCCATTTGGTGAGCCTTCCGGCAAGTTCTGGTTTCTGGAGGACCTGGCGGAGTGGTTGATTTGTGAGAACAACAATGGGGTGGGACTGAAAGTATGGTCGGAGTTTTCGAGAGGCGACTATCAAACTCAAAGCCAACTTTTCCATGTCGGGGTACCTGGTTTCTGCCTCCGTCATACTTTTGCTCACATAGTATACTGCCCTCTGGATAGACCCTTCTTGCTTGATTAACACCGAACTCACAGCCGCCTCCGAAACCGCAAGATAAAGGAGCAATGTCTCTCCGAAGGTCGGCTTGGCTAATACCGGAGGTTTCTGGAGGTAGACCTTTAAGTCGTCGAAAGCGGCTTGGCACTCAGATGTCCAGCAGAAATCCCCCTTATGCTTCAAAGCTTTGAAAAATGGGAGACACCGGTCCGTTAACTTGGAAATAAACCTTGACAGGGCCACTATCATGCCATTGAGTTTCTGTATGTCCTTTGCCCTTCTGGGTGGAAGGAGGTCAATCACCGCTCTGATCTTATCGGGGTTAGCTTCTATCCCCCTCTGGTGGACCATGAAGCCAAGGAATTTTCCCGAAGAAACTCCGAAAACACATTTCGTAGGATTAAGCCTCATCCGGTATTGTCTTAGCAGCGCGAACGTGTTGCGGAGGTTAGGTACGTGTTCCTCGGCGGTTACGGATTTAGTTAACATGTCATCCACATACACCTCCATCGTCCTTCCGATTTCACTCGCGAATATCCGATTCACCAACCTCTGATATGTTGCCCCGGCATTCTTGAGGCCGAAAGGCATCACCCGGTAACAATACACTCCGCGATCCGTGATGAAGGCGGTCTTAGCCTCATCTGCCTCATTCATCCTGATTTGATTGTATCCGGAATAGGCATCCATAAAACTAAGCAGTTCATGTCCGGATGTTGCATCCACTAGCTGGTCGATTCTGGGCAGTGGAAAACTGTCTTTCGGGCATGCCTTATTCAAGTCGGTGAAGTCAACACACATTCTCCACCTCCCATCTTTTTTCTGCACCAGGACAACATTGGATAACCACTCATTATAGTCCAGGTTCCGGATGAAGCCCGCCTTCAAGAGTTTGTCCACTTCAGCGGCTATTGCTTCATATCTTTCGCTGTTGAAGGATCTTCTCTTCTGTGATACTGGTTTGAAAGTCGGATCCACGCCCAAGGAATGGGATATAACTGTGGGATCTATGCCCGGCATGTCCGAGTGGCTCCATGCGAAGACGTCCGAGAATTCCTTCAGGAGTTCGACAAGTTCGTTTCTGACTCGGGAGTCCAGGTTTGCCCCGACGAGGACAGTCTTCTCCGGGTCTTCCGATCGAAGTATCACTTTCAGCAAAGGTTCAGCGGGTTCTCCTGTTGGTTCTGACCCGACCTCTCGGGGATCGAGACTAGTGACATGGATTTCGTCTAGTGGGGTAGCGTCTGACATCTGCGCAGTTGCTACATCTCCGATTCTTTTCTTTTTCGGCCTTCGTTGTTTCGGTGTGCTTCTCCATGACGAGGACACTGTACTGTAATTTCCGATAGTTAGAACGGGGTTAGAGCCAATCTGGATACACCTCTTGTATTCTTCTTGATCTCCAGTTATTTCCCCCGGACCTAATTCGGTCGGGAACTTCAGCTTCAAGGAGTAAATGCTGGTGGCTGCTCTCAGGTTGTAGAGTGTGGGCCTCCCTATGAGGATGTTAAAAGGAAAGGGAATGTCTATCACTTGAAAACTGACCCATACAGTACGTATCCGGGGTCTAGTACCGAACCGAACTGGCAGGTCAATTTGTCCGACCGGCCTGGTACGATGCCCACCGATACCCCTTATGCAATATCTGGAGGCCTGGAGCTGTGGGATTGTGTATCCGAGTTTCTGAAGTGGGTCCCAATGGATGATGTCTAACGAACTACCATGGTCAATCAGGGTCCTCTTGACCGTACGGGTCCCCACTTTCACAGAGATAACAAGAGCATCACAATGGGGATACCTTATTCCGTATGAGTCTTCGGTAGAGAATGATAACGGGACCCAATGTCTTGGGGCATCTTCCGGTGTAGTCGTCAAACATACGGACGCGGCCGCCTTCCCGGAAGAAGTCGATCCGGGGTCTCCCGTCACGGGGACGGCATCAATGAAGTTGATGGGCTCCTCATCATCCGAGTCCTGCACTGTAACCGGAGTTTGACGGCTCTGGTGCTGTGGGGCTTTTGCGGTCTTCTCGCATGATTCCTGAGGTTTCACACATTCTCGGAGTTTACCATTCCGGACCAGCTCCTCTACTTGGTCCCTTAGATCTCGGCACCTTCTCGTCTCATGGCCATGATCATTATGGAACTTGCAATGAATCCTTCGGTCTCTTCTCTCGGGTGCTGTGTACAGGGGTTCAGGTTTCCGTAGCAACTTCTCTTTGCTTGCAATTTCAAGTATCCTATCAAGGGGGTACTTCAAAGGGGTATACTCTTCGTACTTATCTCTTGGAGGAAATCGGGCGTTTCTGGCTGTACTCCCGGTGTTTACTGGCCTAGATGCTTGGGGTTCCTTACCCTTGTCTCTTACTTGTCTGCCCCACCTTTTCGGTGCCTCATAGGGTTCTGCGGAAGTCGCATGACTTTTGGAGTCACTGATATCTTCGGCCGTAGCATACTTTTCCGCTCTTTCTATCAGCTCCCTGTAGGTCGTTGGCCCTCTTTTTGAGAGGGACCAACTCAGGTTTCCTTTCTGGAGGCCTTGTATGAAAGCCATGACCGCCCCGGCTTCACTAAAGTCTTGTACTTGCCTAGCGGCCTCCGTAAACCTTTTCAGATAATCCCTGATTGTCTCAGTTTCAAGTTGCTTGATGGAGGTAAGATGGACCATGTGCCTCCGTCTTCTTCTACTTGCGGCAAATCCACTACGAAATTCCTTGGAAAGTTCATTGAACGAAGATATGCTCTGTCTTTTGAGACTCCCATACCAAGTCCGGGCGTCTCCAGAGAGTGTGAGCGGGAAAGCTCTACACTTCACGGCGTCGGATGCTCCCTGCATGTTCATCCAATCCAGGTAGGAGTCCAAGTGGTCGTCCGGATCCTCTACTCCGCTAAATCCGCACATATCTTTACGCGGCATTTTGAAGTTAGCTGGGATTTCCGCGGTGTTGATTCCTTCAACAAACGGGCTCTGTCTATGAGTGACCGACCTGCGGTGGCCGTAATGTATCTGATCCTGAATATCCGCAAGTTGGTCTTGTAGTTCACGGAAGGCCTCTGGGTCCGCGAGGGTATTCCTTTCTGTATCTCCCTGCTGGGGATATGATACACCCGTATTATCATGTCGGTGGCGAGTCCTCCGAGGAACCTGCTCCTGGACTACTCCGTCACGCTCTTCCCGACTACGGGTCGTACCTCCGACCCTACGCGTCGGCTCTTGGTTCGCGTTCTCTTCTGGCTCGGGTTCGACGAACTGAGCCGTGTGTTGTCTTCTTCTTCTCTCTCTCGGTCGATTTCCAACCGGGTTATCTTCGGCTCGAGAGTTCGCCTCCTCCGATTCTCCTTGTTGTCCACCGCCGTCCACGACATTTATCACCCGAGTAACATTCTGGGCGAGAGTGTCCAATCTGCTGGTGATTCCCCGGATGATCGGATCCTCAGCCTGAGAATAAAATTGCTGTTGCTGTTGTTGTGTATACATCGGCAGGTATCCCTGAGGGTAGTAACCTTGACCCGGTATTTGTGGGCAGAATGGGTTGATTGGTATCGGAGGATATGGTTGCGGTGCCCCGTGCTGGGGATATTGCTGCGGCGGCCCTTGATACCCATAAAATTGGCCTTGAAAAGGGTATTGCGCCTGATAAGGATGATACCCGTAATTCTGCTGCTGGGTCTGCTGTCCTCCTGCGTGACCCGGGTAGGGCGAGACATGCTGCGGAGGTGGTTGTTGAGGCTGCGGAATTTGCGCATAATTCTGAGTTCCAGGCGGCCTCAGCTCGAGGTTCACGTCCGGGTATTGGTCTTCCGGTTGTGAATTCATTACTTCCGCGGAGGTGCTGGATTCTCCCCCTCCTTCTAGCGCCAAATGTTGAGGTAAAAAATGAACCTTCGGGATATGACTGTAACTGAGTTTGGGAATGATCGAGAATTACCAATAGAGTCAGTGAAAATCAAACAATAATTTTATTGAATATGGCAGAAGTAAATTCCCACTTCCTAAGGGATTACACAATGTACAACGTTCTATCTTTTCTAGAGAGAAAAAGTAAAAATTAAAAGGAAGTCCCCCTAATGGTAAAAATGAGGGATTATATAGCCCCTTTCCTGACATCTCGGGCACGTGTCAAGGACTCAGTGGTAAGGTCCGACAGCTGTCTCTGCGCGGTCAGGTACGATTCGGCCATGGAAGGTGACATCAGAAAGTATATTCGGTGTGTTAGTCTCGGTGGAAATGACGTCCGAATGAAAACAGTATTCGGGTATTAACTCCGATATATCATGCTCGGAGTGTAACCCCCGCGGGCGAGGAAAGTACCCGGATATAGGCAAGTTCACAATCGGATACAACATTATATATAATTATAATTAATTACATACCCTGACAAAGCAGTCATGGAAATGCATTCTGAGGAGCTTAGAAGGCAACTGATTATTGGTGGTGACATGTTTCAAGGTGGCATTCTTGATAATTTCCTCAGCACATGGACAACTCTTCCTGTAGAAATTCTTCCTCAGGCTACCTCCTTGACAAACCCCAACAGCACAAAAAGCAACCAAAAAAGCCAACAAAACAAACTCACTACTACTCTTGATCTTCATGACGATGATCTTCTAATTAAGCCTTTGATAAATTTAATTAACAACACTCAAGACTCGATCGATTAGTTAATTCAAGATCGATGCTCTTTGAGAACAGTTAGCTCCTCCTTTTTATACTAATCCGAAGGGCATTTTCCAGTCCTTTTTGATCCAGATAAGCAAACGTATAATTGAAGATGGACTGATTATTTTTGTATTCCATGCATCCACCATAACCATTTTTTTTTACATTTGATTTTGTATTTTTCGATAAGGCTGACCTTATTATAAAAATTCGAAGCAACAACCTAATCTGTTATTGTGGCCTATATTGGGAAGATGTATACGTCTCTCACTCAACTGGTGGGTCAAGGTGTGCTATTTCATGTCCAAAACGTGGAGATCGACGTTTATAAAAATAGAAATCATCAATAATAGAGACAATTTGGTTTCATTGATGGAATATCCTGCCGACTTTTGAATTTATTACATTAAACTCCCCAAATCCCATTTACTAATAATTAGTTGATGCTAAAGATCAGAATTTTAACATGATTTTCATCTGCCAATTGCCATGCATAATTATCTGCAAATAAGGACCTTTTAATTTTAATCTTTTCAAGATTTGCAGCTAATAATTAGTTGATGCTAAAGATCAGAATTTTAACATGATTTTCATCTGCCAATTGCCATGCATAATTATCTGCAAATAAGGACCTTTTAATTTTAATCTTTTCAAGATTTGCAGTGACAAACTTTTTTCTATTTCCCCAGTTGGTTGATAACTATCAAAGAATCTCACTTACAGAAAAGAGCAAGGAGAAGCAGCCAAGTAACAAATGATTAATTGTCAATCTATTTTCTATAACCACCATCTAATGTGATTTTAATTAAATTAATAAGTTTGAATAAGTTAAAAAAAAAAAAAAAAAAAAACCTGAACAAGTCGGAGGTACTACATGTCTATATGTATTACGAGATAAAAAAAAAAACTCCCAACACATGGTTGAAAAATGTGTTTGGTAAATAAGGATAGAGCCAGGAATTCAAGTTTGAGGCCATGAGGCCATCAGGAGCTATTATACAAAAACAAAAAAAAACAAAAAACTTAGGAGGACCAAAGTGAAAAGGATTTAAATTTATTAACAAATTTATAAATTTTGTAAATGAATTAAGAAAAAATAAGGGGAGGGTGGTATGACTAATGACTCGAACCGCTCATCACTAACATGTAAGAGAAAGTTTATGCCACATATGCACAAGGGCTATGATGTACCAATTGATAAAATGTTGGATTCAAATCAATTATCAAAATTATAATTTTGTATCACCATGAGAATCATGTACAAATAATTCATGTATGATCAAACAATCGAATCACGCACAAAAAAAAAAAAAAAAAAAAAAAAAAAAAAAAAAAAAAAAAAAGGGTGCGAAATTCCCACATCTAATAATTTTCGACTAAAATATATGTGGTGTGCAAGAGCTAAGGTCAAGAAGGGAGCAAAAGAGTTTGATGGCGTCGCTTCCTGCAACTGCACATGGGGATGGGGCCATGGCCAGTTCTTGACGGTGACGGTGGGGATCGGAATTCGGAAGGGATCAATGTTCACCCCACATTCTACAAAATTATAAATAAATACATCTAAATTACATTTGATTGATTTTTTCTATAATAAAATTAACACATCTATATCATTTTATATAATGATTTGATTTTTTATTTTATTTTTTTATAATCAAATAAATACATCTATATCATTTTATTTGATTATTGTTGCACTAAGAGCAATCTCAAAAGGCTCTTCTAATTTCACTATTTAAATATCAATTTGCTTATTTTTGTGGCAATTTGAAGAGTGAGAAAAAAAGACTCATTTTAAAAGACTCTTCAAATAAAAATAGTCTTATATTATTTTAATAAAAACATTTAATGAACTGTTTGAAATTAGAAAGACTTTTAAATTTAAAATCAGATAAAGTTGTTAAGACACAATAAAAAGTAATAAAATAAAATATGAAGAGTGAGAAATCACTCGGCAATATTGAAGAGTAAGAAAGAATTTCTCAATTGAAGAATATTATTTAAAGAGTCTGTTGGAGCCACATCTGCTGATGTCCTCATCTAACGTTTCCAACAACCTCAATTAACGAGTCTGTTGGAGTTGCTCTAATGTTATACAAGATTCTCGGTGCCATGAAGTCCGAGAATTGCCTATGATTGCCGTGAAACTCGTGTCAATGTGTCATTCGTGGAAATAACATTGTTTTTTTATTAATTTTTTTTTTTTTTATCTATTCAATAAAATTTTTTATATTTTTAATTATTATATAAATTGGTGTTCAAATATGGAAGATGATTTAATCCACAACCTTTAGGTGTAAGTGGTATACCATTGGACCTACCTCATCTCATCATTTTATAGTTACTTTAGTATGACACAAGTGGCATGTTTAAATGACTTGGTAAATACGTATACCCAACCATCGTCACTTTATTTTTTGATTTGGGGAGTGGATTCGAAATTGGTACCTTAACTTTGTTGAGATGCCTAACAGTGCAACCAACATATGGTACTGCAACAAACATCGTTACTTTATAAATTTTCTTAGATATCTCATATCTCATTTTTGTATTCCATTTACATCCTCATCTCAATTAATGATAATTTATCATATCCGCTATATATATCAATTTACTAAATATTGCATCTTTGGTTGGGATGTAAATGTGATACAAAGTGGTATATCATTAGTGATACTTTATTAATGGGATTTTTATTGAGGAATAGCATAGATCCCAACTCAATTTACAACTTACGATGTGATAATTTTATGCAACTCACAATTGGATACTCGTCAATTTAATAAATTGAATGTCAACCGAATGAAAATGTTACATTATAAGTTAGGATCCAAGTTAAGATCTATATTATTATTATTTTTTACCCCATCCAAGTAGGGAGTAAGTAGCAATAAAATAGTATATATATATAGAGAGAGAGAGATACAAAAAATTATTGTTTTATATATATATATATATATATATATATATATAAAAGGTCAAAAATAGCCAGATAATATAAATTTTATTTTTAACCACATACGAAGTTTAAATTCTTAATAGTCATATTGTAAAATTTATTTTTCAGTCCATAATCATAAATTATGAAAACAGCCTCAAACATTTTTTATATTATTAAAAAAAACGTGAAATATTGAAAAACAATCTTAAAATTTGGAAAAAAGTAACATATTGAAAAAAAAAAAGTAGAAAACAAAAAATCTTGAATTTTTTAAAAGAAAAAGTTACTGAAACACCCTCTAGAAATGATGTTTTTAACTTTTTATATGAAGGGATGTTTCAATAATTTGTCCTTCGTTCGCTTAGGGTTTTTTTTTTTTAATTATTTCCTTTGATAGATAACAGCACTGTCAAGAAGGAACTGTTGCATGCCTATGCACGCATTGCCTGGGAAGAGAGAGAGAGAGAGAGAGAGAGAAAAGATAGGGAAGAGAGAATACAGAAGGGATGAGAGAGTGTTTAGTGGTAGTTTTTATACGAGGGTATTTATGTAATTTCTCAAAAACTTGGTATTTAATCATCAAACTTTCGTATGTGGTTAAAAACAAAAATTTTTTGAAAAAAAAAAAAAAAAAGAAGAAAATTTAATGTTTTCAGAGGCTAATTTTGATTTCTCCATTTTTTTTTTTTCAACAAAAGTTATATTACATTTACATTTAATTTTATAATATTTCAATCATCCATCCACTATCATAATTTAGTAATTTTTTGTTAAAAAAGAGAAACAATTATAAATAATATTCCAGTGAATAAGGTATTATTCTAATGATAAGAAAGACTCGGACATTGTTAGTTTTATTAGGAGCCATGATATTTTTGTTTCCTTTGTTCCTAGATCCGCGAATTGTGTCGCGCATAGTTTGGCAGAACTTTTGTTTTCTTCGGATGACAGGTTTTATCTTCAGACCTACCCTCCGTTTGTGGAGAAGGAGGTCTTGACAGATTTGCCAGTTTAATTGTTTGCTGTTCTGTTTGTGTTTGTGTTTGTTTACCAGGTATCAAAATAATAATAATAATAAAATAGCGGTGTATGCGCCTAATGTAAAATTTGTGATTGGGTCAAATATATGTCGCGTTGCCTCCTCATTAGTCATCACACACGTAGAGTGCTGGAAGTGGAAGCATACATAAATAAACTTATAATCCTATTCAATTCAATTTAATTTATTTTGTTGTCTTGTAAACGCGTGTGTGACCCATGAAAAGAGGATGATTAATGTGTAACACTATTTTTTAAGTGAATTATTTGCTGGTAACAGAAAAAAAAAAAAAAAAAAAAAAAAAAAAAAAAAAAAAACAGAGTGGACGTTGAAGCTGCTTATTCTCCACAAACTGCTGAAGCTGTTGCCATCTACCAGGGAATGTTATTGGCACAACAAACTGGTTTCTTCCAGGTGGAGTCTGAGTCTGATGTGGCTGTGGTTGTGGATTGGATAAATGGAGGGAAGATCTTTTTTTTTTTGGTAAGAAGGAGGGCAAAGCCCGAACAGAAAAGAAACTAAACAGAGTGAACAAGCCTAGCAAAAGCAAGGCTGTTTACATCATCTTCCAGAATACTGAGAATTTGAGGGGGGGGGGCTCTCCCTCTCTGTAAATGTGCTGAATGCTGCAGCACCAATTATCATTAATCATCCCCTGACAAGCAGTAACAATGCTATAGAGAGGATGGTTACTCGGAGTGACATTAGAAAGAAGATGGACAGCAGTTCTAGAATCAGTTTCCACAATAACCTTCTTATAGCCCGCCTTCCACAAGAACTGAAGCCCCTCAAAAATGCCCCAGAGCTCAGCCTCTAGGATGCTGCCAGAGCCCAGTTTCACAGCAAAACCACCAAGCCACTGCTTCCTATGATTTCTCACCACACCTCCAGCAGCTATGGTACCCCCATCCTGCTTTAGACTACCATCAACATTTAGTTTGACAAACTCATCTTCAGGAGGACCCCAAGCAATGAAACTGGTGTCCATCACCCTCTTTTTACTATCATGGCTGTTAGCTTCCATCCACTCTCCAGTATACTCAATAATAATTTTACCCGCACCTAAAGGCATTCTGAAATTAGTGTCAAAGACACTCTTGCACCTCCACTTCCAAATAAACCATAGAGTAACACAGAATAAACTATAGGCCGGGAACCTCCCCATGATCATGGTCTTACAATTCAGATTCTGCATCAGCCACTCACACCAATCCACTTTGAACGAATTCATTTGAGTGACCCCCTTGCAAACATCCTCCCAAATTTTCAGAGACGTCGCACATTCTCTGAACACATGGTTAAGACTTTCACTTCCCACTTTACATCTAGTACAGGTAACATCCCTACTAATGCCTCTACGGGCACAATGCTCCTTCGTGAGCAGCCTTTCATGGAGTAAAATCCATAGAAAATTCTTCACTCTCGGTGGGATTCTAAGCCTCCATATGAAATTCCACTGCCAAATGGGTCTCTCATCTTCCATATACAGGCTCCCATATGCACTTTTAACCGAGAATTCGCCATTATCAGTTAACCCCCAAATTGTTTTGTCCTGCCCACTCTGCTCTCTCCCAGCGTGAATGCTAGTAATTTTGTGGACGATGTGACAAGGAAGAACTGCATTGAGTTTCTGCACATTCCAGCCATCATGGCACATGTAGCTGCACACCTTTTCAGCCAATTGAGTAGTAGACAGAGAGCTGACAGAATACTCCAGGAGACTACCTATATTAGGGACCCAAATATCCTTCCAAAAATCTACCAAGCAACCGTCCCCTATTCTCCATCTAATACCCTTCCGCACAACTTTGGCACCATACAAAATACCTCTCCAAGTGCTAGAACTGTCACTGGTCTTCTTACAATCAATGGTATTCAACCCATTCTCCTTTACATACTTGCACTTGAGCATATTACCCCATAGGCCATTCTCATTGTGGCTCAACCTCCAGCCTACTTTAGCAAGTAAGGCACGATTCATCATTCTTGTCTTTTTGATACCTAAACCCCCTTTACAAGTAGGAAGACAGACTGTGTCCCACTTCACTAAGTGGACCTTTTTACTAGTCTCCGTATGACCCCATAAGAAATTCTTATTAAGCTTATCAAGCTTAGAACAGATATCAGCTGGAAGCTTAATTGTTTGCATAGCATAAATGGGAATTGCTGAGGCCACAGCTTTGATCAATGTGCACCTTCCGGCATGGGAGAGAGTAGAGCTTTTCCACGCAGCTAATCTAGCTTTCGTCTTCTCAAAAATTTCCTTATAAGTATCTCTAGTGATTCGACCATGAATGAGAGGGACACCAAGATACTTACCTAGGTTCTTGGTGATAGGGGAACCACACACCAAAGCAAGATCTTTCGCAAGCCCTTCACTGACATTATTGGAGCACAACACTCTGGATTTGGGGAAACTGACTTGTTGCCCAGATAGGTCACAAAAGATATCCAGGCACTCTTTCATAATCTGAGCTTGTTGTCTGGAAGCTTGCCCAAATAGGATGAGGTCATCGGCAAAAAAGAGGTGAGAAATCCCCGGTCCCTTATTTGAAATCTTAACAGGCTTCCAACTACCCTCAGCAAGCTTTTGGTTGATGATATGGGATAACTTCTCCATAAACAAAACAAACAAGTAAGGAGATAAAGGGTCTCCTTGTCTAATACCACTCCTAGGCCTAAAACTGTCCGAAACTTCGCCATTCATGATAACTTTGAATTGAACACTAGTGACACAATTCATAATCAAACTATTAAGCTTTCCTTTGATACCCACTTCAGACAACACTTCTTGGACAAACTTCCACTGAATCCTGTCATAGGCCTTGGCTAAATCAATCTTCCAAGCAATGAGACCCTTTTTCCCTTTCACCTTTTTAAACTTATGTAGCACTTCTTGAGCCACAATAATGTTATCCTGGATTTGCCTTCCAGGCACAAAGGCAACCTGATTAGGGCTTATAAGCTTAGGTAAAAGAGGTCTTAGTCTAGCCACCAACACCTTACTCATCACTTTGTAGGTAGTGTTGCATAGGCTAATAGGTCTTAATTGGGCCATACTCATAACATTGGTGACCTTCGGGATGAGGGTGATAAAGGTTTGGTTGATATGCTCAGGAATGCTGCCCTTCCTAAAACTCTCAGTCACCATACTGACAATCTCATTTTTACAGACATTCCAATACCTTTGGAAGAAAAGCGCAGGAAATCCATCGGGCCCAGGGGCCTTCAGACCACCAATATTAAACAGGCAAAGTCTAACTTCCTCTTCACTTATGTTACCATTCAATGCTTTAACCTCATCATTTCCTAGGGTAGGAAACATAGCAGGTAAAACAGCATACCCTTCCTCACTAAGCTTCTCCTGAAATAGATTCAAGAAATATTGGACGGCTTCTTGTTTCATTTCTTCACTACTTTCAGTCCAACTTCCATCCTCTCTTTTAAGCCCCTCTAACTTGTTTCTTCTTCTTCTAACCACTGTTGAGAGGTGGAAAAACTTCGTATTTTTATCTCCTTCTCTCAACCAGCAATTTCTAGATTTTTGTTGCCAAAACACTTCCTCTTGCTCAAGAGCCAAATTATACTCTTTCACAAGTTTCTCTTCTAGAGTCAGGAGATGGGGAGAATATCTGTAATCAAGGCATTTCTGTATCCCCTGTATTCTTGCCAAAAGTCTTCTCTTATTTCTAAAAATGTTCCCAAATTCTTCCTTATTCCACCGGCTAAGAGAATCAGCAAACACCTTAAGGCTGTCATTGATATTTAAACTGCTCATATTCCAATGACTATGAACCAATTCGTCAAACTTTGATGTTGAAGCCACATAGCTTCGAACCGGAACGGCTTGAGGCTACATTTGGGGGTGTGGTTACTGTTAAGATGGATAAGAATTGGGCAATGGTCTGAAACCACTCTTGGGAGGTGTTTAACAAACCCCTCCGCATAACATAACCGCCACTCCGTAGAGCATAAAGCTCTATCCAATCTCTCCCAAATATCCTCACCAATTCCTCTTTTATTCATCCATGTATATTTCGAGCCAATGAACCCCATATCCACCAATTCATTCCTATCAATCCAGTTCCCAAATCCACTATTAGAAAACTTACTTCTGCCTCCTCTCTTCTCAGAACTGCAAATAACCTCATTGAAATCCCCAGCAACCAACCAAGGTATTTGGAAACATCTCCTTATTTTGTCAAGGTAATTCCATAAACTTCTTCTATGCGTAACACAAGGACTAGCATAAATAACTGTAAAGACCCATATCTTATTCTGAACATTTAATAGAGCAGTAATACTTTGCTTGGACTTAGCCACTACTTGAATCCTAGCACTACTGTCGTTCCATAGCAACCATAATCCCCCAGAAAAACCTTCCGCGTCAACAATGAAGCTATTAGTGAAACCTAGTTTACGAATAATGTTTCTAGCCTTCAAGCCACTAACCCTTGGTTCGAGAATGGCCAAAATATCAAACCGATAACCATTACGTAAATCTGCAATTAGTCTAGCAAAACCCCTCCTACCAGCACCTCTTACATTCCAGATACAGATCATAAGAGAAGGGATAAGAAAAAGGACCAATTATTCAGCAATCTCTGCCATCGCCTCTTCCAGAGTAGAGGCTACAACATCAAACATTCTGTCTCGATTAGCTGGGCAATCATCAACCACCTCCATTCCCTTGTTATCAGCTAGTTGTACTTCTTTATGCAGCTGCCGCAACACACCTGCATTATCAAGCACCTCTCCACCTTTGTCCACTAAAGGAAATTGTTGGTCCTGTGAATTAGATTTACTACTCAATCCTCCTTTAATGGGGCTAGCACTCTCTTGGAATGACACTTTCTTCACGCCTAGTTTCTCTACTTTTTTAGAACCCTTCCTATTACCCTTGCCAGGCTGAAAATTCTGTCTACCAGCAGCATTAGTGATTTCAGATAATACAACTTTCCCTTTACTTTTGTTATTCATGACCGCAACATTAGTAACCACATTTTCCTCATTCAAATTCTCATCCATCTCCTCATTCAAAATTTCAAATCTATTTCCTACAGCATTAACACCTCCATCATTCTTCTTAACATCTCTTCCATTCTTCAGATTATTCTTAGCAGGCCTATTATCTGCATTGTAATCATATTTACTAACCTTGGCTTCACTGGCTACCTTCCTGACAGCCCCAATTCTATAGCTATCATTACTGAATCTATTGTGACCGCCAGCACCATCCTTAGTAAACCCACCATACCCATTACTTGAATAAGTACCATTCCTGGCACTACCACCCGCCCCATTTCTAGATCCTGCAGAACTTCTACTCCCCTGTTTTCCATAGGAAACCAGCAACCATGGGCCATAAGGTGAGGTCTCCTTTTCTGTTGAAGGCTGAGGATCAGTCATCTTTTCTTCATGCATTGGCTCAACTATACCCTCCCTGCAACCTTCCTTATTATGCCCATACCTGCCACATTTGAAGCATAAGGATCCAAGGCTCTCATACTCCACTTTAATGGCCCTATCCTCAATGTTAAGATATCCTACCAGTGGCTTAGTAATATCAACTTCTACACATATCCTAGCAAATCTTCCCCTTGCTTGATTCTCAGTAACCGGATCAACCTTACACATCCTTCCCAACATACCACCAATACTCCATAACAGGTCAGACACCATCCACTCCATAGGCAATTTAGAGAGCCTAACCCATATAGGCATACTTTTGATCGCATCCTCTCCAGGGACAAAATTAGGTTTCCACCGTTGGACTACCAGATATTCATTCATGATTACCCAAGGTCCACTTGTGAGTACATACTCCAAATCTGCTTTCATCTGGAATCTAGCCACAAAGCATCCCTCACCCAAATCTGTCAGATGCCAGTGTCCAATTAGCGCCCACTTTTGTGTCAATTTCGTAGTCATGAAGCTCAGAGAGTGATTCCGACCCATATTCTTCAACAATAAAGCATTGGCCCACGGCTTATGTAGTTGCTCTTTTAGATGGGGAGATAATTTCATCATAGGTCCACTAGGGCCATCTGCAATCGTGATGTCATCCTCTTCAATTGTCAGTTTTCCATTGCTGGATTCAAACCCAGACCACGAGCTCGGGTTCGACATACTCAATAGCTTGGACTTGAAACTTCCTCCATCTTCTTTCCTTGGGATCTCACGGTAACCAAGGACATCAGACTCAGCTCTCGCACGTTTGGGGTTGCCTCCAATACCCAGATTCAGGGGAGGCCTTTCGCTAGTATCAATCTGGGTCGATTGTTGGGCAGAGAAAAAGAAAACCTCTTTTGGATTCTCCATCTCCACAGAGGAAAGGGAAAAAGCAGCAAAAAGGAGCGCAGAAAAACACTCAGAAAACGAAGAGAACCGGCGGCGCGTGCACACTACTCTCGCGAAGACGCTCGTCTCTCAGAACACACTAAGCGCGTTCAACTATCTATCCCCACGCGCCCATATTGTCATACCGATATATGTATACTTTAACTTGAGGGAAGATCTTTGATTCAGAAGTGGGGTTGATTCTCGGTGATATTCATCAATTGAGACAGAGTTTGTCCTTCAGTAGTGTTAATTCTGTGTCTAGAAAATTTAATTGTGTTGCTCACTGTTTAGCAAAAATGGCCTTGTCCATTAGTCAGAATCAGTTCTGGTTGGAGGATTACCCTCCTTGTATTGCCAGGTTTTTATTTACTGATTGTCATGTTGGTGTGTCTGGTTTGCGTGGCTGAATAAATTTTGTTTCCTTTAAAAAAAAATAAAATAAAATAAAATAAAAAACAGAGTGGACGTTGTAAAACTTGAAATTAGAAATTGAATGTCTACTCTACTATTGGTTGAAACGTTCATCGTCAACTCAATTAACGGATTATTCATTAACATGTAATTAAATTAATAAATACAATTTGCAAGTCAAATATGATAATTGTGCCAACTCATACTCGTTCATTTCTCGAGGTCTACAACTTCTTTTAGAGGCATTAGCCAATTTATAAATGTGATCGTAGGTTCCAAACATTAATATATTAATATATATGAAGAAATTTCCAAGTCAGTGCATCTTGATATAACTTCGTGAGGATATTGAATGTGAGCCAATCGTTTTACATACTTTGACTTAAGTGTGTAGGCACTTGTCAAAACTAGTGGCTCACATTCAATATTATAATAAAGTTATATCAGGCTGCACTGACCAGATCGGGACTGTATATATATATATATATATTGTTTTACAAGGGTGTTTGAACCAGCTTTCGTGCACCTCGACTAATCCCTTAGACTGGTCCAGGGTAGCTTCCACGCCGGACCTAGCGAGCTCACAAAGGAATCACCTCCTTTGCTACCAGGCCCTAAGAATTTGATATTAGGAGAAATCGAACCTGTGACCATGTGCCTAACCACACATCACATGCTCGCCCGTACCACTAGGTCAACCCATTGAGGTTCCAAACATTTGCATATCCAAACATTTTCTTCACATGCATGGTAGGGTTCGACATTTGTCTATGAAATTATAAAGTGTGAAGAGACACTACTCATATCGTTGATATTAACATATCATTTTCTCTTTAAAATGTTATGAAAAAATATTCTTAATAAATCAAGGAATTAGCACTAATATCTTTTTATTTCTTATTTTCTTTACAAATATATTCCTAAATAAAATGATCCATAAGTACAGATTAATTTAATTAAAAATAAATCAAAATTTTATTTACATCCATAAATGATCAACACCATTACACCAACATTAAACCCTAATTTTATTTCCATTCGTAGTTAGTACTTAATTTAATTCCATTCTTTTGAGTAAGTGAAAATTTAAGATACAAATCCACAAGAGCTAGCATTAGATACAATTAGAGCATCTCCGATGCAATACTAAATCATTGTGTCAGTGCTATAATTTAACACAAAGTAAAAAAAACATGCTCAAATGCAATGCTAAAAACTGTGTCAAATTTGGTATATGCTATACATTGTGCTAAATTTGGTATATGTTATACGATGTGCTAAATTTGGCACAATGTATAGCATATGCCAAATTTAACACATCAATAAATGTAGTCGTATTTGTTGACTTTTTAATTTTAAATAATAAAAAAATAACAAAATAGGTAGAGAAAATTGAGTTTGAAACAATTCTAAAAAATTATTCAATGCATTGGTTGTATTTATTGACTTTTGTAATTTTAAATAATTATAAAGTAAAAAATAGTATATCAAATAGAATTTTGTATTGGAGTACAATGCTAAACTGATGTGCCAAATATAACATTTTACTATATTTCGTGCCAAATTTGGTATTGACATTGACAAATGCATTGGAGATGGTCTTACAAACCCATTCTATCACATATCATTTTTCGAAATTCCATCACAAGCACAACCAAGACAAATATATTGGTCTTACAAACACATTAGGTTTTCACACCATTCTACACATCTTTCTCTAATCTTTTCTAAAACTTGAACCGCACTGTTTATTTGAACGTAATTATAAAAAGGTGTGAAGATAAACATGTTTAACAATTATTACGGTGTATGTAATTATAAAATAGGGTGTTAAAAATAACATTATGAGATGCCAATAACAATAACAAGATATTACGTGATTAAATGGACGTGAATGTCACAATCTTACATTGGATAATTAAAGATATGAATTGATTCATAGGTTCAATTGGTGTGTTATCAAAGCCCATGCAAAAAGGAAAAAAAAAAAAAAAAAAAATCAAAGCCCGAGCAAACCAACCATTGATCCACAAATGCTCTAAATAAACCCCACCTCCAAAAAAAGTAAACTTACAATTACAGGTAGGCAATGAATACCAACAAACAACAATCACATGGATCACGATTGTGTTAATGGTGTTTAGAGATACGGTTTAAGAATTGAAAATTTGAATATTCAAATACACATGAAAATTTTATGTTTTTTTTTTTAGCCCGGTCCTTTCCAAAGTGTGGGAAGCTCATCGAAATTTAGGGCCCGTCCTACATGCGTTTTTCAACTTGTTTTCGTTTTTGTTTTCCAAAAATGATTTCGAATTCACGTTCGGTGACCGTTTTTCATTTTATTTTCAAAATACAAAAATAAATTGAAAAACAAAACTAGTGTTAAAAGTGGAAATTTTAAAAAACAAAAAAATTTGTTTTTCTTGAATTTATTTTTGTTTTCCATATGAAGTGGGTTCCATATTATTAAATAAGTGGGTCCCATATCATTATTATTTTTTTCCTTTTTTTTCATCCACTAGACCTCATCTTCTTTCGTCCTCATCTCCATCTTCTTTCTTCCTTCGTCGATCACAGCCGTCGCAAACAAAAAAAAGTTGTTTTTCTTGAATTTATTTTTGTTTTCCATATGAAGTGGGTCCCATATCATTAAATAAGTGGGTCACATATCATTATTTTTTTTTCCCTTTTTTTTCATCCACTAGACCTCATCTTCTTCCGTCCTCATCTCCATCTTCTTTGTTCCTTCGTCGATAACAGCCGCCGCCGATTTGCTCGCCGCCACCAGCCGATCATCTTCATCTTCTTTCTTTCTTCTTCCTTCCTTCCTTCGTCGATCGCAGCCGCCACCAATCCACTCGCCGCCGATTAGCTGGTCTTCTTCTTCTTCTTCTTTTCTTCCTCATCTCCATCTTCTTTCTTCCTTCGTTGATCGCAGCCGCTGCTGATCTGCTCACCGCTGCCGGCCGATCATCTTCGTCTTCATCTTCTTTCTTTCTTCTTCCTTTCTTCGCCAATCGCAGCCGCCGCCGATCCACTAGTCGTCGCCAATCGATCAACTGGTCTTCTTCTTCTTCTTTGGATCAATTGATTACATTTTGTTTATTGGTTAATTATTTAATCAATTTATTTATAATTGTTATAATATTAAACAAAAAGTAAAAATTGATATTTCAATTTTCAATAGTTTTCGGTTAATCTACCGGACGTGTTTTTTCTTTTTTTATTTTTAAAATACAGATTTCAGTATATCCAACCAAACGCGTTTTCGAATTTCGAAACCAAAACCAAAAACACTATTTCATTTTCATTTTTCTTTTCGAAAAACAACAACTGAAATACGCTTATAGGACGGACCATTAACTTGTTTTGTCTGTAATATTATTTTCACTATTTGAATCTAGCCCCATCCTCTTGAACTGTCATAGTCATGTTGACCTATCCGACTATAAGAATTTGACGTGGGTCGAGCTTAAATTATACTCGAGCTATCTGATTCATTAGAAATTTTTACGCACGTATTCATAGAATATCTCTTTTATTAGCAAATAAAAAAACAATTAAAGCAAAAAAAAATGAATCAAGGACAGAGAGTCACGAGAGGAGTGTTGAGAGAGTAAAGATGGAAAGAGGTTCAAGTGTTCAACGATCAAATAGACAGACTCTCACACAGTGACAGTAGGATTTGAAATTCGAATAGTTGGCTTTTGGAGGGAGAACCGAGAAGTGCTGCGATTTCTTATTTGGGGATTTGTACTGGCTAATAGACTCGAGTGGGGCTTACATTGCGATCTTTGTTATAGTCTTTTGTCTCCTACTAAACTACGTAACGTTACTCACTGTCTAATTTTTCTTCTTTTTAATTAATATTTTTAGATCGCCAAAAAATAGGTCCACTCAATGGAATCTCTAAGATTCAATCTGGGCCGCTCCTTCTCTCCATTTCATGCAATTAGGCTCTCTCCATCTCCACTTGTTTTTTTACGAGACAAAAATACCCTTCTCCCTAAAATATAAAAATTAACATTATTTCTTCTGTAATCTTAAAAATGAACTCTTATACGTTAATAATATAATGAAATGTATAAATATTTTTTTTTATATTATAATAATAATAATAATAATAATACCATTCATTTTAACGACAGATGTAAGCTGCATAGGAACGTATTTATATATACTGATCTGAGGGGTTTGTATTAAATTCGACGAAGTTAAAACAACTCTTAACAAAGTGGTTGTATACTTTCCATTCACTTATATGATAGAGTTTTGAGTTTCACAACTACTCATTAAATATGAAAGGGTGAGAAAACCTCTGATAGTCTAATTTATAATAAAATTTACATTTCGAACTATGTTGTAGCCATTGATTGCATTTAGGGTTGTGTTTTTAGCGATTAATCTCATTAAGATATCGACAGACTCTTGATTCGATTGGTGTCAGATTAAAAAAAAAAATACAAACTATTAATCGAAATACTAATTGGGGTTTAACACTCTCCTCAGGAGAGAAAAATACATTTCGCCGAAATACTAATTGGGGTTTTGTGACTGTAAAAAAATAGCACAAATGATTGATAATGGCGAGTGTGGTAATTTTGATAAAATTCCAACAATAGTTGTCAAATATATTTATCGAAAATAGCAGAAGCGAGGAGCCAGGTTCTGGTCTTCTAGACAAAAAACAAAAGACAAATATTTTTTTGGGAAAACAAAGATGGAATTGTTTGGCTTTTGCCTTTAATCACGCGAATGACATAAAAAGGGTCCTTTTATTATTGGCAATATCAAATTTGGGCGGCCTATTGGCGCCGCTCTCCGGCCAGATCCGCCACCGCGGAGGTTCTTTCTCTTTTTAGCGGCCTGCCGAAGATTTTTCTTCTTTTTTCGTCGGTCATCTTCCCGATCCAGCTAGGGTTCATCCTTTGGTTGCAGCGCCGGGGATGACGCTCGTCCGGACGAACTCTTTGCCGCCGTTCGTTCAGTTTCTAGCTGCCTCCGGCAACTCTCCGGTTTGGGGCGTTCCAGTTGAGCCCACCAATTGATTTCCGATCCAGCCGGTACTTCGGCGCCGTCCAACCTGGTCTTGGACATTTTCCGGCAGCCAAGGATCCCCTTCATCTGATCGGTTGTTTCATTTCATTTTAAGTTTATTTAGGTTTATGTAACTGTAGTTGTTCCCTCTTAGTGAGGGTGTTTGTCCCCCTTGTGTGGGTTGTCCCACCTTTGTGTGTGGGTTTCTTTCCCCTGCGTGGGAAATCTTGTCTAGACTGTGCTTGGATGCCAATAGTTGATGGGTCCCAGCTAATGTTTTCATGTAATCCTGTCCTGGATATGCGTTCCAGGTGTTGTAATCCTTGTGATCCAGTTGTTGTTTGCAATCAAAAAAAATATATCAAATTTGTCCTCATTTGACCGTCAATCAACACTCATTGGTCTCCAACGGTCGCTTCCCAAATACGAATTTGCTTTTTCCTATCACGTCCAGGTGCTTGTGCTTTCATTGCAAGTCCTTTTTGGAAAATGTATTAGGGCAAATTGCAATGGAATGTCCTGATTTTAGATGTAATTACATTTGTATCAAACTTGCAGCAAAATAATATATTATTACCCTTGACTAACTTGCGTACATTAGAGTTAACTGGGCATGTCAGAATGGTAATAACATCGTTTTACTCTTAAAATAATTTAAAGAAATAGAAATCTTAAAAAAATAAATAAATAAATTATGGTTTCGATATTTTTTTTTAAGAAACGAGAATAAATACTTAAGAGCATCTCCAATGCAAATATGTATTTTCCAATGTAAATATGTATTTTTGAGTTTCTAAATAGTGTCACATCAGCATTTCTATTTATTATGGGTCCACTTTTTAATTTTTTTTAGAGAAATCCATATTCACATTTCCAATGCAATTATCTAAAGTCAAATATGCATCCATTTTATGTTCAATCATAATAAATCAATTATTACACTCTCTCTCATATTTTATTTTACAATTAAATGAGGGTAGAATTTCACATAAGTCCTACCTTTTTGGTGATTTGTCACCTTTATAAACGTCTTTCCAAATTCATCACTTTAGTCCTTACTTTTTTCAAAACTCATCACTTTAGTCCATTTGACCAAATATGTTAAAGTCAACTATTTTAAAATCTATGAAAGTACACTTTTACCCTTATTACTGTTTAATTTAGCTAAAATGATTATATTAGCGTTGAATTAAAATGAACAATAATAAAATTCTCAATAATAAAATCTTAAATAAATATATTATAAAAAATTCTTAAATAAATAATAATAATAAAATCCATTATTTTATTTTTTATTTTTTTGTAGTCATAATGGATAGTAATTTAGCTAAAATGATTATCTTAGCTTAAATGATTTTTTTTCATAATTTTTTTTTGTAATCTATTTATTTAAGATTTTATTATTGAGAATTTTATTGTTTTTCAATTTAATTTAAAGCTAAGATAATCATTTTAACTAAATAAAAATCCATTATGAAAAAAAATACAAAATAAGAAAAAATTAATGGATTTTTTAATTATTTATTTAAGCTTTTTTTTTTTGTAATATATTTATTTAAGATTTTATTATTTTTCATTTTATTATTTTTCATTTTAATTTAAAGCTAAGATAATCATTTTAGCTAAATTAAATAGTAATAGGGGTAAAAATGTACTTTCACATGTTTTAAAATAGTTGACTTTCACATATTTGGTCAAATGGACTAAAGTAATGAGTTTTGGAAAAAGTAAGAACTAAAGTGATGAATTTGGAAAGACATTTATAAAGGTGACAAATCACCAAAAATGTAGGACTTATATGAAATTCTACCTTAAATGAGGTTTAATCTTATTGGTGGAAAGAGTTGAAAGCTTTAATTTTATTGGTGGAAAGAGTTAGAAATCCTAGTCAGCATTTCTAAGAGAGTTTCTAGAATTAGAAACTCAACTCCATATTCTCTAACTTTTTTTTAGCCACATTATCTCCATATTCAACTTAGATAATAGCATTAGAGAGAGTTTTTCTAACTTTTTTAATATCTATCATATGTGGCACTCCATTTTCTCCAAATGCATAATAGCATTGGAGATGCTCTAAATAAAATTATAAACACACAACATACTATATTTCCTTTAATAGAGATATGAGAATCACATCTCAATGGAAATCTAATTTGGGAAAGGATATCTAATTATCCATTTTGAAAAGAGAACAAGATATGAGAATCTGATTGGTGATCTCCATTAAAGGAGATTTAGTTCAAATCTCCTCTAATAATTTTATTTTTACATTTTATTTTATTATTAAAACAATTGATAAAATAGCTTACTTAGGAGTCATTGGGATATTTTGTAAAATTTGACCGGTCAATCGTTTGGGTAAGAGTACTAATATGTCATTTGTGAGACATAATGTTGGTGAAAGAGTGACAGTTCCTACATGAGTAATTAAATGGTCCGTTCCATTTGGGAGTTTAAGTGTGGAATGTTTAGAGCAAGTAGAATAACTAGAGAACAAATTCAAAGATGAGCTCACATGATTTGTTGCTCCTGAGTCAATGATCCATACGGATTTATAGGAACATGAGAGGGAAATACCTGTCAGATTTGCTTGTGGTGCAATACCTGTCAGAGATCCAATGTTGTAGTTGTCCCCTGACAACTTTGGAGAGACTAGAGCAGCTGTTGGATTGTCTGAGTGATGAACGAAGAAGGGATCATTGGGTCCCTGAGCGAAGAAAAGATCGTTGGATCCTTGTGAATCAGAAGTTGGATTCGTTGAACTGGAATCCTTTGGGTCAGTCAAGGTTGAAATTTTGCAGAAGGAGAATAGCTGATAAAAAAACATGATGAAAAAAATTAGAATTAGAAATAGAGGCGCTTTGATACCATATTAATGTTTGAATGAGAAGAGAGGTTGAAGAACAATTGTTCTGCTGTTATAATTATTTTATTCACGAATCATGTAAATATATATAGAGGAAATTGCAAGAAACAACCAAAAAATTTATGGAGTGATTGTTTTCAGCCAAAAATTTATTTTTTATTGTTTTCATCATCTTTAGCCTTGAATTGCCAAAATTGCCCACACTTTTGTTTTACTTGGCAAACATTTTCCCTCCCAAAAATTCCCCCCCTCTGTATCTCAAAATCAGAATCTCACTCCTCTATCTCTCACTCCTCTCTCTCTCTCTCTCTCTCTCTCTCTCTCTCTCTCTCTCTCTCTCTCACTCCCCTCTCTCTCTCTCTCTCTCTCTCTCTCTCTCTTTATCTCTCACTCTTCTCTCTTTTCCGGCGAACTCCTCTCTCTTTTCTGGCGAAGTCTTCTCTTCCACGCCATTCTCTTCATTTCCTCGAGCTCCAACTCGTCTCTTCCACCCCATTCCGTTTCTTCCATCGAAACCGAGATAGATCCGGAGCCGAACGACCTTCGAAAAGGTTTGTATCCCTTTCCCAGTTGTTTTTTACAAATATCATAATGTTTGATATGAAAAAAAGAGAGAGTATTTTCCATATTTAGTGAAACCCAGATTTTGTAATTTTCTGTACCGAAGTTACATGCCCGTTTGTGTTTTAAATTTACATGCCCGTTTGTTTTAAAGTTACATGCCCATTTGTTTTAAAGTTACATGCCAGTTGTTGTAGACTTTAGATATAGACTTTACATGCAAGTTTATTTTATAAGTTACGTTACATGTCATCAGTTATTCTTTTATTACATGTCAGTTCATTTTAAAGTTACATGCTGGTTAGTTATAACTTTACATGCTGGTTATTTAAAACTTTACATGTCAGTTTATTTTAAAGTTACATGCTAGTTAGTTAAAATTTTACATGTCAGTTCGTAGTCATTTTAAATTTTCATGTCAAATACTTGACATGCAGGAATATGGATACAAAGAGATTGGTCATCTATCACGGTGGAAGTTGGGTGGGCAATTGTTACGAGGGTGGTTTGACAAAGTTGGTCCATGTTCCTAGAGGTTTGACTTATGATGCCTTGGTGAAGTTGTTACAAGATGTTGCCAAAGTTGATGTTGCTAGGTACACCATACAATTATGCACATTGGTCTCTACGATTAGTGGTGTTGCTCGACCGATACTTGAGAATGACAATGATGTGTCATGTATGATGGTTGAAGATAGGTTTATACCGGAGGTTTATGTCACTATTTATCAGAAGAGACCAACAGATTGTGTGCAGAATGGTACTATAGTGGATGAACATGACAACCTACTACAGTCGAATTTTGTTCAACAATGTAACCAATCTACTCCACAACCTGGGTATAGCGGGTTTGTCTAGCAACTGACAGCATGTGGGTCCATTCCAATATCAGACCCAATTGTATGTACTGATGAAACCGTTCATGATGAAGAGAATAGTCAAGCGTCGAACACCGATAACTCGGATGATGTGTTGATACCCAACATTGACACCGAAAACTCGGATGATGGTATGCATGCTGGTTCTCCTAGTGCTAGTCCATCGGGTTTTGCTACCTTTGGTGAAGGTTCCTTTGGAGAGGATGGATTGGGTGAGGATGGATCGGGTGAACATCCAACCCCACGAGCTTGGAGTATTCCTGGATCCGAAAGGTATTCCTTACAACCCAATCTTATGGACAAAGAAATTTCAAATGATGATTGCTTATACAAGGGTAAACACTTTAGATGCAAGAAAGATCTTAAGCGAACGGTGCAGAAGTATGCTTTGAAACAGAATTTTGAACTCCACAATAGAAGGTCTAGCAACACACGTTATAAGGCCGGATGTAAGGATGGTGAATGTGAATTCCAATTACGTGCATATAAGATGCAAAAAGGAGAGTATTGGGTGGTTCGAATGTTTGTGAAGGATCATACTTGCAATATCAATGGTTTCCACGCACGTTTTCGACAAGCAAGTTCTTGGACTGTCGGTGAACTATTAGCGCCAAAGTTGCGAGTGAACGGCCACTCTCTAAAACCCAAAGACATCATGGTTGAAATGCAAGTGGAACATGGACTACATTTGTTGTATACCAAGGTTTGGAGGGCAAAGGATCATGCAGAGGCATCTGTTTTCGGTGCTCCCGAAGAATCATTCAAACTATTGCCTGCTTACTGTCACCGATTGAAGGAAGTAAATCCAGGGACTGTTACTGCAATGAAGACAAATGATGCAAATCAATTTGAATATATGTTCATTGCTCATGCCGCTTCACTTCATGGATTTTGTACTGTGATTCGGCCAGTTATTGCCATTGATGGCACTCATTTAAAGGGTAAATTTTCTGGTATTTTGTTTGTAGCTATATGTCTAAATGCAAACAACCAGGTTTTTCCTTTGGCATATGGCTTTGGGGACGTTGAAGATGAACTCTCATGGACTTGGTTTTTAAATGAGCTTCAAAAAGCTATTGGTAGTCCTGAGGATTGCATGATCATATCCGACCGCCACCTTGGGATCAAGGCTGCAATGGAGAAAGTGTACCCTGATGTACCGCATGGATATTGTGTGTTTCACATGGCTCAAAACATCAAAAACGATTACAAAAGAAAAGATGTGAGTCTTCTTTTCAAACAAGCATGGAAGGCATACCAGAAATCTGAATTCAAGGAAGTGATGTTGGAGATGATGAAGGTTAATAGTGTAGCCTACGAAGAGTTAATGAATGTTGGGCCCGAAAGGTGGTCTCGTGCTTACTCTCCCGTGCCGCGTTATCGTTTGATGACCTCTAGCATTGCTGAGTCGATGAACTCATGTTTGGTACATGCTCGCCAAATGCCAATAACAACCATGGTTGAGTATATTAGAGAGATGATCCAAAAATGGTTTTATAAGCGCCGTACCAAGGCTGAAAAAACTCGGACACAATTGACTCCACGGGCCACCGCATTAATAAAAGCAAAGAATTATGGTTCAGAAAAGTACACAGTTTGTCCAATTGATTTGGTTAATTTTAATGTGAAGGATGGAAATAAAGATGGATTGGTGAACCTTTCTGAAAAGACTTGTAGTTGTATGAAATTTCAAGTTGATAAACTGCCATGTCGCCACGCATTAGCCGCAATAAGGTTATTATCCTCTTGTTCCATTGTATCTTACCTTCTTACCAATTGTGATTCATTTAATTACTCATACACTTTAATTTCGTAGGTTCGCGAAGAAGCCTTTTGGAGACTTTTATGGGGATTGCTACAAAACTACTAGTTGGGTTGAAGCATATTCCGGGAACATCTTGCCTATCGATCATCCTAGTGAATGGACTATTCCTAAAGGTGTGAGATCAATGGTTGTTTATCCGCCTCCTTTTCGTGCGCAAGCTGGAAGGCCAAAAAAGAAGAGATACAAATCTACCGGGGAACATAGAAATGGTAAGACAAGACATTGCACGATTTGTGGTAAATCCGGTCACAACCGATAAAATTGTCGGAATGCACAGCCATTTCAGATTCCTGTACCATCAGCAACATCAGCAACATCTGCAACAACTGCAACATCGAAGCGACCACGTAGACCATACAAGTGCAGGAAATGTGGAGAAGAATGACACAATTCACAAAAATGTCCATTGACACCGGAAGTTGGTGGTACAACTTAGTTATTAGCAATGATGTTTTAATTCTTAAATGTATTGGTGAAATACTATATTTGATACTGCAGACATTTTGACGTTACATAACAGTAATGAATTCATGTATTTTTCAGATCAAATTCCAGTATTTTTATATGCCAAGACCATAACAAGTTACATGCCCGTGTATTTTGAGGTTACATGCCAGTGTTTTTTGAAGTTACATGCCAGGATATTCTTGTTTCCGTAGTTGAAAGACACTCACTTAAATGATCAAATTTTAGTATTGTTACATACCAGGTCTGCTAACAAGTTAGGAATGATTTATCTATTTGAAAGACTCCAATGAAAAAAAAACATTCCAGTATTTTTACATGCCAAGACCTGAAGAAGTTATATGCCAGGCTATTCTGAAGTTACATGCCATGATATTTGAAAATATTCCAAGACAGAACAGCAACCATCTACTAGCATTCTGAAACAAAAATTATCCAAAACCTCACAAAAGGAGGCAATGATAAAAGAAAAATATAAAAACCACTAAGTTTAAAAATTAAAAAAAAAAAACATTCCAGTATTTTTACATGCCAAGACCTGAAGAATTTACATGCCAGGCTATTCTGAAGTTACATGCCATGATATTTGAAAATATTCCAAGACAGAACAGCAACCATCTACTAGCATTCTGAAACAAAAATTATCCAAAACCTCACAAAAGGAGGCAATGATAAAAGAAAAATATAAAAACCACTAAGTTAAAAAAAAAAAAAAAAAAAAAAAAAAAAAAAACATTCCAGTATTTTTACATGCCAAGACCTGAAGAAGTTATATGCCCGTGTATTTTAAAGTTACATGCCAGTTGACCAAGTTCAAAAAGTAGAGAATATCATAATTTCCAGTTGTTTGTTATAATCATTCCATGTACACGACGGTTTATAAACTTAAAAAACAAAGATTAAGCACCAAAAAAGTTATCATTCTGCCGGTACACTATTTGCAAAAATGCCTAATGCTATCTCCTTCCTAAGCTGGGGGACGTTTTTGGTTCCCCATCCCCAACAACATTTAATACGCATTAACATATCTGCGTATCGACATATAAAGACACCACAACTATCATCGTCTAGTTGTGCTGGTAACTTCTTCGGCGGAATAGAGTGTTGAACGGCGAACTTGTTCCCTTTGGGTGGTATACCTTTTTCTTGAAAATACCCAGAACATTGTAAAATGGCTGGTATGAAATTTAAAAGTGGGGCGATTTGCTTCCGACGGTTGGCAATCTTCGATATCTTGTATAATGGATCATAAATGCCAATTTTTTGGTTTAGCAAATCAACTTGACATAGTATCCAATGTCCATCAACAGCACACGGGACTAACAGCTGCAAGAAATGAGTAGAAAACATTAGTAACGTTTACTGCACTTGCTTTATCAAAATGAGTAACGTTTAGTGTACTTACATATTGAACGGACGTCCAACATTTTCCCCACCCCGGCTTGTCACCGAAAGCATATAACAACCAATCATCCGGACATTGATAAGCTAGTGCATCATATTCACATGTCAATGGTGCATCCTCGGACGGTTCAAATTTTTTCCACTCCTCACATAACTTTGCCTACAAATTATACTTATATTAGGACCATACGTACAAGTTAAATGATCAATTGAATCTAACAAAAAATGTTTAATAAATCGTTACAAAGAAGTCCGTGCATAGCACCGCAACGTCGGACTTATAGTCTTTCCTATTCAACTCTCTCTGCTTACAGAGTAAGCTCATATACGCATCTATATGCTACACGAACATTTATATAAATATAAATGAGTAACGGTGAGTAAAAAAACATTACAAATGTTTACAAGATTATATAAGTTCAAATAACCAACCTCGTGAGACAACCAACAGGTGTCAGATTCCAACTCCACAAAGAAATCCTTTTTTGCAAAGTAGTCGGAACCGACATTCAGCCTACATTTAACAATAAAACTGTTTAACTTATAAATCTTTTGTTAACAAGTGTTAACAAGTGAGAGAGACTTACGCTATGTCGTTCTTGCCTTCCAGAAAACGTTTGTACTTTGCCATTAATTTTTTCCTCTCCTTGTCCGCCACTTGGAAAGGGTCAGTGTACGGTGTGCTCATGTATCGAGACCTAATCTTCAACCGTTGCTCACGTTCATCCTTCACAGCGAGGTACTCTTACAATGTTCCATCTCCAACTGATGTGTCAACTCCCAATGGGGGAGGGGTATGTAGTTCCATTGGGGTACAATGGGTGTCATCCCCATGGGTAACATCTCCCATACCATAGGTACCATCTCCCCCACCATTGGTACCATCTCTCTCACCATGGATGTCATCTCCCCCCCCCCCCCCCCCCCCATGGGTAAGATCTCCCCCACCATTGGTACCATCTCTCTCACCATGGGTGCCATCCCCAACTCCCCCACCAAGGGTACTATCTCCCCCACCATTGGTACCATCTCTTTGACCATGGGTGTCATCCCCAACTCCCCCACCATAGGTACTATCTCGCCTACCATGTAGGTCATCTCCCCCACCAAGGGGGCTACTAATTCCTCTATGGTCATACTGATGTTGTGGCGTCGAGAAGTTATGCACCTCAGGGGTAGTCTGTATGATTTAAAAAAAAAAGAACTATTGTTACATGCTAATACAAAACATAAGTTACATGCCATTTGGTAAGAAACTTACATGCTAATACAAAACTAAGTTACATGCCAATACAAAACTAAGTTACATGTCGGTAAGGAAGTTACATGCCTATAAGTAAGTTACATGCTAATACAAATGAAACTTACATGCTAATACAAAACTAAGTTACATGCCGATACAAAACTAAGTTGCATGCCGGTAAGGAAGTTACATGCCTATAAGTAAGTTACATGCTAATACAAATGAAGTTACATGCCAGTTAAAAAACTGAATAAATTAGTTACCTGACGACGCGCATCAACAAGTTGAGCCACATTTTTCTCCACACTTGAAAGACGTCTTTTTATGCGACGCTCCATTGCTGAAATCTCCTTTTTGACTATGTCTTCAAACCGATCTGACATTTCCTTCATGAGTTGCCTTGTTGTTTGAGAAGAGACCGTTGAGTCATCACCCACCTGAATATAAGTGGGTTGGGTGAGGTTAATTAAAAAAGAATATAACATGCTGAGTGGGTTGGGTGAGGTTAATAAAAAAAGAATATAACATGCTGAATAACGGTTTGTATTTAACTTAACACACTTAGTATTGGTTAGTAATCAACTTACCGGTGACGTGTCTCCTGATGTACACTGCCTTTTGGTCTTTGCTGTGATTTTTTGTTTACGAGGTGACCTCTTCCTCTTCTTTTGTTGAGGTCGTGACTGACCTCCGTCATTATCATCATTGCCAACCTCAGCATCAAGTCTTTGACAACCATCGTCCTCTTCTGAATTGTCCGGCACAAACTGTGGACCGTTTGACAAATCCGTGTCAACACCAACCAAGTAAGGTTGTTCCCTTTCATTGCCCATTGGATGTAGTTCCTCCAAGATAACATGCTGTACGAATAACACAAATGTCATTCTGTTTTTAGGGTTATTTAATATACACAAAAATGTAATGAAATAAGATAGGAAAACAAAAAAACTATACCTGTCCATCTTTAACTGCTTGTTCATAATTTGCAAATTTGGAAAAAAAGTCGTGAGGCCTCCTAAATATTCTCCAATTCCTCAAACGAGAATGGCTGTGGCCTAAGTTTGCTCCTACCAAGTCAATCAACGATCCCAAGGCTTCCATTGCCCATATCTACATTTTCAACAAATTGAAAATAGATTAAGTTCAGTAAGCAAAGTTCTACGAAATGCTTTAATATAATATCAGAAACCTGACCTCTAATGCCCAAGGAAAGCCGTACAAGTTATAATGCGCGATTTGCTTCATTGGTGCATTTGCGGCCCGAAATGCTTGTCGGAGGTAGTGGCATGTCATCATGTATACATAACTACCCCACTTAAATCAGTTGAAGGATTCTAGATCCTCCACCAAATCAAACAACCACAATGTCACTTTCTTTCTTTGGTCCCGACCAAACAAAATGTTGTTAGCTATCAAAATAAGAGCCATCTTCAAACCATCCTTTGGTTTGTCAAACTTTCCAGTGTAAAACTTTTCCCATACACTTACTAGAGGTAAATTCTCATCCTTGTGAAAATACCTTGCATGAATCCCGTCTTCAATCAGAGCATAAGGTTTCAAAAATATGTCAGACATCACCCCAATTTGCAGCCCCGTTACCAAACAGAATTCTCTTTGTGTGAATTTTAAAAGTTTTCCACCAATGGAGAAGTGGAACTCATTCTGTCCAGTGACACCCGGTACATGTACTACCCGTAACAACAGGTTATGAAGTACGCCAGCTGAGAAGGTTAAGTCTTTCGGGATGTCAATTAGGTGCCCAAAACAGGTGCGCTGAAACGCAGCTAATTCTCTGACTTTTCGGAGAACCTTAACAATGTCCGGAAGGCCATTGAGATTACAATAAACGTTCGTCGTTGACTTTCTAATCCACTTATCCTTCGGTTTAAGGAGGAAATCCTCATAATTCATATTTTCCATCTACAAAATCACATACAAATAACGTCAGTTACATGCCAGTAAAGTTATATATCATAAGAGTGCCAGAAAAGTTACATGCCATAAAAGCGCCAGAAAAGTTACATGCCAGTGTCTATGGAAGTTACATGCCAGTGTCTATGAAAGTTACATGCCAGAATACAAAACAAATCTAATAAGAAAGATAAAGAGAAAAAGAGAGAACTAATCAGTAATCACCTTAGTTCCAAAATAATATTCATACTTTTCATACTCAATCATATCTCAATTTTTTATTTTCTCCTATATCAATATCTACTTTTCTTCTTTTTCAATCAATCCCATAAAGGAAACATTCCACTGATTCCAGTTAAAAAAATTAATAAACAAAATAAAATTTAAGAAACAATTATATGAACTCTTTTTAAAATGTTATTGTATATGAAATAACATTATTCCTCAAGACTCTCAAGTCTCAACTATACATCTTCTATTATTGTTACATGCGAGGGTATGTTTGTTTTATTAAATCGATAGCCTACACTATGGGACACTGCATTGATACACAGGAAAAATAAAAATGATTCCACATTAACAAAACATCAAAGTTGTCAAATGGAAGTCACGAAGTAAACTTCTGCCTCTTGGTCGATTTCCCTACTCTATCCCAAAATCAAAGCAAGCTCAACAAGCTAAGCATCATTTCATCCATTTTTGAACTCTGCTCAGTCAAAGTTATATGCTAAGCCAAATGTTATGAGGTCCTAAATTAATTATCCGATTCTTCTGTGCAGCTGTACTTGATTGATTTCACGTTTGTATGCTATTTACTTTTGTTGTATGTTTTTGATATACTTCTTGCATAGACTTGTAAGTATTCTGAGTTTTTTTTTAGTGTCTCAAGACTTGAAAAGGTATGAGCTAGACTATACTAGCTGGTTTGATAGGCTTATATGAATTTGAAGGCTTTATATAGCCATATAGGTGTTAATAAGTTCAATAGTAATGCTGCCAGGCTGCGATTTACCTATATGGTACAAAATTGATTGTACACTTATTCTTGACATGCATTTAATATTTTTAGAAAATATGTGGTTTTCAGATTTCAATAGGATATAGATGTCAACAAACTAGAATAGCTAACATGTGATTAAAAACTTGTATATAGATCCCATAAAAGGGTACAAGGTTTTTAAGCATCTTTTTTTTATGTTGCCTTTTCAGCTTTTCTTTAAAGTGAAAATTCAACCTCATTTATTAATGTAGCTATAATAATCTTTTTTTTCCTTAACAGGAAGATACTTATGTTTGGGAAGATGATGATGACAGGTAAATTTGTTATCCTTTATAAAGGTTTTAACATTTGAAAGTAGTGGTCCTTGTCATTTTTTTATTTGCCTACCTTATGTAGTTTTCAATTAACAGTTTAACACACATGAATCATGTTTCTTATGTAATTAATAAGTATGGTTATTATTTGTTATTTATGCACACCAGGTTATTGGTTATTTGCCTTTTTTTTTTATTTTTTATTAAGTCTAACACTAGTTGGATTAGGAGTATGTCGAGCAAGATCAATAGTTATTATAAGTACAACAAGATTAGTAGAAGTTTTTCCACATTTTATGATTTTATAAACAAAGACGAAACTCGAAACCAAATCACAAATGCGAAGGAGAAATGCATCACCACATCAGCTACCTACGAGTGGATTTGTTGTTTGCCTAATTATGTAGATACCCAAGAAAACACAAGAAACAGCAGATTTATTGAGAAGAATAGCAGAGGCAAAACCTTACAAAAGACACCCAAGAAAACAAGCTCAAAACAAGAGCCAAACAGAGCTGCAACCAAACACACGCAGTAAACAGCAGGGACAACGAAACCTAATCTGTTTTTTTTTTTTTTTCCTAGAGCAAAGTCCCAGCAGAAGTCATATGCATCATATAATGGATTGTTGATCATGGGTATTTTAGTTTTTGTCTATGTCCAGATTCAAATTTTAAAATTTCAATCAGATTAAAATAGCATAATGCATATATGATCTACTTTCATGCACTATGCTCCTCGCTCATAACAAGGTAGGAACCAAATGTGAGACAAATATAATACAATTTAACAGTCCCAAAACTGCATAAATGAACAAAAAGACCATCACTGTGTAAGGAATAAAAAAAATAAAGTATAGTATCTACTCATTTATAAGTCGAGCTTCAAACATAAAGTTTGACCAAATTTTTGCCCCTGCCAGAATAGTTTGAACTTAATAGTAATAAGTTTCCAAAATAAGAATCCTAACACACGCAGCAACCCGACCACAACAAAACAGGGCACAACATACGCCCACACCCCAAAAACACACAAACAAACCCACCAGAAGAAATCAGACCTGATATCAAAGACAAAAGTCCTAAGAAATCAACCCTGATTTCAAAACTGAAATAGCCATTCCAAACTCAAAACTAAAAAACAGTCCAAACAATATTTTCACCATCAGTGGTTTTTGGGTTTTGTAGATCACATACCCTGGGTTTTGTATTTGAAAACAGAACCGGGTTGGCGGGTCGATCGGCGGAGGGTGAGCAGCACCGATGGACGGTGAGGGCGAGCAACACCGACGGTGAGGGCGAGCAGCACCGACGGTGAGGGCGAGTAGCACCGAGGGACGACGATCTCTTCTGGGCGACGGACAACAACTGTCGGCGATCTCGAAGGCGAGGGACGACGATCTTGATTGGGCGACGGACGGCGACGGACTGCCGGCGATCTGATCTCTCTTCCCCTCTCTCTCTCTCTCTCTCTCTCTCTTCTTTTTTTTACTTTTGATCGTTTGATTTTACTGATGGGTGGGTTAATAGTTACTGATGGGTGGGTTCCACCCTGTCAGTTTTTTTTTTTTTTTTTTTTTTTTTTCAAATTTCAAAATTTAGGGTATTTCAGTCCAAAAACGGTAAAAATTGACGAAAACAATAAAAAATAAATTTGTGGTTGAAAACAATAACTCCATAAATTTTTTGACTGTTTTTGAATTCACCCCATATATATATATATATATATATATATATATATATATATATATATATATATATATATATATATGTACAGTGTTGTAACCCAATTGTACAACTACATAGGTCGTGGACTACAATAGACAAAGTCTACTTATATTCTACTTCTATTAAACTATTAACCTGATAACTATAAAGGATAATTACAACAAGTGAATCAGTATAGGATAATGAGAAAGACAAAGTCTTCAAGTCTGAGGAAGAGACGGATTGGTATGAGACTCCAAGTCTGAGGTGGAGTTGGACTTCAAGTCTGAATTGGAGTTGGACTTCAAGTCTGAGTTGGAGTTTGATTATATACGTAAGAGTCCTAAGAGTCCTGAGAGTCTTGAATCCTGATACACTAATGCAAACCAACCAAAAAATTTAGCCCAAAAATCAACACAAATGATGTGGCATGTGATTTGTCATTACCATATCATTCACCACATTACCACATCATTTGTGTGGTAATGACCACTCATTTGTCACATCATTTGGGTTGAATTTTAGGTTAATTTTTTGGGTTGTATAGTATTACTCATAAAGAAAATATTATATTCCAAGTTTTTATAGAAGTTTTCAATATCACACCTTCACTAGTTTCATACATATGAAACTAGTATTGTTTTACAACTATACTAGTTTCATACACGTGAAACTAGTATCATTTAAATACTTCACACAAAAACAAGGGAGTGGTTGAAGTCAAATATTATAATAACTACAAGTTTATCTTGCTACAGGTTGGAAAAAAAAAAAAAAGACTGTTGGAATCAATTGAGATAACTAGCTACAAGTTTTTCTTTTTTAAAACAAAAAAAAATAAAAATTGTTTCAAATCTAATATTAAAATAATAGGAGAGTGAGTTTGGCTAGGATTGTTGGTTCTCCACATTTAGTTGGTGTAATTCAAATTCTCTAAAATAGCTAACAATATAGAGAGTGGTTGGAGACTTGGAGTCAATGATAAATGGAAAAAAAAAATCGTGATATCAATAGCCATTTTGGTTAAGGAGCATGTATAGCTAGTATGGTTGGTGATGCTCTTTGTGCAGTTGGTAGTGCACTTTCATTCTACATTACTGGTAAGGGGTTCAAATCCCTCTACTTGTTTTAATTTTAATAGTTTTTTTTAATGTCTTTTTTATTTTACCTTCTTTTCCGATTCCTTTCTCAAATTTTTGTACTCTTCTACAACAAAACAATTCACTTTCTCTTTCTAGTCATTGTCAACTTCTTCACTACCCTTAATTTGTAGTCACTTCATTCAATTATATTTTGTAGTAAATTATCAATTATTATTTTGAATTTTTCTTATTTCTAATAGTTGTAGTTTGACATATTTAACACGTCCAATCAATAAACCCTAAAATCTCAAATTTTAATTTATTGTATTAAAATAATCCATCTATTATTATGCTTTATTTTATTTTATCCTTTGTATTTTCTTTATTTTATAGTTTTAATTTATTTAGAATCAATAATTTACTAATAATTAGAAGAAAAAAAAAAAGTGAATTCATTATAAATACAAAACAAAATTTCTTATTATAAAATTATATTGTAATTTATTTTTTAAAGAATATAAATATTATAACTTTCTATTGTTTATTTTGTTTTTCTTAAGTTATTATTTATTTTTTAATATTGTGTTCTTGATTTTATTTCTTTTTTAGTGTAAAATTATTTAGTTCATCTCAAGTAAGTATTCTATTTGTTTTATTTTATCTAAACTTCATTATACCATAATTTTTTTTTAATTTTTTTTTATATATAAAAAAAAAACTCATTTTATTATGATTTTAAATTTTCAATATTTTTTTAAATATTTATTATTTTGTTCGAATACCCCATATCATTTAAATTTTGGGTCTGCCGTTGCATCTAGATTGTAGTTTTCCTCGTATTTAATGGATTATGATAGATTATGTTTAACTTCAAAAAAAATTTATTACTTTTCAATAACAAATTAAACAAAGCCGAAAGCTGGCCAATATTACAGTTAATGATGGAAACAAATACTAATTAAAGAATACACATTTATGCAGCTTGTGCATAAACTTAAACTGCCCAATCAGTCGAGCATTATTACGACATCAATTACCTCAAATTAACATAAAAAAATTACACCAACTCCATCTTCAAGAAATCAATTGATGATGCCACACTTCTTTCTAATCTCCCCTGAAGATCCGGTGACTACTCCAATGCTTCCCATTCTCTTCATCGATTGAGCAAACTCGGTGAAGAACTTGGCTTGGTTGGTCAACTCCTTGGCGATATTCCTCGCACCCTTGTTGGTCAGAAGAGCAGCGTCGGATTGGAACATTCCCTTGTTCTGGTTAAGGATAACGAAGTAGTTTTTATCGAAGTCCAGAGGACTGTCCGGGTCCATCGCTACGGTGGTCGTTGTGTCGTTTAGGCTCCGGCATTTGCTTTTCAGGAATTGTGCGTAGGCCGGGTTCAGTGACGGGTCTTGATCTCCTTTTCCGGTGAAGTTGTACAGCCTGTTGCTGAAGAGATTGCAGTGCCCAACTCCGATTGTGTGCCCACCTGAATAGTTACAATATTAATCATGCACAATTTTTTATTTTATGATCATTCTTTTGTAACATTATTACAGTAGCACTCCGAACAGTCTATAAGTCAAGGGTCCTCTTCCCTCAAATAAACATTAAAATCCATTTAAAAAATTATAAAATTATTACTAAATCTTAAATTCTTTTCACTTTGGCCCCTATAATTTTTTGTTTTTTATATAACGGACCTCCAAGTTTGAATTCCTGACTTCGTCCCTGTGAAACTTACAGGACCGTAATATGTAAATGTAAAATATATACCTGATAAAACAACAAGGTCATGGACAGTGAGGCCTTTTCTTTTGAAGAACTGCTTGAGTACGGTAAAGTTTTGGAAAGGAGAAGGAATATTAGTTGACACTTCAGACTGTAGAGAGACTCTGCCATCTCTCCTACCAGTAAGCACTTCCCACATCGGCTTTTGAAACTGTCAACAGTAATAATGTTTTATTACACATGTAAGATAGATACTTCATACTTATATATATATGAGAAGTGATTTGTTTAGAAGTTAGGTTAATTAAGTAGTTAATTATGATAATATTAATTTACTTTGAATGAAACGGAGTCTCTAGCAGCCAAGGACAGAATATCAGCACAAGATACAATTCCTGGACATTTCTTCTCAAGCTCTGCTTTTATTTCTTCAAGAACATCAAAACCTGACAGAGATAGATTTGGAATTGCATCCTTCTCTGCAGTGTTGTTTGCAGTTGAGTTTATCAATATCGACGCATCGCAACCCTGAAATGTTTTTTGGAACATTTATATAATTAATACTTGCATGCATGCAGAGAGAAAAAGAGAGAGTACTTGTAGGATGATTAATGATATCAACTTATATATAATTATAATTAATTACATACCCTGACAAAGCAGTCATGGAAATGCATTCTGAGGAGCTTAGAAGGCAACTGACTATTGGTGGTGACATGTTTCAAGGTGGCATTCTTGATAATTTCCTCAGCACATGGACAACTCTTCCTGTAGAAATTCTTCCTCAGGCTACCTCCTTGACAAACCCCAACAGCACAAAAGGCAACCAAAAAAGCCAACAAAACAAACTCACTACTACTCTTGATCTTCATGACGATGATCTTCTAATTAAGCCTTTGATAAATTTAATTAACAACACTCAAGACTCGATCGATTAGTTAATTCAAGATCGATGCTCTTTGAGAACAGTTAGCTCCTCCTTTTTATACTAATCCGAAGGGCATTTTCCAGTCCTTTTTGATCCAGATAAGCAAACGTATAATTGAAGATGGACAGATTATTTTTGTATTCCATGCATCCACCATAACCATTTTTTTTTTACATTTGATTTTGTGTTTTTCTATAACGCTGACCTTATTATAAAAATTCGAAGCAACAACCTAGCTAATCTATTATTGTGGCCTATATTGGGAAGGTGTATATGTCTCACTCAACTGGTGGGTCAAGGTTTACTATTTCGTGTCCAAAACGTGGAGATCGACGTTTATAAAAATAGAAATCATCAATAATAGAGACAATTTGGTTTCATTGATGGAATATCCTGCCGACTTTTGAATTTATTACATTAAACTCCCCAAATTCCATTTACTAATAATTAGTTGATGCTAAAGATCAGAATTTTAACATGATTTTCATCTGCCAATTACCATGCATAATTATCTGCAAATAAGGACCTTTTAATTTTAATCTTTTCAAGATTTGCAGTGACAAACTTTTTTCTATTTCCCCAGTTGGTTGATAACTATCAAAGAATCTCACTTACAGAAAAGAGCAAGGAGAAGCAGCCAAGTAACAAATGATTAATTGTCAATCTATTTTCTATAACCACCATCTAATGTGATTTTAATTAAATTAATAAGTTTGAATAAGTTAAAAAAAAAAATTAAAAAATAAAAAATAAAAAAAAAATAAAAAAATAAAAACACCTGAACAAGTCGGAGGTACTACATGTCTATATGTATTACGAGATAAAAAAAAAAACCTCCCAACACATGGTTGAAAAATGTGTTTGGTAAATAAGGATAGAGCCAGAAATTCAAGTTTGAGGCCATGAGGCCATGAGGAGCTATTATACAAAAACAAAAAAATAAACAAAAAACTTAGGAGGACCAAAGTGAAAAGGATCTAAATTTATTAACAAATTTATAAATTTTGTAAATGAATTAAAAAAAAATAAGGGGAGGGTGGTATGGCTAATGACTCGAACCGCTCATCACTAACATGTAAGAGAAAGTTTAAGCCACATATGCACAAGGGCTATGATGTACCAATTGATAAAATGTTGGATTCAAATCAATTATCAAAATTATAATTTTGTATCACCATGAGAATCATGTACAAATAATTCATGTATGATCAAACAATCGAATCACGCACAAAAAAAAAAAAAAAAAAAAAAAAAAAAAAAAAAAAAGGGTGCGAAATTCCCACATCTAATAATTTTCGACTAAAATATATGTGGTGTGCAAGAGCTAAGGTCAAGAAGGGAGCAAAAGAGTTTGATGGCGTCGCTTCCTGCAACTGCACATGGGGATGGGGCCATGGCCAGCTCTTGACGGTGACGGTGGGGATCGGAATTCGGAAGGGATCAATGTTCACCCCACATTCTACAAAATTATAAATAAATACATCTAAATTACATTTGATTGATTTTTTCTATAATAAAATTAACACATCTATATCATTTTATATAATGATTTGATTTTTTTTTTTTTTTTTTTTATAATCAAATAAATACATCTATATCATTTTATTTGAATATTGTTGCACTATGAGCAATTTCAAAAGTCTCTTCTAATTTCACTATTTAAATATCAATTTGCTTATTTCTGTGGCAATTTGAAGAGTGAGAAAAAAAGACTCATTCTAAAAGACTCTTCAAATAAAAATAGTCTTATATTATTTTAATGAAAGCATTTAATGAACTGTTTGAAATTAGAAAGACTTTTAAATTTAAAATCAGATAAAGTTGTTAAGACACAATAAAAAGTAATAAAATAAAATCTGAAGAGTGAGAAATCACTCGGCAATATTGAAGAGTGAAAAAGAATTTATCAATTGAAGAATATTATTTAAAGAGTCTGTTGGAGCCACATCTGCTGATGTCCTCATCTAACGTTTCCAACGACCTCAATTAACGAGTCTGTTGGAGTTGCTCTAATGTTATACAAGATTCTCGGTGCCATGAAGTCCGAGAATTGCCTATGATTGCCGTGAAACTCGTGTCAATGTGTCATTCGTGGAAATAACATTGTTTTTTTATTAATTTTTTATTTTTTTGTCTATTCAATAATTTTTTTTTATATTTTTAATTATTATATAAATTGGTGTTCAAATATGGAAGATAATTTAATCCACAACCTTAGGTGTAAGTGGTATACCATTGGACCTACCTCATCTCATCATTTTATAGTTACTTTAGTATGACACAAGTGGCATGTTTAAATGACTTGGTAAATACGTATACCCAACCATCGTCCCTTTATTTTTTGATTTGGGGAGTGGATTCGAAATTGGGACCTTAACTTTGTTGAGATGCCTATTAGTGCAACCAACATCGTTACTTTATAAATTTTCTTAGATATCTCATATCTCATTTTTTTGTATTCCATTTACATCCTCGTCTCAATTAATGATAATTTATCATATCCGATATATATATCAATTTACTAAATATTGCATCATTGGTAGGGATGTAAATATGATACAAAGTGGTATATCATTAGTGATACTTTATTAATGGGATTTTTATTGAGGAATAGCATAGATCCCAACTTAATGTACAACTTACGATGTGATAATTTTATGCAACTCACAATTGGATACTCGTCAATTTAATAAATTGAATGTCAACCGAATGAAAATGTTACATTATAAGTTTTTTTTTTTTGAAGGGAATGTTACATTATAAGTTAGGATCCAAGTTAAGATCTATATTATTATTATTATTTACCCCATCCAAGTAGGGAGTAAGTAGCAATAAAATAGTATATATATATAGAGAGAGAGAGAGAGAGATACAAAAAATTATTGTTTTTTTTTTTTATATATATAAAAAATGTCAAAAATAGCCAAATAATATAAATTTTATTTTTAACCACATACGAAGTTTAAATTCTTAATAGTCATATTGTAAAATTTATTTTTCAGTCCATAATCATAAATTATGAAAACAGCCTCCAACATTTTTTATATTATTAAAAAAAACGTGAAATATTGAAAAACAATCTTAAAATTTGGAAAAAAGTAACATATTGAAAAAAAAGTAGAAAACAAAAAATCTTGAATTTTTAAAAAGAAAAAGTTACTGAAACACCCTCTAGAAATGATGTTTTTAACTTTTTATATGAAGGGATGTTTCAATAATTTGTCCTTCGTTCGCTTAGGGTTTTTTATTTTTTTATTATTTCCTTTGATAGATAACAGTACTGTCAAGAAGGAACTGTTGCATGCCTATGCACGCATTGCCTGGGAAGAGAAAGAAAAGATAGGGAAGAGAGAATATAGAAGGGATGAGAGAGTGTTTAGTGGTAGTTTTTATACGAGGGTATTTATGTAATTTCTCAAAAACTTGGTATTTAATCATCAAAATTTTTTGTAAAAAAATAAAAAAGAAGAAAATTTAATATTTTCAGAGGCTAATTTTGATTTCTCCAATTTTTTTTTCAACAAAAATTATATTACATTTACATTTAATTTTATAATATTTCAATCATCCATCCACTATCATAATTTAGTAATTTTTTGTTAAAAAAGAGAAACAATTAAAAATAATATTCCAGTGAATAAGGTATTATTCTAATGATAAGAAAGACTTGGACAATGTTAGTTTTATTAGGAGCCATGATATTGTTGTTTCCTTTGTTCCTAGATCCGCGAATTGTGTCGTGCATAGTTTGACAAAACTTTTGTTTTCTTCGAATGACAGGTTTTATCTTCAGACCTAACCTCCGTCTGTGGAGAAGGAGGTCTTGACAGATTTGCCAGTTTAGTTGTTTGCTGTTCTGTTTGTGTTTGTGTTTGTTTACCAGGTATCAAAATAATAATAATAATAATAATAATAATAAAATAGCGGTGTATGCGCCTAATGTAAAATTTGTGATTGGGTCAAATATATGTCGCGTTGCCTCCTCACTAGTCATCACACACGTAGAGTGCTGGAAGTGGAAGCATACATAAATAAACTTATAATCCTATTCAATTTAATTTAATTTATTTTGTTGTCTTGTAAACGCGTGTGTGACCATGAAAAGAGGATGATTAATGTGTAACACTATTTTTTAAGTGAATTATTTGCTGGTAACAGAGTGGACGTTGAAGCTGCTTATTCTCCACAAACTGCTGAAGCTGTTGCCATCTACCAGGGACTGTTATTGGCACAACAAACTGGTTTCTTCCAGGTGGAGTCTGAGTCTGATGCGGCTGTGGTTGTGGATTGGATAAATGCAGGGAAGATCTTTGATTCAGAAGTGGGGTTGATTCTTGGTGATATTCATCAATTGAGATAGAGTTTGTCCTTCAGTAGTGTTAATTCTGTGTCTAGAAAATTTAATTGTGTTGCTCACTGTATAGCAAAAATGGCCTTGTCCATTAGTCAGAATCAGTTCTGGTTGGAGGATTACCCTCCTTGTATTGCCAGGTTTTTATTTACTGATTGTCATGTTGGTGTGTCTGGTTTGCGTGGTTGAATAAATTTTGTTTCCTTCCAAAAAAAAAAAAAAAAAAAAACAGAGTGGACGTTGAAAAACTTGAAATTAGAAATTGAATGTCTACTCTACTATTGGTTGAAACTTTCATCGTCAACTCAATTAACGGATTATTCATTAACATGTAATTAAATTAATAAATACAATTTGCAAGTCAAATCTGATAATTGTGCCAACTCATACTCGTTCATTTCTCGAGGTCTACAACTTCTTTTAGAGGCATTAGCCAATTTATAAATGTGATCGTGGGTTCCAAACATTAATATATATATATATATATATATATATATTGTTTTACAAGGGTGTTTGAACCAACTTTCGTGCACCTTGACTAATCCCTTAGGCTGGTCCAGGGTAGCTTCCACGCCGGACCTAGCGAGCTCACAAAGGAATCACCTTCTTTGCTACCAGGCCCTAAGAATTTGATACTAGGGGAAATCGAACCTGTGACCATGTGCCTAACCACACATCACATGCTCGCCCGTACCACTAGGTCAACCCATTGAGGTTCCAAACATTTGCATATCCAAACATTTTCTTCACATGCATGGTAGGGTTCGACATTTGTCTATGAAATTATAAAGTGTGAAGAGACACCACTCATATCGTTGATATTAACATATCATTTTCTCTTTAAAATGTTATGAAAAAATATTCTTAATAAATCAAGGAATTAGCACTAATATCTTTTTATTTCTTATTTTTTTTACAAATATATTCCTAAATAAAATGATCCATAAGTACAGATTAATTTAATTAAAAATAAATCAAAATTTTATTTACATCCATAAATGATCAACACCATTACACCAACATTAAACCCTAATTTTATTCCCATTCGTAGTTAGTACTTAATTTAATTCCATTCTTTTGAGTAAGTGAAAATTTAAGATACAAATCCACAAGAGCTAGCATTAGATACAATTAGAGCATCTCCGATGCAATGCTAAATCATTGTGTCAATGCTATAATTTAGCACAAAGTAAGAAAAACATGCTCAAATGTAATGCTAAAAACTGTGTCAAATTTGGTATATGCTATACATTGTGCCAAATTTGGCATATGTTATACGATGTGCTAAATTTGGCACAATGTATAGCATATGCCAAATTTAACACATCAATAAATGTAGTCGTATTTGTTGACTTTTTAATTTTAAATAATAAAAAAATAACAAAATTGGTAGGGAAAATTGAGTTTGAAACAATTCTAAAAAATTATTCAATGCATCGCTTGTATTTATTGATTTTTGTAATTTTAAATAATTATAAAGTAAAAATAGCATATCAAATAGAATTTTGTATTGGAGTATAATGTTAAACTGATGTGCCAAATATAACATTTTACTATATTTCGTGCCAAATTTGGTATTGACATTGACAAATGCATTGGAGATGGTCTTACAAACCCATTCTATCACATATCATTTTTCGAAATTCCATCACAAGCACAACCAAGACAAATATATTGGTCTTACAAACACATTAGGTTTTCACACCATTCTACACATCTTTCTCTAATCTTTTCTAAAACTTGAACCGCACTGTTTAGAATATATTGAACGTAATTATAAAAAGGTGTGAAGATAAACATGTTTAACAATTATTACAGTGTATGTAATTATAAAATAGGGTGTTAAAAATAACATTATGAGATGCCAATAACAATAACAAGATATTACGTGATTAAATGGACGTGAATGTCACAATCTTACATTGGATAATTAAAGATATGAATTGATTCATAGGTTCAATTGGTGTGTTATCAAAGCCCATGCAAAAAGAAAAAAAAAAAAAAAAAAATCAAAGCCCGAGCAAACCAACCATTGATCCACAAATGCTCTAAATAAACCCCACCTCCAAAAAAGTAAACTTACAATTACAGGTAGGCAATGAATACCAACAAACAACAATCACATGGATCACGATTGTGTTAATGGTGTTTAGAGATACGGTTTAAGAATTGAAAATTTGAATATTCAAATACACATGAAAATTTTATGTTTTTTTTTAGCCTGGTCCTTTCCAAAGTGTGGGAAGCTCATCGAAATTTAGGGCCCGTCCTACATGCGTTTTTCAGCTTGTTTTCATTTTTGTTTTCCAAAAATAATTTCGAATTCACGTTCGGTGACCGTTTTTCATTTTATTTTCAAAATACAAAAATAAATTGAAAAACAAAACCAGTGTTAAAAGTGGAAATTTTAAGAAACAAAAAAAAAAATGTTTTTCTTGAATTTATTTTTGTTTTCCATATGAAATGGGTTCCATATCATTAAATAAGTGGGTCCCATATCATTATTTTTTTTTTCCTTTTTTTTCATCCACTAGACCTCATCCTCTTTCGTCCTCATCTCCATCTTCTTTCTTCCTTCGTCGATCACAGCCGTCGCCAACAAAAAAATGTTGTTTTTCTTGAATTTGTTTTTGTTTTCCATATAAAGTGGGTCTCATATCATTAAATAAGTGGATCACATATCATTATTTTTTTTTTTCCTTTTTTTTCATCCACTAGACCTCATCTTCTTTCGTCCTCATCTCCATCTTCTTTGTTCCTTCGTCGATCACAGCCACCGTCGATTTGTTCGCCGCCACCAGCCGATCATCTTCATCTTCTTTCTTTCTTCTTCCTTCCTTCCTTCGTCGATTGCAGCCACCACCAATCCACTCGCCGCAGTCGGCCGATCAGCTGGTCTTCTTCTTCTTCTTCTTTTCTTCCTCATCTCCATCTTCTTTCTTCCTTCGTTGATCGCAGCCGCGGCTGATCTGCTCACCACTGCCGGCCATTCATCTTCATCTTCTTTCTTTCTTCTTCCTTTCTTCGCCGATCGCAGCCGCCGCCAACCGATCAACTGGTCTTCTTCTTCTTCTTTTGGATCAATTGATTACATTTTGTTTATTGGTTAATTATTTAATCAGTTTATTTATAATTGTTATAATATTAAACAAAAAGTAAAAATTGATATTTCAATTTTCAATAGTTTTTGATTAATCTACCGGATGCGTTTTTCCCGTTTTTATTTTTAAAATACGGATTTAAGTATATCCTACCAAACGCGTTTTCGAATTTCAAAACCAAAACCAAAAACACTGTTTTTATTTTCATTTTTCTTTTCGAAAAACAACAACTGAAATACGCTTACAAGACGAACCATTATCTTGTTCTGTCTATAATATTATTTTCACTATTTGAATCTAGCCCCATCCTCTTGAACTGTCATAGTCATGTTTGACCTATCCGACTATAAGAATTTGACGTGGGTCAAGCATAAATTATACTCGAGCTATCGGATTCATTAGACATTTTTACACACATATTCATAGAATATCTCTTTTATTACCAAATAAAAAAACAATTAAAGCAAAAAAAATGAATCAAGGACAGAGAGTCACGTAGAGGAGTGTTGAGAGAGTAAAGATGGAAAGAGGTTCAAGTGTTCAAGTGTTCAACGATCAAATAGACAGACTCTCTCACACAGTGACAGTAGGATTTGAAATTCGAATAGTCGGCTTTTGGAGGGAGAACTGAGAAGTGCTGCGATTTCTTATTTCTTATTTCTTATTTGGGGATTTGTACTGGCCAATAGACTCGAGTGGGGCTCACATTGCGATCTTTGTTATAGTCTTTTGTCTCCTACTAAACTACGTTACGTTACTCACTGTCTAATTTTTCTTCTTTTTAATTAATATTTTTAGATCGCCAAAAAAATAGGTCCACTCAATGGAATCACAAAGATTCAATCTGGGCCGCTCCTTCTCTCCATTTCATGCAATTAGGCTCTCTCCATCTCCACTTGTTTTTTTACGAGACAAAAATACCCTTCTCCCTAAAATATAAAAATTAACATTATTTCTTCTCTAATCTTAACGATGAACTCTTATACGCTAATAATCTAATGAAATGTATATTAATTTTTTTTAATATAATAATAATAATAATAATACCATTCATTTTAACGATAGATGTAAGCTGCATAGGAATGTATTTATATGTACTGATCTGAGGGGTTTGTATTAAATTCGGCGAAGTTAAAACAACTCTTAACAAAGTGGTTGTATACTTTCCATTCACTTATATGATAGAGTTTTGAGTTTCGCAACTACTCATAAAATATGAAAGGGTGAGAAAACCTCTCATAGTCTCATTTGTAATAAAAGTTACATTTCAAACTATGTTGTAGCCATTGATTGCATTTAGGGTTGTGTTTTTAGCGATTAATCTCATTAGATATCGATAGACTCTTGATTCGATTGGTGTCAGATTAAAAAAAAAATTACGAACTATTAATCGAAATACTAAATGGGGTTTAACACTCTCCTCAAGAGAGAAAAATACATTTCGCCGAAATACTAATTGGGGTTTTGTGACTGTAAAAAAAATAACACAAATGATTGACAATGGCAAGTGTGGTAATTTTGATAAAATTCCAACAATAGTTGTCAAATATATTTATCGAAAATAGCAGAAGCGAGGAGCCAGGTTCTGGTCTTCTAGACAAAAAACAAAAGACAAATATTTTTTTGGGAAAACAAAGATGGAATTGTTTGGCTTTTGCCTTTAATCACGCGAATGATATAAAAAGGGTCCTTTTATTATTGGAAATATCAAAATTGTCCTCATTTGACCGTCAATCAACACTCATTGGTCTCCAACGGTCGCTTCCCAAATACGAATTTGCTTTTTCCTATCACGTCCAGGTGCTTGTGCTTTCATTGCAAGTCCTTTTTGGAAAATGTATTAGGGCAAATTGCAATGGAATGTCCTGGTTTTAGATGTAATTACATTTGTATCAAACTTGCAGCAAAATAATATATTATTACCCTTGACTAACTTGCGTACATTAGAGTTAACTGGGCATGTCAGAATGGTAATAACATCTTTTTACTCTTAAAATAATTTAAAGAAATGGAAATCTTAAAAAAATAAAAATAAATTATGGTTTCGATATTTTTTTTTTAAGAAACGAGAATAAATACCTAAATAAAATTATAAACACACAACATACTATATTTCCTTTAATAGAGATATGAGAATCACATCTCATTGGAATTTGGAAATCTAATTTAGGAAAGGATATCTAATTATCCATTTTTAAAGGAGAACAAGATATAAGAATTTGATTGGTGATCTCCATTAAAGGAGATTTAGTTCAAATCTCCTCTAATAATTTTATTTTTACATTTTATTTTATTATTTTTGACATCTAATTAAGAAATAAAATTATTAAAACAATTGATAAAATAGTTTACTTAGGAGTCATTTGGATATTTTGTAAAATTTGACCGGTCAATCGTTTGGGTAAGAGTACTAATATGTCATTTTGGAAAAAAAAAAAAGTGCGATCTAATTGCAATTAAACTTGAAGTCAGGGCATTCCATTGAAACTTGCCCATATTATTAATCCCCAAATGTTCATTATTTGGTTTACCAACTCCAATTATAGCTTTAAATACAATTTTAAACCACATTATTTATTCTCAGCTTCTCACCAGTTGAATTAAATACTTCTTTAATGAATAGGTTATGTTGAAGATTTAAAGGTTATGGATTATTTTAATTTCAAATAGATTAATATTATTTATTTATTTTAAATCTAGGCTTAAATATGAGATATGTAATTTATAACTTTCATTCCCAATGATAATTGAAAATATAATATGAAATTTCAATTATATGAATTCTCTTAATATGTATTTACAACAATCACTAGTTGAATATTATGTTAATATTGGCATTGTTACCATTGTAAGCTTTTACAAATAAAAACTAGACCTGTTATTCATTATGATAGGTAGCTAGTTAGTTCATATCATTCTTCTTTTTTAAGGTAAACATATTTATTATTTTTAATATCGACAGTATGTTAATATATCAACATCAACTCACAGCTCAATTAATCGTCCACTTAAGACGGGGGTTTGAATTGTCAAAAAAAATCATAAAATGCGGAGAAACCCTCTATCACGTTTGTTTATGAAATCACATTAGATTCGTGATAAGAGTTTGGGTACTATTTTTGTATACAAAATACAATTCTTTCTATAAAGACCACGTCTGTGATTTAGGAGTTCAAATACACTTTTATCTATAAAATCACAAAATGCGGGATTGGGAGACATTTATATGTTAATATATCAAGATATGAAACAAATTAAACAATGTTGACTTGCATAGGCAGTAAAAATAAGTTGTCAACTCAAGAATGGCAATTTCGATATTATAAAACAAAAATGGGGGCAAATGAAAATATGAAATGAAAGACTGTAGATAAAGTGAAAATCCCGTTAAAGATAATTTGAAATGCGTGGCCGTTTGAACTCCAACTGGAGAGAGAGAGAGAAAGAGACAACACAACTTCAAACTTGAAATCTCCACCCCACTTCAATGCTACCATAAAACCAACTCACTCTCAAATTTGAATCCTCTGTTTACGCTTTTTACACACAGAGTCACAGACGCAGTTAATTCCCACAGAGAAAAAAAAATCCTAGCCAAGAAAAACCCTGCATTTTGAAAGAGCGAGTGAGAGAAGAGACAATGACGGGGCTTGTGATGGTGACGAAGATGGGTGGGTGTGGTGGCGGTGATAGCGGTGGTGGTAGCGGGAAGGCGACAAGAGGAACAAAGGCCATCGAAGAAGAGCAGAACCAGCTGTCAGTGATGGCGCTTCTCGCGGCAGCTTTGAGGAAATCTATGGTGGCTTGCCGTGTCGATAGAGGTGAAGATGTGATCTCTACCGTTCAAAACATGGAGATCGGGTGGCCTACAAATGTACGACACATTACTCACGTGACGTTTGATCGCTTCAACGGGTTTCTGGGTCTTCCTGTTGAGTTCGAAGTTGAGATCCCATGTCGAGTTCCCAGTGCTAGGTATTGATTTGGACTTGAGGGTGTTTTTATACGTTTTTTTTTTTTTTTCAACTTTATTCTGGGTTTTGCTTGAAATACTCGAACAAACTTCTTTTGTTTTGTTCATTGTGTGTGTGTCAATGGTGGTTTAGATCCGATAGTGTAGAAATTTAGCTGTTTCATTCACTTATCACTTTAACGGTAGACATTTTTTTATTTTAAATGAAGAAAACTATTTGGGGGTGTTTGAACTTTGAAATCTGAATGCGTTGACACGCAGACACAAGCACACTCACAAACATGGTATATATGAGCTGAAATTTAGCTTCATTTAAGCTGAAATTTTACTGTTCTAGGTCATGATGGCACTTAAATTAAGATGGTTTTTAGAGTTTTGACTCTCCTAGGCTGAACTATGGAGGGCTTAAGATTATATATTTTGGATTGGCTTTTTGAAATTTTGAAAGAGATTGACTCAACTACAAAACCTCTAGTTTTATGCTTTCTATCATTTATATTTGTATGAAAATAAAATTTGAACTTAACACAGCTGAATTTGTAAACATTCAGATTGAAAACTTTGATTGAAGTATTATGTGATCATAATTAAGTTCGGAATTGTTCCGGGGTTTTAGATGTCCCATTTGAGTTTTCTCTAGAAAGGAAAGTAATGAAAAGTATCTCACATTGCACTGCAATTGATAATTATTAATTGACTGTTCAGATATCGGTCAAATTTGTAGAATCTTTTGTGTTGATGTTTTCTATTTTGCCAAACCATCTACTGGAAAAGTATATGGATTTTCACTTTACCAATTGTAATGATTCTGCTTTATCTGTGTGCTTTCTGCATGGTTTTTTTTACCTTGCAACCATCTAATTATTGCAGTGCTAGTGTATTTGGCGTCTCAGCAGAATCAATGCAGTGCTCATACGATTTGAAAGGGAACAGTGTCCCCACCATTCTCTTGCTAATGCAGGAGCGACTATACTCACAGGGCGGCTTGAAGGTATTAACTGCTTAATGTTGATGATACTAGCTCAGGTGCATACAAGTAATGAGTTTTTTACTAGTGTTTTCTAAATGGTGTTGTAGGCTGAAGGAATTTTCAGGATAAATCCTGAGAACAGTCAAGAGGAGCATGTAAGAGACCAGCTGAATAGGGGCATTGTACCGGACAATATTGAAGTCCATTGTTTGGCAGGCCTTATAAAGGCTTGGTTCCGAGAACTTCCTTCAGGAGTGCTAGACGGACTTTCACCTGAAGAAGTCCTCCAATGCAACGCAGAAGAGGAATCTGTAGAGCTTGTGAAACAACTCAAACCAACCGAGTCTGCATTGCTCAATTGGGCTGTTGATCTTATGGCTGATGTTGTGGAGGAAGAGGAATTCAACAAAATGAATGCAAGAAATATTGCTATGGTTTTTGCTCCAAATATGACTCAGGTTATATTCATCATCTAGTTTAGCACATAACTTTAATTTTCTAGCTTACAAATGAGAAGTCATACAATGAAGAGAAATCCACAAAAGAAAAAAAGAAACTCAAGAAATTTGCATTTAAGTGTCAATTTTTATGAGATTTATTCCATTCAATTGGATCTTATTGTGTTTTTTGCTCCTTGAATAGATGTCTGATCCGTTGACGGCTCTAATGCATGCTGTTCAAGTAATGAACTTGCTTAAGACCCTAATTATGAAAACTCTAAGAGAACGTGAAGAGACTGCAAGCGGAGGATATTCACCCATGTCTTCACATTCATCTGGTCAGCAAACTGATGAGGACTTTGACAGTCAGCAAGAGATGGAATCCAGCTGTGAATTGAGAGGGCCAACATCCGAATATGATGATCATGCACATTACAGCAACAGCAGCGAAGATGGGGATGAAGTCGAGTCCTTAAGTGAGATAGAAGAACGCTTCTTGAGGCAATTGGATGGTAACGAAAATGCCACCAATAGTTTCTTAGAGCAACCCAAGGGTGATATGCGGGGAGAGAATACAAGTCCCAGAAGCTGCTCAGGGTTTAATCTCGAGTCTGGTATTTCATGTACTGACAGCAAAAGAGAAAATTATAGCTCTTGTACAAGTGATGGAGAATACTCGGAGGCAAGTTTGGTTGCTGTGGATCAAAAGATCAACGCAAAAAGCCCATCAAGAGGATGTAAAAACGCCAACAATGTGGAGATGGTAGACAAATTGGTGGAGTCCACACCACCTATGCCTTCACATGTGCCTTAATGAAATTCGTCTGACTACAGTTTCATTCTCTCAGTTCCGGTAAAAACTTCATTTGCAGATTTTTGGTTTGTTCTCTCCACGTTGATGGTTACTTTTGTAAATTGATACTGCATGCAGTTTGAAGCTTTGCTTGAACTGGGGCTAGGTGTGTTTTGGTTCAGCTTTGGGCTGAACTACTTGTGATTGTTCTTTGTTGTTGTTATAAATATTCCTGACCCCTTGACATATTAATCATCGGAATGAATCCTTGTCGGAAGTCCATTCCAATATCCATGTAAAACATGTCTTCCTGTATCCGTGTTAAACCACCATGTGAAAAGTCGTTAGGGAGCTTTTGACCATGTATCGATTAGAAGTTGTTCATGTCTTAATCAGCTTGATTGTAGAACTAGAGTTCATTTTTAGTAAAAGTCACAACGTTTTGTGTGTGCTTGCAATTTGCATAATATATATTGCATGACTCAATTTCCTGAACTCTCAGATGTTGTTTGGGTGAATTTGCTGCATCCTCATGTTGTTGTAATTTGTATTTGAACCTCATTTCTGCTACTTACTCAATACATGGCACTGAAAGTGGGAAATGTATCTTTAAATGAAACAAAGTGTACAGAGATGACATGCAAATCATGCTTTTAGGTTTTGATTAGTACAAAAAATGTTGCAAAAACATTATAAGTAGTTGTTGAAGAATATGATGTCGGACCACTAATATATATATTATTAGCTCTACTTGCATGCCTTATTATATTTATATTACGCATGCAACTAACAGCAGAATTCAATTAGATTGTTTAGAATCCAAAGCATATATTGGGTTGCTAATGGCTATGCTTAACCTGCTCTCACTTTCTTCCCTGTTATATATAAACACTCAGGGTCCATATGTCTGTATTTTAATATTCATTATTCATATGCACTTTAACTTTTCAAGTGTTTGATTGATATATTCGAAAAGCTTAAGTTTTGACAAACAAAAATATATATATATATTTGAGTGCCTGTGCTGTGCCGCCAATCATTCTATATATTATACACATAACCAACCACCAGGCACCAGCAGACAGCAGTGATGACAACAAAATCAAAAAAGAAAGATAGTGGTCAATAGAATGACATTTTTACACTGGTTTGGGTCGTGACCAATTAGGATTTTACAGTTACTACAATGGCAATGGAGCTTCTTTGACCTCCGAGGTTCCGATCCCAATTAAGTAAAAAAGGAAAATGTATAATGTGAAAGTTGGGAAGTTCTAAAGATGGGAGATAATTTATGAACTTGGGATCATAATATTCAAATAAAAAGAAAAAAAATCATTTAAAGACTGAGATAATTTATAAACTTCATGATACTCTTTTCATACAAATATTGAAATTAATTTTAAATAATTTAAAATTGTTGAAATTTGATTAACATATTGAGTAATGTTACACCGTCTAAATTTATTGACCAAATAATGTGATAAAATGATAGCCAGTTTGTAATTACAAGTTTACAACATTATCAAAGCATATCTTATTATCAACATGATTGTCTCAAATCAGTTTGCCAACGTCATTTCGGCAAAACATTTGGGCAATGTGGTATTTTTATTTTTATTTTTTTTGATATATTATAGTAGGTCTATCGGAACATAACGGGATCAAACAGTTCATGTGATATATATACTTTTATAACTGGGATATCTATTTTCACAATAATACTATGAAGAAAACTTCATACACATAATTGTAAAATGTATATGGTGGGAGGTTATGATGACTGCACTTTTTCTGTAATTTTAATATTGCCAACTCTGCCCGCTATTGTTTTGGAACTATTATAAATAATTCGGGGTTTGAGAAATAGTTATGACTCGAACCCACAACCTCAATATTATAGATGTTATACTAGTGTTAAATTCAAAGAAAATTTTATGAGTAATGCTATTTGTCCTATTTGGTGTCCAAATCTGGTGCTCAAATGATATGGCATCACTATAATCCATTCATTTAATTAATACAGATTTAATACAATTTAAATGAATAGATTATAGTGATGCTAAATTATTTGGGGCAGATTTAGACACTAAATTGTGACAAAGTAGCATTATCGAAATTATATTACAAGGTTAAATGCTTAAAAGTAAATCACTCTACTTAAGACAAGTCAACAAAGTGTTGGGGGATTAATCAGCCTATGAATGTCTCAGATTTGACCATATGTATGTGCTGATCTTTGGCTCGACTTCAATTTATTATCTTTAGAGCAATTCCAACTTTGGACACTAAACTATTCCAATTTAAAGTTGAAAGGAAATCTTTTGGAAATATACTAATATCAAATTTTTTGGGTTAATATTAACAACCTCCCTTCACCTTTCAACTATTATTAGATGGATAGGTAAATATACCGTTTATTTTAACATCCCCTAAGTTCTGAAGGAGTTAATTGTTTTGTTCAGTGGTAAGGGCAAATTTGTAAATTCAAAAACAAAATAAAAAGTAAGAATTAAATTTTTTTTAAAAATAAAATCTATCCCTTTTATCTCTCTCTTTCACGGCCTCCCTCACTTCTGGCTTTTTTTTTTTCTTCTTAATATCTGCCTCTCTCCATCCTCTTTATCCTTTCTATTTCATTTCTCTTTGTGGTTGGATTTAGAGTGGGTTTTTGTTGGATTTGTAGTTGTGGTAAGTTGTTGTTGAACTCAAAAAGAAAACAAATTGAAGGTGATGTGTGGTGATGGAGTCGGTGACGGTGGAGTTGTCGACGACGGAGGTTGACGATGGTTGAGGTCGCTGAAGTCTGCTTCCTCTTCCTCCTCCTCATCTTCACCGTGTCATGGAGATTTGAGATTTGCATATCTCCACTTGATGAAGATGGCATGATGGAGATCTGATGATCTCTACTATCAGATTGAAAGATCTCCATTGCACGGTTAAAGAGGATGGAGAGAGGCAGATGTTAAAAAAAAAAAAAAAATTAAAAGAAAAAAAAAGAGCCAGAGATGAGGGAGGCCGTGAAAGAGAGAGATAAAAGGGATAGATTTTATTTTTAATTTTTAATTCTTACTTTTTATTTTATTTTTTAATTTACAAATTTGCCCCTACCACTTAACAGAACAATTAACTCCGTTATAACTCAGGGGATATTGTTAAGATAAACACATCTTTACCTATACATCCAACAATAGTTGAAAGGTCAGGGGAGGTTTTTAATATTAAACCAATTTTTTTTTTCACTCCCAATGTTTAACACCAAATTTTACACTAAAAAAACATATTTAAAGAATGTCCTCAGAGATAATAAGAAGATTTGGCTGGGTGGTTTTGCGCTTAACAAGGGCATGGGCAATGTTATTGAGGCAAAGCTATGGGGTGTTTTTGAAGGCTTGAAACTTGCTTGGAAGGCGGGTTATAGGAAGGTCATGGTGGAGTCTAATTCGCAAATTGATGTTCTCTTATTGACTAAAAAGACCCCTTTGAACCATCCCCTCTCCAGCATCATACAAGATTGTAAAGCCCTCATTGAAGATAATTGGAGTTGCTACAGTATTCACATTTAAAGAGAATGCAACAGGGTTGAATATTGCCTTGCTAGTCTTGGCCACTCCTTAGAGGTGGGGGTCATTGTGTTTAAAGACCCTCCTCACCAGATTTCTGGTGTCCTGAATGATGATTCCAAGGGTGCCTTTGTTGCTAGGCTTATTCCTAGTTCCTAGTTTCTTTTTTGTGCTGGGCTGAATAGCCTCCCTCTTACAAAAAAAAAAAAAAAAAAAAAAAAAAAAAAAAAAAAAAAAAAAAAAAAAAAAAAAACCCTTCCGATAAATATTTAAATTATTATAAACTTAACATTATTTAAATATAGAATTAATAAGTAAATAAAATAAATTAAATATATATCAATATTGGTGTCATTTTAAAGATCTTAACAAGATCTTTCCAACGGTATATTTTTTGGGAATACATATTGTTTAATTAAGTATAAAAAAGTTAAATTAGAATTATTTTAAGAAAAATAAAAGATGATTTGATTGATGTGACTGTTTTACGTATGTGAACAGACGAAAAGTAGAGTGCTAATACTATTCATCACAACACTAAATTTCATCTTATGCTTTGAAAATTGTGTTTTGCACTATTATAAAGTACAGTTGAGAGCAACTCCAATGTTGGAAACCAAACTCCATTCCAATTTGGAGTTGAATGAGAATCTTTTGGGAATATGCTTACATCAAATTTTGTTTTCCACTCTAATGTACAATATTAAATTTTATACCAAAAAAGTATCTTTAAAGAATATTCTTCCAATAAATATTTAAATTATTATAAAAGTTTAACATTATTTTAATATATAATTAATAAGTAAATTAAATAAATTAAATATATATATCAATATTGGTGTCATTTTAAAGATTTCAACGAGATCTTTCTAACAGTATTTTTTTTTGGAATACATATTATTGGAATTAAGTAAAGGAGGGTTAAATTAGAGATTTGAAAAAAAATAAAAAATTGATTTGACAATTAAAGAATTAAAAAAATAATAATGTGTGATCAGTTTGTTTTTTTTTTTTTTGTTTTTTTTTTTTTGAATTACAACAACTGCCGGGACCTGGCGAAATTAGACTCTACAAGCGTAGTCCGGAATACTACTTCCACTATCGGGGAGAGAGTATAAATGGATTACAACTCTCACAGCAGAGAGAGGGTTGCTCCCAATAGAACCGGGAGATGGCACCCACACTTGGGATTTAATAGCCAAGGTGGGACAAATTATATACATACCAAGGCAAAGCTTGAACCTTGGTGGTGGAGCATCCCTTGGGAAACTCCAACCACTAAGGCAAGGGGCCATTGGTTGTGTGATCAGTTGAGTGTCAGGTTAATTCTTGGAAATCGCAAAATATGAAGTTTGGCGTGAATTTGGATGTTCTACTAATATGATATTTTTCCTGACCTTTTTAAAGTAAGTGATTGGTTGTGGCATCTAAATATGTTTTCATTGCAATGCTTATGTGTCATGAGATTAACTGAGGTCAGAAAAAAGATCAGATCAATAGAGGATCCAAATTCATCTGGCGTGGGTTGGTGGGTTGGAGTTGCTCTAAGTTCGGTATAAAAATTACAACTATATAAATATGAATCCATTAATACAAGGACAAAAAGCTGTTTGAAAAAATAATAATAATAAATAAATTAAAATTCATTCTAACATCGTAAACTGAAAAAATATATGAATGGTTGTACTAATCATTCTAACATATACATATAATTAAGTATATAACCACCAAAAGTGATGACAACACAATCGAAAAGGAAAGATAATGCTGAGTAGAATCTCATTTTTACAGTTACAAGGATTTCATAAAAGAACCATGCCACCTAATTAATTTCTCATCCACTACTAGTACCATGTATTTGAATGGTGTCACAACTGTGGAGGATTTGAGTCTTACTATATGCATTTTACGAACATAACCGCTCCTAGATATTTGGAACACGAGTATTTGATCTTGGCAATTTCCCGACAGACCCCTAACCCGTTTGGTATCGGAATTAGAAATAAAAAATAAAAAATAAGTGAGAGGGCATGATTAGCACTTTTTGATCCCCGAGGCCAAAAACGTGAAACAAAAAATGAAAAAAAAAGTAAGTTGGGGGATGAAGATTCAAGATTCAAGAAGCCAAGCAAGTTTCCCAGAACAACCTGTTCTTCTCCTCCTCACTCATCTTTTCTTGAGACAAATCAACACTAAGACTTGATTTCTCCTCTCTGATCTCCACTCCATCCTTCTTCTTCGTCGTCTTCTTCTTCTTCTTCTTCTTCTTCTTCTTATTAATATTATTATTTCGACAAGAAGAGAAGCAAAATCTACTGTGACTGTGAGCCTCCTCTCCTTCTTCTTCATCTTCTTCAACATCAACAACAGTACATGATGACCGAGAAACACACGAGCCATTCACGTGATGATGATCAGTAGTAGTAACAACTGGGAAATCATCATATGATAAATCACAGCTGCATGATTCAGCATCATCGTCAATTGCAGCAGCCACGTAATTGGGATCATTGAAATTATTATAATCTGCAGCCTCTGAATCACCACTGGCTTCGAAGTAGAACAAAGAAGACACATCAACCACATTCTTCTTCTTCCTCATCACGGCCTCCATAGATAGATCTTCTCCTCTCTTTTTTTTTTAAACAAAAATAAAAGCAAAAAACAGTATATATATATATATATATATATATATATATATATATGATTTATGATGAGATATGAAAACCCATGAAGTAAGTGTGTTCACATACAAATATAAAGTATTATAAAAGGGAGAGTTAATTGTGGGTGTGGTTTGAAAGATGAACAGTGGTTAGCTGTTTTTATGAAATAAACAAGCAAACTGTGAATTGAAAAGGACTCGGAGATAAATATTAATATGTTGAACAAAGACATGAAATAAACGAACGACTCAAATCATGTTCTAGAAGAAAGACTAGGCCCCACACCATTTGTACAATTAATACTTTTATTTAAATAGGGCGTCTTTCTTCTAGAAGGCATGGAATACAAATTCATTAATTTACAACTACAAGTCTACAAGTCTACAAGTCAGTCCTGTCCATGTGATCTGTCAACACCTTCCACTTTACTTGTTTGTTTTGTTTGGCGCTCCTTTCACTTTTCACTCTAGGAAATAGGAATTTTTCGTTTCCCATATCTGACTTCTAGAAAGACTTTTTTTTTCCAGGTCTAAATTAATTACAAAGGCTACTCATATGGTTTAAGAATTAGTCAAAATTTTATTTCTAAGGAGGTTTTTTTTTTAATTTTTTTAATTTTTATTAATTTTTAACAATTGCAATAATTTCGAGGATCAAGAAAGGAGACACGATAAGACTTGAATCCACAAACCTTATGGTGGTGGTGTGAGACCACATCATTGGTAAGGATGTCAACGGGTCGGGTTTTGCTAAACCAGAACCCGTAAAACATTTTCTTACCCGAACTTGAAAATTTTGTGGGTTCAAGTTTTGTTCCATGGGTTTTGAGGAAACCCGAACTCGCCCCGCAAACTTATTCGGGTTCAGGTTTCAACCTAAATAACAATTTAGGTTTACTATTTTTTTAAAACTCAAAATGATGTCGTTTTGAGTTTAGAATTCTAATTTTCTCAAAACGACTTGTTTTGAGAAAATGTTTTTTAAATAATCGGGTCCTTGAGTTTGCATTCGGGTTTTTTCCAAGCCCAAACCCACTTCGGTAAGCATTTTTATAACCGAAACCGTCCCATGCAATTCAGGTTGGATACCTGCGAGTTCGGATGAAATTATCATCCCTAATCACTAGTCAACCTCATCTCACCTGAATTTTTTTTTTGATAAATTTCAAAGTTACCCGAAACCTTTCATATTTAAATTATATATATATATATATATATATATATATATATATATATATTAAAAAAAAAAATCAATTTTCCAACCCTTTCGTAGATTATTGAAAGCAATGTTTAATGAGAAATTTTCAAATTGCAGCCGATGGAGAAATGTTGGAATTCATCACCTATTCAACATTGTTGACTAGTTAAACAACATAGGTGACCTTGAATATTATTTTTAAATTTTTTTTTTTTTAAATATTACATAAATTTGGGATTTTTTTTCTTTTTTTTTTTTGTGTGGGGGGGGGGGGGGGGGGGGAAGACTCAAACCCACAATCTCGTTGTGTAAGTATGTGGGGTTTACCACCGGACTAATCTCATCTCGTCAAATATTTCTAGTTTCTACTAAACAAAACAATGCCAATATACACAATTATTTCTGCAATATTCAATGTTTTTCCTCTTCACGGGTCATGCTACACATTTTTGTCAAACCGAGGATTTTAATAGCAAAATCCAATTTTGTTAACACAACAATTTTCGGTTTAATAACAAAATCCCCTATTTAAATCGAACAAATGATACAATCCAAACACAAGTCAAATAGACACCTCCTACGATATCATATAAACAAAACAAATATCTTCTATTGGTATTTACACGATTTCGTATAATCCGAAAAGTGGACGGCTCTGAATAGACACCTCCCCTGGTTTTCAAACCGAGAGATTTAAGAAATTAAAATAAACAAATGGGTTGATGAATGATGATGATACACATTCTAGAATCTGAAAAGCATGCGGTGGGTTAGTAAAAAAAATGGTAATCGAAGATCAGCAAAGTAGAATCCACAAGATTGACTTCTTGACACCACCACATCCTTATCATTGCAAAAAGTTAAAAGAGACAATTTTGTTGGAAATCAGACAAGTATCCAATACAATAGCCTAAACTTGACATTACGTGAATTAAATGCACACGCAAAAATCACTTGAAAAATGGGAGTTTCCTCTAATGTTTTAAACTACATCAAGCTACTATTATCTAACACGTGCAAATTTAAGTGGGAGAAACAACTCCAGTAGGCTAGGCATATACACCCTTTCCAATAATAACACCCCACGTAATAATATACGCGTTATATTATAAGACCACCCATTCAAATCTTTTCCCGATCACACACGACATTATATAAATAGATTAGGACGTATACGCCCAAACATTACCAAGCTTTTCTCATTATGAGGAGGACATAGACGCGTGTAGCGAGTGATTATTATTATAGTTGAGCAATTACTTACCACCTACCAAGACCGGCAAGGGCTGTCCTACCACGCTCTATATGTTTTTGATCAATCTGTTTCCTCGCTATTCACATGTGAAAAGAAAAAATTAGACCAATGTAAATAAAAGTACATGCGTGACCGATTTGAGTAAACAATGACAACTATGCTATTCTTTCACCAGAATAGTTTGAGATTATTAGCCCATGGGATGATGACATATTGCAAGTTGCAACCACAGATTTTAGGCTATTTTCATCTCTATCAATAAACTTGATTTTGGAAAGAGTGCACAACTTCGTATCTTGGATTTAGCTAAATTGAGGGAAAGTGTACAAGACTTTTATTTCATTGTCAATATCTATCCTTCCATCAACATATAGCTTCTGCGAATCCAATATATTGCTTTTGATAACACTGGTGACTGGGCTACAAGCCTACAACTGCAGAATCACCAAGGAATTAAAAAAAAAAAAAAAAAAAAAAAGAAAGAAACAATCCCAACTATGTTACATATGCACGGATAAGAAAATAACCGGATAAGAGTTATAAATGGCACAGACCAAGTGCGTTCATACATCAAAATTCAAATCAAACTGCGGTATTACTGAGCAGGTCAGTGATGCAAGTCGATCAACATTTCTTCTGCATCAACTTTGTATGTATGTAAGAATGAACCAGAAAGACAGCCGTCAATGTTAAACAACAAGGGTGGTAAGAAAAAAATGAGGGTGAATGGGCACTAGCTTTTCTGATCAGTTCCCATTTTTTTCGTGTCTCCCTTAAACCCTCAGCGATTGGATCATATGCCGAACATCTACTAGATGGTAGAAGTAGAAAGCCAATCGAATCGAAGCTGAAAGCACAGAAAAAAGTTCATAACTCAAAGTAAAGACCGACATAATCAAATTCAAATGCTACACAGTATGGATACACAACTTAATTACGAGTATTCAAATCACCCGAGTCATGAAATTCAACTTCTTCATAAATATGAACGAAAAAAGATCAAGAACTAGCAAAATGGTGGAAATAAATGACATGTATTAAAGATCACCACAGTCATGCAATTCAACTTCTCCATAAATATGAACCAGAAAAGATCAAGAACTAGCAAAATGGAGGAAATAAATGACATGTATTAAAGAGTTGGTAATAGCAGGAATGCATATGAGAATGAGCAATGGTGGAGAAATGAGCACGGGTAATCTGACTGCATTTTTCAAATAAACGTACTGATACTAATGTTAAGAGGAGACATTTTTAGAGGTATAACGACAACTAATAAGATGGCAAAATAGAATTGGATATGAAATAGACAACACAACGACATTAATATTTACAATGCATCATATGGCTAATATTAAATATATATGCATGTGATAGAAATATTGCAAAAGTTAATGCTTGGCTGGGAACGAGGGGTAAAATACATAGATTACTTTCTAGGCAACAAATCTTTCCCTGGCATGTTTTCATACACTTAGGGGCTGTTTGTTTTTTTCACTATAAGACTTATTGCCTCTTATATCTTAAATTAAGATAAATTAGTTTGTTTGTTTTTCCAACTTATATCTTATTTTAAGATATATATGTCTTTTAGAAAAAGTGAATTTTTTTTACTTTTATCTTATTCAAAAAGTGATACAATAAAGTTTTTTAGTAAATTTCCACAAATGTCCTATAACAATTCATACATTTATAATTTTATCCGCACATAATAAAATCCTAAAAATTAATTTTCCAAAAATTCCCAAATTTGAAGAAACCCTAATACAACCTAATCAATTTTATATTTGTAATAAGTCATCCAAAATGAAAAAAACAAACATATCATAGGATCTTAATTTATAAGACTTATTCATATGTCTAACAAATTAAGGTCTTATAAGACTTTAGATAAAAAAACAAACAACCCCTTACACTTTTAAGGCCATAAATGATTCTTCATAGTAACCCTAGCTTGAGCCATTATATTTTCTCAAGGGGTCTCAATTCTAACATATGTCTGGCCGAACTATTTATTTCCCACTGCTTGGTTCTGAAAGCAGGCCAGTGTGGACTTTTGAAGGTATTTTATGACATGGTGATCCTTAAAGAGACCAATTATAATGTATTTATGAATAAAGCACAGAAGAAAGGGAAAAGGTCATAACAAAGTCACAAACACATCGTCAACATCAAAAGAAAAAGAAAAATAAAAAAATAAACCAATCATTTTTTCAAATTATCATGGGTGAGAGTTGAGTAAATGATGTCCGTGTGTGCAGGCATGTGTAAGCATATACAATTATAAGTGTATGTATATATGATTATATGTGTGCGTCTAGAAAGGATGTAAGAAAGTGTGTTCATCGACGCCAACGACACAGACATCCATTTGTAATTCTGGAGAGTGCGGATGATCAATTTACCTTTTCATTCTTTCCTTGTCAGTACATGATATAATTCAATCTCACCGAGAGGGATACTTGTCAACAAGAATGCAGCAATTGGAACCTGAGATGTAAAAACTCCAGACTACCCTACAAAAACAATGGTCATGCATGTCAATACTCAATAAAAACAAAGAAAGTATACATAAATAGTTACAATCTTTTATGTGACTGATACCTATTTTGGTACCAACTGAACAATCCACGGAATACATCTTCCATGTGTTGAAATGAATGACTGAGATAACACCGGCATGCCAGAACCAGAATGTCAATAAGAAATACCCAACATCTTATATCTTCTCAACCCTGCCCATGAGTAAATAAAAAATATAACACTATATTAAAAATAAGAAAAAAAATTATGTCGGAATAAGAAACAAGAATGGTCATCAAGAATGCAGCCTGAGATGTAAAAACTCCAGACTACCCTAAAAAAAACAGTGGCCATGCAGGTCAATACTCAATAAAATCATAGAAGTAAACAGAAATAGATTACAATCTTTTATGTGTCTGATACCTATTTTGATACCAACTGAACCATCCACGGAATACATCTTCCACGTGTTGAAAGGGATGACTGAGACAACACCGGCATGCCAGAATGTCAATAAGAAAAACCCAACATCTTATATCTTCCCAACCCTGCACATGACATCGGCATGCACTTAAATTGCACTATTGCAGCATACCTGAATAGTCAAGGAACATTGATACACTGTCTCCAAAGAAACAAAATCATAAGCACACAGTATATGTTTGATATTAATACAAATAGCATATAGCATTTCCAAGACAAGAAAAATTCTTGCAGAGGCTACACAACCTACAACTTTACAGGTATCACATTCTATAAACAATGACTTACACCAAGGAACACGGAGGGAAGACTAAAGCATAGTGCACCAAGGGTTCACAAGATATGCAAGAGATAGCATACTTGAAATTCTTGATTTATCTTCCACAAAGGATGAATTACTTCCTGAGAATACACACAAATGATGAGGAAAGAAACAAAAGACCAATAACAGAAAAGTCACCAAATTGTGGAAAAAAAAAACGAGAACATTTGATCATGGATGTTTCACAAAACTGCTTATACCAACAAAGAATGTTTTGTGGGAAAAATCAATAAATTAATAATTAATGTCTAAATGAATTTCCATGATACATGAATTACAAATTGTATTGGCACAGAATGCACCATGAATTACAGTTTCTGGGATTTCAATCCCAAGAGACAATTACAAGTAGGATGGAATAATGCATGTAACCACAGATTATCGAAATCCATCCAAAATGTTGATAGTGAAGTTACTTCCAGACATCCCGATTGCAGGCGAGCACACATGATAGAGAATTCCGCTTCCTTCCATGACTCACCTTCCAATCAATAAGGTTTATTCTGTTTGTTGTCTCTCTTAAGCTGAACTTTCAATTTCTTACCACTTAATTGACATCCATTCATCATACCAATGGCATTTTGAGCCGCAACTGGTGAGTCATAACTAACAAATCCTGCAAATATACGCTTACTAAGGCATACAACTCTCCATTATCAACAACAGCTACAAAGTTAAATAAACAGTGAGCTTACCGAAGCATTTGCTCACACCAGTTGCTTTGTCAACAAAAACCTTGGCACTCAAGACCCTACCAAACGCTTGAAAAGCATTGGCAAGCTCTTGGTCACCAAATTCTTGAGGTATGTGATAAATGAACAGATTAGCACCAGGTGGACCTAAGTCATAAGATACCATAATTAACCTAATACACCACTAAGAGATTGCCATTAAAAACAAGAATTGAAATGAATAAATAGTTGACAAACCTTCAACCTGACCCCCAGAACTTGTACCAGCACTTGATGAGGTGGCCGAGTTACTGTTTGCAACTGGTGACACTGTACCAGGAGAACTACTCAAAGGCCTGTGACTCAACATTCCTCCAGGATATGCCATTGGATACTGCAGACCAGGCACAGAAGGATAAGCAGAGCCGACATAACTTGCAGGAGGCATAATATAATTTCTAGGGCCCACATTGGGGGCGAGGTCAGGTGCTGTTCCACGCAATGCATTCCCTTGATTTACAGGGGGAATCATACCATGGAAGGCAGGTTGATTCTGCATTGGTGGGAGGCGGTACTGCATAAGTCCATAAGATCCAGGAGCCTATAAAAGAACAAGATGATCATCAACCTATAACCCCATTTTGATATTAAATACTAAATCAAGAAAGTGTAGGAGAAATTCAAAGGGTCCAGTAGATAGGAGGAACTTTTGAAGTATTGATGTAGTAGATTAGATATTTAGAAACAATGAATAAAGTTGTAAAACCTTCTAAAAGAATACATAGCAGAACTTACCTGATATCCATACCCATTATATGGTGGAACATACCCCATTGGTAAGCCACCAAATAATGAGGGGTGTTGTGAATCGGAATTTGGTATGTTAGAGGCCTGGGATTGAGCTTTCTGAGCCCTTCGTGCTTGTCTTTCCTTTTCAGTATCTGCCCATTTGACAACCAAAGGAACACTTGAACCCTAATAAAACAAAAGATAATGATCAGAATAAAATCACTAAAACAATTTATCCATTTTAGTACCGATCTTCTAACCACGCATAAGGAAATGCTAACCAAAAACTCAACTCCTTAAGAGATATTAATCCATAATAAGATAAAATGATACTCATGGTTGAATATATAGATCGCTATAAGCATAACTGCTACTTGAACACTGCAATTTTTCTGTCTGTGAATCTGTGATTGCAAACAAGCTGTTAATTTCCATGGCTCAATCTATACAGCAGAAGAGGGGGATCACTTTACCCAATTCTTGCAAGATAAAGCTACGGTTTAAAAGACAAACAAAACTTAGATTTTGATACCACAAATAGGCTTATAGCTAAACACATTATCAGCAAAAGTATAATAAAAGCTTTTTCTGCTCGCAAGAACCAATGTGCCCATCTGATGAAATATCCACAACTCACATTAAGGAAATTGAGAGACCAGATCTCTCTTGAAATGTACCAGATGCTAAACTGAACATAAACCTTAAATACCCCAATATACAAAGTACATACTCCCATACATAGTTGATAGTCATGTGGTAGCCCATATGAATTGTGCAAGTCAGTACATGTATGAATATCTATGTATGCAGTCTAAATAATAAACATAGCTGCAAGTTTTTGCAAACCAACACAATGAATCAGAGACAGTTTATCTTTTAATACCATCACAAGCATTTCCCACCTGACATTTAAGTCAGTTAATTAAATTTATACGGAGAATTTTGCAATACATCAATAAAGTACACATGCAACAAAAGAAATGTAACTCCAACCAAAAGGATCATAATTTCCAAATAGAACAGGAATGGATCTCATAAAACAAGATGTGCAGCCCACAATTCTTAAGATAAAATTCTATACCAAGAACTCAATTAAATTAAGACAAACCTCCATTTTATGTTTTCCATTGATCGCCTCCAATGCAGCAAGGGCTTCATCTTTTGCCTCATACTTCAAAAAAGCACAACCTGCCATTAGAAAACAAATAGAGTAATAAACTTATTCATTAACATCAGAAAGGATTTAATTTTATTGGTCTTAAACAATGTGGCATGGAAAGCGGAAAAAAAAAAAAAATCATTGAACAAGTACCTTTGCTTGTTTGCTGAGAACCTCTTAAAATCTGTAAATCCTTTATTGTCCCATGTTTAGAGAATAAAGCAGAAACTTCAGCTTCAGAAACGTTCTTCGGCAGCATACCAACAAAGAGTTTGTGTTCTAGATTGCAAAGAAAGCAAAAAGAGGTCTTCTATTAGAATACATGAAATAAGATTTAGTATATATAAGGATCAGCAACAGATGAAAGAGAGCCGCGACTGCAACAATTCAACAACACAGAGAAATCATCTAAGGACAGGTAGGTTATTGATTATAGAAACACATTATACCTAGCCTTTCCAATTCGCCATCCGCATACTTCACTTGCAATGGACTAGATGCCTGAATTGAATAGAGAGCAAAACACATTTTTAATAAAAGAAAGAATTGCATGTGTTACATCAAAGAGAAGAGTTCATTAGTAATGTTAAGTCAGCAATAAAATAATGCAATGCACACGAATTAATTAAATATATCAGCACTAAGCTATTAATTTAAGCAATCATGTCAAGTTTTTTCGCGAAAACAATTTCATAGAGTGTAAAAGCATAACTTTAGAGTTGACTAGTAGGCATAGGCAACAGCCCAACACAAAGGCTTGCCCATGCAACCATTAGAAGGGAATTGTGGTCAGCATAAGGTTCCAACTGACATTAGCACCTAAATCAGGAGGTGTTTATCTGCATAAGGGGGCATCTGTTATAAGTTATAACGCTAATCTTGATTCATTATATAAATCATATGGGAAAGAAAAAAAATCCACAATGTCAGCATGATGATAATACTTGACACAATGTTGTAAAATAATAAAGTAAAACAGTTGTAATTAAAATTCTTATTAGCTGCAACCTTTTATTCATTTTATAATCTATGACCAAAATTATGTTGGCCAATCAATTTTAAGATTCTAACACAACTTATTCTGAGAATAGTGGTTTTTCTTGTGACCACTCTCCTTAGATCTGGGTTTGAGCAGCATTATTGCTTACTACAAAAAAAATTTTTTGCTCATTTCTCCATTTTCATTTGTAACAATGCACTAGTTGTTAACAACTGAGATTGTTATCAAAACCCATCAATTTTTTGTTCCTCCTAAAATATATTTTGCTGGAAATACATAATCAACAGCAATGATAGTTGGCATACCGCATACTAAATAAAAATATGTGAAATAAGTATCAACCAAGGATTATATGGGTCATAACAAGGTCAAGGTTCCAACTCCAAATGAACAAGAAAGCATGAAGAACCGGGTACAAGCCCAGACAGTTCATTCAGCTTAACACACGAGCAATATTGTGCCTCGACTTTTAACTTTCCCTGGATTCAGAACAGGTTAGAATTTTTAAGCTGTGTACATATTCTCAGAATGTCCATTAATTTGGTCTCAAGATAATATGCTATACACAAAACTATTGCACACTGTTTTACAATTCAGGAGACACGTTGCATCATATTTTCCTTAATGTCTATTTTGCAACAATAATACTACACTTTTTTTAACTTTGATAATTGATCATACCAAATAAGAAACTTTTGTTATTTTAATTTATATAAACTAGAAAGGATGATGATTGGGCAATTAAAAGTTTCTTATTTCGATTATTGTGGTCCAAAAGTTGAGATAGGAGTTGACTAAATGTGCTAAGCATAATTATTGACTAGTAATCACAGTATCCAACTAAATCATAGATAGCAACTCTGGAAAAATTAGTAGTTATCTTGAGTTTACTAAATTACACAGTATAAGTGTCACTGGTGGTTGCAGTTAGAAACTGCACAGCTGCTTACACATTAGACTACATTGCAAGACTTTTTACCAGTTATTAGATCTAAAGATCACAAAAACAAGCAATGAAACTCAAATTCTAACACTACAAACTGACAATGCAAGAGGAAATCAACAAAAAAAACACAAAAATGGAAACAGAATCTGAACTAACCCCGGGTAGTGTCTTCTTATTATGACAGGCATTGACCGCCTTATCGGCCTCCTGCCTTGACGGACATATCACAAAACAACAACCTACAATAACCAAACACACAAAATTAGGGTTCGAAACAGAACCAGGACCACACTTCAGATACGAATCTCGAGCAAAACGAAATAAATCACGCATTAATGATCGAACACAAACGACAGAAGAAAAATAGAAATGAAAAAGCGGAAGCAATAATGTGAGATTTGAAACTACTGACCACGAGAGGCGCGAGTAGTCTTGTCTTTGATTATGTTGACCTCGTCGACCAGAGCGAACTCTTTGAACATTGCAAGAAGCTGAGCTTCAGTCATGTTTTTTGGCACTTGACCTACGAACAACTTCACACTTTCTTCGCTCGTTTTTCTCTCCTTTTTACCCTCCGCCATTGATGCCGAGAAACACACGCAGAGTCAGAGACACTCTCTTTCTGGTTCTCTGGTCTTTTGATTCTCTCTCTCTCTTCAATCTCGGCTCTGTCTCTCTGTCTCTCTCTCTCTAAGATGTGCTGGTTTCTCTCTCTAGATTTTCTCTTTCTTCGTGGAGTCGTCGCTTTTGTTTCTTTTTTTAATTGTCATTTTTATTTTTATTTTTATTTTTATTTTTATTTTATTTTTGTTGGGGGAAATTGGAGGTTTTCTGGATGGCAATCTTGGATCTTCGTTAAATTTATTACGATTAAATGTAGACAAAGTGGGTTTCGTTTTTCATTTATTTACGAGAATACCCTTACAGCTGTTTCAGTTCTGGGCTCAACGATGTGTGTACCTGTACAGTTGTCAATGAATGGACATTGTTAAATGTCTCCTTTACCCTTCCGTTTCCTTTTATCTTATTTTTCAAATTCCATGTAATATAAGAAAATAAAAAATAAATTGATAAGTGGCATCGTGGATCACGTGGGGCAGATGCGCGTTGTTGTCTACAAGTATACAACCGCTGACCGCATTTGTCTTCATTTTGAATTAATTAATTATTATTATTATTATTATTTTCATCGAAGATTAAGCATGCTCAGTTATCTACTTCTATCGACCGAAAAAGTTTGTTGTTTTATAGATAATGGTGAGACAATATATATGTTGATGGATAGAGATTTTAAAGTCCCTGACCACAAGACGAGGGGTATTTGACAAATAATTAATAATTATTCATTTTTATTTTCAACAGATTTTCGCTAATCTAGACAATATCAATTTAATTTCAAATTTGTAATTTTATTTATTTCTCATATATGATCAAAATACATACAAAAAAATAAAATAAAGTTTTAAGAGGCTGAGGGATTTTCCCTCCTTGGTTTTTGAATTGAAGCAGCCACGGTGACATTGCCACATGTTAAGTTGTTTGGCATGATTCGTGGATCAGCCAGCCGTCAACGTAAAGATACATATTCTCAATGGTTGGCTATTCGGCATTTTCTTGTTTACATGGTTAGTCATTAAATGATGAAGCAACATCTTTCAACTTTTGGAAATAATTTTAAACATTTATCTCACCATGTTTTAACTCTTCTGTATAAAGAATGGTCGATTGTCTTGGTGATTGAAATCTTCAAAATGAAGCTCTGTCAACGGGGTTCAAACCCATGGTATTGTATATATAAATCCATATTTGCACGTTAAATCTCAAAATGTAGAAAGACCCCTTCTCTTGTGTAGAAATTACATGTCGGAATGTGCTTATAGAGCTTTAATCTCGCCATGTCTCAAACCCTTGACCCACAATGATGTCGGGTGAAAAAAAAAAAAAAAAAAAACCTTCATATAAATCAAGGTGCCAAAGTCTCCCCATACACACTTTATAAGTATGTGTGTGAAATTTTCTTTTCATTATTATAGATATTTGGAAAACACGTATAGTGTTTGATTTTACAATCTCCTCTTAGGTTCAATTTGTGTTAGGTAGGGTTAGGGTTATGGTTGATTAAAATTAGGATTTTTGTTATGAATAGGGTATTTTAGTAATAATTTAGTTATTCAAGGTTATTTTAGGAAATTTATGTGAACTTGAAAATTAGTGAATAGTAGAAAAATTTTAAGACATTTTCAACTTAATTTAAGATTGAAGTTAAAAAAAAAACAAACAATCCTAACTCCTAACCCACTTAATTTTTGAAAGATATACAGACTACGGTGGACTACAAATTTAAATTATATTATTCAAATGTTTGAACAAAGCAAAAGACAATAAAGAGAAGCAAGTAGCTAGATAGTTAAAAATCCCGAGGTGTAACTTTTGCTCTTCTTTGGCTGGATCCCAGTCTTTCATGTATTGCCTTTTCTGGTTAATGTTATCTCTCTTTTTTTTTTAAAAAAAAAAAAAAAGAAAAACACTTTTGCTCTTTCATTTTTATTCAATTCCAAGTTCAAAAATAGTACATGGTTTAATAAATATCATTTCCTTTTTAGCTGAATCAACATTAGATTGTTTGTTCAAAAAAAAAAAAAAAAAAAAAAAAAACATTAGATTTCTGATTATAGAAGTTGAGCTTAAAATGGGAAAAACAATCGCCCACCAAAATTAATATTGCTTGACGTTTTAAAGAGCTACAAGAGCCATGGATGGAGCTTTGACTTTCTTTGTCCATTTGTGGAAGTTGAAGAATAACAATGTTAAACAATCAATGCACTCTTTTCCAACATTGTGTTTCCGTATATTAATCGTCTGAATAAAGTGTTTTTCATCTCTTTCACCGGACAAGTAAGATTGCTTCTGCCTGTTGACTACTATAGTAGACTAGTACCCATCTGTGGTGTGTGTATCAAATGAAACATCAAAATAAGTAAACAGGTTGACCATAATTTCAAGTAAATGTATGCCTTTTTATTGACGTGATGGAGTAGATATAATAGCATGTTCCTCACACAGTCACACCTATCCCGTTATCCTATTAAGATCGTGGATTTGGGTTATACTGATTTATCCCGATTTTTGAATTGATTATAATATTTTTACATATATATATATATATATATATACAATTTTTTTATTATCAATTCGAATTGACAAAAGATATATCAATTCCTTGCATGTGGACAATTGGATTTAAATATTTTGACTTGGCTGTATATACTTGTCAAAGCATCTTTTAAATCCAATGGTCCACATGCAAGGAACTTATATATTTTATATCAGCTCGAACTGATAATAGAAAAACTGTATATGTATATATATTATTTTTTATTGAAATACAAATCAAAGACACTTCTTAACAACAGGGTCATTTTTCCTTTTTAAAAAAAACCGTTAGGGTCATTTTGGTGTTAAGCTAGTCAACACCCGATTCATGTTAGAAAAGTTTTACAAAAGCCACAACTCAAGATCCTTGATATGTTCATCAACATATGTATTTTAAAGTTTCAAGCACTAACCTAAAAGTGTTTGGAATGAAAATGGAAGTGCATCTTTATCGTCGAAACTGCTGTTCACAAGAGGTACGTTCATAAATGAGATTTGAGGTGGTGACAACAGTGGTGGAGTTGTTTGGTCTGTCGTTAAAAAAAAAGAGCTTACACTCTGTCCGGTTTCAAGAAGTTATGAGTTCCTATTATTAGTTCAAAACATAAAACACAAAAGAGTTGCATTAATACAAAACCATACTATTAGATTTGAGTACACCAAAATGGTTAATTAATAAAAGTGATCACAAGCTAAATTGACCTACATAAAATGGTCCAAAATATTTGACATTAACTGTATGTATACATATCTGGATGTCCACCTAATAATAAAAAGGGGTAATTACCCTAGTGGCCATCAACTCTTGCCACCACTATTAAAATGGCCACCACATGGGGAAATGGATGGAAAATGGCCATTTTTGGCAAACATTGTTACACTAATGACTATTCCATCAAATTCCATCCATTTCCATCCAATTCCATCCAATAAGTGGCAATTTGGTAAATATGAGGATAACATTAATTTATTTTAGATATTTTTTAGAAATCAATTTTTTCTTTTGTTTTTTGAAACAAATAATTATATTTAATGTGTACATATACATATAGCATATCTCAAACATATATATATATATATATATATACATATATATTTCTTTTCAACTTATCTCAAATATATTTTTTAGAATTTTTAGATTTTATAACCTTAATCTTTTCAAAAAAGAATATATATATATATATCTTTTCAACTTATCTCAAATATGTTTTTTATAATTTTTTGATTTTATAGCCTTAATCTTCTCAAAAAATAATATATATATATATATATTTCTTTTCAGCTTATCTCAAATATATCTTTAGATTTTGTAGCCTTAATCTTCTCAAAAAATAAATACATATATATACGTATATATATATGTTTGAGATATGCTATACATATATACACACTAAATATAATTATTTGTTTCAAAAAAACAAAAGAAAAAATTGATTTCCAAAAACATCTAAAATAAATTAATGTCATCCCCTTATTTACCAAAATGCCATTTATTGGATGGAATTGGATGGAATGGCCATTAGTATAACAATGTTTACCAAAAATGGCCATTTTCCATCTATTTCCCCATTTGGTGGCCATTTTGATAGTGGTGGCAAGAGTTGATGGCCACTAGGGTAATTACCCCTAATAAAAACGATTAAGCTAGTCTATACTACATAAGAAATAAATACAACAATCCGTACATCATCATTTTACTTATTTAATAAGACATTATTGTATATGATTATTTATTTTTATTTTTAAAGAAAAAATTCTTAGAAGTTTGTAAATAATAAAGAAAAAAAAAAAATAGAAAAAGAAAGGGAGGATGTTTAGATACTAATCATACTATATACAATACCTGCATAATTACAAGAGCAGTTATAAGAGAGTTATTTCTTTCGATTTTGTTATTTTATTTTTTAAATAAAGCCTTTTTATTGAAATCAAATGATTAACAACCAACTACAAAAAAGGGTAGCAAAGAATTTGAATTATCTGTTGATCTGATGTTTCCTAATCTCGTATAATCTCATGACATATAAGCATTACAATGAATGTGTGGTTAAGATGTGATTGGTTTTCAAACAATTTTATCAACAACCAATCACATGCTTCAAAAATGTTAAGATAAATATCAATAGACATTACAATGAACGTGTGGTTAAGGAATTTAGATTTTCTGCTGATCTAATATTTTTCCTGACCTCACTTAATCTTATGACACATAAGTATTGCAATGAATGTGTAGTTAATATGTGATTGGTTTTAATAATCAATCATATACTTTAAAAAGGTCAGGAAAAAAAATCAGATCAGTAAAAAATTCAAATCCGTTGTTAAGATATAATTGGTTTTCACAACTACTTTATCGACAACCAATCACATATTTTAAAAAAATCAAAAAAAAGATCAGATCGGTAAATGAACCAAATCCGGTAGCAAAATTGAATGGAAGAAATCCAAATAAGGCGTAGTACGGGTGATGTAATGAATAAGATACATGTGTATTGTGATTTGTGCAGTAGTTGACCAAGTTGTGGATGCGTTGATTGTTGTCCACGTTGTTTGGGGTCATTATCAGGTACGGATACCGTTATTTGTAAGAGTAAAAAAGGAGAGAGGATAGGGGTAAAAATGGTAAATTAGCGTGGAAACCGAGGTATAAAGATAAGTGCGCCACTCTGTCCCGCCAAACCCATCCCAACTTGCACTTCAGTTTCACACTGTTAAACCATAATTTCCCCCTTTTTTTTTTCACTTTTAAAATTAGGCGGTCAATTCCCAAAATTACCGCTTTATCCCCCACCAATTATTTATTTACTTTTACAGAATAACAAGTTAACAACTATAAATTAATAATCTCTTTTATATAATAAATTTTACATGTATATCTACAGTCTTTCTATTATCAGTTTGAACTGACAAAGTTATATCAGTTCCTTGTATGTAAGCTACTGGATTTAAATACTTTGAATGACAAGTGCATATAGCCAAGTCAAAGTATTTAAATCCAGTGACCCACATACAAGGAACTGATATAACTTTTGTCAATTCGAACTGATAATAGAATTTCTGTGTATATCTATGAAATAAACTTATAATTTGGATTAAATTGTAAGGTAACTTATTTCTGAAATTCCTCTGGTACCAGTCCCACTCATTTTATAAAAATAATTTATTAAAAAATACTCGTAAGATTGAATGATTGATAAAGACGGTTTCTTGAAATATGCATTTATTGTTTTTTTTTTTTTTTTTTTTCTCTTAAAACTCAAATCTAGTACAATTTCATCTCTATTTTTTTTTAATGCACTTAAAAGTTTTGAGGTTGTATTTTTGTATTACAATAAGAATTTTTTTAATATAATTATACTTTGAGTATTTACTTGTATGTAACATGCTCAAAAGTTTGTTCCATCATCATCAATTTTGTCATTAGAAAGATTATTTGTGATGTTGCCGATGATCTATTGTCAATATCTTTATAAATTAATAATTACTAGTTTATCAATAGATTAATATCTTTGTTAATTAAATTATTAATAGTTTGTATATGGTCTTAACGTTATTAATTTATAGAGGTTATAATGTATTTTCATTTCAATACTTTTAATTAATTTCCAAATTAGAGGTTTTAATTTGACATTTCATCCAAAGTGAAGAAATATTTGCAATTCTTCAAAAATATTTTTCATTCAACTAGTTTTTTTTTTTTTTTTTTTTAAGAAAAATAATTTTATTTGTTTGACGAAATTTTTTGGTATCCCAAATTCGTATTCAACTAATATTACATGATATTTACACCTCTTTTTAAAAATTTTATTTATTTATTTTGTAAACATGTGTCAATTTTTTAAAATTTTTTATTTATTTATTTTGCAAACACGTGATATTGACACTTAAGATAGTGAGATGATATCATAATTAGTGTGCCCATCCATTCGTAAGTTGGTGTCAAATGTCAATCGTATATCCAAGGGCGGAACCATAAATTTTAATTTAAAGAGCTATTATACTAAAATAAAAATATTTAGAAGGATCAAAATGAAAAAGAATAATTATAAAATTGTTTCGAAGGAAGGGGCCCAGCCCCTAAGTAGTGTCCAACTGCATATATAACCCATCCATCCACACATCAACTACCTTAATTGTTGAAAAAATTTAGGATATTTTGGCATTACTTATTTACTTTCTTTTTGAAGTATTACGTTTACAACTCTATGCTTTAAAATGCACATGGTGGGGAGAAGAGGTACACTACTATCTCTACTAAGAGATGATGTGCTACTTATTTACTTTCGGTTTAAATATAAATAGAGTAATACTAGATATCACATTTTCCACCACAACACATGTAGCGGTTGATGTGTTAATTTGTAAGTGGATAAATAACATCCTGAAAATTTAATTTTAAAATTTTTCGATAAATTTCAAGAGATTTTCATAAGTCTTTTCTTTGTAATGCAAAAGGAATCTTTGTAAAGTGGATGTGAACCTACTTAGTTTGGTTTGATCATAGAAGTTTCAACTAAACAATTTATGCTGGGCCGAATATTTTGATGAAATCAGAATAGTATTTTGATTGGCACTTGGCATTTGGCAGTCACCAATAAGAAGCAATAAATTTAGTGGGACCCTGAAAATCTTAATTTCCAAGATTTAGACTATAAAATTTGGGTCAAACTGGTGTGAGTGGGATAATGATGAATTGAGTCTTGTTAGAGGCAGAGAGCTGATTCCAGGTAGACACTTTAAACAATTTTGTCTTGTGGAGTTAAGTGGGGTGACATATGATACCATATAATGCCTCTTTTGCCAAACTTTAAATTATATCAAAACAATAAATAAATAAATAAAAACCCCACTTGGAATCAAAACTAATATTTTAGCCATTCACACAAGTCCTTTTATAGTTCTCTAACTCAACCTCATCTCCTAAGTTCAATCATAAGTTAAAGATCAAGAAAGTCACGAGGAAACTGCAAGAACAACGCAGCAATAAAATATATTATATATATCGAAAAATCGAGTTATTGCTACTAAAATGAAGCTCCACCAGTAACTTCCATTACAAGAGATGGAGGATTGTGCTTCAAGATACTTTGTTTAAAGTCAAATGAGAGTTAGTTGTACCTATAAACTTTAATCAAATGAGTATAGTATAATTGGCTTCAAATAATCTAAAGGTCAACCCAGAAGTTTCTTGAATAATCCTAATTTTGTTTTAATTTTTTTTTTTTAATGAAAACAATAAAAGCAAGCTGAGGAAATCCATTTTCGCCGAAACCAAATTAAAAAAGCCATGTTTGTCGAAAAACAATAAAATGAGTAGTCCTATAACCGGTAAGATAAGGTTGACCCAGTGCTGGCCCTGGAGGGGTGCACCAAGTGCAACCGCCTTGGACCCCATTTTTTTATTTTTTATTAAAGTCAGTATATAATATTGGGATTTGAGGGCCCAGAGAAAATAGAATAGTGATGAATGACCCAATTCATTTTTGTTTTAAATTATATGTATAGAATATATTTATAAAATGGGCCTGATTTATTTTTTATATAATATGTATATTTTTGTTTTAAATTAAATGTACAGAAATTCTATTATCAGTTTGAACTGATAAAAGTTATATCAGTCCTTGCACGTGGGTCACTAGATTTAAATATTTTGACTTGGCTGTATACACTTTTCAGTCAAAGTATTTAAATCCAGTGGCCCACATGCAAGGAACTGATATAACTTTTGTCAGTTCGAACTGATAATAGAAAGACTGATTATATGTATAGGATATATTTATAAAATGGGCCCAGTTCATTTTTTATATAATATGTATAGAATATATTTAAAAAATTGTGACCGTGAAGGAAGGGCCCAATTATTTTTTTAATTATATGTATGGAATATATTAAAAAAAAATTAGATTTCTGAATAAAGGAAACAAATTTTGTTCAAAAGGGGCCCATTTCAGATTTTTCGCCTCGGGCCTCAAATACGTCAGGACCGGCCTTGGATTGACCTAGTGGTTTGCCTCTCATACTTACACCATAAGGTTGTGGGTTCGAGTCTATCCCCCTCCCTAAATCGCGAATTATTGTAATACTTATAAAAAATTAAAAAAAAAGTTGTCCTACAACTGATACAATCTTGAAAATGACATAAGAAAAATGCAAACAGGGTTATACCCAGCCAGAACCCAGAACAAAAAAATGGGAACAGCCGAAAAAGAATAATATAACAAACTATTTAAGACCATTTACTATGGAACCCAACTATATTTTGGTTCCCCTATAGTGGAGTGGTATTCCAAACCACCCAAGAATTGAATAGAAATTTTTAACTAAAATAATTTCACCTGGTTGGCAATTGCTGGCATTTGTTTGACATTTGGAACAAAATTATTATGGTTGACAGCAAATTGGTGATCACATCACACTATATTGCATCCAATCCAGCAAGCTTGCGTAGCTTCTCACAGAAAATAAAAGTAATTGCACTTTGTGGTCCTAATCTTGCAAAAACTGCAAACCCCCTGGAAAAACAATTGCAACAGTTAAAACCATGAAATTTGTGGTGAACAGACATAAAAAGAACCTTCAAATAACTTAGGTGACATGTTATTATTGCCCATTGCTTCAGCATCTTTTATGATCTCAAGTTAAAAGCTGAATCAGAATCTAGAAGGATGTAGCATGTCAGGAAGATTCAAAAGAAACTTTAAAGTGATTCCATCAGCAATGACCCAAACTTCTTTGATGATTTTATTGAAGCAAACATGCTATAATCTACAACTAGAAGGCAAGAGTACCGAGGCTTATCAGATTCTCACCCTTTATAAAGTGCCCTGGGGCCTTCTGTACGGGCAACCTGAAACCACGTATCACAGAAACATTAAATAAGAAAGATAGGCAGGTAATGTATCCAGAAGTTTAAAATTTAGGTATATCTTGAATTATTTTAAAAGCAGGTTTTCTGATTATTTTTAAAATACATTCCCCATTCTCCATAGTTTATTAGACAGAATACACCGTCAAATACATTTGGCAAGAAAGACAGCCAAGGTGCACATTATTGTAAAATTAAATTTAGTTTAAATGATGTATGCAATCTCTCTTTAGTCTCTACTCGGGAGTAAGAAATAAAATTCTTCACTAACAGCGGATCCTCTACTATAGGTTTAAACCATAAATGGCTGTGTTCTGCAAGACTCATTAAATTGCCAAGTAAAACAACAATTGGTAAATCAAATTGAACCATTCGAAAAAGAAACCGAAAATTGCAGAAGAGCAGTTTTAAGTAGTTCCCAAAAGTTTATGGCAAGAACTTCATATAAAGTGAATCTAACCAGAAAAAGAAAAAGAAAAAAATAGCACCATCCAAATTGAATCACTAGTGCAAAATCATATGCTAAACTGAGACTACTAAGACTCTGAGTTCAACCAACACTAGTAGAAAGAAAAACAAATGAAGGCTCAGAGATTACCGATTTCCAAATTTTTTGGAAAACTAGCATAACACCTATCATCTGATAGTTTAGCTGTGTTCAGGAGCTTAAGGGGCAAAAGCTAAACCAAAGTTGGTCAGCTCATTTCCGACTGTCAACTAATTTAATCAATACAAGTAATCAACACTACAAGAACACCAACAACAAAGATTAAAAACAATAACAAGATTGGCAAAGGAAAAATATAAGAAGGTGAAAGTAAAAATGAAACAGAACATCTACCTGATAAGCACAATGAAATCCATTTTTGTAGCTTCCAATTTTTATAGATTCTTGTTGCAACATGAGACGGGTTTTAACCATGTCCACTGGTGCAGTTATAAACGTACTCACTATACCTGCAACTGTACTTGAGCTTCATGCAGTAACAATAAAATTAGACACCAATGAAACCAGCAATGAAACAGAAAAAAAGAGAATTGCATACTTGAGATATAATAATATGATAAGAGGGTTGATTATGCATGTCATAATGACATTCATTTCTGGATTAAATGGTGTCAATCTAAAATAACACAAGGCTATGTGCCACATTAACCACTTTATGGGGAAATCTAGTAACACCACAAGATACCATCGGATATTATACAAATACTTTGTAAGTAGTACATTAATATAATCCAAAAGTTCCCTTAGTAAATACTTCATTAAATAACTAATAATGCACAACATTTATTCATTACATGGAGTAGACCTTGGTCATCTTTGGCTCACTTCTGGCTTTACTTTATGCACTAGAAATTATTTTAGGTGAATGTATTTGAGTTATAATTACTATTTATATGATTTGTAGGGTCTTTCTATTCGATTTTCACCAACATTTTGTGATCTACCATCTTTTAAGGTTTAAAGGTACACTCTGCTTTTCAAATTCTACATCTAGCTTCAAAATAATTTGCATTAACTGAAGTATCTGAAAAGAAAGCCATGAATAGTGCCATACATCAGATGTAGATGAAATCCTTCTTCAAGAGGTGTCCGCGTCATCAAAATCTGCATAAGCAAAAAAATAGAAAAACAATTTTAATGGCAAAAAGACAGAATGGGAAAAAAAAAAAAAATGTTTTGTTTAGGCAATATAATATGAATTAACTGTTTAGAAACTGTGGAAATTACTTCGTGGATATTCAAAGTGAAAAATAGCATGCTTAGAACTTGACCCGCTTGGATTCATCATATGTTGCAAGCTGTGAGGCAGTCAAAGCAGCAGCTCTCGCCATAGCAGGACCAACCCCCTTCCACAGAGCTGTAATTCCTTCTTCAGAAATAAGTCTACGCATTTCAGCAATTGGTCCTCCTTGTCTCAAGGTGGAATTCATCTGCAACCGCACCTGATGAAAAAAAAAGATGGATCATGGATTCTCAAATCCAGTAATCAGATGGAAATATAAGAGAATCCTACCATCCTGGCTTACCTTCAGAACTTCAGTTGGATTGGTCACTGCAGTTGCAGTTGCACCAGCAAACGCTCCAGATGCAATCTTCAACAAGATATTGGTGGACCCAAATGCCCAATCACAAGCATTCTTTGAGGGCTCATACAAGCCTAAACGCAGACCACCATACAAAACTGATCTCGTCAAGGCAGGTGTCAAACCCAGATACAAAGACTTTGGACCTTCATTTTTCAATAATTGAACAAATAATTGACCCTGTGCAATTCATTAATTAGCAAATATCACAACAATAAAATCTGATAACCATATTATCATGATAAAACAAAACTAAGAGCTTGGGAAGGTACCATTCCAGTCAAAGGTCCCCTCTGACCCGCAAGTTGCATTTGCAGCCTAACTTTGAGTACATCTGCATTCAAGGCATGATAAATTAATTACACAAAAATTCAAGAACACTTTTTTCTTTTCTTTTCTATTTCTTCTATTACAGATATAGAAATCTGTTTCAATCCACACCTTATGGTCTACATTATCTTTACTTTGGAATCCTACTATTTTCTGCCTCATTATTTGTTAGTTCTCGAGAGTAAATACAAGATTCCCAAGTGAACAATCTGCTCAATTCCTTTCTTTTACACAAATCAAGCACAAAGATCCACAGACTATTATACGACTTATGCTTAGAAAGTGAAGTTGAATATTTGCCAAATTGGATTTAAGCATATAGGCACATACATTATTAACTTCATTGTGTTCGTTGAAAGTCTCCCAACAAAGTTAGTAATGCCCTGCAGCGAATTCACATCTTATACAAAAGCATAACTTTCCATGTGAGTTTTAATATACTTGCAGACAATCACAACAAAATCGAAATCCATTCCTCTTTGTGATTAAAAGTTTCCAGTAATATATATCTCCTACTACCCAGTTTCACCTTCGACATTTCTTCTCTGTTATTTATAACCCGAAACAACAATTTTACATTCAAATATACCGTGTATCTCCGAATTAGATTTGACACATTTGTACGCATTGCATAACATGATAAGGCCCTAAACCCTCAAAGTTTACCCCACCTATTAATACAATTCTAGCTTCAAAATCGCACAAATCCCATTGACATTTTCCAAGCAATCATAGCAAGATTACATGCATACGCGTAATTTAAGTTAGCAACACATCCACAATTTCCATGTTTTTGCTAAACAAAAAAAAAAAAAAAAAAAAAAAAAAAATTGTAAAAACAACTCAGTTATTGCAACAAGGAAAAAAAAAACGGAATAACCTAGAGGATGAGTGATAGCAGTCGCCATTGCAACAGCAAGTCCACTGGTACCAAAGTGATAAACAATATGCGACGTTGAGGTCGACCATTTCTGCTTCTCATCGAATTTCACTTTACCAGCCCCTGAATTTTCCAAATTTACACTTTCAATATCAAAAAGCAATTATAGATAACACATTAGTAAAAGCGAGAAAGAAAAACATACGTAAAATACATGAATCGGAGATTTCAATTGGTTTTTCTTTTCCACAGTTGATCTAACAGAAACAAATGGAAACATAACCTGAGAGAGAATGATCGGCGCCCATTTTCGATTTCTTCGGACAATACGCTGAGTCGCTGACGGAGAAGTGAATGGGCGTTACAAAGAAGTTTGAATGGTGGTTAACTGTACACCGTAAACTGCACTATTTTTAACTGTTTTTGTTACGCCAATGTTTATCAGCCACGTGTTAGATTGTTGGTCAAACGACTCTAAGAGCATCTCCAACAATCTACCTTAGAGACTCCTTTAAATAAGGGTGAATGTTGATGTAAGGAGCCATTAAAGGAGTATGTACTCCAACAATACTCCCTTAAATGGTCCATTTAATAATTTATTATTATTATTATTTAAATGTTATATATTGTGTAATAAATGTTAGATAGAGTTTATAAGAAATAAAATAAACTTAAATAGGTGGAGCCCACTTTAAGGGGGTCTAAAAACACCCCTTAATTAATAGAGTGAACTCCACTTGAACACAATTAAGGGAGTCATTTAGGGAGTTGTTGGAGTTACAAAAATACACATACTCCCTTAATTAAACTAAGGGATGTCATTAAGGGAGTCTATTGGAGATGCTCTAAGAGCATCTCCAATGCTATTATGCATTTGGAGAAAATGAAGTGCCACATATGATAGATAGTAAAAAAGTTAGAAAAAGTCTCTCCAATGCTATTATCTAAGAGCATCTCCAATGCAAATATGCATTTTTGAGTTTCTAAGTAGTGCCACATCAGCATTTCTATTTATTATGGGCCCACTTTTGAAATTTTTTTAGAGAAATGCATATTCACATCTCTAATGCAATTATCTAAAGTCAAATATGCATCCATTTTATGTCTAATCATAACAAAACAACTATTACACTCTTTCTCCTCTTTTATTTTACAATTAAATAAGGTTTAATCTTATTGGTGGAAAGAGTTGAAAGCTTTAATCTTATTGGTAGAAAGAGTTAGAAATCATAATCAACATTTTTAGGAGAGTTTCTAAAATTAGAAACTCAACTCCATATTCTCTAACTTTTTTTTGGCCACATCATCTCTATATTCAACTTAGACCAAAGTACTTACCTACGATTTTACTAAACATTCTATCTTTGGTCCGAAATCACTTTTGGCCCCAAAAGCATCTGGGGAATGCCAATCCGGGCCTTAATCTGCAACTCATGTATCCTGACCGTCCAAACTCTCATATTGTTATAAACGGTAACGGCGCGCTTATTTTTAGACCCGCTTCTCCGTCTAATACCATCGATCTCTGTCCGTCACTCTGGGTTTCTAGGGTTTTTGGTGGTGACACAGTTTCGGTTGTTGCTCTAGGGTTTTTGATCTGTACTCAGCTGTGAAGTGATCTCGGCGCTGCCATGCCTCGGTACGGCCTTTACGTTTCTTCATGTTTGTTTATCAATAATTTTGTGTCTTCTTCACGAAATCTGACGCATTTACTTGGTATGTTTTTGGTACTAATTTGCAGGTATTACTGTGATTATTGCGACACTTATTTGACTCACGATTCTGTAAGTTCCCTTTTTCTCTATAATTTCCCATTCAACTTTATTTATTTATTTATTTATTAATATATATATATATATATATATATATATTAAACCTTCGATTCTAATGTTGAATTTTATGTCTAACCTAATTCTAATCGGTATTTAAAGAGTAAATGATTAAATGTATTGCTATTGGTGGGGCCAAAAAAAAAATGAAAATATCCATTGCCTGGATGCTAAGTGTTGATAGTTTCTTTGATTTTTGATTTTATTGAGTATTTTTGTCCGAATTCAATTATATGTTTATCGTGCTCAGTCTTAATCACACATTCAATTCAATGTATTGGGATGCAATGATGCATATAAACTACTTGACTAGTCGAGACTCGAGATAACCTTTCATGAAATGTTACTGGACTAAAATACTAAGCATTGTGTTTTCTCTACTCTCATGATGCCGTGCCCTTTGCTTATATTTCAAAATTATCAAGTATTATTGCTAGTAGTGTTATTTTTTCAAGTTGTTAGGTCAATCCAAGTGAACTCGTGTTTAACATACTCGTAGAACTTGAAAGTGGAAACATTGAACATCCATTAGAACTGACAATCTCTTGTTATCTTTTTTCAGCCATCTGTTAGAAAACAGCACAATGCAGGCTACAAACACAAGGTAATGTAGACATGTGTCCTATCTCAGTAATTCAGCACTTTATATATCCAAATGTTAATTCTTTTTCCTCATTCTACCCATAACTTCAGGCAAATGTGAGAATTTATTATCAGCAATTTGAGGAACAACAAACCCAAAGTCTAATTGACCAGAGAATCAAGGAACACCTTGGCCAAACTGCAGCATTCCAGCAGGTTGGTGCTGCTTACAATCAGCATTTAATGGTTCAGAGGCCCCGCCTTCCTGTTCTGCCAACTCCAGTCATGCCAATGCCAGGCGGTGCTCAGATGAATTCACCATTCTACCCAGGGATGAGACCACCTGTTATGCCAAGACCGATGCCTCCACCAGGTAAATTGGAATGGCATAACTTTATTTATTTGCCACACTCCATTCCGGTGCATGTATTGATCCTTGTGTGTTTGCATTTTGCATGTAAACACAGAGTTTGCAACTTGATTCTATTTCTGCCCACATCCTTGCTTATCGTTCTGGCAGATGTCTTGTTGGTGATCTGATGTATGGCTATTCCTGCTGTTGGTTGATGTCATAGTTCGGTAACAAATTTATATAGTGATGTAAGACTATAGAATTTTCCTCTGCCCACATATTTAATTACTATCAGTGGTGACCATGTTTATGTTAATTTATCATTGAATCTTGCCAAATATCCATCAACATTATTGGTTCCATTAATCTATTGATGCCATCGGTCTAAATATTTGACATGGGCTGCTCTGTTTGTGAAGACTGAAAGCCCTCCCTTTCTTTAATATATCTATGCATTTGCATTCCATCCTAGGCTTCTGTGTGAGACTTATGTCCAGAAAAGACTGATGCTGCATATATTTTTTCCATTTGTCTTATTTAATGCTGGTATTATCCAGTGATAATATTAGACCTGTTCATGCATATAATCTTATCCCGTTGCAGCATTTTTTAATGAATGAATTGAATCATTCTCATTGTCTCCACAGGTTATATGCATGCTCCAGGCATGCCACCAATGATGGCACCACCTGGTGCTCCTCCTGCACCTGGTCAATTAAATGGTCTCCCAAGACCTCCTGCAGTAATGAACCCCACGGCAGCTCCTGGTAATACTGCACCACCCGTTTCATCTAGTGGAGCGCCCTCTATGCCTACACCTTCTGCATATCAAGCCAATCCAACAAGTGGAGGCTTTGACAGTTACAATGTCAATGCCCAAGCTCCCGAGGCTAATCATTAGAGTTGTTTAGAGCGAACCAGCAAAATCACTTTAACAGTGATGCTTATGTTGAATCTTTTTCGTTGCCATGCATCATCTTGGATACTTCGGTATGTAATGTGCTTTGAGTGCTTGGCATGCCTTATTGAATGCAGAATAGTTGTGTAGTTATTTATATTGTAAACGTTGATCAAATATTATGGAAACCATGTAATTTTTGCTGGAAGGTTGCCAGGAATTTATATTCAACAGTAAGTTGTGTACACCATGGCAGTACTTGGATTGCAATGAGCAGTCAAAACAAATAGAAGCAAAGTGATAAAGCTAATGGAACCCAATGTGAGTTTGGTTGGCTTCACTTAGTACCTATGTCGAAGTTGAACAACACATTTAACTTAGTTTCATGTCTTGTGGATAAGTATTTTGGGTTGAATCATAGATCTTTTAAGTACTGAAGGTCGCTTTTAATGTTTATTTCTTGGTCAGTTTTGAGGAGTTTTACGGGCAATTAAAGTTCTGTGGATGGACTTTATTTTTACTGTGGTGTGATGTCGCTCCGAAAGGCTGCTCATTTCTTTTTGGTTTTGCGTCAAATCTGGTTAATTATATAATGAGAACTAACACAAAACAACTAAACATGTTTCTTGAAGTGGTCAGATATATAGTATATGGATCCAATGTCTCAAGCATGCTAGTCCGATCCAGTGTCTTATGTATGCAAGTTCCGCATGCAATTACATTTTTGTGTTGTGCTGCCGTTGTTTCCTTTTTAGTATAAAACTCGATGAGCCATTGAATTTTAGGAGATGGAAAATTGTGTTTGTAGGGGGAAATTAGACTTGTATTTTCTATTTAGTTGAAGGTGGAAATGCTGGAGATAAAATGATCCATGCATTTTTGCACGGTTGGAAGAAATAACTAAAATGTTTTTCTTTTTTTGATAAAGAAATAACTAATATGTTGATTAAGCTTATGCCTGGTAATTTTATTGCGATATTGTTACCTTCAAAATGACTTGTTTGTTAGTGGAGCTTTAAGACTTGAGAGGGACTGGATTGACTCACTGTTGGATCTCACTTATCACTTATCAGCCTTTGAATGAATGACTCATTGCAGTAACAAACTAAACTATGTATGCAGTAAAAAAAGATGTTGGAGTGAATTCTAGCCAATTTTATTCAACCAATTGCATCCCAACAATACATCATAACAACCACAGATGGTGTATGTTGTACAGGACCTTCGAATGCTTTGTTCTTTCCGCATTACTAACAAAATGTAGTTAAAACAAAATGGCTAGTATTCAACGTTGTGCACCTTTTCTTTACAAACTTTTACCTCCCTTTCGGGATCTTGTGCTGCGTCGATTCCTCTTGGCTTGACTCTTGAAGAGCTGATGTCTGTCAGTAAGATAAACTCAAAACATATATTAGAGAAACAAGCAATTGATAAACTTAATAGAAGAGAAGCATCTACCTACATATGTGCAAAACAAGTGCCATCAACTAGGAAATTGGCGTCTTTTGCTATTAATGTGATATTAGAATCCATTTCTACGCCCAGCTTGCATATGCACACTAACACAGTTTGTTGCATAAATTTGTTTCTTACTTTTTCATGCATATATTGCTGTTCTTACTATGCTGTTACTGACCTCTCAAATTCCAATTTCTGGATTACTATTCCATTCAGTAGAAGTTCTGAACTATAAGCTGCTAGTCCTGTATTAAGAGTGGACCAAAATGATCACTACAATGTTGAATGACTTTTTTTTTTTAAATAGAAAGAAAAACTATCGAGAGATCTATACCTTGATCAAGGAAAGGAACACAGATTGCATGATCTTCTTCACAAGAGAGAATCAATAAATCATCTTGGATCTTTTGGTCCTTTACTGCAGGTATCTGACTTCTCTCCACTACCTAGGTAGTATTTCATCATAAACTCAGTGATCCGTTTACAGAAAAAGGTAAAAAAAAAAAACAGAGAATAAGACATTATAGACAGTTTAATGATGTCAAACTTATCCAAAAGAGCTATACTGTTGCTACTGCAGAAGAACAAGTATCCGATAAATCACAAGTTTAGGCAGACACACAAACCTGGCCATGAACTAACTTGACCAAGCTAGTAATCATTTCTTTATGAGGTTTTATATTCGGGGTGATGAAGACTCTTCGACCCTGACAAAGAGACATAAGACATCAGCGCATAGAAACACCTTAATAAGGTGATATTCAAGTCGATATCAAAGTAGAAGCAAGCAGAAATGGATATCTGGTTTAGGCTAAGTTGACACAAGCTTAAAACAATCACCTTTAGCAGTGGATGCTGGCTTGCACGAGCAAAGGAAACTGGCATGCTAAAGCCAATTTCTTTTTCCTTTTTGGCATCCCTCAAGATGTAATTTTTCTTATCTATTAAGCAGCTTGCTTGTCCGCAGCTATCAAGCCATAAAGGAGTCACCACTGGTTTAGCTAGAGCAATGGCTTCCAACATATTCCTTGTACGCACAAATCTATCTGCTATAAAATGTGTGGCATCCATGGAACACGATGCAATGGAAATGCCCAGCCGTGCTGAGATCTGCTGGAACAAAAAGGAAATAGTAAAACATATATAATTTATAGGTGATTGTGCTGCTGATTGAAAAAAATGAAGAAAAGAAATACCCTTTTCTGCTGCTTGATTACATCATCGTCCAAGTGCTGGCTAAACAGAACTTTAACGTATGTTAAGTCTCTTCGTCTTCTCAAATCTTTCCAAGGGAAATCAGGTATTGATTCAGGAACTCCTCCCAATCTAATAAGCTCTTTTAAGAGGGAGGATTTTGGTAGATTTTTGTTGGATGGTTGTTTGTACTTTTTAGAAGACATATTATTGGAAGATAATGTATTTGTACCTCTGGATTTGGTGTTGTTAGTAGTGGTAATGTACCCTGAACAAGGAGTCTCAACGTGCTTGTATGACGACCCTACAAACTTGTGGTTCTTTTCTACACCAAACAACACACAATCAATGCCATCTCTCTTGTCAGATTGCATAAATGCCTCGAGACTATCAAGCTCTCCAGGAGAGATTTTCTTACTCATGGTAGCAGATTCACAGTTTGAAATGATGACTTCTAAATCCGTTTTATCAAACTTCTTCCTTACATTATTTTCAGAAGAATGCTGAGATGGACTACCAGACACAGACTGTGCATTCTTCTTCATATCTCTATTATAACGAGTGGTTCTGTCATTGTCTTCTGTTGTTCTTTGATTTCCACTGATATTATTGGCTCCATTTGAATGGCTTTGCATCTTGCATAGTGTTCTTTTCCGTTTGGGATGGCTCCATATATCCATTTTCAAACTACTGGTTGTAGCAGTTACCTCTTGGTAATTTTGCTCTTTTTCACCCAATTTGCTGTTTCTAGATTCTGCCGATGAATTGTAATGCAATTCTGACCATCTTCCTCTGGCACTCACAGTTCTAGTTGGATCAGCAGCTAATCTACTCCTCTTTCTTCTGTATCTAAGGATGCCATCCTCTGTCCTTTGTGCTGGGTTATCTGACTGATTATTGGTCCTTGTTGATGTGCCTCCTGCCAAGGACTGCCTAGTTCCTGCCTGTTCTTTGCCTAACGAGATACATTCAACTGAAATTGATGAATTCATATAATTTTCACTGTCATTGTTCCCCCCCACAGTTCCATCGATCTGTCTTTGCACAATAAGCCTAGGAGGACTTCTTTCTGAACTTACATTGGCATTCCTTTGATGACACTGTCCTGTGATCAGTGACTTTCCCCTTTTCACTCTTGTCATTGTTGCCAACTCAGAGTCACAAGGATCTAGCTTCTGATTATTAGAGTTCTTGCCATATTTTCTAGCAGAACGCTTTCCTCGCTTTGACTTTCTTGCAATGCCTCCTAAACTCTTTTGAATCAAATTATGTTCTGGATGAGCTTCCCCCATTATTACACTTTTTGGTGAGTTCTCAGTGGCATTGGATGAACCTTGAAAAACGTCAAAAGCAACACAGCCAGCACTTGGCCCGTATGATAATGCTTCCATGGCTTCTGCAGCTATTTGAGTGTTAAATCCTATATCATACATTTCTGCTGTTTCTCTATCGATACCAACAGTGTTCAACTGATGCTTCAATGATTCTGCAGGCAAGTCCTCATTGAATTCCTTGACAGAATTATTTGTGAGATTCATTTTGCCTACTCGCTTTATCCCACAAGTCTCTTCTGCTGTATGCAAGGCCTTTTGACATCTTGTCTCAGATTGAAAAGAGGCTTCAATTCTCTTGCTGATAACATCATCCTTTACATGCTGATCACCATCAGCCCATTCAAAAATTCCAGTTTTTGAAATTGGAGTTCTACTTTTCAATCTCTTAACCAAAGTTTGAGGTCCCTTTGCACCGGAAACAGGAGGAAATTTATCCCTGACAGTCTTCATGACACCAATTCCTGGAGACAAGTCCGTGTTGTTAATTGACAAAAAATGGTCCACAAATTCAAGTGCATTGTCTTGGGATAATTGGTCAGGTTCCTGAGAGTCAACATAATTCAACTTTGCAAACTCATGATTGAGATCCTTTTGCTCATCTGTTCTCTCACATCCTTTGTTCCCTTCAAGTGAATGCAAGAGTAATATTAATTTTCAACAAACCCCTACTGATTAAGCACCTCTTTTGCACACACACAGGGGAAACAAATAAAAAGGAAACAAAAGACTAGATCTGACAATCAAATTCTAATCTCAAATTCAAAAATTGAACAAACGTACACTTACTTACCTACACCACATTGTTTATCAACAGATGCTGCTCTCCTCTTCCGCAAGTTTAATGCATTACCTCCGGAAAACTGAATCGGAAACCCTACTGTTTTATTTCTACAAATTCGTTCATCTTCACTATCAAGCACAACTTCCTCCTCATCCCCTGATGTTAGTTGGAGTCTCAAATCCTCAAAACAACCGGAGTCCTCCAACACCTGAGTCTCATCTAGTTTCTCCATCCGCGCCTCAGCCAAAGGACTATCAAGCACCATAGTATCTTCAAGCCGCTGGCACTCATTTTCATTTTCATCTATTTTTTCAACACCTAAAGAGACAATTATCATTAAACTCAACATCGCCTAGATATGAATATTGAAAAATCATTGTTCAAATCACATATAAGTACTTAAAATTCAAAACAAACTATCGTAACATAATAGTTTCTCTTGAACTCTCCATATATGAAGAAAAAAAAAATCAGGAAACTTATAGTTCATTCAGTGTCAATACAAAATGACTATCGAATCATTTCACCATCAAATTTTTAATTATTTTCTTTCAAATAGAAACAGAATCAAATGTGAAATAAAAAGGAAGTTGAATAAGATATTATTACCAGGAGATGATAACGAAGAGGTCGGAGAATGAGAGTGATGATCAGCCATTGAAGAAATTTGAGTTTCCTTCAACTGAACAAAAGTTTTTCTATTAGGTAGTATAATCAAGTGATGGAAAAATGGTATTTTTAGGTCATTTTTGATTGAAAAGAAACTACAAACTGAATAGTGATGGAACAGAGTAGTGATCGATGACAAGCGAAAACGAAGGCGTAAACAAAATTTATTAAAAAAATTATTTTTTGGGGGGAACGAAAATGATCGAGTGGGAAAACGAAGCGAAAACTTCCTTGGTATAAGGAAACTAATTTATTAGTTAATAAATATCTACACTTTGTCCCAGGCTTTCGTGCGGGCATTTGGTCTAGTGGTATGATTCTCGCTTAGGGTGCGAGAGGTCCCGAGTTCAATTCTCGGAATGCCCCAATATTTGTTTTTCCCTTTTTTACTTGTGAGTTGTGAGTTGTGACGACGAATATACCCTTTTCTTCATAAAAAAATTGTAAGAGAATGACAAGTTTACCCTCTCAAAAAAATGAATATAATTGAAAATCAAAGATGGGGCATTCCGAGAATTGAACTCGGGACCTCTCGCACCCTAAGCGAGAATCATACCACTAGACCAAATGCCCTTGTTGGAAGTAAAAGGAAAAGTACATTATACAATACCATTAAAATGCAACTGCTTGGCAGTACTCCTTATGGAAATTGCATTGTCATCTGCTCTTCTTAATTACTTGCAAGGATTGCATTGTTTCTGTTGTATGTAAGAATGATAAAATGGATATATATATAGCTGACGCATGGACTGATATATCAGCATGAATAAACTCATGATCTTAGAGTGGACTTCAACAAAGTCAGAGCTGCAACTTAAGATAAAAATTATTCAATTTTTTTATTAATTGAGTTATAGGCTTTTTCATCTTTCAAACTTCACCTTATTGATTCTAGCAGATGTGATTTTTCAATGTACGCTGTGCTTAAGTTGGATGGTAGATGGGACTGGCTAGCATTGGTTTATGCTAGATTGGCTCTCAACAATTCAGTTCATGTTCATAACCTTCTTTTGTTGAAAAAAAGTTTTAATTCATGAAGTTTTGCATCAAATCAACAGTTACTTAGAGCATCTCCAATGCAAGCGTGGCTTGTGAAAAAAAGAGATGCCACGTAGGATAAATAGATGTTATGTTAATAATTGTGTCTCCAATGCAACCGTGCATATTCAACCTCAAGTTGACGTGGAAAAAAAAAATGTTAGACATTGTCAACATGACCGTCCACTTTCAGACGGTCTGTTGCACAGCTATTTTTTAGGTTGACTCAGCAAATATTTAAAACTGACATTAATTTTTCATATATTTTTGGTAAGGAAATAAAATATAAAATAAAATAGGAAAAAAAGATGGACACGTCATTAAAAAAATTATGTTTTAGACGGAAGCATTGGAGACCAAATTTTGAATTGATTGTCTATCAAGTCTATTTTTATGCCACATAGGAAGCAAGTCTCTTGACATTGTTGCCATGTCAACAATTATTAGTATGCAAGTCACTTTTGCATTGGATATGCTTTAGTACTCTTATTTTACTTGCATAATACTTTCCAAGTTTATTGGTGTAATTCCTGATGGCTGATTCCATACTTAATCTTTGACCGATCTTTGTTTTCTATTCTTTTTATTTTTAATTAATATTATATTTAGTTAAGATTTTTTTTTTTTAAAAAAAATCCGTAACTTATTTGGTAATTTCCCTGTATACAATCAAATCAAATCAAATCCAATCCAGCTCTAATCCAATACAATATACCAAATGTGGTCAATTAACCAATAATAGACTAAGGTTAAGTTTTAACTTGAAATGGCAAATTCTTGGATTGCAATTGCATATTTGCAAAGTGGGAGGGCATCTCTTCATCCGACTTCTACAAGGCATCTAATCCTATCCAGCTATGTACAATCTGTTCTGCCAGCCAAGCATCCCAATATACCAAGTATGTAAATTCTAGTGATCCACATTCTTCGTCTTGATATATTTATTATTGGGACGAACTGATAATAGAAAATCTATATATATATATATATATATATATATTGTCATTTGGCTATGTTTTAACAACTACTAGGCTGAACCTGAAGTAGTTGCCATACCCTTCACTGTCTGTGCTTGTGTCTGTCCTCAAGATGCTGAGGATTGGATTATGGTCTGTTTCTCTTTTCTTCAATCTTTACACAACTTCTCTTATTATTCTCTTTTCATTTCCTTGTTTTTCAGATGACCAATTTAACAAGAGAACTTGTTTTATATTTTACAAGGTTATTCATGTTTTTGTTATGCAAACAGTAAATATGTCTCCATTTCAAGAGCTGTGGTTGCTGCTGGGAGCTTCAACAGGAGATTTTCCACAGAGACCGGAAGGTATATATATATATATATATGTATATGCCTTGGCATCAAAGTGATCAGATACTTGGTTGCTTCTTTTATATTTAGTTAATTATAATTTTTGTGCTATATGTTGTGACAAATTAAAGAAAACTAGAAGGAAAAGTAGCGCTGATCACTGGAGCAGCAAGTGGAATTGGGAAAGAAACTGCTGCAAAATTTATCAGCAATGGTGCCAGAGTTGTTATTGCCGATATTCAACACCAACTTGGGCAAGAAACTGCTAAACAACTTGGACCCAATGCCTCCTTTATCGCCTGTGATGTTACAAAAGAATCAGACGTCTCCAATGCTGTTGATTTCACTGTCTCTGAATACAACCAACTCGACATCATGTACAACAATGCAGGGATGCTATGCGAAACATCCCCAAGTGTCGCGGACCTTGACTTAGAAGTTTTCGACAAAGTTATGGGCGTCAATGTGCGAGGAGCTTTGGCAGGGATCAAACATTCATCGCGAGTGATGATCCCACGTAGAAGTGGTTCGATTCTATGTACATCCAGTGTCGCAGGAGTGATGGGTGGGCTAGGAGGGCGTTCATATTCAGTGTCAAAGTCAGCTATTATAGGAATTGTGAGGTCTGTTGCAGCTGAGCTATGCAGCTATGGAATTCGGATCAATTGCATATCACCATTTGCCATTCTGACTCCACTTTTGATGGAAGAATTGCATCGGATTTATCCTGGTGTCGAGGATCCGCAGCTTGTCAAGATCACACAGAATACTGGGGCGTTACAGGGAGCAAATTGTGAAGCCATTGATGTAGCTAATGCCGCACTCTATCTAGCATCAGATGATGCTAAATATGTTAGTGGCCATAATTTGGTTGTTGATGGAGGCTTTACAACATTTAAGACTCTGACACTCCCTGCACCTGATAGCCTGTAAATCTGTAATGGAGGTTTTTTTTTTTTTTTTTTTTTTGTTGAAATAATACAATTTTATTTTTAAATTTTAATAATGATTGACATTTATTTTTTTAATTTTTAAATGTTTAACTATTTGCACCAAAATCAGCACAAATAGAATTTGAATCTGACACTTCATCATGGCGGAAGTAGATATCTTCAATATTTTTCATACTTTAGGTTTTTAGTATATTGATATAAAAAATAATTTTGACCCCAATATTTTCTCTGAAACCCAAATTTATTTCCTTAACCAAAAGACTCCTCCTCTTGGTTGAATTCTCTTTGCTTATCAAAGAGAGACTAAACCCTAATTTCAGTTAAGTAATTATATATAATTTGTTTCCATCATCACTACTCCTTTAAATATTACAGTTTCAATAATAAAAACAGTAGCATCATCCAATCCATGATGATATCAAAAATTTATCAATGTCTTTGCTCTCCTCTTTATGAGTTGATTTATTCGTCAATTGCAAACAGGTAACTTCAAATGTTTCCCTAATAATGTACCTACTTGTTCTGCAACAAAACTCACTCTGTTCTCACTCTGTTTTATTTTTTTATTTTTTTATTTTTATTTTTATTTTTAATTGTTTTTACTTTCTTGCCATTTTTTTTTTTTATGTTGTCAAACTTGCAAATTTATATTTTTGACTTGTAATGTGGGATTTAATTTTTAAATATTATTGTGGTGTAACAATTGATGTAAATAAGTTTCACAAAATTCCACTTTTAAGATTAGGTTTCTTTTTTTTTTTTTTTTTTTTGGTCGAGGCAAGTAGAATAGTAATCTCTGTCAACCCACCAAAGTTAAAACCTGACACATTGTTTATATAATTATATACTGTCCACTGTTGCCCATAAAACCATAATAAGTGTAGAGAGACTTCTCCCTCAACTTCTTCCGATTATGGAAGTAGACATTCGGACTGCACTGTAGTGTTGGTTTCTCTGCTTATTCATTGTGCCTGATAAATTGTTTTTGACTCATTGTCAAGGTATTCTATTGGTATTATAGATTCAACTAAACACATTGTACAGAGTTAAATCTATTTGTTTTCAAAACTCTGTAATATTTCATCTTGGTTAGTTATTGGAAGAGCTTGGGATTTATGAATAGAAGACATTGCTTCTATTGCTTTAGAACCTTCATTCATGTAAAATATTTTCAGGCTTTGAGCTGATTTGAACGGCATAGTAACATATCAATTGTTTGTTTATGTGTTATGTCTTCCTTTTGTATGGAGTTTTCATACATTTTCTGCAGCTATTGTGTATTCATAAAAAGTTGTTTTAGCAGGATTGGACAGGGTAGAACGGCAACAAGCTCGTGGGCTGATCTTCCTCCTGATCTCATACAATCAGTTTCCAATCGTTTAGGCTTAATTGATCTTCTCAGCTTTCGCGGTGTCTGTCAAAACTGGAATTTGTCTTCTTTAACACCTTCAGCTGAGATTGAATCTTTATCATGTCACGAGCCATGGTTTCTGCTTTACGGTGGTGAAAATTCTCGGTGCAGTTTGGTTAGTGAAAATGGCAAGAAGTACTTGATCAACGTCCCGGAATTGAGTGGAGGAGCAACGTGCATTGCATCAAAAGAAGGGTGGATTCTTGTATATCGAGAAGGATCGTTGTTCTTCTTTTGCCCCTTCTCTCGGTCTAAAATAGAGCTTCCACAATTCCCATATTCGGTACTAAAGGATCGTGTTGCTGCAGCATTTTCATCTTCTCCTACTTGCGAGGATTGCATTGTTTCCGTTATATGTCAGAATGATGAAATGGATATTGTACTTTATTCGCTCTCTCATGGAGCTGCTGCATGGACTGAGCGCAAACATTCTAACAAGTACTTCAAAAATGTCAAAGCTGCTGCTTATGCTAATGAAAAACTCTATGTTTTTGATGATTCTGATACATTACTTAGATTTGATCCTGAAGAAGATGTAAAGTGGGTAGGGCAAAATATAGTAGCCAGCGGAGGAACCCAACGGTCTGAACCTCTACCTATTATTCGTAAAGTGAGCTGTTTAGAGGAGAAAAGCATAATCAAGAAGTTGGGGTTGCAAAATGATGTGTGGATTACTTCTTGCGGGACAATAGTACCAACTGATAGATTTCTCAAACTGTATTTCAATGAAAGCATCAGCAATTCTCAAGAATCTGAAAGCTGCCGCTATAAAGGAGTATGGATCACACCTCGGTTCCATCAAATTTCCCCATAATTCTTTCATTGAATTATAAAACTTGTTTATTGTTTCTTATCAGTAGTCGTCTATGAACATTCCTTGGATTGAACTTGGTGACAAATGAACCAAAATTCTGAGATTCATTCAATCCAACCATTTTAATTGAATTCTTGAAGCATTGCTAAGAATGGCATTGCATTCACATATTTGATCCTTCTTGGTGAACTTCTGATAGAATTGTTACACAGTCATAGCATTGGAGGCTTGGAAATTTATACTGTTGTTGCCTACCAGGGATGTTTTTCAGCTATAGCATTGGAGGCTTGGAAATTTAAATTTTAAATGGGCTGATATTAAATTTAGAATACTAGAAAAGTGAAAAAGGTTACAAGTATTCTTTTTCCATCTTTTTTTGACCCAAAACTAGACTGAACCCAGAAGTGAAAAAGAAAAGAATCATATCAATTAAAATATATATATATATATTCTTGCTTGATCTTCTTGTACCCATTCCTGTATACATCCTTGAAACCAAAAAGCAGATTGAGCAAATTGTGTTATTGCATCCCATTCAAGAAAGATTCTCTCACTATAGTTCAAATATTCTTAGAAGAAAATCGTTCATATTAGCCAGGCAATTGATTCCATTCATTGCCTAATCTTAATTATTTGTACACAGTTAGAGTAAGGTAATTGCTTCCATGGACTGAGTTTAGAGAATGACCTTATTACCCTTGAAATTATTCAAGTTTTTCTTTAAGAGCATCTCCAATGGATATGGATCTCCATTTTGTCAAAATGAAGATCCATTTCACTCCTATGGTTCTTCAATTCACGTGGATCGAAAAGTATCTAATTGGAGATTAAATTTTGATTTATTTCCATATGCTTTGATACTACAATATTAATTTTTCCATATATAAATGAAATATTATGCAACATTAATTTTTTTTTTGAAGGGCAATACTTACACCTATAAATATGCTTGTTCTAGATTTGTAACACCCCTAAACAGACACACGACACACGACATATTATCTGATTAACATAATAATATTTGATCAACAATAAAGAGTATCTTCTTACAATACAAATTGAACATAAGCTTAATATATATATATATAAAATACAAAATTAACATAAACAATTCTAATTTAATGAAGTGAGTTATTATCTGATTAACTTTTATTAGGATTGTGATAAAGAGCTTAAAATAAGGTTTAAAATGAAAATCATGTTTTGAGAAAGAGATTAGAATTCTATACCGACTTAATCTTTGTGCCACCTTAGAGCATCTCCATTCTTTAATGCAAAAGTGGCTTATATATCAATAATCGTTGACATGACAACAATGTCAAGAGACTTACTTTTTATGTGGCATAAAAATAGAGACCAGGATCCTCTGCTGAGTTTTTTGTCCGTTGAACTTTGCTGATCTTTTAAGATCACCCATAAATGTGGCTATTAACAAAACCAATGGTCAAGATTTATTTTGCATTTTAATTTTTTAAAATATATTTATTTAAAAAAAAAAAATCCTACCAAATAGTGTTGTTTCTTTCCAAAAACAATTTCTCATGTAGGAATGTATGATAACTATATTTATTGATTTCCCCCTCATATTCTCAAGAAGACTATTTGACCACTCTTCAAATCTGTGATGGCTTGCTAGAAACCATGAAAATCCACCGGAAGGAAAATCTTAAAAAAAAAAAGTTGCCAGGAAATCTGCTCTAGCTATGGAGGAATCGACTCTCTACTGGGTTTCCATTATATATTGTTAGTAAATGAAATCCATGGTTGTTCGATATAATTTGTTGATTCATATTTTACTTGTGAAAATTGGATTAGGATCCTCTGCTGAAAATTTGAAGAATAATATATAAGATAGTCAAAACTCGGATCTGCAAAATTGTTGATAAATTTCAGATTGCTCGTTTTCAGTTTTAAAAATTTTTCTCTTGCTTGAGGAAGTTCTAGGCTTAGAAGAAACAAGAAAATGAAAAACCCACTTTCAAAACTCATGTTTCTCGATTACACCAGCAAAACCACGCCTACATCATCCTAATCTTTAACCCAATCTGACTTTTTGTTCAACCAGCCGGTGGGAGTGACAAGTTTAAAACTCAAGATTTCTACTCCAATTGTGCAACTCTGTTTTTCTAATTCAAATTATAATAAGTTTAGGAAATAAAAATCAAATAGAAGAGAGAGGATTTGGTGAGAGAATTGAGTTTTCATATTTTTTGGTGGTGAAAGACTGAAAGCAAGAAGTTTGGTAGGCACTGGAATTCTTTTCCCATCGGCCGTTCAACTTTATCAGTTGAATTAGCTGAGAAGACATGAAGTGGAGTTGGATTGAATGTCCTTGTTGTCGGGTGGAAAACAAACATGTCGTTTTATCAGTGAATTTGAAAAGAAAAAATGTTAACAATCGTCTGAATTGTTTTCGATTCGAAAATTGTTTACAATAGTTGGAATTCATGGGAGAACTAGAGTAGAAGATGAGAAATTGTTTTTGGAATGAAACGACACTGTTTTGGTAGGAAAAAAAAATTAAAATAAATCTATTTTTAAAAAAGAAAATGCAAAATAAATCTTGACCATCGGTTTTGTTAATAGCCATATGAACGGGTGATCTTAAAATATCAGTAAAGTTCGGTAGACAAAAAACTCAGCAGAGGATCTATATTAAAAATAGACTTGATAGACAATCAACTCAAATTTTGGTCTCCAATGCTTCCTTCTAAGAGCATTTCCAACCCAATACACCAAATATTGCACTAGCTTGTCATAAAAAGAACATCTTTCTTACATCAATTTTTTTTCCACTTCAATGTATCTATACCAAATTTTACACCAAAAGAGTATCTTTAAAGAATATTCTCCCAATAAATATTTATATAATACCAATTAATTTTTATTAGTTAACTTATACAATATTCAATAATTTTATTGATATAAAATATATATCAAAGTGGATATCATTTTAAAGATTTCAATAAGATCTTTCCAACGATATATTTTTTGGAAATACATATCGTTATAATTAAATATAAAAGAGTTAAATTAGTAATTTTAACAAATATTAATTGCTGATGTGACATTTTCTAAAAAAAAAAAAAAAAAAAGGAGGCTTGGTTTAACTACAGACTACGGTTGACATCAGATTTGGTGAGCACTGTAGCTCCACCAATTAAATTTGGTGAGTTTGGTGTGTTAGTTGGAGAATGATTTTTAGTGTGTTTGGTGTATTTGGTGTGTTTAGTGTGTTAATTGGAAATGCTCTAAATATAAACGAACCAATATGAAGGGCTGGCCCGGCTAAAGCTAGGCCAGCTTTTGGTAAAAAAAAATAAAAAATTAATCAGTACCTCGCATCTCAACTGTCACACCCATTCTCTCTCCCTCTCCCATCACTCCATCAGTGATCAGTCCATCACACATTCCAATCGTGTCCATCACTCTATATATATATATATACAATTTTTCTATTATCAGTTCGAACTGACAATAAATATATCAGGACGAAGAATGTGGACCACAGATTATGGAGAAGTTTTGACAAGTGCATACACTTTGAGTCAAAGTATGTAAATCTAGTGGTCCACATTCTTCGTCCTAATATATTTATTGTCAGTTCGAACTGATAATAGAACATCTGTATATATATATATATATATATATATCTCAAATCCCAATTATCTCTCTCTTACCTATTAATAAATTATCTCCATTCCAAATCCAATTTTCTACTTCATTCTAATTAATAATTATCTTTGTCCCCAAGATTCTTAATTAAAAAATTGAATATGTAAAATAGTATTATTCTTTTTGAAAAAAATATATTTATATTCGGTTCTTCAATTTAGGTATTTTTTTTTAGTTAATTTTTTTTTCTAATTAATAAGTTAGAGTTTTGAGTTTGTTATTCATAATTTAAGTAAGTGTTTTGTTAAAAAAAGATTTATGAATTTATTTTCCAACTGTAATTTATTATTTCAGTGTTAAATTATAATTTACAATTTATAAAATATCATTTAGACAAATTGTATAATAATTTTATGTTACAATGTCAAACAATCATACATCAAAGCCAATAAAAATTATGTTTTCATACTTTGGGAAAATAATAATAATCAATTATCAAATAGGAGTGAATCAAGTTTTCCATATAATGTCGGGGACGAGGATTTAAGTTTGCCTTCTTCAACTTAATGGAATAAAAATAATGTTGTGGTGCTTGAAAAAAATTTCAAATTTTGTTTACGAATAGATTTCATTAAACTTATCATCCATAAAAAATTCACATCAAAATTCTTTCAAATCGATGAATTTCATGAAGGTCCTTACTTTATGTTAAAATAAGGGATCCCTCATGAGAGAACAACTATATATATATATATATATATATATATATATATATAGTTTTTTTTTAGCCTACCCTAACAGAAAATCCTGGGTATGCCCTTGCTTCTAAAAGACATTTTTTTAACGACGTGTCCATTTTTTTTTCCTATTTATTTTTTATTTTTTATTTTATTTCCTTACCAAAAATAGATGAAAATTTAATGTAAGTTTTAAATACTTACTGAGTTAACTGAAAAAATAGATGTGCAACAGATCGTCCGAAAGTGGATGGTCATGTTGACAATGTCTAATATTTTTTTTTACCACGTCAGCTTGAGGTTGAATATGCACAGCTGCATTGGAGAATGATTTATTAACAGAATGTTTATTAATCTTACGTGGTATCTTTTTTTTTTTTTTTCTTTTTTCACAAGCCACTTTTACAACGAGATGCTCTTAACAACTCGAATGACATTTTTAATAATGATTGACATTTTTTTTTTTTTTTTTTTTTTTAATGTTTAACTATTTGCACCAAAATCAGCACAAATAGAATTTGAATTGACACTTCATCATGGCTTCTAAAAGTAAGGAAGTAGTTATCTTCGATATTTTTCATACTTTAGATTTTTAGTATATTGATATAAAAAATAATGTTGACACCAATATTTTAAGAATATTTTTGAACCCAATATTTTCTCTGAAACCCAAGTGTTTATTCATCACTCTGTCTCATTCTCTTCGTCCTCCTCCTCTATCTCTTCTAGCTCTCTTTTCGTCCTCCTCTACTGGCTCTTCCTCATTTGCACTATCACTTTGGCTCTGGTCTTCTTCATCATCTGCCGGGTTGTTATCTCGATCCTGGCCTTAACCCTGGCCTTTGTCTTGGTTTTGGTCTTGGTCCTAGCCTTAGTTCTGGTTCTAGTCCTGATCAACCTCCTCCTCTTCATCACTGCCTACAACGAATCGACTATATTTATCTATCCCCTCATCTCCACTGCATTCATTCACATCGGGTTCATTGTTATTATCAGAGCTAGTTGGTTCATCATCACCTCTCTCTCTCTCTCTCTCTCTCACACACACACACACACACACACACACCAATACATTATCACCTCTCTCTCTCTCTCTCACACACACACACACACATCAATACATTATCACCTCTCTCTCTCTCTCTCTCTCCATGCCTAAATAAAACCTTATTTGGTAACTAGAGAAACCTAGTTTCACAAAGATCATATTGATCTCTGTGGAGGTATCAACACATTCCTACCTCTCTATAAATTCATAACAATTCTCTTCCATTCCACATTCCACATCCCACATCCCTCTTAGGCTCTTAGAGAAATCATAGGCAAACCATATTTTGAGCATTTTAACGACTTCAACAAGAAAGATGACAACGAAAACCCAAACTGTAATTTCTATCCAGATGAACCAATTAGCTCTAATAATAGTAGCAAACCCGATTTGAATGAATACAGTGGAGATGAGGGGATAGATAAATATAGTTGATTTGCTATAAACAACGATGAAGAGGAGGAGGTTGACCATGACCAGGACCAGAACTAGAACCAAAACCAAGGCCAGGACCACGACCACGACCAATACCAAAACCAAAACCAAAACCAAAACCAGGGTCAGTGCCATGGCCATTATCGAGACAACAACCCAACAACCCAACAACCGATGAAGAAGACCAGAGCCAGGGTGATGGTGCAGATGAGAAAGAGCCAGATGAGGAGGACGAAGAGAAAGAGCTAGAGGAGAAGGATGATGATGATAATGGTGACTATAACAAGCATGTAACTGGTTGATGTCTATGTTTTAAGAGTTAGTCAATTATGTTGGTTTTGTGATTCTTGTCATTGTATGTGCAATTTACTCATCACTGGTTTGAATCGATGCCTCTGTAATTTTATCATTCATCTTCAAAACAAAATGTAGGTCTTCCTCTAAGAATAGAAAAATTGCAAAGTATACACAAACAAAGGAGCAACAAAGCAAAAGACAGAAGAAGAAACAAGAAACTCACCAGAAATTAGCTAGAAAAGATTGAAGAATCACCAAAAACTCACCAGAAACACCTTAGGGAGTCAAAAAAAAGTTTGAGAAAACGTCTGAAAACACAAATTTGAGCGAATGGAAGTTTATGCAAAGTGATGATAGAATAGAGCTTTTTGAAATTTATTAATCCCAACAAGCACACGTCTCAATATGACGGGGGGCGTTACTGCGGCAGAAGACATGTGTCCTAGAACGAGAGGGCACGTCGCTCAAGCAAACGTCATCTGAAAAGACTCCTATCACCATCAAAATTCAAAATACGCCAATTCGAACTCTAAAGGGCATTGACATGTGAGCCTACTTAATCATGTCACGTCAGCTCTAGAAGCATTCAAACCAAAATTGAGTTCAACACAACAGGCCCAACACGAGCCTATGAAAGTTATAGAAAACTCATTACGACGCATCACTCGATGTCAACTATCGATCAAAAGTTAGAAATAAAACAACACCAAACAAGACCGCTCGACACTAAGTATTGACTAAGCATACAAATGTCAAATCACCTCCTAAATTAGGTCGACAAAGTCTCGCTTGATACCTGAAATCTATCTAGTTGGTTCCTCCATCCCATTCGATACAATCTATTGACCTCGAATTTGACTCATCAAATCTCTACCTCAAAGATTTCAAGCTTGAAGAGTAGGGGACAAACTGTAGTGGCCAAAATATATTTATAGCCTAACTAAACAGGCCCACAATACAACAATGGATAAAAATAGGCCTTAAACAAATGAAAGTAGCTTTAAGAGGCCCAAAGAAGCCCAAAGAAGCCCAATACACTAAGACCAACACAGATCCAAAAATTGGGTCTGATTCATCGAGGGATTCGACCAAATTAAACGCATGGTCAAAGGTGTCTTGAATTGCAGTCACATCAGATGTTACACAAATCCCAACGTCTGATAAGACTTTTATTTTCAAATTCAAAATGAATCAAAACGAACGAATTAAAGGCCCGTGATCCACGTCCCCATAATGAGCTTGAACGTTGAAGGCTCTAAAGCTTCACTATAAAAGGGTTTTGAATTTTCTACCTCACATGTGAAAGCTCTCTTTCTCTCTACTCTCAACTTTGCTCTGCAATACTGTTTACATTTATTGCGGTTCTCTCCCCCGCATTAATTGTAGATCCACCATCTGATTGAGGTCGATTCAATTATCTTAAAAAGATCAATCCAATCCACAATCGATTCACGTCGAACAAAGGAGCTCACAAAGGTATTGACTTATCAAACTGATCGATATCCAATATCGACCCAACCTTCGTTAGATCCATGATGATCCAAAGAACTCCCAGGGTTCCAACACATTGACATCGACACCTAGTGTCGACCTAAAGCTCGACTTGAAACATCGAACAAATTGATTTGTTATTCAATACTCTCGTTTTACTTATCAAACTAATTCTGACTTGAGTGTCAGAGAGTCCCCTAAAGGGAAACCCCTCTGCCCCTGTGGTTCAACCATCACTCTGTTTCTTTTATTTCATAGATCGCTAGTGCCCACCTCGACGATATAATTAATTGTAGATCCAATCGACTGTAGTCCATAGCCACAATTCCCGTCACTGAGAATCACCATACTCGACCACAAGGTATAACCACTTAGGAATTATCCTAAGATTTGACTGTTCCAGCTCCATGTCAAATTAATTTGTAGTGCAACTCCACATTACAGATTTCTTGGGAGTTAGTCTTTAATCGACATTCTTGTCCACCACGCACCTTGCATCACTTTTTGATCAATGCTCATGTGCAATTGTGGACCATTAGCAGTAACATATCATCTTCCATGGCCAGTGGAGAAATCTGCTAAAAAGATAAATGTATCCTTGCATTACCCAACCTAGTGAAAGACTTGATGTTAGTACGAGGAGTACTTTGTTGGATAAGCCCCACATCACATTAGAGTTTTTATTTATTTATCGCATTGTGTAACCTAGATTGGATCTCCATGACTCGTATTTGCCACCACAAGCCAAATTTCTCCTCCATCAATATTCTTCTTTTCATCAAACCCTATCAAGTTCAAAACCGCTTTCAAGACGTATCTCATTTGCTAAACTCATACTATGCAACCATAAATCATCATCTCAATACCACCAAGTCCTCTATACGATATCCCGTAAAGACTTGATACCGCTATCGCCAAACCATAGGGCTCTAATAACAATTGTTGGGAATTTGAACCGATGAACTCGAAAATGACGTGTCTAATATTTGCCCATAACTCATAGCAATTAATGTCTATAGCAGAAAAATAAGATGAGAGAAAATAAACAATCACACAACACAAGATATATGTGGAAAACCCTAAATCAGGGAAAAAACCATGGGCTGTCACAATGATAAAGAAAGTTCCACTATATGATAAATTGTTACAACTATATACTCCGAGATTCTTGATCGAGCCATTTCATACATCAAAATACAACCCCCATTTCCAATGATTATGTTCGGATTTTCGAGTAAACTTGTGTATTTTATGGCTCGATTTATATTGTGCATGTACTTTCATGAAATAGGGTTAATTGACGTAGACTCGTAGATTTTAGGCTAAAAGTGAAGGAAGGAAAGCTTAGGGGGGCAAAAAGGTCAAATTACAGAAGAAGAAGAATTCGACGATTGAGATCGGTGGTCTTGGCCGCAGATTAAAACTACCGTTTATCTCTAGAGAGTCCAAGAAGCATTCGGAGGTTGCAAACGGTGGCCTTGGCCACCGAACCAAACTGTAGATCAATTCCAAAGAGTTCCCAAGTTCATTCGGCAACCATCAATTCGACAGCCTTGGCCGCCAAATTCAACCGCTGTTTTATGCCACATCAACATATCGATATTTTAACCTTATCGTTTTAGATTCCCCTATAAATATCCCTTTTTCTTATCCTCTCAAAGCCCAACCACCCCCCCCATTCTTAGAATCCCTAATCACCCTCTTAACACTTCCATTAACAAAACCTCCACCACACCACACCTAAAATCCACCAAATACATAAGAGCAAGTTGCAGCTAACCTCCTTGAGGTTTGGCATTTGACAACCAGAAACAACTTTATGTTTAATTGACAATGACCTCCCCTACCATTAGTCAAAGTTAGTCAAACTTAATAGAGATAAGTGTATTTTCGTCATTTCAAGTCTTTTTATTTATTAAAAAAAAATAGATTTAAAAGCTTTAAATCTTCACCATTCATCTTGGCCACATTTTTTATTTTTTATTTTTGAAAAATTTGGAAATACATCAATGGAAGAAGAAAATGTTGTTAGATTAGATTTAGATGAGCCATTTTTTTTTAATATAATTTTGAAAAATCTGAAAAACTTGAATATGAAGAAAAATCCGGGAATCCATATAGAAGAAGAAAAAATTATTGGATTGGATTTTGATGATCAAGATTATTAATTTTTTAAAATTTAGAATTTGGAATTTGAAGAAAAATATGGAGATACAACCTATGTCTCTACATTTTATTTTATTTTATTATTATTATTTTTTTTACAGTGGAGATCCAAATTTGTTTTTAGATATTTATATATTTTTAAAATCAGATATATTTTTTTTTAATTCATGGGCATTTAGGTATTTGTAGGGGACAAATCCGGTCAATGGTTAAACTTGACCAGCTTTGACTAACGGTAGGGAAGGTCATTGTCAATTATTGATAAAGTTGTTTTTGATTGTTAAATGCCAAACCTTAGGGAGGTCGGTTGCAATTTGCTCAATACATAATTTTCCTATTATCCACACCAAAACCCATCCACATCTTGGGAATTAATTGAAGGAAAAAGAAGAGTTTGACCAAGGCAAGGGGAATCTCAACCAATCAAAGCATCAAGAAGACTTTTTGAGGGCTTCAAGGTCCTTTCTTCAACTTAACTTCCTTTACTTATATTTATATTATGTGTAACTAAACCTTATATTGGGTGATTTATGTGACTCTATTTGAACACCCAATGTAACCAATTAGTATATTTTGTGATCAATCCACTTTTGGTTTCCCTTATTCATGAGATTTGAAGTTTCCATTTTACTTTACTAAGCTAATATTGGGGTTCTATTTAGTTTTGATTGTAGAATTGGTTCACATATGTTGGTTGTGGTTTAGTGTTTGAAGGGCTTTCAACACACTCTCCAACCTTTAACTAAAACGAATGGGAAATATGCTTGTAAATGTTTTATCTAATTAAAGATTCTATATGTTCTTGAGAAAAAAAGGCTAAGTCAAAACTCACAGTGGGGCTCACTTGAGTAGGGATTTAAACCTAGGTTCTAACAAAAACTCATAATAGGGCTTACATGAGTTGAGGTTTGAACTTGAGCTCTTAATGGTTTTAATCAATTTTAGAACAAAGCCTTGAGTTGGATTGAAGTGCTTAATTGAACTTAATTGCATTGGGTCCCTTCTTTTAGTAGTTCATCAATTTCCCAATATCCATCACCATACATTCACATTAACACAACCTTAATTATTTGCCTTTATGTTTGCTTGATTAGATTTAATTTAGTTTTCAAAACAATTTCCAAAACCAAAAATGAATTTTACTTTTCTACACATAGTTTAGATTAGTGTAAATATAATAGACATAGCCAAATACCCTTCCTTTCCCTGTGGAACGAACCCACTTGCCATTATACATTTCATGCGATTTGTGCAGTAGCAAGTGAGGAATTTTGGTACTTGTAAAAGTCTGATCAATTCTCTCTCACACCTTAACCCCAAAATACAGAGCCTTACCAAGTCCCCAAGCTCACAAACCGAGCTTTACATCATGACTCTCAGCTCACAACGCTTACAAGATCCTCACCAAAAACCCCCCAATATCCCCTAGGTCTCCCTTGAATATCACCCACGGATCTCTTACTTGATCCACTGATATTCCCTGGGGTCTCCCCCAGATCTCACCACTCTCTGATGTCACATATGTTCTTTTGCTCCACACAAAATAACCTAGTTATAAGGTTCTATTTATACTAGTTACAGAGTGTTTAAGATAAAAGGAAATCTTACTCCTAAACGTACAAGACTTTCTTGTTTCACAAAAGACTATTTCCTTTTATGCATAAGTCTTCTTATTCCACGCAAAGAGTATTCCTTGTCCATCAAGTACAAGAACTTCAAGAAGAACACTTTTCTTTTCCGCTCAACATTCCTGATCTTAGCAAAATACGTCGTCATCGCGGTCTGGGTCGCGGTGTGCACCCTGCACCCTACACCGCAGAAAGTCACTGGAAACGACCGCTCAGAATACCGCGGTCTGCATCTCTTGCCTATGCCGCAATCTGCACCGCGCTGATCTCACTAGAATCGACCACTCCCTGTGCCGCGGTCCATACACTTTGCCACACCGCGGTTCCTTTCGAAATCCGATTCTTTAGTTCTTCTTCGGTCTTCAAACCTCCCTTAAACACCATCTTCAACTTCCAAATGTTATCCAACGTCTCCAGGAAATTTCACATCAGTTGAGTCTTGTTTGGTTCACATTGGGTTCACTTGAGAATACGAGCCAAAACCTAACACATACTAGTGATGCTTTTCAACTGTTGCTTCAAACATGTTAACTTATTGAACGTATAATATCACAAATGCAAAGAAGACACATTCGATCTCACTGGTAGTTAATTTCCTACTTTTAACTTGTTAACCGCCAAAAATGGTAGGGGTCCAAAAAAGAATTTTTCATCCAGACAAAGACTATTTGAAGTAAGAAGACACTGTAGGAAGTATCCCGCTACCTCGGGAAGGAGCCAGACTGATACGTCTAGACATACTTGCTACAAAACCAAATCAAGATCAGGAGCATCTGGATTCCCAGGTACCAAGAAACAGAGAGGTCAAGGTCCTAAAGACCCCGCTACTTCAACATCCAGGTACCCTGCTACTGCCTTATCCGGTATCCCGATACCCCGATACACAAGGAATACATGTACTATGACTCAGTAAGATATAGGGTATCCAGGTACCTCGATCCATCCTAGAATCAGCCTATCAGGCAATGGAAGAACGAGATAAGAGGAAGGCTATCAAGGAAGAAATGGACCGGTACACCAAAATCAAGCTCCAAGTAAGATGGAATACACCTACATTTAAACACGAGGAAAGTTGACTTCTCCCACCACTTTTAAAGCTCCACTTTGAATGGGATTAGTCAACCCTGTCAAGATCACCAAAGAAGGAAACAAAATCACTTAATTATGGGAATCATTCCCGCGCCTGGAATTAAGCCACCATTAACGTCCCGTTGATTGCTTAATTGATTGATCGATTATCGGAACGATGGGCAAGAAACAGGACCCATAAATGAGAGAAGACTCTGATTGAGAGGGGGCGAAAATCAGGCCTTCGACCTACACCCTACAGTTTTTCCCACTTATCGACTAGCACGAGATTGCCATCGTCAATGGTGTCTGAAAGCTCCATACCTAAACCTCTCAGAAACCTCTATTTTTTGTACTGTACCACTATGTCATTTAAACTGTATATCTACCATCAATAAAATAGTGTTATTTTCTCCATTTTAGTTGTTATTCTGTGTTAATAGGAATTTGACCCCGTTAACTTTTTCCTACTAACACAACTCTAATATGTTAACTAACATTCTAACAATTTAGATCACTTCATGCCTATCCTTTTGTTTTCAGACTGCTGATATTACTAATTTACATACGTTTACGGTTGAAATTCTATATTTGATTGTTGCTTTTATTGCTGAAACTGAAATGCTACCAGCGAGACATCAAACTTTGATTTTGACATTGGAGGCTTGGAAATTTAAATTTTTAAATGGGATGGTATTAAATTTAGAATATTGGAAAAGTGAAAGAGTTATAAGTAGTCTTTTTCATCTTTTTTGACCTAAGACTAGCCTCAACCCAGAAGTGATAAAGAATCATATCAAGTAAAAATAATCTTGCTAAGATCTTCTTGTACTCATTTCCTGTATACATCCTTCAAGCCAAGAAACAGATTGAGCAAATTGTGTTATTGCATCCCATTCAAGAAAGATTCTCTCACTACATTTCAAATATTCTTAGAAGAAAATGTTTCATATTAGCCAGGCAAATGATTCCATTCAATACCTAATGATTCCAGAAAATTGCTTTTGGGTCTGTTGGTTAGCCTTAGTTGTCCTAGGAATCCTGAGTTCAACTCCCTCACGTGATTACATTTGAATTTGTTTTTTATTGTTTGAATATGTGTTTAGACTTGAGCCACATGCCAAGCCATTTGGTCTTGTATGTGAGGTCTTGTATGTGAGGGGGTGTGTTAGAATGTTTAAATATTATTGTTGGATCATTTCCTATCGGTTTAAGTTTTTGGGTCCGTTAGTTACTGGCAATTTATAGGTTACTAACAATTTATACACGGAACACTAGAGTAAGATAATTGCTTCCGTGGACTGAGTTTAGAGAATGACCTTAAAACCCTTCAAATTGTTCAAGGTTTTCTTTAAGTAATGCTAATGTCATGCAGTCCATGAGTCAAATCCTCTATAATATTGCAACTTGAAGAGGCATATTCTTGTCTATGTTTTAGCCCCAGCCTGCCTCTCTCCTTTGTAGCCTCTCTCTTTCTCTGCTTGTTTGTGTGTGTGTGTGTGACCTGCCAGAAAGTATGCTCAGGATTGGATTCAGGTTTGTTTCTCTTTCTACCATTATTTTTGCTTTCCTCAGCTTCTCTTGTTTTTCTTTTGTTTTTTTGCATTTTAAGAAGATGAATTTGGTTGCCTATTCTGGGTGTTCATTTGCTCATTCTATACCTGCTAAACTAATAATTTTGCAGCTTTTCAAACCCTTTCTTCTTTTTGGGTTTTTTTTTTTTTTCCTTTTATAATTGAAAGAGAGTCCACATATTAAATTTTTTTTTTTACTCTAGGAGTTGGACATGAGCATATCCAATTATATAGCTAATAGCTGTTCATTTGGTGTACTCTTTCTTGATTTCTTAGCATTTTGTTTTTATAGAAGTTCTATGCAGCTCATTCATGGTGTTTATATTCTTTAAACAGTAAAAATTTGTCTATTTCAAGAGCTACAGTTGTTAAGTGCTTCAACAGGGGATTATCAACAGAGACTGGAAGTGTAAGGTATGCCATCACATCAAAGTTCCATCCTTTGATCATCTTTTTTGTGTTTTTGATACTTAACCTTGTCTTATTACTCTATAAAACTTATTTTTCGTAGAATTTGTTGAACCCACTGGGAGGTGGAAGAAGCCAAACCTACTTTAATATAATTTTTTTTAGTTGTTAGTGAGCATTTCAAACTTATTAATTTAATTAAAATCACATTAGAGGGTGGTTATAGAAAGTAGATTGGCAATTAATCATTTGTTATTTGGCTGCTTCTCCTTGCTCTTTTTTGTAAGTGGGATTCTTTGATAGTTATCAACCAACTGGGGAAATAGAAAAAAGTTTGTCACTGTGCAAATCTTGAAAAGATTAAAATTAAAAGGTCCTTGTTTGCAGATAATTATGCATGGCAATTGGCAGATGAAAATCATGTTAAAATTCTGATCTTTAGCATCAACTAATTATCAACCCAGATCCAGATTTGTTAAAATTTAAGAATGACAATGTTATTTCTTGATATTTGCTGTGACAAAGAAAGCTAGAAGGAAAGGTAGCACTGATCACCGGAGCAGCAAGTGGCATAGGGAAAGAAACTGCTGTAAAATTTATCAGCAACGGCGCTAAAGTTGTTATTGCTGATAGCCAACACCAACTTGGGCAAGAAACTGCAAAAGAACTTGGACAAAATGCCTCCTTTATTGCCTGTGACGTTACTAAAGAATCAGACGTCTCCAATGCTGTTGATTTCACCATCTCTAGATACAACCAGCTTGATATCATGTACAACAATGCAGGGGTGGCATGCAGATCATCCCCAAGTGTTGTGGACCTTGACCTTGAAGTTTTTGATAAAGTTATGGGCATCAATGTGCGAGGAGTTTTGGCAGGGATCAAACATTCATCCCGAGTGATGATCCCACGTAGAAGTGGCTCCATTTTATGTACTGCAAGTATCACCGGAGTATTAGGTGGGCTTGCACAGCCTACATATTCCGTCTCTAAGTCAGCTGTTATAGGCATAGTCAAGTCTGCCGCAGCTGAGCTTTGCAGGTATGGTATTCGGATTAATTGCATATCCCCTTTTGCCATTCCAACTGCCTTTGTGATGGAAGAAATGAATCTGCTTTATCCTGGTGTCGAGAATCCGCAGATTGTGGAAATGTTACAGAATACTGGGGCGTTACAGGGAGCAAATTGTGAACCAATTGATGTAGCTAATGCTGCACTCTATCTTGCATCAGACGATGCCAAGTATGTTAGTGGCCATAATTTGGTGGTGGATGGAGGTTTTACAGCGTTTAAGACTTTGACACTCCCTGTACCTGATCAAATGAACTAAAAAAGTTCATTGTTAATTACTGTTTGTAGGCATTTTACAATCATAAATGAATCTTCTCCACATGAATAAAAGGTTGAAATTGGTTAATTACTGTGGAAGTTTTAAGCCAGTTTACATGTTCTTGATCTATTTTTCATTAGATGTGCATGTAGTGACCAATACAGAAACGCTACTTGTAATTGCTGAAAATAGTACTAGCAAATCCTTTACTGCACATGAGAGAGATATCAAACTACATGCCAGGCTTCCTTTCATACTAATATTTCTTGATAGATGCTGGAATTTATTCAATTATTTGGATCCCTGAACATTATTTTACGAGCATGGCAGCATAGGAGCTCAAGCGCAAAGGTGTTAACCTCATCTCATCGGCCCACATTAAGAGTTGAGCTCAATATCTCAAAGAGGATATTGTGAATAAATTTCTACTATAAGACCATCCTTGACAAAAGTGTAACAATCAAAATTGTTCTAAAACAAGCTTGCGTATGAAGTCTTCTGGAGCTGCAAAGCAGAGAAAGCGAAGTGTTGAAGATGATGCAAGACAAGAAAAAAGAAAATGTTCAAATAAATGGGTATGTTTTTGCTTCTGTTGTTTTTACATTATCAACTCAACTCCTGTAATTAAAGATAAAAGATTAAACGGAGAGGAGGAAGATTGGTACCTAAGCCACCAGTGAACAGTCTGAATTGACCAAGGGCCTGTCTGATGAACATCTCAACCCCACTCACCACAGTAGCTCCGACCTCTGCAGCCTCTCGCAATAGCCTTGTATTTCTTGGTGTGTAGACCGCGTCAAAGACCACCTCGTATGCTTTTAATGCCTCCTACAAAGTGAGCGATTCATCGATCAATACGAGTACTTAAACAACATATGCTGATGCAGAGAGAGAGAGAGAGAGAGAGAGAGAGAACCTTAGGAATAGGGCTTTGATTTGAATTTGGTTCCATTCCAATAGCAGACGCATTTGCAAGAATCATGCCATTCTCTGGGCAGTATTCTTGTAAACATTCGTATGGCAGCGCTTCCCCTGAAATTGCATGAGCAAGAGCCTTTGCTCTCTCTTTTTAAAAGGAATTTTATAGTTAGAGATAGGAAAATGCATGTTTGTATTTCTTTAACAAGAAGGCAGTCTGTCTGTAGCTTGTCTTTTTACCGTAATTGCGGTTGAAAATGACAACCCGAGCCCCTCTGCTTTTGGCCCCAAAAGCCAATGCTCTTCCTGCACCTCCTGCTCCAACCAACACAAAAGTTTTCCCAGCTAGAAGAGAGGTGATGTGTGATGCCACTCCATTGCCGACTTGTCTCTCTGTTCATCCCATGCAAATGCATGAACTATCTAATCAAATTTTTAGATAACATCATATTACTACCAATTACTGCTGAATTTAGAAAAAGAATCTGTCATCGCTCTTCATGGTACCTCTTAGCGCGTCCTCTATCGCAGAGATTGAAGCCTCACAGTCCGTGTTGTAACCAACCAGCTTCCCATCTATAGGCCTCCTTATTATGGTATTTACAGCTCCTATCGACTGATTCAAAAACCATTCCATACTTGAGAAGCTTATAGCTTTCAATTAAGTGCAAGTGAACAATGAAAAGGGTTTTGAAGTTCAAGAATCAAGCTTCTAGTTTACATAGTACCTTAGCCAATGGATGGACTTCATCACAGCATGCCACTGCCGCTTCTTTATGTGGGATTCCAATACTGTAATTAGAAAGAATCCACTTCAATATCACACGGGTTGCGCGCCTTCAAAGTTCAGAAAAAAGCAATCTTTTCTAGGAGAAGCAATGTTTTTTGTACCTGAAACCAGCAAAATCAATGCCAGTGTATGTTGTAAAGAATTCCTTGACATCATCGACGAGCAAAGGAACATAAATGCCATTATATTGCGTATGTCTGAAGGCAGGGTTGTGCAGAATCGGCCCTTTACTATGTCCTACAGGATTCGAAACCACACCAAAGACTTTTGTGTCTGCATTTGTATGTTCAAGCTTATAGATTTGTTTCAGGCTGAGAAGAGTAGGCAAGCCAGGTACCGATTTGCCTCCCAGAGATCCATACACTAAAAATCCACCAAATTTTGGACCCAGTAGCTGGCTTATAAGACCTCTACTGCCCACTGCCATTGCAATTAGGGGCACCTGAAAACACCGGAGTTTGAATTACTTGATGGAAAAGCTTTTTGATTCCGTCAATCAACAAAGAAACTAGTACCTGGCAATAAGTAAGCATCTGAAAAATAGGTGCCAAATCAGTGATATAATCTACTGCAATTTCAAGTTTGATAACATCTGCTCCAGTAGCCTGCATACAGGCAATTAGATCACCAAGTTTCTCTGTTGAAGGTCTTCCTCCACCATTCACATAGCTTGACACTATAATTTTGGTATTGGATCGCCCGTGTATAAGTTCACACATGCTCATATCAGAAGCTACCTGTCACAAAAAAAAAAAATATTAGAGTTGCATTTCCATGGTTGTAAATTCTATCTCCTTTCACGAAGTCAAAATATATAAATGAGTACCTCATAGTCCATTTCCACAAATTCAACATCTAAGTCGAGAGCCAGTTTCAAGACTTGAAAGCAGGAATTCTTGCAGCCTCCCCTGCTTGACTTTCTTGATGATTTGAGTCTGTAAGATGACAGATTGAGTTATAGTTTCAGGTTTTTGCATCACATTTTGTTATGGAAAGCTGTGATCATAAATAATTTTTACATCACATTTAGTTTCAGGATTCCTACTAGCCTTGGTTTGAGTTTTACCTGGACTTTTCCTTATCTAATGACATTTAAATGTAAAAAATAAAAAATAAATAAAATGTAAAGTAAAAATTTATATGGTCAGAATTTATTCTTTTTTTTTTCTCTCTTTCATATAATCAAGTGAAAGACTTCTTGGTTCAGCTCTCACTCTCACCCCTCACTGAGTGCAACATATGGACTGTACATCTCTCATGGCAATCTACTTTTATTTTTTATTTTTTATTTATTTATTTATTTTTTTTAAGGACACTGTACAACTTTTGTTTAAATATTTATGGGTCGAGACTTGGGCTTTGTTTTGCCTATTTTAGTAGGGAATAGTAGGATTTGAGTAAAACAGTGGAGTATATAACTAAAGGGTAGTTGTTAAACAGTTGTTAACCTGTACCCTAATAGTTAATAATTATAATTTTACTATGAGTTTCCTATTATAGTAAATTTATAATTGCTCCATAAAAAAAAAAAATATTTATAATTGTTATAAGCAGCAGGCCTTATCAGTGGACGATTCGTGTGTGACATGTCCAACAAAAAACACAATAGGGCATTTTGAGTGAGAGAAAATCTTTGGTGTGCGCCGTCGCTGAAATTTTTGGTAAATTAGATGTACCAATCAGCACATTCGACCAGTCAAATTTTCTCCCTACAACCGCAACTCTAACTCTAACTTAACCAACCAGTCAACCACATTAAATGAGTAACGATTGATAAGCAGATATGAAAATAAATTGTTATAAGGAAGAACCGTATACTAATGTAACTACATTAGTACCAATACATGTGGACCATTGATTATGAAGAAACTTTGACAAGTGCATACACTTTAACTCAAAGTATGTAAATCTAATGGTCCACATCCAATGCACTAATGAAATTATATTAATATTCAGGATTAAGGGCACATGATAACAACTACTTTATTTCTATAAAAAGAAATAAAAAGTAATATTTATTGTAATAACACAATAAATGCAAAGATAAATGTTGTCTTTTATTTCCATTTATATAAATAAAATAGTTGTTATCCTAGACATAGGTTAACACTACCCTATAATAATAATAAGCAAATATGAAAATGAATTTATAGAAATAAAATAGTTGCTATCTTGGACATAGGTTAACACTACCCTATAATAATAATAATAATAATAATAATAATATGTACTTAAATCCAGTGACCCATATACAAGGAACTGATATAACTTTTGTCAGTTCGAACTGATAATAGAAAGACTGTATATATATGTACTGTATATATATGTATATATATACAGTTTTTCTATTGTCAGTTCGTCCTAACAATAAATATATCAGGACGAAGAATGTGGGTCATATATTATGAAGAAATTTTGACAAGTGCATATACTTTGAGTCAAATTATGTAAATCTAGTGGTCCATATTTTTCGTCCTGATATATTTATTGTCAGGACGAACTGACAATAGAAAATATATATATATATATATATAATATAATATAAATGTGAAAAATAGAGAAGCAGAAGAAAAAGATGGAAGAGAGATGTGCCTGTAGGAGACAATGGAAGGCAGAGTTCTCTGTTTGAAGAGAGTTTGAATATGGGAAATGTGAGAGGAGGGTGCCATGGAATCAACGCAGAGCTCAACAAGATCAGCACCTTCTTCCTTGGCTTTTTCCATGGAAGCCAGCATTTCTTCACTGGTTTTACATTCTAGTTGTGTGCAAACCAACAGATCGTTCTTCACTACTGCCATGAATATATGAGAGAGAGAGAGAGAGAGAGAGAGAGATGATGGTATTGGTTGGTTGTAGCTGATAAAAAGTTTGGACTTTGGAGGTAACATGCTTTCTTTATTTATCATAACAAAAATGTCACTGTTGTTCCTTTATTACACACCATAATAATTGAACTCATTGATACTCTTTCCTCTTATCAGTACCCGCCACGTGACACAACTTTCCAAAATCACTACACCCAATTTCCAAACATAATCTCTTCATCTTACTGTTAAAATCCTGAGTCCTGACACCTTATATATTGTCATTTATTTACCCATAAAGTCAATTAGATTTAATAAAAATCAACTCTCACTACACCCAATTTTCACGTTATCAAATTTTTGTGTACAAAAAAAAAAAGATATGAAAAATGAGGGAATTCACAGTGATGTCCTGACCGGGGATCAGATTTGGACAATCATGATCGGGAAATTTTGAGATACCTCGTCCACTCTCCACAGGCACGTTTTTTTTATAAAGAAAACTGTGATATTGGGACTTTTCGGTCGATAAGAGGAACTCCAATCAACACATAAAAACACTAAAAACAACTATCAACTGAAAAAGGTGACTTTATCAAATAATCAAACATGTGTTGATTGGGCCGCCCTCAATTATTTCTCACCACCAATAATTTCGAAACCAGTTGCTATTACACATCACGTGACACGCATATGGGATATCATCACGAGATGTACGGTCCTACTAAACCCAAATGTTTGCATTTCACAACATATCTTAGGCGTCGGTCCCCAATTTATATCAATTTCTTATATGCAATTATTTCATGTTTTCACTTTCTGGCTTTTTGCTTATAAGAGCATCTCCAACCCTATCCTTGAAAGGAAATATTCCTTCTAGATTTCATCTCTAAATTTTTTTTACTCCCAAATCCCACCACATTCTCTATTATTATCTCTATCTTTATCTCTATCCCTATCCTTATTTCTATTTATATCTTTAAATAACTTATATTTTCATTATTATTTTTTACTTTCTTTAATAAATTATTGGTTAACTAAATTTTAACAAATATTATTTTTAAAAATATTTGTAGGGTTTAGGGTTTGGTGAAAAAATTTGACTGAAAAAGTTAGAAAAAAAATAAGTAGGTTGGAAAAATTAGTTGAAAAATGTTAGAAAATAAATAAGTAGGTTGAAAAAATTAGATGAAAAATGTTAGAACGTACAAATTAGTTATTATAAATTCATGCACTAATAAAACATTATATTTTTAAAATAAGTTTAAAAAAAAATTACAGATGTTATTACAAGTAATATTTGTTAAAATTTAATTGAACAATAATTTATTAAGGAATGTAAATATAACTTATTCCCTTTTAATAAAAAAGTGTAATTATAACTTATTTGAAGATATAAATAGAAATATGGATAGAGATAAAGATAGAGATAAGGATAGAGCGTGTAGTGAAAGTGAAACAAATTTAGAAATGGAATCTGGAAAGAATATTCCCTTTTGGAACTCTATTCTAAAGATATAGATAGAGTTTGGGTGGGAGATTCTCCTTCAGTGGGCCTGGAATATACACGCCCCAAACCAATCTATCACATGAGACATCGAGAGGTACATGACAGCATGTTACAATGTATACGTATGGAACTCTGTTTTTTCTCACCAGAGCCAAGCATGTTGTTTTAAAGTGAGTTGAGCCAAGAAGTGGTTTTGGGACCATTCCCAAAACCATTTCTGAGATGGATCTAAATTTTTTGAATCATAAACTGGTTGGGTAGGGTGACCCGGGTGTAGTTGTAAATCATTTGAACCAAGTTTGATAGACGGATCTCATCATCTCAATTCTCATGGATGGTTGTAAAAGAATTCTCAACATAGACCACTCAATCAGGCATTAAGGGTGGTGGAGCAATGGGACAGGGAGACAAACAACTTCAATAATGAAAATGAATGTCATGATGGTACCACATGACTCTTGGTACCACATGAATCTGGCTAAAATTATCCACCTTCTTCGGGAAAGAAGTCGATATTTCATACCACAACCAGAAAAACTGGAAAAATCATCAACATGGTACATTTGTTTGCTCTCTATCCTTTTTATCATCTTATCATCAAACACCAAGTACGCAAATGTGCAGTCGGTGATGAAGAGAGTTCCATTTACTACTATCAGGCACGCAAGTAAAATAGGAAGCATTTCGCAGATACATTAATACAAATGGAATCTTACAAATTATAATAATGCAGCTCCTAATACTTCTAATCATGCTCAATCGATATGATTTCACATGCTCTTCATAGCAGGTAATATGTCATGTTCAAGAGTCTTGCAAGATCTAGATTCTGCTCTGCCTTTTTTGAAAAATATATTAAAAATGGAAATTATGCAAACAGTGATGGTATAAGACGATAAGCTAACAGGTAATATGTCATGTGCAAGAGATTTTATGCCACTTAAGTAGGACCATGAACAACGAAGTATTGTATCTGCACATGAGAGACAACATGGACAAGCAACACTCAGGAGAACTACATTGCCCGTTACTCTAAAATTTAATAACACACATTGAAGAAATCCAAAAGTTATAATAAAATTAATTTTCCATGTCTTAAGAGCATTTTGGCACTATAATAGAAATAATACACAATGCTAGCTATTGTTTTATATTTAATACAAATACATGTGAGATATAATAATCTGTGGAATATCTCTGTTAATCTAATGCAGCGATATGTGAATCTCATAGCTCCCAACAGACAGGACAGATTTCATTATTCAGCATCAACATGATTAGAAAAATACTGGCCCCACCTAGATGTCAAAGTCATTTCATTAAAAATTCCACATGGAGCTAGATATTACATCTGGCCATTATACACTTTCACCAAAAGTCTATTCAATTTCCATGACGCCATGCATCTATACCAGATGCTGCCATTGTAGAAGTAAAGAGTCATCCTAGTGCTAGCATTATAAGGTCAGGAGACAAGGTAAGATCCATCTTATCATCACAGGTGTAACAGCCAAACTTTTCATAATTAAAAGTTGGATGTAATTTTGCTCATATCAGTTGGAACTGATACTACCTGCATTGTATAAATCCTTAGTGTGGGAAGGGGTCAGGGCACTAACATTTCCCTCGTGAATTTATGAAATAAACAATATATGGTTAGGGGTATGACCATCCAAACTTTGCGTGCAAAAGTTATTTAAAGCTGCTTGTAAGTTACAGGGGGATAGAACAAGCAATGTTACATGTTCATTAGACTTAGACACAAAGTTGAGCAATACAAACAATCATATTTGAAGAGAGCAGGAATCTAACGGTGATTAGGATCACCAGCATTCCAATATGGTCATTAATGATCCTAGATAGAATTCAAAACTTCTAATGGTCATTCCCCACAGATACAATTCCAGAGAAGACTCACAGAATGCAATAACTATTAGCTCCAATATATTCAAAAAAATCATCTATATGCCCCAAGAAATCATGAACAAACTAGAGGGAATATGGATCTACAGACATGTCCTTTAAGCCTAAATTTTCACAAGGTTCATAAGGTACAAAACAAAAAATCTCACTTTCAATTAGCCTAACCTCAATCACGTGGCTTTCTCTTCAAACTAAAGCTCAATCCATAATTTTGAAAGAATTTCTTTTAGTTGTGATAAGAGGTAATGCTGTGTAACAACTCCAGAGCATATTGTGTATGTCTGATAAACTTATAACATTTTGATCTACGAAATGTATAGTTATGATGGCACATCATTCTTACATACATGGTATTTCTCGCTTAGCACTTACTTAACCTGCATTTACTTTTATTATTGTTGGCATTTTTACACATTTTACCAAAATACAATGTACGAAAAAAGACAAAAAGTAGGCCTTAGCATGCATTTGCTCTAGAAAGGATATCGACTTTACTTTGCAAAAGATACCATGTCATTGCATTATTTATCGTACTATTAACATAATGACAAGAATCCCTATTATACAGCTATCATCTGAACGCTCGATGCCCATGAAGAACAGTAAAAATTAGTGAACACACTTGTGTGACATTAAGGAAAATCAACTACAAAGGGAACTGAAAGCAGTAATAACTCATGGCAGTATAATTATGGGGTAGTTACTTTCAAACCTTCAACCTGGTTCAACAACTATGACTGTTCTACACGTTGGACAATCAAGTTCACCGCTGCATTTGCCGATGAGAATGCCCCATGAAAGCTATCCTGATAAGAAATAGATTCCAATTCTCTAGCCATCTTCAGCAAAATCTCACCTAGATCTCTTTGTTTCTCAAGCAGAGATTCATAATAAGAGCGGGCAGCAACCTTGCTGATCTCCACATTGGTCGGCTCTGGGCAGTACTCATCATCTAACCATTTGTGAAGAGTAACCCTGAGCCATTCCGATTCCTGCATAAATGCTGGGAATTGTGAGCATACTACGATTTGCCAATTAGGTCAACAAGCACAAAATTATACAGGTTCTTATTTTTAGAATTTATCCAATGAACCCCGAACCCCATTTGCTCAATTGCCCAGTAACTATATTGAACCTGTATAGTAGCCTTATTGATCCGCAAAGTTGGGACAATTAACTATAAACTAGTAAAAAACAATGCAGCTAGACATTCTATAGAACTAATTATTGGATAAATATTAAGTTAATTAAACATGGATTTAACATTGAACAAAAAGAATACCTCAAAAGCTTTGGATGGGTGCAGCCAATGTTCCGGGACGCTTAGTTCTTCGACCATGGCTTCTGGGTGTGGTTCCTGTTCATTTCCTGTTTGAATTGAAGAAATCTGAGATCTTGTAATTGTGGGTAAACGAGAAGGTCGGTTTTTGAAACGTGAAATTGGAAGAGACGAGACTGGGACATGAATTGAAGGATCACGGGTTTTCAAGCTTGAACCAGGGATGATTGTTGTGGTACTTGTGATAAATAAGGACTTCATTGTTTGAGATTTTGAACTTCTTTTTTTTTTTTTTTAATATTGTTTATTTTGGCAGAGATTTTTGAGGATAAAAGCTGTTCATGGCGGGAAAAAAATGGGTTACCCCAGTTCGGAGATCATCCATGGAATCAGTTTTGATTCTGGATAAGGAGCGGGGAGCGGCAGGGGTCGGCTGACTCGGCTTTGAACAAAAGACACAAACGGTGTCGTTTAAGCCATTATGATTTATTCGGTGTCGTTTTGGGACTTCTAAAGGTTTTCTCTATCTTATTTGAACGAGTGACAGAATAAGGTGTTGTTTGAAACCGTTTTTAAAAATGGTTTTCTGTTTTTAAAAATGAAAAATAACTTTAATGTTGTTTGTTTACGAGATTACTTTACCCATTTTAAAAATAACAATCAAACACTTTTATATCGTTTTCCGTTTTAGAAAATTACCTTTTTAAAAACACTATTAAATACATTACATTTTTAAAACATGATTTCCATTTTTAAAAATAGTTTTCAAACATACCATTTTAAAAACGATACCAAACGCGTCTTAAGTGTTATAAAAAACGCTAGGCGTTGGGCGCAATGGCCTGGCACGGAGGAGGTTTCCTAGCTATCAGCTTCCGATTGAACAGAAGAAAATTGAGAAGAGAAGGAATTTAGATTTTTTGTTTAATGAATCCCCAATCGATGTCGTTTTGGGATTCATTAAACAAAATTAGGCCTAATCAACACGGGTAGGGGTTTGCCGAGCGACTAGGCGGCTACCTAGACCGAGTTTTAGAATACATGAATCAAAATCTATTGGATTGTTATATATATATATGTGTGTGTGTGTGTGTGTACAGTCTTTCTATTATCAGTTCGAACTGATATAAAATATATAAGTTTCTTGTATGTGGACCATTGGATTTAAAAGATGTTTTGACAAGTACATGCAACCAAGTCAAAGTATTTAAATCCAATGGCCCACATACAAAGAACTGATATATCTTTTGTCAGTTCGAACTGACAATATAAAAACTGTATATATATATATATATATATAGTCTTTCTATTATCAGTTCGAACTGACAAAAGTTATATCAGTTCCTTGTATGTGGGTCACTGGATTTAAATACTTTGACTGACAAGTGCATACAGCTAAGTCAATGTATTTAAATCTAATAGCTCACATGCAAGGAACTGATATAACTTTTATCGGTTCGAACTGATAATAGAATTTATGTATATATATATATATATATATATATATATATAAACAATTGTCTATCTGAAACTATCAAGATCCAATACTACAAATACAATCCGAAAGAAGTTGGCTCTTAACATCGGGAGAGGTCTCTGGTCTCGCCCAAGTTATTGCGGTTTTATATAGGCTACGGTGGGTAATATATATATATAAGGTGTAAAGGCTTTGAATTTGGTGGGTTGATAGAGAGGGTAAGTCTCCGCCACCGAGGCAATGGGCCTTTGACAAAATCTAATGGATAGTTAAGTGGGAATATTTCTGGACAATTATTCTGATAAGAACACAAACACCTTTATTTAAAGGAAGTCATAGAGCTACTACATTCATATAGTTTCATTGTTTCACACTTAGAACAACATGTGGGTGCATCAAACATTATTTATAAGTACATATAGCAGCATTCACACATAAAATAGTGCATAGAAACAGCACTCGACTTCATCTCCATTATTGTATGTACATAGAGATGGCAAATATGACTTGAGCAAAGAGACATCAATCAGGTACTGTTGGATTTGGTGAGCTTGCATTCATATTGAGCTTGTCTATGTCTTCCTTTGGACAGATGAACATTCTTCGCACCGCCCACTGAATTACCCTTTGTTTATGAGATGATACGACAGAATCAGTGAAAAACTAAACCATTTACATACGAAACATTAATAAGAACAACTAGCAAGTTTTGCTACTCAACTGCCATGGGTAATCTCCAATCCGCATCATGTCCCCGTCATCATCGGTGAAGGTAATCTCCCACCCGCTGCTCCCATCAATCAAGCTTCCATTGAAGTCAAACATCTGGTCGAGCTTGCAAACGAGTTCTTCGTACCTATCAAATTGTGTGAGATCAACTGACCTTCCAAGAGCAGTTCCATACTTGACCACCTGGAAGAAATTATCACAAGTTATTAGCTGAAAACATTCCATCACAACTGAGAAGAAAGGTATGTATTATACCTTGGTGCAACTCCTGAAAAGACAGCAATTCTTGCATTGCTTTCCTGAAGGGATGCCAGATGCACTCTTAGAGCTAAATGGCTCTGATACCTGAAAATTTTCAGAAATGCTTGAGTACTGAGACATTGGAGGGACAGAACAAAGACTTTCAAACTCATTCGAAGAGGCTTCTTGTAGTGAAGGGAGCTCCGGTAGGCTACTGATTAAATTGACTCCAAAAAGCATGAATTTTCTGCTGCCATCAGGAGGCTGAGAGTGTGGTGATTCATTTCCGTTCTTCAATTCCAAAGACCTGCACTCTTGAGACCCTGAATTAAGAGAGTCGCCATTGGTAACTGAAATATTTCTGCTTAGCACAGCATTGTTACGAACTCCATTAGCTGCACAGGTTGAGGTTGTGGGCCAGTTATTAGGATTAGGAAGACCTGAACTCACTATGCTTCCACTGGGAGATGACACTGTGCCATTGGGACACAGATAATGTGGATCATTGCCACAATCAGGATTTTTTTGAGGAACCAAAAATGGAAATAAGGATTGTTTTAGAGGACCCAGTTCCTTAACGCCTGATGACCTGTTTTCTTGACCTTGCGAAACCCCTGAAGATTTGAGGAATTTACTCAGTTGAACAAAGCCACAAGCCTGTTTACAAAAGAGAATTAAGAGAAACTGACCACTGCTACTTCCAGGTAATGATGCATCATCTGGACATGGCCTCTTTTTTCGGTGCGGAACAGAAGCAAGCCTCTTGTTGGTGCTTAGCAGCTCAACATTCCAGGGAGAAACTCTTTCTGGACACATCATTGTATTCGATATGTCCCATTTCACCTAAGAAGCAACGAGAAAAACAAAAATGACAGAAAATATCAAAATAATGAAGTGCCTATTTGAATTTCTTGAATGCCATGAAAAGAGCTGCTTACCTGGAGAGATCTCCACTTTGAACGAGGCCACCTAATTTGATCAACGTCTTTGGCCCCAATGACAGTGCCAGCAATTCTGGTTCATAAAGTTACAACATTCAGTTAGAGAATTAAGCTAAAAAGGGGTGTGTTTCAATATAACCAAAACTTTGCAAAAGCTGTTTTTTTATCTGTTTCTCCTTGTACTTGAAAGTCGTAGCATGCCATCACTAAAATTTTGAATTCTCAAGTCCATTTCTAAAATCTGGGGGTTACTTAAAGCAGATTATAAGCTATTTTGTTTCATTTGCAAATGCAAGATTAAAAATGAATAATAATTTTGAAAATTAAGAGACATGGGATCAGAAAGGCTTCGATTGCACCTCTTAATCACAAAGTCTTCACCCTCATACATCATGCTGATTTTTGTTCCAACAGGATAGTCAATTTCAGTCGACTTAACGTATCGATCAAGAGGTACGATAAATTCAGACGGGCTGGACCTGAAAATGTGCATAAACAAAATTGTTACTTGCATCAAGTATGACCACAGAGAATCTGCTAGAGTAAAACCCTTCTAGCTTTCTTAATTTACACTGATCCTAGAACCAGTATCAACTTACCAAGGATGGTAGTAAACAGTAAACATGGTCCCCATGGAAATCGCATTAGAAGCGGTACCAAGTATTCCGTGTTGCATGCTATTGCCAGATATGATAGAGGGTGCGTTAATCTGCTGTTTCATCGCACGACGAATCCCAACACTAAGTTCCCCGTCTTCTCCTCTGAATATAGTTATCATCATTATAATGAAATATCAGCAGATATTTTTACTAAAAAAAACAGCTAAATGTTACAAAAGCGATCCCCTAAACTAAATTTGAAGACAACATGATGAATGTACACATTTATTATAAATGACTTATCACATATAACTTAAGAAGCCTATTGAAAAGAAAGTTTAAAATGATATAACTTGAATTACATCCATATTTTATGAAGTGTGTGAACAAAATTATTAGTTTGTGTGTGATTGTATGCATGTGCTCATGTGTGTGTATGAGCGCGCGTGTGTGTGTGAGAGAGAGAGAGAGAGACCTGAGGAAGATACATGAATCCCCAGCAATAAGCTTTTTTGAAGTCACATAATAACTCCAACCACTAGTAAGCAAATGACGCTTCGGGTGACCTACATTATCAGAGAAAAACAAGCAGTAGGTAAACAAAGACAGGTTTCCTAGGAAATTTTTTACAGATAGTTAAGCAAGAAAATGGATCAGAAGTGTATTCTACATTAAAAACCATTAGTAGTACAAATGACAAACGTGAAATCAACTATATAAGTGGAAAATTTAGGCATTGGCGAAGACAGTTATGAAATGCCTCCAATATATTCCACTAATTTTGTGAATGATTAAGATTTTGAATATGGTAAACGATTACAATTTCAAGGAGAATGTTTTACATTTCTAATGCAATGCAATGAACAAATTATAAGACTAATGGTTATCTATCCAGGCCATGATGTTTTCTGTTGGAAGTAAGTTATAGTACCACGAAATATATGCCGAAAGCGCCATTCACGTCCATGCAAATCCTTAGCAATCAGTTCCTGAGCTGGGGGATCCTTGGACATGTCCTGCAACATAGTCACATAGAACATATCTATGAAATTGCAGCTAAGAGGCAAATTTCTGCTCATCTAGTCATAAAATTTAGGAATTTACTGAAAAGAATTTGCAGCGAGAATACAAACCAGCTGGGGAAGGCACTCCTCAGCAAGTCGTTTTGGAACAGAGAATCCACCATTTGTGGTGGTGTCAGATTGAGTGAGTTTCTTGCTATACGAGTGCAGCTTAGTTTTTGGAGGCAAAGGTGAAGAACTTTGCTCATTTTGCTGCCAGCAATCAAAACATTATACTTAGTTGAGTCGAAATTTCATTAGCTTTAATATTTGAATGCACAATTTTATCCCATAAATTGTCATCGTCCTTATAATATGATCAATGAAGACTTCCCAAGAAGTAAAAATAAGATTCTATTCAGTATTGGAATAATGCAAAACAATCTATGTGAGACTTTCAACATTTCAGTAGCTAACCTTTGTTTTTGGAATCAAAACAATCTGAGCAAAAGTCTCATCTGAACTCGTTTCTGCCTGAAAAGCCGCAACTTACCATTAAAAAAACAAACTTATGAAATTCAAGTGTTAACATTGTATTCGACCAAATTTGTTACAGAGAGAAGAACATACCTTTAGGTTAACAGAAACAACCTTACAGAGAACCATAGATGGTAATTTATAAATAGGCATTTCTACTTTCACATCTTGGTTTGCATATGCCTCAATCTGTTCCAGATTTGATCAAAAAATCAATTAAGAGATTAAATCAATAAAATTATCCCATTATGATTGACTCAATCAACAAAAAATTCACCACATTTTATATCATTTTAGGAACCCAATTATATTACAAGTCATCACCTGGTTCTGCAATTAATAACTCAACAGATATGTAAAACACCAGAGGGAGATAGAAAAACAGAACCTGTTCCAAGTGACCTTGAATGAAGTAGCAGACAGTATCCCCATCACGGGGAACATAAACATGTGGACCCGCACACGCACGCCATAGTTCTCTGTATGCCTCATCTTTCCCACCTGAAATCATCAAAATTTAAGACCAACAGTAAAAACCCATATAATTAAAAAAAAAAAAAAAAAAACACACAAATTCATTGAAAATGATACCTAATGGAAATGCAAGCAGCTATGGAGGTTGTGACTCATTACTAATTTGGGTGAGACATGCTTCAATGAAATATATAAAAAATAAAAAAAGGGTAGGTCTATTGATTTTATTATGAGCTTTAAAATGAACCTCCAACCAAATAAAACACGACCCAGTGGCCTTTTTATAATCGAACATCAAAAACATGACAATTTGACATTTATGAGTTGAGATTTATTAATGAGCAGTTTTCTTCCCAATATTCTACTAGACAAAAAAAAAAGGTAGAAAATGAGAATAATATTATGAATATGAGCGTATATCAATCAACAACATGATCACATGTTTCGTTGAAAATATATTTTCGGAGATATTATGTGGTACTGTGGTAGTGGTGTAAGTCCAACTTTTCATTTTCACGAGAAAAAGGAGAAATTGAGCTATAGTGAAAGCTACTTGTTGTTTCCATGGTGTCATAAACTCATTCATGACACAAAGTTGTCAACAACTAGTTGAGATCGACAACAAATAAATAACAATAATGAATATAATAAATAAAAAAACTTACCTGGGTCGTTGTTCTCGGTAGGCAAACTAGCATCGTTAAAGTTGCTGCTACGTTTTCTGCTCTGATCATCATCATCACCAACAACAGTCACCTGATGATAACTCACAAAGCTTTTCCCTTCTCCACCCACACCGCTCATCTTCTCAAATTAAATATCTGATGGAAATGGAGAAAATGATAATCGAGAAGAAGAACACCCCACAAAAGAACAACAACAAATGCCTTGCAAAATCAGTCAATGAACCATACTTTTAAAGTTTTTTTTTTGTTTTTTTACCACCAAAAACCAGACCTCTCTCTTTCTTTTTGTTGTGTGTGTGTAACGTTTATTGTGCTGTTGGTGAGTGAGTGTGTGTGCGTGCGTGTACCTTTGCTGCTTATATTCTTCAATCTCGGTGAATATGTGTATGTGTGTGTGTGTGTTAGCCTGTGTCTGTGGCTCGATCTGTGTTTGGTGAATTGGGGCGATGTTTGCTACTCCTGGCCGATATATTCTATGCATGCACATGCATCACTCTATGGCTATCTCCGCCTACTGTTTGGTGTGAAAACAAGACAACAAGTATGGCGTCACAGTCACCAGTCACCACTCAACCTCTATTCAGCGTTTGATCTGAATCTTATCAGACTTAATTTGTACTGGGATTGGTGGATCAGGGTCCCAAATTTTTAGTGTGCTGATGATGCTGACATTAATTACATTGCATGTAAATATTTATTATCATAACAACAAGCTTTGTTTGTTTCAGTTGTTAACTTTGTTATTTCTAGTATGAAAATGGAGGGATCATTTTAATTAATAAATGTTAATTAATTCAGTAAACACAGGTGATTAGAGAGTCTAACTACAGCTGGCTCCTTTTTCATTACGTGTTGATTGATGATTGGTTTAATTAGGCAGAGGGTTACTAGCATGTTGAACATCTGGAGAACAAGTCTTTGTCGTTATATAGTCATATTATCATAATTTAGACTTATTTATTTATAAAAAATAATATATTATAATTATATATCAATTTTAATTATTTATTATAAGTTTACTCAATTATATTTTTCAAATTAATTTGTAAAATGGTAAAAATTAATTAATTTGACCTTTTCAAATCAAAACTTAAAAAAAATTAAGCATTGGGATCCCCACTTTTTTTTAATGATAAATAAAATAATGAAACAGTTCATAATATGCTAAAGAGGGAGTGCATATTGGTTTACTCATGAATGAAAGAATAAAACGGCCCGAAATATACGGAAAAATGAGGTGTCTGATGGTTTAGTGATGAATGAAGGAATCTAAAAGATGAAGTGCCTATTGATTTATTGATGAATGAAAGAACGAAATGACCGACGTATACTAAAAAGAGGAAGTGTATATTGGTTTGTTGATAAATGAAAGAATGATAAACCCCAAAATATACTAAAAAGAGGAATTTCTGGCAATTTTGCCCAAATAAAAAAGAGTATTAAATGATTGTATTGAATATTATCCAAAAAAATGTTCATTTAAAAGAATTTTCGGTCTTATTAACATTAGACTATTCACTAACGGTCGTCTATGATGTATTGCTCGTTTTGACCCATTGGGCCTTACAACTTTGTCATTATAAAGCTCATCATGGAGCTTAAACCGTTAAGGATAGTATTTGCATGTTTATACGCGTGAGACCCCCACCTACGTGGTATTGTCTGCTTTAGCCCATTAAACTCCATAGATTTTGTCTTTAATATTGTTGGTTGGGAGTTTTTCTCCCACGTAATCAAGTTTTGGAACCTAAACAAGTACGATACATATTAATAAATTTCATAAAAAGAATACATTTGATTATTTTTCAAACATCATTACACAGTTATCTTTGTCTTGAAAAAATGAAGTATAGTTAACATGTGGTTTACTATATTGATCCTTTTTTTATATATCTTTACGACGTGGTGGTTCGAAATCTTTTTTATAAAAAATAATTAAAAATGGAAAATAATTTAAATTTTAAAAACATTTTTATTTTTTCATTTTTAAAATTATTTTTTAATTTATATTGAATTGAAAGGAATATCTTCAATTAACTTAATATAATTTTTTTATATAAAAATATTATATCCATTTTAAAAAATTTAATAACTAAGGGTAGTTTAGTCTTTTTATTAGTTTAGTTTTAAGAGTATGGGAGATCTGAGTAGATACATATATATTTACTCTCTAGTTGTATTTATGTCAAACTTAAGGGGCGTTCAATATATTTACCCAAAAAAGAATTATGGTCATGTGTTTTGACTTTTGATTTCGAGCCCAAATGTTATAAGCTTTTTAAATCACTAATGGGAGAGGCACGTGCATTGCACGTGCCAAATTTATAATATTAAACTTTAAATATAATATATATATAATAATACAAACCTATTTATAACATATTTACAATAAAAAAAATGTTAGTACTTCTAATGTTGCAATAGAAATTAGAGTTTAAATAGACACTATAACAACTACATCTTATAATTTACTACATAATAATAATAATAATAATATGATTACAAATTATCAGCAGCAGATGATTCACAATCATCATTAGATATTCGGTTTAAAATTGCTTTGTATTTCTTAATTTTAGCTTTTAAAGCTTTATTCTCTTCAGTTGTCTCATTATATCCTTTATTCATTCTGTGGTAACACCATTTATAGTATTGGTAGTTTGAGAAGTTGAAATCACAAACTTCAAACTTGTAATACCTTTGCAAGTAATCAACTGTTTCTTTAGCTGCATCTTGCTCAGACTCATTTTTGTTGTTTGAAAGTTTACCCCATAACACTTCGGTATTGAGTTCGGAATCAATACTAAGATCGATTTCAACGTATGCTTTAAACAGTTCTGGACCATCAGCTTCGTATCCATAACTGTATTTATCGATATTTAGTTTTTCGACAACATTTTGAAGCAGGCTTTTATAACATATATCGATACACAAAGGTTCCATATTGATAAATCTGCACATGCACAGAGAAAATATAATCATATCACAATTTATTTACTTAATTAAAAACTTGATAAATAACACTAAAAAATATCAAACTGAACTGGCAAATTACTAAGATAATAATTTGACTTCATGGAAGCATATTTAAGTTTGATTTTCTCCCATACCAAGCATAAATCACACATTTAAGCTAATAAAGATAAAATCATTGATCCTCAATCAGAGATTCAAAACTTCAAATTTAACCCTAATTAATTAACAAAACCACCAATGGAGCGTAATGCGTACTCTTCAATTATTAGGTAAATAAATACGAAGCTCTAAGTATATATAAAAAGTCTAATAATTAATCAGTAATCACTATCTAAAAGTGTAAGCTATAAAATTATAGCTCAAACTCAATACTCACTTAAAATTGTTAAACTATAGTAATGTTAGGCTACCCAAAAAAATTATCCACATTAGATGTTCGGTATCCGACACGCTCTTATACGCGATTCATAGACTTATATTAAGTATCCGTGCTTCATAGAATACAATACAAACTTCACAAAAAACAACAAGATTGAAAAACAATCAATCTTAGAAAATTTCTAAAGATGTATAATTGCCAAAAATACTCTCTGTTCACAACCGGCAATAACCAAAAACAACATATATGACCAAATGCACAATGTCTATAATTCCAACTAACAAATTAAACACTCAAAAAATTATGCTCTCTCAACACAAATATTTGAACATATTTTATGTCAATATTAGTTGATTCAAAATCAAAATCATAGATTTACTTGCATGTATATAAACACTATTATTATTATTGTTGTTGTTGTTATTGTCATTTTTATGATTGTTATACTATTATTTTGAAAATTTATTATTAAGAATATTATTATTATTATTACTATTTTTGTTATTATCATTATTATCATTATATTATTATTTTTACAATTTATTAATAATATTATTATTACTATTATTGTTATCATCATTATTATCATTATATTATTAAAAGTTTATTATTATTATTACATATTATTATTATTATTATTATTATTGTTGTTATTATTATTGTTGTTATCATTATTATTATTACTAGATTGCACCCCACACGATGTGTGGGAACTATAAAATGTAACACAACAATATTTTAATGATTTAATTTATTAGTCTAAGATATTGGATGCATTAGTGATGAAAAACAATCATGAGGTATTTCTCTAGATTTATATATATATATATATATATATATATATATATTTAAAGCATGAATCTATTCTATACTTATAATAAGGCCGCATGCAACACTACATAATATTAGTTCACATTCAAAAAAAAATTATAAATAATTATATAACAAAAAAAAAAGATATAATAAAGGAAGAGCAAATGTTGTTCGTAAAATCCAAATTATAAGACAAATAGAAATCAACGGCTAAAACATTATCTTTATCTTCAATTTCTTATTTTATTTTATTTTAATTTTTTTTATATTTATCTACAATTTTCGGTTTTAGTTTTTTTTTTTTTTTTTTAATTTTTAATTACTTTGTTTTCTAAGCTCAATCTAAATTATAAGATAAGTAGATAAAATGATAAATTGTTGTCCATAAAATCTAAATTATAAGATAAGTAGAAATCAATAGCTTAAACTTTTTTTTAAAAAAAAATTTATCCTTGTCTATAATTTTTATTTATTTTTTGATTTCTTTATTTGTTTCTTTAGTAATTTCTATGTTTTATATATTCCAATTAATATCAAGAAAATATTGTATGATATTAGTAAATATTAAAATAAAATAAAAAAACCATAAACATTGTTCTCAAGCTTTAAAAAAAAAAAAACTTTATGTTTATATCATTTTTTTAAAGTAGAAATCTATTCTATATTTATAATAGGGTTGCATGCAACACTACATAATATTAGTTTATACTCAAAATAATTTAAAAACAATTATATAAAAGAAGATATAATAAAAAGAAGATCAAATATTGTTTATAAAATCCAAATCAACAGCTGAAATATCAGTAAGTGTTTATAAAAAATAAATAAATAAAAACCGATCTCTAACTTTTTTTTTTTCTATTTAAATTATTCTTTTTTAGGAAAAAAAACATAAAATTAATCTCTAACAATTATATAGGTATTATTCAATAAAAAAAAACAATTATATAGGTAAAAAAAAAAATGAAAAACAATTATACAATTATTAACATATTAAAGAATGGAATCAAAACAAAATCAAAAGAATATGTACCTTTACACAAAAGAATGTATCACTCTATTATAGCATTGACACGTGTGATGGCTCTTTATAGAAAATGGTGGACATTGAAGAGTTATTAGTGGAATTTAAAACTTTAGAAAACAGGGGAAAATGAAGAGTTATTAGTGGAATATACAACATTTTAATAGAGATTATCATGTGTGATATATCTATATAATCAATTGAATCTATACATTGATAACATTAAGTGATATCAAAAATTTAATATAGTTAATAATAGAAAATTAGTGGATATTAGAACATTACAACATATATTGGTTAGAGAAAGATGGGGAATTATAATAATATTTTGATTAGAGAGATACAATTGAACACCAAATAAGTTGATTTATATGTATTTCTAAAAAGATGCTTTCAATTCACCAAAAGTTTTGTTAGTCAATTCTTAATAACATAAAATTTAAAATTTGATAAAGTTTGATTTTTTTTTTTTCTAAGCAAGCTAATTCGATCACCTAAACCGAATGCCATAGACATAGCATAATGCCATTGAAAATGAAAAAAAAAAAAAAAAAAAAAAAAAAAAAACCAATAGATACGAATTTATGGTTTGTTGGAAAAAAGATTTATGGCTTGTCTTTTAAACTTACCAAATAATGTAATACTTAAAAAAAATATTTACTTAATAATTAAAAATCAATTATGAGATTGGTTAAGAGAATTTATTCCATTAATTACGTGAATGCCTCTTGATTACCTATAGATTTTTTATTTAGGAAAAAAAATTATATTATTAAAAATTATTAAAATTAATAACTTACCAAATATTATAATATATATTGTATAGATAACTAATTAACAATACTTTTTTTTTTTTTTGAAATATTACAACTAATTAAAAATATTAAAAAAAAAAACTAATTAATACGAATTTATGGCTTGTTGGAAAAAAACAATTACGGCTTGTCTTTTAAACTTACTAAATAATGTAATATTTCAACAACAAAAAATGAAAAAGAAAACCTTGAAAATTAAAAATAAATTATAAGATTAGTTAAGAGAATTTATTCATTATCTCATTAATTATGTGATTGACTCTTGATTACCTATAATTTTTTTTATTTAGGAAAAATTATTACAATTAATAATTTACCAAATATTATAATATATATTGTATAGATAACTAATTAACAATACATTTTTGTTTTTGAAATATTACAACTAATTAAAAATACTTAAAAAAAAAAAACTAAATAATACGAATTTATGGCTTGTTTGAAAAAAATTATGGATTGTCTTTTAAACTTACCAAATAATGTAATACTTAAAAAAAATAAAAATAAATAAACTTAATAATGAAAAATCAATTATGAGATTGGTTAAGAGAATTTATTCACTATCCTATTAATTACGTTAGATAACTAATTAAGAGTACATTTTGTTTTTTGAAATATTACAACTAATTAATACGAATTTATGGCTTGTTGGAAAAAAACAGTTACGGCTTGTCTTTTAAACTTACCAAATAATGTAATACTTAAAAAATATATATATATACTTAATAATTAAAAATCAATTATGAGATTGGTTAAAACAAATTATTCACTATCCCCTTAATTACGTGATTGCCTCTTGATTGCGTGTAGATTTTGGATTTAGGAAAAAATATTATATTATTAAAAATTATTATAATTAATAACTACTTAATAGCTTTGGCAAAAAAATAAACTAAAATTTATAGCTTGTCTTTTAAACTTCCCAAATATTGTAAACCTTCTTATTCACTATCCCATTGATTATGTGATTGCATTTTGATTACCTATTGATCGGTTATTTACTAATTTGTTTTTGGCAAATTATGGCTTGTCTTTTAATTTAAACTTACCAAATAATGTAATATTTCACACTTATTTTCTAAAAACATTCCATTTTTTTTAATAAACTAATTTCTATTTTTTTTCACACGTTTGTCTCTTAGATGATTCAATAAAAATTATATAAAGGTGAAGACTTTTATGGAGAGGCAAATAGTAGTGGAATTATGAGTGAATTTCATATATTTAAAAAAAAGAATCTATTGAATTGAATGTAATAATTAATGTTCTAATGTAGTACTGTTAATATTTGAATAAAAATTATTATTTATTAATTTTTTGTTATGGTATCATTAATATATTACCATTGCTATGTTTTTAAAATTTACCATTAATTCCATAAAAAAAAAAAAAAAATGGATTACCATTAATTTGGTATTACAATTGATATTGTTTTGAAAAATATTTATTTATCATCATTTATAAGAATAATTAAAATTCAAAAGCATTTATTTTTGGTAATAATCATAGTGTATTTAATGCATACTTAATATATTCTAAAAAAACCAAAAAGAAAACAAAACAAAACAAAAAGGCTAAAAATAGTAAGAAAAAAAACCTATAGAAAAAAATCAGTGCAAATTTCCATTAAAAACAAATCCGGGTATTAGATACCCAAAAACCCAGGTGGATACAATGTTTTAAAGAGACAATACAGGTATACCTTGTTAGGCTTAAAACCAAAGACTATAACACTAATATTTGAGACAATACAAATATACATTGTTAGACTTAAAACAAAGACTATAACACTAATATTTATTTGTAGTAATAGTCTGTCTATTGAATTTTCAACTGGTCTCATTGATTTTCTACATTGGTGGTGATAAGCGGGATGTTAGCCTTACCAGAGGGTTGCATAGTGAAGTGAACACCTTATTACAGATTCCAAAATACATTAAAACAATAATCAGTCCAAAATTACATTTACAACTACTAAAATGTTTCCTAAAATAAAAAAAACCAATAAACAAAAAACTTCTAAAGTGTTTGAATCAAAAAACATATAGAGATGCTTTGTTTTGATAAGAGAATGATACCTGAGAATGATGTTTGAGGATAGGCCTTTGGCAATCATCATGAATTGAAAAAAAAAAAAACTAAAAGATTAAAATTATTCAACCAAATATTAAGAAAAAAAATGTAGAAATTACTCTTACCACCCAATGCCATCCTGTCCCCCACCATTTGGGTGTTTTGAGTTTGTCTGTGATGAAGTCAATGGAATGAGATGGAAAAAAAAAAAAAATGAGAACCTTCAAAACAATCGATGGAAAAATGAACTTTTATGTATCAAAACAACTACAAAAAAAACTGAACAAAAAAGGAATGAACACAAAATTAGAAGGAAAAAAAAAAAAAAACAACAAAATCACAAAAATAAAAATAAAAAATCCACTTACTGTGATGGCAGTGATGGCAAAAACAAATGTTTTCCTGAACCCAGTTTTGGTGGAACCCAAAAATACCTGTGATTAATTGCATGAAAAGAACATAAAAAGAATTTATAGGCAAACAAAAGAAATTAATTGACTAAAAAATGAAGAGTTTTTGTTAATTGAATTTACAAGCAAAAAAAAACAATTAATTAGCTGAAAAATGAAGAGTTTACGGAATATGAAATGTTAGGGGATTATTATAAGAATTAATTATTATTTTTAATTAATTTGATAATTTATTCATTATCCCATTAATTATAGAGTTATCTATCTAAAAATGAAGAGTCTTTATGAATTGAATTTATAGACAAACAAAAGCAATTAATTGGTAGAAAAATGAAGAGTTTATGAGTCAAATAATGGAATTAGATAGCTAAAAATTTCTTAAACCGACTCAAATAATAACTATGTGAATTAATGCAATAATTGGACAGCTAAAAAAATTCATAAACGGACTCAAATAACAATAATTGGACAGCTAAAAAATTTAAAAACTGACTCACATAACAATAATTCTTATTAATGTTTGATATGGCCAAATCTCCTCCTATTTTACACCTACTAATCAATAAAAATTAAATGTCAAAGCATCCACACGACGACATGTGTCAATGTGAGGTTCAATTTTACTATATTATATAGATTACTATTATTATCATTGTCATCATATTTATTTGGGCTTGAAAACTTATTTGAACCAAAAATAATTGTAGCCCAAACTTATGGTGGCTGAAAATATCTGGACCCATTTCCATTTGAACCCTAATGAATTTTCAGTATATGAATACTGATAATTTTAAAACTCCCTTTCTTTATACTCATTTCGTCCTAATAGCCCTAATATTTTATATCTCTTCTCTTTCATCAAGCTCATCAAACACCCAAATCCTCTGATCTCTTTCTACCTTCTTACCAAAACCACACTCAAATCTATGGTTCCTCCTTCTCTTCTTCAAATATTATCCCTGGTTTGGATTTTTATATTTCTTTTTCTTCTTTTGTTCAGTTTTTGATTATAAGGTTTTTTTATTTTTTATTTTATTTTATTTTTTTCCGATTTGAGGTTTTGGATTTCCAAAATCGGTTATGTTTTATTTCTTGTTTTTAAGTTATTTTGTGGTGGTTGCATGTGGGTTTTTGAATAAATCAAGCTCCCTCTTCTCTTCTCCAGATCTAGTTTTTAGGTTATGTTTTATTTCTTGTTTTTAAGTTATTTTGTGATGGTTGCATGTGGCCGGGTTTTTCAATAAATCAAACTCCCTCTTCTCTTCTCCAGATCTAGTTTTTAGATTTTTCAGATTTCTATCTTAGTTTTCTTCTTTGTTTCAGAATTTGAATTTTGATTTCAAGATCTTAGTTTTCTTCTCTCTTTCAGAATTAGAATTGTGATTTCAAGATTTTTTTTTAGTATATATGGATTTCAAGTTTTAATTTTTTTTTTTTTCGTTAGTACTGTAATAGCATCAATTCCTTAGTTTATTTACCTTTTTTTGGTACATCTCAGTTTTTATGTTATAGCCTTCGGCTTTAGGTTTGAAGATGTTGTTCAGATTTCTATTTAATTTTTCTTTTCAATTTGTTTCCAAGATATTCTGGTATCTTCTATCTCAGTAGAAGATTTTGATTACAATTCAATTTGAGTTTTTTTTATGAAAATAACCATTTTTAAAGTAGTTTAATGATTTGTAGCCATACTGCCCCAGCTTTTCTTTTCTAGCCATTTAACCATTACAAGGACAAAAATACCTTATACACTAACATAAAGTCTATTAAATTTAATTTTTCAGCATAAATCATTATATCTTTCAGGCTTAAAGTCATCTATTTATAAGAAAAATAGTGTTTTCAAACTTCACAACCACTGTATTTTTTTTTATCTAAATTGATTGACATGAAAATTATGTTTTTTTTCACTTTGTTTTCTTCTCAAATACAATTGTCTAAGTTGTGTTAACACCTTTTCGTCATATACATCAATCTCTCTGTTGATTATTTCAATTATTTTATATCAACTTTCTTGGTTTGTTTTTTCTAACTCAAGCTTTGTAGAAAGCTTAGCTTAAATAGTGCATTCAAAAACTCAAATATAAATCCCAGATTTTTTCAGTTCCTCATCCAGATCGAGTCTGCCTCTATCTCTCAGGCCGAAGCATATTCTCCTCATCATACATCCATTTAGTCATGACAGTTCAGCAGAAAAGCATAGAAGATGGAGAGGAGGTATCCATTCAAGTTAAAATAAGAAGAAAATCAAAATCAATACCAATAACTCCTCACATTATTAAAACTAAAAAACAATCATCAACTTATCACATTACAATATCCACGAACAAGACTAAGACAACCAAATTATCATCTAATACTACCATTACAATAAGCAGAGGAAGTAATTAATTTTTATTCTTCTTTAGTCATGTTAACCAGCGGAAGAAGGAGCTTCGAGGCTGTACTTGAAGACCTCATGAGCACGCTTAAGTTTGATTATGGGGCTGTACTTCCCATATGTACCACCTTCCACCATCTTAATCGAAAGTGGATTTGTTAAAACGAGTACTGATTATCTTGCCGCAACATGATTTGTGGTGGGATGACACCATGCCAACAACTTATTTTCTCCATCCACAATTCCACATATAAAACCTTTGTAACAAGGGTCAAGGGTAGAAGGGCACACAAACAAGTATTTCCTTTACCATGAATATAAAGCATTTTTTTGCTCTTTACTTTGCTTTTGTCTTCCTTGTTCGTTCTTGGCCTTGTGCCTTTTATATAATTAGTTGTTCTAAAAAAAAAATGAATATAAAGCATTTTGATGGCCATAGTTTAAAATTTATGTTCTTTCCCCATTTTTTTTTTATTGTCTATTCCATTCATATATGATGATTCACAGAATAAATATTTAAGATTTAACAAATTAAACACAAAGAATGGTGTTACCCATAATAAAATGCCAGAAGATACATAGAACTTTATATTGCCTAACAATAGCTTCAATTAGAACAATACATGTGAAAACTTAAGAAATAGACATTCACCCACTGTCCAATACAACATAAGCATATGGTGAACCCCTCCGAAGAAAAGCTTGGAGGAGTTGAATACTGAGACGATTGTATTATTTGAGAAGAAAACAATGTAGATAAAAAATTGATTTTCATATAAATTAATGAACATAAAAATAAAAAATACAGTAGCTGTGAAGTTTGAAAACACTATTTTTCTTATAGATAGATGACTTAAGCTTGAAAGAGATAAACATATATAATAAAAAATGAATTTAATAGACTTTGTGTTAGTGTTTGTGTATTTTTGTCCATAAAATAGTTAAATGGTTAGAAAAGAAAAACTGGGACAATAAGGCTATAAATCATTAAACAACTTTATAAATTGCTATTTTTGTAAAAAAACTCATTTAATTTTGGTCGTAGATGTTGAATTTGAAGTTTAAGCTTTAGGCTTTTATTTTCTCTGTTATGGTTTATTTTTGTTTTCCAAGATTTCTCCTTGTTCATCATCATATTGTGATTTTAAATACAACAAACCCAGTAAAAATAAAAATCAATCATATTCAACCATCATCATCACAACTACAAGTTAAAGCAATAAAATCAAAATCCACAAACCTCTATGCGATGCCTTTAGATCCAGCAATCGTTTGATTTTCTTTGCTCCTTTTTGGGTTTTTTTTTTTTTTTTTTTTTATCATTTTTTTTTCAGACTCACTCTTCTCTTTATCTCCATCATTTTTTTTTATTCCTATTTTTCCACCTCTTCACCGTCACCGCCACTGCCACAACCTAGCATAGCCTAGGTTTAAGGCTATGCTAGGTTTGCCACCCTCAATCCAAATAACGTAACACATACATGTAAAAAGGAAAGGATAAAATGGTAAATATAAGGCTGTTAAAAAAAAAGGATAAAGGATATAATGGTAAATTGGACAATTGCAGGCAGTAAAACAAAAAAAAGGACACAAAGGGAAATATCGTAAATGGTCACACCATGAATTACCCACACCATGAATTACCCTTTTGGAAAAATAAGGCTCTTTTATATATATAGAGGATAAAAATTATAATAATAATCAGAGCACACGTTAAATTTTTCTTTTTAAAAAAGAATAAAATATTATATTAATTATTTTTCCAAATATATGAAAGGGATAATTACCCCGGTGGTCATCTACTTATGCCACCACTATCAAAATAGTCACTAGACGGGGAAATGGATGGAAAATTGCTATTTTTGGCAAACATTGTTACACTAATGGCCATTCCATCCAATTCCATCTAATAAGTGGCATTTTGATAAATATGAGGATGACATTAATTTATTTTAGATATTTTTTGGAAGTCAATTTTTTCTTTTGTTTTTTGAAACAAATAATTATATTTAGTGTGTACATATACATATAGCATATCTCAAACATATATATTTCTTTTCAACTTATCTCAAATATATTTTTTAGAATTTTTAGATTTTGTAACCTTAATCTTTTCAACTTATCTCAAATATGTTTTTTAGAATTTTTTAATTTTATAGCCTTAATCTTCTCAAAAAAGAAAATATATATATATATATATATATATATATATATATATATACACACACAAACTTTCTATTATTAGTTCGAACTGATAATAAATATATCAATTCCTTACATGTGGGTCATTAGATTTAAATACTTTGACTTGGCTGCATGCACTTGTCCTTGTCAAAGCATCTTTTAAATCCAATGGCCCACATGCAAGGAACTGATATATTTATTATCAGTTCGAACTGATAATAGAAAGACTGTATATATATATATAGAGTCTTTCTATTATCAGTTCGTCTTGATAATAAATATATTATGACGAAGAATGTTGACCACAGATTATGGAGAAGTTTTGACAAGTGTATACACTTTGAGTCAAAGTATGTAAATATAGTGGTCCATATTCTTCGTCCTGAAATATTTATTATCAAGACGAACCGATAATAGAAAATCTGTATATATATATATATATATATATTTGAGATATGTTATACGTATATACACACTAAATATAATTATTTGTTTCAAAAAATAAAAGAAAAAATTGATTTCCAAAAAATATCTAAAATAAATTAATGTCATCCCCTTATTTACCAAAATGCCATTCACTGGATGGAATTTGATGGAAATTGATGAAATGGCCATTAGTGTAACAATGTTTGCCAAAAATGGCCATTTTCCTTTCATTTCCCCATTTGGTGGTCATTTTGATAGTGGTGGCAAAAGTTGATGGCTACTAAGGTAATTACCCCTATATGAAATTTTGCATTAATATAAAGAGAGAAAACCGAAAATAACCATCCAAAACATCATACTTTTGTTTATAACCACTTTTGAAATTATAATTGTTAATAACCACTTTTTTGAGAAATTACCTCAATACCCACATATATATAAACCCTAAAAACCCAAAACAATATCAAATACTCGTTTATGGCTTGAAACCCCACCAGAACCAGAGGTCGTTTTCAGCGAGAGGAGAGAGACCCCACCAGAAAACTTTACCATTCGTTTTCAGCGATAGAGAAGAGAAACCCCTCAAGAAAAGAAAGGCGTTTTCAGCGAGAGAGAAGAGAGACCCCACTAGTCGTTTTCAACGGGAGAGAAGAGAGACCCCAACCGTCGCCAGAAACAAACCCACCAGTCGTCGGAGAGTACAGACGAGAGTCCTAATTTTGGGTCAGATTCGTCCTCTACTACGACCTTTTTGTTCTTTTGATGTTGTAGGTTTTCATTATCAAAATTTTCTGAAATAAATGTGGGGTTTTGCTCAACTAGTGTTCTTGTTGCTTTGAATCTAAGTTTATGTTTAAGTTTGACTTAACAGTAAATATTTTTAAACATTTGTGTTCACAGTAGTTGGATATCATAAAAAGATTGAATCTTGAAATGATTTTGTATTTATTTCTGCTATTACACTTATATATTGTCTCTGCCTTGTTTTGTTCGAGGTTTCTAAAGGGGTTTGCTTGGTTATACCAAATAAATGGGTTGTTTTGATCTATGCTACTGCCTGTGCAACTTTATTGAGTGGCATGATTGTGGTGTTGTGGTATTAACAATGGGCTTTGCTGTTTTGAGGGTTTTGTTTCTTTGACTTTTGAAATAAAGTTGATGTTGAATAAACTATAATTATATGTAATTATATATGTATTAACAATGGTTATTGATGTTGAAATAAAGTTGCTTGCTGGTGGAGTTTTTTATCAATCATAAAAAGATTGAATCTTGAAATGGGTTTGTATTTTTCTTGCTTGTGCCTTTTATGGCTTTCTTGAAACGTGTTGGCTAAAGCTTGATATCATACTTTAAGTTTCTGCCACAGAATTGGAAATCCTGTTGTAAATCTGTTGCATGAACTTGAAATCTTGCTTTAAATCCGTAGCATAAAACTTGAAATCATGGTTTATCTCTTGTGGTAAATAAACTTGTTAACCATAAACATTGAGTAATTTTTTAAATATAATGTAGATGGCCAACAGCAGAGAGAATTTGGTTTACAAGCATTCAGAGGATAACTGGTTTGATGCTCGAGTGAATATTTATTGTAAACTGTCTAATTTGACAGTTATTAGATCTGTTTAATATGTTTTTATTTCAAAATTAGTAATCTAAATCTGTTTTTATTTCAAAATTATATTTAGTTTAGTTTTCTTTAACTATTGATTATATTTTGGTTCAAGATTTCAAAATTACATCATGCAAATGTTAAAACAGATATTCCATGCATTTTCTAGGAATCTTCAATGCGTAGATATGGCATGGGAGAGACAGGTAAGCAGCAGGTTAATGATGACCAGAAGGTTGAGGATGAGGATAACATGATAACACGTAGTAAGAGACTTAAGAAGCTAGCAACATCGGTTCAACATGAGCAGCAGGTTGGGGATGAGCAGGTTGATGCGCAGCAAGGCGCTGACAACCAGAATGATGAGGATGAAGGCGTGATAAGATGTAGTCAGAGACATAAGAAGCTAGCAGCAGTGGTTCAAACCCCTTACACTGTCCCTAGGCTGGTGAAGGACTTGGTTTATGTGAGAGAGAATTCCCGGAGATGTTAAACTTATTTCAGTACTTTATTCCCGGAGAATTCCCTATGTTGCATATTTATATATTTTGGATGTAGTTTATTTCCGAAGAATTCCCTATGTTGTTGGTAATTATATATTTTGGATGTTAAATTGTATTTTGGAAATGGCTAATTGTAGATATATATGATATTATATATTTTTGGCAGGTTTTGTTTATGTTCAAATGTCTGTAGTTCAAATGGTTTTGTTTGTTATATGGGCAGGTTTTGTTGATTTCGATAAACTAGCATAAAACTTGAAATTATGCTTTAAATCTCCAGCATAAAACTTGAAATCACGCTTTAAATATCTGCCACAAACTTGAAATCATGCTTTAAATATCTACAACAAACTTGAAATCATGCTTTAAATCTCTATTAAATCAGATAACTTGACCTGAAACAAAACTTGTTATTTGAAGACTTGACAGTGTTTACTTGATTTTTGTTTGAAAACTTGTTATAGATGATTTTGTTTCTTAAGAAAGTGTTAAATTGATTTTTCTTTGAAATATTTTCCTAAATGAGTTCAAAAAACAAATCAGACATTAGAGAATAATTTGATTAACAGGTGGCAAGAATCAGACGGTGGAAATAGAAAGAGGAGCCTCATGAGATGGTTAGTCACTTGCTAGCATAAAACTTGAAATCATGCTTTAAATCAGTGGTACAAACTTGAAATCATGTTTTCAATCTCTGGCACAACTAAAAATCTTCTCGGAAAACCAACAATTCAGATATCAAACAGATTAACAACTTCAAATCTTCCCGTAAAACCACAGTAGTCAATACTGAAACATAAACTTACAATAATGAGTTCATACTAAAACAAAAACGACCATGATCAACAACACCTCAACAAATGTATACCAAGTCGGTGAATTGGTATACCAAGTTCTCTAACTCTAAATATTTTAAATGAATCGACACCACCTCAACAAATGTATCACCACCATCATATCGTAAATCATCCCACTGCCCACCGTAGTTGATTACCAGCTTGTAATCCATTTACCTGAAAAAAAAAATGATTTCCAAAAGAAATTGTAAGATTTCTAACTTTTCTAAACATTTCACGTTTTTTGTGGTATAAAACTTGAAATCATGCTTTAAAACAAATCTCAAGTTTTGTCAACATTCCAAGTTTTTATACTAGATTTCAAGTTTACGAACCCGTGAAACTTGAAATCTTCTGGAAAAAATTTAAGTTTTATTGAAATCGATTCTTCACCAAAACACACATAAACTCATGCATTAAAGCTAAACCCATGTTAAAGTAACTATTTTCAACTCAGTTAATGAACAAATGAATCATACTTACCGATTTAAAGCAAACTAGATTTTGCGATAAATGATATTTTCTTCAGGAGACTTCGTGAAATCTTCAAAGTGATTATGACAACAAACCTTCATGAAATCTTCGTAATATTTTCTTCAGGCCAACAATGGTGCGGCCATTGGTGTTCAATTTGTAGGACGGTGATGAAGAACGAATACAAGGTGAGGAATGAACAAGAACAATGAAGAAGACGGTGAGTGAGAGAAGAAAGAGAAACAAAATAGAAATATATATTTAGGGGCATCTTGGTAATTTATGGACACCCAATGATTTTTTTTTTCAAAACATGGTTATTAACAATTAAAGTTATGTATGTGGTTAAAAAAAAATTTCCCATAATTAAAGTGGTTATTTTTGACAATTTTCACTAATATATATGAACTTTATAACCAACTTTTGGATTCTAAACAAGTACAACACATGTTAATGAGATAAAAAAAAATATCATATTTTTTCAACATCCATACATTTTTTTTTTTTTTTAATCTTATAATATGAATATAACTATTTTGTTAATGAAATATTTTTTTTTTAATTCAAAAATAAAATAAATCTAACATCCTATGAGTCAATGATCTGGTAGTACCTATAGAGATCAAACATTATATGTGTGATCAAAGTATCTACTTTCATAATACCAAAAAGAAATCTTTGTACACGTACTGATTAATATGCATGATGAGAAACCTTCGTGAAGGAGATACCCTCAATTTGAGTAACCGAGCTAAGGTGGTGGGGTGCATAAAAAGTTTTGTTAACATGTGGCTTAACATAATTCTTTATTTGTTTTTTTATTTTAATGTTACAATAATTCAGATCTATATCTCTTTAACACAATTATTAATTTATTATAACTTTAAAGTTTTGTTACTATTTCTTATAACCTTATGTAGCCGTACTTAGTGTATCGTTACATATAACTATTTAATAAAAATCCATTAATATATAATCCATTCAAGTCTCTTCCACACACACAAACACATACACATATATATATATATATATATAGTCTTTCTACTATCAGTTCGTCCTGATGTAAAATATATCAGAACGAAGAATGTGGACCATGGATTATGGAGAAATTTTGACAAGTGTATATACTTTGAGTCAAAGTATGTAAATTTAATGGTCCACATTCTTCGTCCTGATATATTTTACATTAGGACGAACTGATAATAGAAAAATTGTATATATATATATAATTAGATGTCTCTTGGAGAGAGAATGAGAGAAACTAGATTTGAGAGAAGCTCTAAGGACTATAGGTCGGGTTTAGTGTCCATAATTGTGGATTATCTAAATCCAATAGTTGATCTTGAATGTCTATGGGGGGTTTTTAAGCCTTTTGGAAAGGTGAGAGATATTTTCCATCACAGAGGTAGGAGAGGTAGACAGAGTGATTTTGCGTTCGTAAGATTTGGGTCTAGAGATGAAGCTGTTAGAGTGGTTCAAATGACGAATGGGATGCATGTATATAGCTGGCCTATTTCATGCAAGATAGCTGAGTTTGGATGGAAAGATAGAGAAGCTAGAAGATTTATGGAGCAAGTTAGAAGGAATGAAGATTATGAGATTTGTAGGTCGACGTTTCAGGCTAAGGTGCCTAATAATAAGAGTTTTAATTTTGGAAGAGGGTTTGCATCCTATGTTGAAGTGGTAAAGGAAGGTGGCAGAGTTGCTATGGAGGACAATTGCTCTGCTAAGAGGGTAGACGCTGTCAAGGAAGGTTTGGGAAGTGGTATTAAGTGGATTGCTAGTAACAATGATCTAAGCTGGGCTAAGTTCTGTGTGGTTAGGGTCTTCTTCAGTATCAAGCCGATATCTAGTGTTTATGCTAGATTAACTAATGGGGGAATCCCTTTTGAAGTTAATTATCTTGGTGGTTTGAAGACACTGTGGTCCTTTTGGTTGGAGGATAATAGAAAGGAATTCCTTCATAATAGGTTTTTATGGGATGATGTTATTGACTATTGTGAAGACCATGGTAACTGGACAGTTTCAGCAACCAAAGTTAGGTGGCATCGCCTTTTAGGTTTTCCCGTGAAGTATTGATGCCCTTCTTTTCTAAAATCAATGGGTAATTCATCCGGGTTAACCATTTTTGTGGAGGATAGGATCGCTTTGAAAGGAAGAATGGATGTTTGTCGCATATTGGTAGCAACATCTGAAGTTTTTGTTTGTCTTGATGTTGTGCCAGTTGAAATTGCTAAGGAAAGTTTCAGAGTTAAGGTGCATAAAGTAAATAATATTCCTTCGGATGACTGGCTTTGGGAGCAACTTGGCCTTCATCAGAACTGTTTTCTAGCACTATCGGAGATGGTGAACTCTCTGACAAAATCTCCTAATGGGAAGCTAGTGGTTTTTGAAAAGAATGTTAGGAGTAGGTACAGAGCTGGGGATAATAATGTTGAGGTCGAAAAAGAAGATAGAGTTAGAGGGTTGGTGAGACCAATCAGCTTGCAGGAATATGATGCAGTTGATAATAGGTTTCAGAAAGATGGACCACGTGATAGCTCCATAGGTTTGGAAGATAGAGTTTTGGGGGCTTAATGAGAGTGGGGTTTCCTTTTCTAAAGGAAAGTCGGTTGTAGTTAATGATAAGAATGCTTTTCCTTCTTCCAGAACCTTTGGGCGATCAAAATTGAGCATTAGGAAGATTAACAGACGTTGTTAGTCGTCAGATTCTTCTACTGAAGACAGCCTAGACTGCTTGTCTATTAATGAGGATAGCTTTGGCTCTCATGATGATTGACCCAGCCCATCTAATGATGGTAAGTGCCCTGTTGGGCTTGGTGGGCCTCCTAATGGTTGTTTGAGTAAAGGTGTTGGTTGTATGGATCGGGTTAATTCTGAGTTGGACCAGAGAATTGGTGATAGGGAGCTAATAGACATGATGAACCCTATTGCTGATTGCCTTACTGCTAAGTCTCTTTTGGGCTAGATTTCCCTTAACTCTTATGAGTTGTATGTGGATCTTGGGTCAGGTATTAAAATGGGTAACACTCCTCATCCTGGTAAAGTGCTGTATAATTCCAGTAATGGTGAAGAAAGGAAGGGTGCAGGTGAACAGCTGAAGAGGTCTAATTTCAGAGGAGCTAGAGGAAGAGGAAGAGGAAGAAGGAAGGTTGTTATCCCGTCAAGCCATGGCATGTGAACAAGGAGGTCATCTAAACGGTTTGCACCAACTGAAACGGGAGGTTCGGAGGGGGAACTGATGGATAAAATCGTGTTATAAAAACCTAACTCGTAAGTGCACAAATCGTGAGATTGGTACAACGACAAGTAGGGATCATTCCCATGAGGAAAAGTGATTTACTAATTATAACTCATTCTAATTAAAGCTAAGCAATTAAAAGTAACAAAGAGAGTTTGATTGATTGATTTAGAACTGAATTATCTAAGAAAGCAATTAACAAGAATATGTGAATGTAAACAAGATGTGAGAAGACTAGGTCATCAATGCTCCCCAACTATGTTTACTTAATGCTTCGAATTGACTTTGATAAAAGATGTTAATCAAGTTAAGGATTTGTTCTTATTTTAAGTATGATTGTTATCATATGATCATGGGATGAATCAAGTGTTCTCAATTATAATTTACCCATAAATCAATGGCGCAAACCACAACCGAGAACCCATTAAGTGAACAAACAAGTGAACCAAAACTTACGTGCATATAACTTACGTGCATATAACTTACGTGCATATAGACATGCTACGAAGTTTTACCCATTCAATTGAAAAGTGATTGAGAGTGGCAACGTAACACACTCTAAACTCAATCATTAAATTATCAAAAACCCTAGATTCATGCCTGAGCATATAAACATACATTGACAAGAATAAAGAATTGTGACATAGGATGAATTGAATGAATCAAAACTTGAATTAAGAAAATATAGTCAATTCTAACAAAGAGCATTCATAGAGGTTCACATTGATTCCCTAGTATGGAGTTAGTTACACATCATGGAAATAAAAAGACAAGAGATAGAAAAGATAAAACCTATTGAGTCCTTCAATGAAATCTTCAAATCTTCGATGTTTGAAATCTTCTTCGTCTTTGAATTTTTTATGCGTAAAGATGGATGAGAGAATTGTGTGATGAGTTGTATTGAAACGGTAACTGGTTTGGAGGGCCAACGAGAGCCAACCAGCAAAAACCTTAACATCATGTATTTATAGCACGGGTCTATGTGACGTGATTAGAAATCCCTCGTCAGCAAGGATTTGCCTCACCGCTGTCACTGCCGCTCTGAAAGCCAGAGCGGTCATGACAGTGGTCTTTAATTAATTACACAGCGTTGTGGTCTTGACAATGTAACTTCAGAGCGGCCTTAACAGCGGTCATCCTCTGATATTGTGGCGTTGTGACGACCGCTACAGAAATACAGAGCGGTTATGAGGATGGTCACCTCTGATATTAGAACGCTCTTGGAACCGCTGTAATAATTCACAACGGCTTTGACAGTGCAAAGTTGCTATTTACAGAAAAGCGCCTCAACTTGCATAAATTGCCCTTTTATTCTGAAATTCTACAAACATAACATTTAGATCCAAGAACCTGAAAATGCTCAAACACACAAATTAGATCCCTAAAATACTCGAGAATTAAGCAATTGACTGGAGGAATTGGGATAAAAAACATATACAATAAATGACCGATCAGGAACTTGATGCGGAATTCGCAAGGGTCATCGAGGAATCAATTTCAAGGGGGTTGAAATTGGATGAAGGTAATTAGTTTTATGGTGAGGATGGTGGGTGGTGGGTAGAAGAATAAGTGGCCAAGGTGTTAGAGACAGGGGCTGTGTTAGGATTGAAATTTGTAGGGAAGGAAGAAATTTTACGTAATGAAATTTCACGTAATGAAATTTCCATTACAGACAAGGAGGATAGGGTGCGGTTCAAGGAGTTGTAATGGGGTGTGCTTCGTTTTCACTTCCGTGGGGATTTATTATGGTTTTGATGGAGTGCATTTCATGGAATGTTATGGGGTTAGGTCGTCCGGAAAAGAGAAGAGCTGTTAGTAAAATGGTTAAGAAGTATAAACCTTCCTTTATTTTTATCGAAGGTTAAATCGGTGGATTATCGGCTAGTTAATTCTTTAGGTGGTAGATTTCTTTCCAAAGGCATGATTGTTGATGCGGTTGGATCGTCTGGGGGTTTTATTTCCTTATGGAATGAGAATGTTTTCTCAGCCAAAACTTGTATGAATATTGATAGATGCTCTATTATTTTAGGTGATCCGGTGATTTTTAAGAAGGAGGTTGTCATTTGTAACGTTTATGCCTTAAACGTGGATGAGGAGATGCTTGTTTTGTGGGAGTTTATAGTGGCTAATCAAAGGAAATTCTCGGTCCCTTGGTTTATTGGGGGGATTTTAATGTTGTCTTAGAAGCTTTGGAAAAGATTGCGATCCTCCTATCATGTCTCATCTTCGGCATTTTAGGAAATTTATTGATGATGCTTTGTTGGTCAACCTTCCAGTGCAGGGTTTTCCGTTTACATGGACCAATGCTAGAGAAGTTGCATCATGGGCTCGTTTAGATAGGTTCTTGGTGTCACCGGAGTTTCTCAATTGGTTCCTTGGTCTCATCCAACGTAATCTTCCTAAATCCATCTCGGATCATTTGGCAGTTTGGATTGGTGTTCTTAAGGATGTTTGGGGTCTTTATCCCTTTAGGTTCTTTGACTCTTGGTTGGAAAATAAGGATGTGATGGAGATTGCTAGGAAGGAATGGAGGCAGAAGTGTGCGGGTGGTTCTAAAGGATTTGTGCTGGCTTTCAAGCTTAAGGTTATGAATTTTTTTTTCAAAAAGTGACAGAGTAGTGTAAAGTTTGAAGATGTTTCCTTGAATTCGTTGGAAGTTAAGTTGGAGGCTATAGAAGCTGCTGCGAAGGTTAGTGGGTGGATTGGATCTCTAAGAGATCATAGACGGGTGTTATTAGCTAAGATGTGGTCTGTGTTATTTAAGGAGGAGAGAAACTGGAGACAAAAGTCTAGGGTTAAGTGGCTTTTGGAGGGGGGTAGGAATTCAAGCTTTTTTCATCTTATGTGCAATACTAGAAAACGTAGGAATTTCATTGATAATGTTGTCATAAATGGGGTTTGATGCGTCGGTCCATCACAAGTCAAGGAGGGGGTATATGGCTTTTTTAAAGATCATTTTGCTATCAAATGTGTTAATAAACCAAGGTTGGAAGGTATTTCCTAAGATTTCTTCTAAAGATAGGTTGAAGCTTGAGGAGGCCTTTTTGGTTGATGAAGTGAGAATAGCATTGAATGGGTGTGCAGGGAATAAGGCACTGGGTCCAGATGGTTTCAGTATGAATTTTATTAAGAACAAATGGAAAGATATAGAAGGCGATTTCATGGATTTTATGAATGATTTTTTCTAGATGGTTCATCGGTCAAGCACCTTAATCATAGTTTTATAACTCTGATTCCTAAAGTCTCCAATCCGAGTTCTTTGTCTGATTATAGGCCTATTAGTTTGGTCAATTCTCTCTACAAAGTGCTTGCTAAAGTTCTCTCCAATAGATTGAGAAAGGTGTTGGACGATGTCATTGGAGAAGCTCAAATGGCCTTTGTGGAAAGGAGACAAATTATTGATAGTTATATCATTGCTAATGAGGTGATTAGCAGTTGGACGAAGGAGTAAGAGGGGGGTATTGTCTTGAAATTGGACTTTGAGAAAGCTTATGACAGTGTGGATCACAAGTTCTTAGATTTGTGTCTTGAAGGTATGGGGTTTGGTGAGATATGTAGAGGGTGGATGAACAATGTTATTGCCTCTCCTATGATCTTTGTTCTTATTAATGGGAGCCCTTCGAAATAATTTGGGGTAGGTAGAGATCTTCGGCAGGGTGACCCTTTGTCTCCCTTCTTGTTTAACATTATGATTGAAGTCTTTAATATAATGCTCATAAAGGCAATGGACCAAAATTTGTTTAAAGGTAAGGTTTTTGGTAGGAATGGGATTCATCTCACTCATTTACAATTTGTTGACAACACAATTTTATTCATTGATTTGAATGAGGATTCGATGGTTAATCTGAGGTGTGTTTTGAGATGCTTTGAATTGGCGTCTGGTCTTAAAGTCAATTTTTACAAGTTAGGCTTAGTTAAGTTGGGAAAGGGCTAAGTAATGAGGATAGATAGGCTGAATTGTTTAGGTGTAAGAAGGTTTTTCTCCCTATTAATTACTTGGGGATGCCTTTGGGTAGAAACCCTAGCTTTGTCAGCTTTTAGGAGCCAATGCTTGATAAGGTTCGCTCGAGATTAGCTTCGTGGAAGATGAGGTTTATATCTAAGGTAGGTTGACTTGTTCTTATTAAATCGGTGCTATCTCGTTTGCCAACTTATTTTTTGTCGGTTTTTAAGATGTTGAAATCAGTGGCCTTGGCTATGAAGAAATTGCAAAGGGATTTCTTTTGGGGTGTTAAAGGTGATAAGAGGAACATTCACTTGGTGGATTGGCCGACTTTATGTAGGAATAGGTGGATTGGCGGTTTGGGCATTAGAAGAATCCAAGATAAAGGTGATGCCTTGCTTGCCAAATATATTTGGAGGTATTGAGGAAGAGGCGTTATAGAGGAGAGTGGTTTCTGATAAGTATTCGATTGAGCCTCATTCCTTATTGTGGGACTGGAATGGGGGATTCATACTTCTCCTTTTATTAACTTGGTTGGGAGATTATGGAAGGAAGGATCGATTTCAACAGGTATTCTTGTTGACTATTTGAAGGTGTTAGTGGGCGATAGGGATCGTGCAAACTTTTGGAAGGATTTGAAGGTTGATGATATTCCTCTCTCTGATGTTTTCCCAAGGATTCATGCGCTGACTATGAATAAGTCTAGTGTGGTTGGGGAGTTTGGTGAATGGATTGGTAGTACTTGGTGTTGGAATGTTGCTACTAGGAGACCGATTCTTGGTTGGGAGGAATCGGTCTGGTCACGCTTCCTCTTTGAGCTAAGGAAATTCAAGGTTCGAAGGGTGTGTCCTGACTCCCTGGTTTGGTTACTCACGCCTTCTGGAAAAATTTCGGTTTGTTCCTTTAGGAGAGAACTTGAGTGTCGTTTGTCTAATATTTCTTCGGTCAAAACTAATCATTTGCTTTAGTGTGGGGTGGTGCCCCCTAAGGTTGACCTTTTTCTTTGGATGCTTGCCAAACAAAAGGCTGATGGTTGGGGAATTATTGCCTAAATTTACTGGTGGTTTGGTTGGTACTCAGTTATGCCCTTTTTGCAAATCTTCGGAGGAATCCATTAATCATCTTTTTATTAAGTGTATGTGGTCTTAGAGGTTGTGGTCGACTTGCCTAAGCTGGTGGGAAATCTTGGCCTGCTTACCAGAGAAGTTATGTGATTGGATGGAATGCTGGTTGGATCTTTGCCCGGCGGTTAGTAGTATCAGAGTGTGGAAGGTGGCTTTTCATGCCATTTGCTGGTCTATTTGGGAAATCAGGAATGAAGTGGTCTTCAAGCAGGGTGTTGCCGGTCTTAAAAGGGCTGTGGAGATGGTGATTTGGAGGGTTGCTTGGTGGTTCAAGATTTATGGTCCGGGGTCGCAGCTACTTGTTTCGGTTTTAATGATGAACTTAAAGGTTGGGTGTGTTGATAACTCTAAAATTAGTAGGGAGGTTAAATGTTTTTGGAGCCCTCCTTTGGATGGTTTCTTGAAATTCAATGTTGACGGGTCGTCGTGTGGTAATCCTGGGCCTTCGGGCATTGGTGGAATTCTGCGTAACTCAAATGGGGATACTTTGTGCTTGTTTTCCTCGTCTATTGGCTATGGTCTTTCTGCAGCTGCGAAAGTTCAAGCTATTCTTAAAGCTTGCCAGTTGTGTGTTAGTGACAATTGTCCTTCTGATGTCAATATCACTATTAAAAGTGATTCTATGGTGGCTGTCGCTTGGGTGAACGGGGTTGGTGGTGTTGGCAATGTCAGGCTCTTGGATTACATTTTGGATATTAAGGAAATCTTATATAGATGTAAGCTGAGGTTGTCGGTCAAGTTTGTTCCTAGATGTAGTAATGTTGCTGTAGACTTCCTTGTTAAACAGTGCGCAACGAGTGGCTTGGTTTAGGAGGCTTGGGCTTGATGTGGCTTTTTTTTTTTTTTTTTCCCGTGTGGGTGGCTTTGTGTTGTTTCTGCTTCTTCCTTTGTGTGCTTTTCTTGCGTTTTCTGGTGTGGTTGCTTTGTATTGGCTGGGCTTTGTTTGGTGCCGTTTTGCTTGTTATGGGGGCTTTGTGTGTGCCGTTGTTGGCTTGCTCTTGTCTTGCCTATTGTTGTTCCTCTTCCTTGATTACTAAAGTTTGCCTTTTCAAAAAAAAAAAAAGAAAAAAAAAAGAGATGTCTCTTCCATATTTGAACAAAGGGAGCATACACAATTGTTCCCCTAACCTTCCTTTCAAATATTCAATAATCGTTACTAATGGCCTCTTGTTTTGATGGTTGGAGTGTTCAAGGAGTAGTTCCACCACCAAGGTTCATAGATTGGTAATTGTAAATATTTATCCCACATTTGGTCATAAAATCCCAAAGCGTGGAGAGCCGTCTCTTAAAAGTGGGAGCTAGCACTCTCTCTCTGGTGGTGAGAGTTGTAGTTCACATGTACCATTTCCCGATGATGATACTAGTATTTTGGGTTGTGCTTGTAAAGTTTAATCTCGTCAGATCCCGACAATAGTTGTAATTCATATATATATATATTCAATAATCGTTTTTATTTTTATATAATATTCCCTTTTTTATTATTATTACTATTGTTATATTATTCACTTTGGAAGTACATCGTTTTAATGATGCATTTATATTATTATTTTGGACACAACAATGTAAACCCAATTCTGATCCCATGATTCTTAGCGAGTCATCGACTACCGAATGCAGCGAAAATAAGTTAAAGAACTAAAGATCGAACCTTGTTTCTATCTATAATTATTAAATTAAGTCAACTATGAAAATAAATTGTCTATTATGATTAGATTTGCAAACATTCTTAGATATTTGACTCGTGTCTTTTCCACAAATTCCTAATATATCATATACTATATATAAAAGTGTGATATGTCGGCTCAATTATAGCATCTTTTTTTTATCTTTTAATTTCTTTGCTTGTAAAATATAATTACAACCCTTAAATTTTATATAATTACTTAATAGACAGAGTTTAGTAAGATTTCAATTATAGCAGCCCTTAGATTTGCATTGAACGACGATTGACAAATACAACCCTTCAAGTTTGTTTAATTACTTAATAGACAGATCTTAGTAATAGTAACATAGCAAGAACTATATAGTAAGGATTTTTTATTATTTTAAATTGTAAAATGGGACTGAGGATGAAAATATAATTTTCTATGTATTTAATGCGTTGAAAAAGAAAAGGGAATTATACAGGGGTGGAAATGTAATTTGTGTAAAATTTATGACTTGTGGATTATACAATGGATGTGTGTAAAATGAAATGCAGTAAAAAAAATTTTTTTTAGAAAAAATCTAAGTGGTGGTTTCTGGTCAAATAGAAAAATAATTAAATCATCCATATGAGTTTAAGACTTTCTCAATGCGTTATATCAATGTAATAACATTTATATGAACTAAAACTATATGTGTTATATTAACATTTTTTATTTTTCAAGGATATGTATATTTGCAAATATGAAATTAAAATACTGATTTAAGCACATGTCTTGCACATGTTCCAAAACCTAGTATATATATAAAGTATTAGACCTTTTTTTAATACAAAAAGTATAAGACCCTAATTACAATGGATATAATTTTGGAAATCAGTGTTTCATAATATAAAATTAGTTAGTGCTTCGTTAGATGTATATTTTTAAATACTAGGTGAATGTTGCTTTGTACAAAATAGAATATCATTATTATATGGCGGGGCCAGAATTTCAAATTTCGTAAAGTTTGGGGGACTAAACTCTACAATATTCATTTTAAAGAAGCAAAAGAAAATGAATAATACTATACAACCAAAAAAATTAACACAAAATTCAACCCAAATGATATGGTAAATAAGTTGTCATCACCATACAAATTATGTGATGATGTGATGAATGAATAAATCACTTGCCACATCATTTGAGTTGGTTTTTCCATTATTTTTTTATTTTTTATTTTGTATAGTGTTACTTAAAGAAAATAATTGCAATGATTAAAAATGAATTTTCCAAAAGGCTACAAGGCCACGACCCCGCATACCTCTTTAATTCTTTATAGCTTGGTCCCTAAATATAAGTATCAATGAGGTTGTTGTTTCGGGTTGATCGGTATTCAAATTGTATAATTATTTATCACTATTGTTAGTCAAACCAAAACTTTTGCCCAAAAACCAACCCAAATGACGTGGCAAGTGATTGTCATTACCATATCACCCCATGATTTGTGTGGTGATGACAACTCATTTGAGTTACATAGTATTACTCATTATTTATTTATTTATTAAAAAAATCAATAGAATATCATGTAACTACCATAATTTACATCAATGAGATTGTGGGTCTGGATCATGTTTCTCTCCTCGATCTTCAAATTTTATTATTTTCTTTTTCAAAATAAAAATTCAATAGAATATCACACAATTCTCATGACCTATATGGCTATATCAATGAGGTTGTGGGTCCATATCACATTCCTCTACTCAGCTTTCAAATTGTATTAGTTTTTTTCTATAAAAAAACAATCAATACAATATCACATAACTCTCACATGTTATTTGGAGTTCGACTCATTTTTTTTCCTCGTCTTCAAATTGTCATAATCTTTTTTTTTTGTTTGAATCAATAGAAGATCTTGAAAGTATTGTACACTACATCAATGAGGTTGTGAGTTTCAGTCATGTTCTTCCCCGGTCTTCAAATTATATTTTCCTGCGCATCAGTTCTAACAGCCCAATCCACAGCAAGAAACAAATGGGCCGTGCCGGGCCGGTTTCAAATTTTTTCCATCTACAGTACCAGATTTTTCGTAAGTAGTCATGTCACAAATCTGATTGGTCAAAATCAGGGAGGCGCCAAAGTTAGTGAGTGAGACACTGAGACCTAATCCGATTTCATTTAAGAACCAGACGGATAAGGTAAAAAAACTGAAATATCTCCTCTCGTCTCTTCTTTCACTTGCTCCCTCCTTGCCTGGCACTGCTTGCTTCCAATTTTACTTAATATTAGTATGGCCATAGCAGTCGCCAACTGCTGCTTCTCTGTGCTCAACTCCACCGTTAAGCTCCGCTGCTCCATTTCCTCACAACGCCGTCTCGCCCTGCCGCACGCCTCCATTGTTTCCAACAACAAGAATTTCAAAACACCTTCGCCGTCTACTTCTAAGCCTACCACCGCTGATGTAAAACCCTAACCTTCTCAATTTTGTTTTTTACTTGATATCATATCTGTATTGTTTTTTTTTTTTTTTTAAGTTTTATAAATTCGGCATGTTTGTGTTTCGCAGAGGAAGTTTCCGAGAAGATCAAAAGACGGTGGTGGAGACAACGAACATTCTAAATCGTCGGCTTTTAAATCTTCAGGTGTGCAAAGGAAGGACAAGAAGGAGTTTCGCCTTAGTTTCAAGGAGCAGCAGGTTCGTTTTGAGATTTTAGAGCTTAAGAGGAATGTTTGTTTATTGTTATATTGACGTGTTTCTATTTTGATATGTATTTTCAGATTGATGCAACGAATCTTCAAGACGCAGCTTTCCTTAATGCCGTTGTCAAGGTAAAAAGCTTTTTCACTTTTTATTTTTTATTTTTAAATCTTTTATCAAATTTCCATTTGGTTTGTTTGTTTGTTTATCCTTTATGTCAATTATCATGAATTTATTTATTTATGTGAACTTAGAAACAAATATTTTGTGTATTTATAGAGAATTTAATTTTTGGTCTCCTTCTAAATTATTAGCACTGTATAGCTGTAGGCCTGTAGCAAGTTAAGTTGGGTGACTGATTGGATTTAGCATACTCTGGTATTATCAAATGCTGATTTAGTTAATAGACTACAAGTAATGCCCGCAGAGTCCTCAATATTTTAAGAAAAAAAAGTATAATTGGTTGAGAGATGCATGTCTCTGCACAGGTGAATCAAATTTAGCTTATTGAATTAGCAACTAATTGCTCTCTCAATTTATCTTTATGCAAACTAACATCTACTTCATTCTCTTATTCAATTTTCTATTAAATTTTTGTAAGTGTGATAGAGGGCAGAGGCTCCTAATTCCGTTTGTCAACAATTTTCAGAATCTATTTTTTCTTTTCTTTTCTATTTGAATTTATTTGCTAGTAGTTGTTAATATAATAATCTGGTTTTTTTTTTCTTTTTACATGTGTCAAGGTTTACTGCACCCATACAGCGCCTGATTATTCCCTCCCTTGGCAAAAGCAAAGGCAATATACAAGCACTGGAAGGCGAGTTTTGAAATCCTTTTCTGTTTGTCATTCCAGAGTAATTTGTCATTCGTTAAAAAAAGGAGAAAAGAATAAATGAATGACCTAAGTTGGTTTTTTTTTTTTTCCTAAGTATTAGCTTTTTATTGCACCCAAAACGTATCTAAAGTACTGATAAAAACTGAATTTAATTTGTCAAATATAATTTATTGTACAGTGCTTTTATGATTGGAGAGGGGAAACTTTTAACAAATGCTCATTGTGTTGAACATTATACGCAGGTAATCTACTCAATTGCCCGTTTATTGATGAATATTTAGTATTTAATATCTATTAAACTTTTTGTATGCAAAATGTAATGTTTGAATCTAACTTCTCTATTTGCACTGGACGCTACTGATTCAGGATCATCATTACTTAAACTAAAAAATGCTTTGGGGTTTGCAGGATTTATCCTCCAATGGAATTACTACATTATGCATCAGTTTTATGATTCCATAAAACCCAAACTATCATTTCTTAGGGTAGGGTGCATTAACGTGGAGGCTTGTTTTATAGAGTGGAAAAACCTTTTTTAAGGAGGTTATAATGATTTCAGGTTTCCATTGCTTACCATGATTACTGTTAATAGACTTTTGAAACATATTTAATTTTTAATGATACATTTTGGTTACATGTTTTCTTAGACTCTTAGTTGTGACTTACGTGGGTGCTACCAAAAGAGTTAAAGAGAGTTGCTTCTTAAATAGAGTCAAAACTCTGTTAACACCACAGTGGTCTTGTTATTAAAAAATGTTACTTGCTTTCCATAGACAACTGGGTTTTTGGTTCATGTCCATGGATATCAATTGAAATGGATTAACTGGTATTCTGTGATCTATTTGAGTGGGGCAGCAACATTGCAAGATTGAAGTAGAGGAAATTGTTCAATTTAAATTCCTTGCCAATACGTTGTTTAAGGAAAGCTGTGAAGATATTAGCAGAATATTTGCTGAAGATGAGTGTAGCATATCTTCTGCTTTTGAATATTTTGTACCCAAGATGAAGAGAAGTATGGATACCGTTGCTAATTGAATATGTATGACATGGTAAATAGGTAGAAAATACCAAATTCTAGACTTTATGGTAACTTGCATACAGTACCTTGGGCTTAGGGATGGGCAAATCCCCCATGGAGCCCCACCCCCACGGGCCCCATCCCCATTTGGGGGCAAATTTCACCCCCAAATGGGGATTGGGGATGGGGTTGGGGGCAAATTTGACCCCCAAATCCTAAATGGGGGTGGGGGAACCTCCATCCCGATTTCCCCCAAATATATTATATATATATATATATTTTAATTTTCTTTTCTTTTAAAAAAATAATAATTTATTTTCAAATCCTAACAATTATCTAAACCTAACCCTTAGCTGAAATTTAACTCTAAGTCTCTAACCCTTGTAAATCTGAAGTGAGGTAATCAAATTGTATATTTGATTAAATAAATATACCTTCTTTTGAAAATCGTATATAATATAGTAATGCACTTTTTGAATGTTGTAGGTATCGAGTGTTGTAGATGGTTGATAAGAGATGTGAAGTTGGCTTGGAATTTGACAACTTGAGAGTTGAGATTGCTTAGATTTTGTGTGCCCTCTTATATTTTGGATTGATCAAGGATGAAAACTTTAAATTTGTTTTGACTTTTATCGTGTAATACTCTTATTACTAGAAGTATTTTTATTTATTTTGGATTAAATTAAACCAATTATATATTTTAGATTGGATATTTAGATTATCTTTTGGATTGGATATTGAAACAGGGTGAAATGAGAGATTGGGATGGCCGGATTTCGAATTCCAAATTCCAGATTTCGGATTGGAAATTAAGATTGAAAATGGGGGAAATGGGTGGGGGTGGGGGAACCTCCCCCCAAATACCCGATCCCCAATTCCCCAAATGGGGTTTTGGGGCAGGGTGGTGGAAGGGTAGAGGAATGGGGGTGGGGCCCTGGGGTGTGGGGACCTCTCCTGCTCCAATAGGGCCCCACACCCATCCGTACTTGGGCCTTGACCGCGTGAGTGTCACCTGTACCCTTTAACCTTAGTGATCAAATGAACTATAAAGAAGCATCAAACAGGCATGTAGATTAGCAAGTGCATAAAAACAATGTTTGGAGTGTTTTTTTTTTTGTTGACATCCTTGGTTGTTTATGTAATCGTGCTTTGATATCTTGGACATTATGTGTGGTTCAATTGATATTGTTTGTTTTTATGAATTGTTGTTATTTTGATTATTTGTGTTTGCAGGTTAAAGTGAAGAGAAGGGGAGATGATACGAAATATGTGGCCAAGGTATTGTTCAATAGAAAAACAAACATCATTCTTTTTCAGTATGTTCCCTAGATTTGCAACATTTTTAACGGACATCATCTCAATGATCATTTTCTTTAAATCTTTAGATGTAATTGGACATACCTTTGAGATAGTGTTGATACTTTTTTCTCCAAGCATTTAGAGGCAAAAATCCTCAAAAAAAGAAAGTAACAAAGAGGTGTGTTACTTGTGCAATGATAGTCAGTATGATAGGAATATAGGATTTGTGGCAATGGGATGAAATCCATTGCTAAATAGGTTTCAATAGTTCAATTATATAATGTGATTGTCTCTCTTATTCTTTTGCCTAAACTAGAAGCTGGTGTAGAGAGTATAGGTGTTGCTGTGACTGCCATAAGCTCTTCTTGGTTGCAGTTGAAATAGTTGTGGACCTTGTGGTTGTCTCTTATTTTGTTTTTTGTTCTATTGTTCGAATGTGCCACATAATTTAAATGTTGCGAATTAGGAAACCTTCACCAAACTTGTACAGAAGTTCAGAAAAGAAGTGAACCAATGCAAACACAGATTTTTCGGGTACAAAAATGAGACTGTTCATAGTCAATATAGCATGAACCAGAAAATGATCAAATTGTATATCAATGAAAGTGCTTCTTAGCTGCTTCATTTCTGTCGTGCATGCTATTTTAATGTCCTTGAGTGTACTTGGGACCCCACTACTTGTGTTTTTTTTTTTCTTCTTCACAATATAATTTTAGTACGTTTTGCTTTGGCAATTCAATTGGAAGATACTTTTAATGGAGTTATAGTTTTAGTACATTTTGCTCAAGTTTTTCAGTTTGAGATAATATATTGCTCTACAAAGATTAGATGTTGCCACTTTCACTGTACTTGTAGTGAAAAATGCACAGGTTTTAGCCAGAGGTGTTGATTGTGATATAGCTTTGCTTTCTGTGGAAAGTGAGGAATTCTGGAAGGGAGCTGAACCACTGCAGTTTGGACACTTGCCACGTCTTCAGGTTTAATTTATCTTTTTCCTTTGGAGTAATGGTGTCATTTTGTGTTTGATCTTGTATATGACCCTTTTCATTGTGCGTTCTGTGATGATCCTTCATCATAAACATAATAATTTTGTCTCATTGGATCCAGAAATAGTAACCATCTGTCATATCCAGATCTAACGTGTATGATAACCTTTACCAGTGCCATAAACCCTGCGTCAAACTCTACCTAGGCTGCATAGTTTTAATAAATTATGCAAATGCATAATCTGCAAATTCTAAAATCATCTTTTGTTACACACTATGTTGTATTTTACTAGTTAGAAATGTTTATTCCTGTATTGTAAACATCTATTTTGGGTTTTCCTTTGAACTCTTTTTTCTATTGCCTTCTTGATGGCTAGGATGCAGTAACGGTTGTAGGATATCCCCTTGGAGGAGACACCATTTCAGTGACAAAGGGAGTTGTATCACGTATAGAGGTATGATCAACCCTATCAATGAAAATTATGTAATGGTTAATCAATTTTTGTCCTGTCATATTATTTCTTTGATGTTGATAGTGATGTCTCTGTGCCAAGCATGTTAAACAGTCATAAAGCCTCAAGTTTCACCAATGTTATTTCATCAGGTTACATCATATGCTCATGGGTCATCTGAGTTGTTGGGCATTCAAATTGATGCAGCAATAAATCCTGGTCAGTAGAAATTTACATATTTAACTTTTTTTCTGTTAAAAATTCCCAGTTTATGTATTTTCTTTCCTATTGTAAGCTTTGTTCTACCGTAATATTACAACACTCTATTTTTCCTTCTTTTTTCCGGTTAAAGGAATTATTCTATATCATTGTGATAGCCACTGCTTACACTTGCTAGATTTTAGGTAATAGTGGTGGTCCTGCATTCAATGACCAGGGGGAGTGCATTGGGGTGGCATTTCAGGTAGATTTTCTTGCCTGCTGTTAAAAAATGGCGCATTTAGTTATTTCTTACATACTATGAAATCTTTTTTCTTGCTTGTTCATGTTGCAACATGGATTGAAGTCCACTTTTAGTTATGTCTTAACTCCTTGCTCTTGATTGTCTGAAGAATCCTCATTCTTCCATGCGATTTCTATGTCAGTCCCAATTGTTTGTCTTCTATGTTTTCACGAGACATTTCCTCTAGGTTTACAGATCTGAAGAGGTTGAAAATATTGGGTATGTGATCCCAACTACGGTTGTATCCCATTTTTTGGATGACTATGAGAGACATGGGAAGTACACTGGTGAGAATTTCTTCTTGCTTAAATATATTCATGTGGTGCATTTTGGGTACATTTTGAATCTGGCTGCAAACTTTACCACCTACTGTCACTTTCTTGAATTAGATCATTACGTCTGTTTCCTTTTTAGTCAATATCACTTGTTATTGTTTGTCATAGCTTGTAGTGGACATAATCACTTTAACTGATGTGGATTCTTATAATACTCTGATACTTTTGACTTCCAGGTTTCCCTTGCCTTGGCGTATTGCTGCAGAAGCTGGAGAATCCAGCTCTACGAGCATGTCTAAAAGTACAGTCTAATGAGGTATGTTCTTTATCAAGATGTTTTTATAAGCCTCTGTAAATAATAATTTCAATTTGCAATTTAGCAGAACTATCATCTGCTACGCATTGGTATAAACTGTTGAGCATTTTCTCTGTGTCTGTATTGTTCTCAGTGTGATAAATTTTTATTTATTTTTTGTTGGCGTGTATGTGTTTTCTGAACAATGTAAGACACAATCAGCTAGTCATCTTTAAATTTCCTCTAGTAAGGCATAGGATAAATTTGGTATTGAGGAGAGGGTTGCAAAAGAGATGTTTGCAGTAGAATTTAGGAGTAGAGTGTTTCTGTGGAAGATAAGAAAAGGTGTACTGAAGAGGATGTAGTAGCAGAGGAAGTAGGGTGATGAGGATAATACTAGAAACAGGTGGGAGAGAAAAAGGTCCACTTGGAAATCCTCTCATGGTGAGGCATTCATGCAATCGCGTTGTGTAAGTAAGGTGATGAGGATACTAGAAACAGGTGGAAGAAGAAGGTGTACAAAATTGAAATCCTGTCATGTGACAGCATTCATACAATTTGCACCTTATGATTCAAATATTTAAGTTTGACGTTTTAACTGGCAAACAGATACCAAGGCTTAAAATATATATTGCTGTTGAATTTATGGTTGTAACTTGACCATATGTTCATGCCAACCTGCAACAATTTCAGGGATTTCACCCTGAAATTGTAAGTTAAAAGTTAAATTTCCATTTGAGTGGTTTCAGTATGCTAGTAAAGGAGTTGATTAAACTTTATTGTGAAGGATCTGCAATTGTCAGAATCCCTAATTGCTACAGGTGGTAATTGGGAGTATGAATGATTGAGCATTGCAATGCTTATTGGGCTCTTGGCTTTGGAGTTGGAAGCTGGGACACGATTTTATTTTTTTACAGATTTTCTTTGTTCACTTCACATGCCAAAAGCAATTATTTGCTGAGTTAGAATTTTCACTTCACATGAATAGCAAAAATTTATTGAGTCTATGATTTCACTGAATTGCTATGGGACCAATTTTTTTAAAACATATCACTTGAATAATTGATTGATTTTTTGTGTCATGCATAACAAAAGATTAGGAATCTTGTCGGAGTTGTCTCAACTCTCAAGCCCATAGTTATTAAAAACCTGCCCAAGCGCCGGGCACCTACTGGTGCAACTTTTGCTTCTGAAGGATGGCCAGGCACAGCCCTTAAAGGAGGCACGCACAACTAGGGATGGGCGTTTCCCCATGGGGCCCCATCCCCCACGGGCCCCCATGGGGTTTTGGGGGTGGGGGTGGTGGGGGCAAACTTTGCCCCCAAATAGATTTTGGGGGAGGTGGTGGGGGTACCCATCCCCAAACCCAAAACCCCATTTCCCCCAAAATAATATATATATATATATATATATATATAATTTTATTTTTATTTATATATAAAAAATTTATTTTTTATTGTATTTTGGATTTTGTATTATATTTTTATTATTTTTTGGATTGAATATTTTAACAGTGTCAAATTAAAGATTGGAATGTTTGGATTCTAAATTTCAAATTCTGATTTTAGATTGGAAATTGAAAATTTAGAATTGAAATTGAAAAGAAACGGGGGAAATGGGTTTTGGGTGTGGGGGAGGGGGACCTGCCCCCAAAACGCCCCCACCCCCAGTCCCCCCAAATGGGTTTTGGTTGGGGGGGGGGGGGGGGGGGGGGGGGGGGGTGTGTTTTACCCTCCCCCACCCCATTGGGCCCCCACGCCCATCCCTACGCACAACAAAACTAATTCAAGCCTCACAACCCAACATGAAGATGCGTTGATGATGTTATTAAGTTGGATTTGTTTGAGTTGGGGATATCTAGAGCCTAGAAACTAATTTGAACATCTTTGTTGTTAGTATGATGATTGCATGTTAAATATTTTATAAATTATGTCGTGTTATTGATTGTTTGTAAAATTATAATCCTTAAATTTAGCTTTGTAACTTGAAATTTATAGGATAAATTAGGTTATTGCAATTTTTATGAAATTTTCCCATTGGGAATTTCATAAAAAGCTATTGCGCACCTTTTTTGAAAAAGGTGTGCCTCGCTTTAGACAGGCACGCGCCTCGCCTTGTGCCTCGGGCTCTAGGGTACCCTTGCACCTTGATGTGCCTATCGCCTTTAATAACTATGCTCAAGTTAAAACAAGGAATCTATCAACTATTCAAGTGCTATGTTAAAAAAAGATAGGTCCAATGGCAATTCAATAAAATCTTAGACTCAATAAATAATTGTTATGCATGTGAAACGAACAACGGAAATTCTAACTCCAAAAATAATTGCTACGCATGTGAAGTGAACAAAGGAAAATTTTAAAATATAAAATCAATCTTGTCTCAACTACAATCCCAAGAGCTCAAGATATGGAAAATCCATCAAATGTTATAGACTTATAGTAATAGGTTAAGCCATTGAAGTCACATTCATCTCTTTTTTATTAGTTTTATCTTCTTCCTCGTTAATAATAGATATGTTCTTTCAATATATATATATATATATATATATATATAGTTTTTCTATTGTCAGTTCGTCCTGACAATAAATATATCAGGACGAAGAATGTGGACCATAGATTTTGGAGAAGTTTTGACTAGTGCATACACTTTGAGTCAAAATATGTAAATCTAGTGGTCCACATTCTTCGTCCTCATATATTTATTGTCAGAATGAACTGACAATAGAAAATCTCTCTCTCTATATATATATATAATTAGATATGCATGTGGACAAAGAAAATATATTAAATAGATATTGTCTCAAGCCAATACTATAAATAGGTTCCAAGTTGCCTTAAAGCTTTAATTCTTTTATATGAATAATAATTTAATAGTTTGATATTAAATAAATAATATATTATTTAAATATTTTTCTATAATAACCTTAAGTAAATACTAAAGTCTAAATATCGATACTTCGATCGGAATATTCTCAATATTTTTCATATTTTGGGGGGACTAGTATTGAAATAGAGGATCCAATATCATCTAGAATATTTGGTTGTGTCTGAAAATATCCTCGAAATAACCTTATTTATATTGAAATTTCTCGAAAATTCGAACACTGAAATTATTTTTCATATATGATAATTGAAGTTTCTAATCGATATTTTTTATTCACCTACGTATCAAATATTTGTTAATTATTCTAGGGATTTTCACTTGACTACTTTCAATTATTTGATTTCATCAATGATGAGGGATTTATTTGTTTGTTTGTTTTTTTAACTTTAAACTTACATTGTTTATCAATATAAATTATTTACTAATACCATGAATGAAACAAAATGTCATGAGCACTTCAATATTGTCTTAAATAATTCAACTTCAACATTGATGGAAATGCTCTTGACATTTTGTTTCATTTATGGTATTAGTAAATAATTTAAGTTGAAAAACAAATAAGTCTCTCGTCATTGAAGGAATCAAATAATTAACAAATACTTGATATGCATGTGAACAAAAAAAATCTTTTAGATGGGTAATGTCTCAAGCTAATACTATAATAGCCTAATAGGTTCCAATTTGTCTAAAAACTTTAATTCTATTATGTGAAAAATAATTTCATTTTTTAAGATTAAATAAATACAAAAAACATTTTAAAATTTTCTAGAATATAGGGATATTTTTGGACATAATTGGATAGTCCGAAAGATATTGGATAGTCTGAAAGATATTGGATATTCCTGTTTCGATTTCGGCCCCTCCAAAATATGGAAAATATTGGGAATATTTCGAGTGAAGTATTGATATTTACTTCTTTCAAGCTTTTGAAAGGATAAAGCGGGTATTGAGGCATTTTACCTTAGTTCCGTGAGGTGTAAGCCTCAATTAAATCAATTAAAATTTTTGATAAAAAAAAATAGAAATTCATACCATAGGTCAATGACTCAATAACATCAAATAAAAACTCACATGATGTAGTTCATAAAAATGAAAAATAATAACAAAGCAAAGTCATTAAATAAAAGGTTAAAATCCATGAATCCTATCCCATATTAGAAATTTAGAACAAGTCTTAGAGTTAAAATCTATATGACTCTATGTCACTATCTAATCATCATTCTCATCAAGATTAATGGGATCAATCAAAATAAGATAAAATCAACATCAATAAATGGAAGATCTACCTTTTCGTTACCTCAAACGTAGAGATTTCATATAGATAAGTTTATTTTTTTATATACATATATCTTAATAATCAAATTTTTATTTTTTGAGTCACGAACCAAACACCCACTTATTATACCATATAATTTGTAGATCATAACATGGCCTAGTCTTCACATGAGCAAGTGCACTTTTATCTGTACTATTTCACCAAAGTTAGGTTAGCATTTGGATTCAAATTCAATGATCAAAAGTAGTAAAGCACATAATTATGCAAATTGTGGACCGAGTCTTAGCTATATAAAAGGTCCAAAAACTTAACTGGAAAAAAAAAGACCCAAACACCTATATAAAAGGTCCTAAAACCCCTCTTTTTCCGAGGCTTACGCCTCAAGTCACCGAGGCTTAGGTTTCACAGAATCACCTTGAGGCTTAAGCCTCAAGGCTTTTTCTTAATGCCTCTAAGGCGTAAGCCTCAGCTGCCTTTTAAAACCTTGACTTCCTTGATTGTAACTATGTCAAGTTATTGGCAAAAAGTAATTTATTTCATGCATTATTAGTTAGTTTATTTTATCTTAAAGTTTTAGGAAAATTCAAACTTTGAAAGCAAATATCCACCTTTTTTTTTTCTTTCAATTTTTTAGGTAATATCTGTTGGATATTGATATTTTCATATATTTGGAAACCTGATATCGATACCAACCCCCATATTTACTTCATTGATATGAGCTATTGTAGAGGTATTAATCGATACAGAAAATCATCTTTATTTGGATTTTTTGTATGGATTTTCCATAGCATTTCATTCACTTCAAAATTCATTTTTGGGATTCATTTGATTACTGAGTTAATTGCTTTCCAAATGATATTATCTAACATGTGAACTTAAATGTCCTGTATCTGCTGAGCCATTCAATCTTAGATTTTTTCCTCACAAATTCTGGCTTGTGCAGGGGGTGCTGGTAAGGAGAATTGAGCCCACTTCTGATGCATATAATGTCTTGAAGGAGGTACGCCTTAGGAGCTTGTTGAACCTGATATGTTTTTATTATTGTTGATGATCTTGAAAAATGTGGATAATTTTTATATGTTTATAGAAACCTTGCTCTAACCCGTTTCTGACTTTCTATTAATTTTTATATGTGGATAATTGTGTTACAAGCTTTGATATTACCTGTGATTTTCCAGGGGGATGTGATCGTTAGTTTTGATGATTTAAATGTGGGTTGTGAAGGAACCGTGCCATTCCGATCAAATGAGCGCATTGCATTTCGCTACCTCATCAGCCAAAAGTAAAGGGCCTTAATCTTCCAAAAAAATACATCAAGAAATTGTATTTATTTTTATACCATCTTTCTGTTCAATTTAGTATCTATAAAAACATATGATGCAGTCAATCTGTCTAGACTAAAACCTCTAGTGTGGGTATACTTGTGCATAACAAACCTGCAACTTTAAGCGGTGGGCTACTGATTTCACCTCACATTTACCTGCTTCACTTTTCTGCACATATAAAAGGAATATCTGTAAAGTTGATTCCTTTATCTACCATGTTTGGCTATGGCTAGCGCTGGCAGTTATGTTCTGGCATTAAATAATGCCTCTATTGCAAGCTGGCTTTTGCTTTGTTTACTGGTGCTGTTTGTGGATAACCACAAACGTTGTTTATCAGACTATCTAATATTGTTTTAGAACTATAATGTTAACACAATAAAACCTATATATGTGTGTATTTTTCCCCCATATTTTCAGTCTCTTCAAACTTATTATATGTGTGCTTTTTGCTCATGGCTTGTATGCTTAAATTCTCCCCTTATTTTCATACCCCTTTGCATTTAAGGGATTAAGCTGCAAACTTGTATAATTTTTATATTTAATGACACTCCTGTACAGATTTGCAGGTGATGTAGCAGAGCTTGGGATTATTAGAGCAGGGTCATTCATGAAAGTTAAAGTAGTCTTAAATCCACGAGTGCATTTGGTATGGCACTAGAGTTTTGGCCCTTACAAAATGATATGGAGTAGCTTTAATGTTAATAACATGCTTTTAATAATATTGGATTTCTCATGCATCCATTTCAAGGTTCCTTATCACATCGATGGAGGTCAGCCTTCTTATCTGATAATTGCTGGTTTGGTGTTTACTCCACTCTCAGAGCCATTGATAGAGTATGTTATGTTTCATTCCTCACAGTTTGCTACATTCTCCTTTCCCTAGAATGTTTCTTTAACGTAGTAATATTAATAATCATTTTTTTTTTCGTCTCCTTGCTTATTGACAGGGAGGAATGTGAAGATACCATTGGGGTAAGTTGTGAATTAAAAGGACACCTTAAGTCCAGTTTTCATTCTAAAGTAGCATCTTATGCCCGCATTACATATTTCATAGCTTGAAATCTAAAGGTTGGTCTTTTTCTTCTGAGCAGCTGAAACTGCTAGCAAAGGCACGTTACTCCTTGGCAAGGTTTAAAGGGGAACAGATTGTGATCCTATCTCAGGTAAGCTGCATGTTTTTCCGATCAACACTTTACATGGAGTATTGAGAATATGGTTGCGTTGACAGATTGCTTAATCAAGGATTTTGTTTTGTTGATTGCATATATGTATCTAAGTTTGGCTTTGCTCTGCATCTTTTTCGCTGATAGGTCTTAGCGAACGAATTAAACATTGGGTATGAGGATATGGGCAATCAGCAGGTAACTCATTATTTCATAAGACCTGAACACTCCTCAGGCAGGACCTCAGCCCATTGATTTACGTATGCTCAAATGGAATTTTTCTTGAAAATAAAAACTTGTAGGTCTTGAAGTTCAATGGGACTCGAATAAAAAACATTCATCACCTAGCCCACCTTGTCGATTGTAAGTGGTAGTATCTTTTAGCCAGTTTGGCTCGATTTTTTTCTCTCTTATCTATTCTCATGGGTCATCTGTGTTCTTTTTCAGCATGCAAGGACAAGTATCTAGTTTTTGAGTTTGAAGACAATTACTTTGCTGTATTGGAGAGGGAAACAGCTACTTCTGCTTCGACCTGCATCCTCAAAGACTATGGAATCCCATCTGAGAGATCATCGGATCTGTTGGAACCATACGTGGATCCGTTGGGGGAAAACCAGGCAATAGAGCAGGATTATGGCGACAGCCCCGTTTCAAATTTGGAGATCGGCGTCGACGGACTCCTTTGGGCATAGTTATATTATGTTGAGAGGTCCATGTCCAATGTCTTGCTGCAGCCATACTTGGGAGTAATTGCCAGTGTGGTGCAACTAGCAGACCACCAAATCGCAAATTCGCAATACCAAGGCCTATGCTCATTAAATTGAGTTATTATTATTTTTTTTTATCATGGCCGTTTTTTCATTGATCTTGGTGGTCATTTTTTAATTAATTTTTTACTGTAACAATTTTTAACCTCCATTCTTTTTGTTAGGGAGAGAGCATAATTATGTGCAGAGATGGCAGCCTGCCCTGAAAGCACTTGATGTATTTATTTGCGGTAATGAATTGATAAATTATTCATTTTTCAATATTCAATCCAATAGTAAATAAATTACATCTCAGTTTCATTTAATTAATATTATATATTTTATGACAGCCTAGGGTTGCTTTTTTTTTTTTTTTTTCTTCTATTAAGTCTTAAAATATGTTATTTTAATTAAGTATTTATGGGGGATGTATTGGATTGGGATTTTAATACACAATTTTGGGTGTCATGATTTTATGGATTTGTATGATTTTAAAGACTGTTAGGATAATATGGACTAGATTTTTAGGATTCTAAATTTTTTAAAAAGAGTCTTTGGACTTTATTTCTAGACTTTTTATAAAGACTATGAACTTTTAAAAATTTGAGTCTTATAAATTTGTTAGCTAACACATGTCTAAGATGAGAAGCCTAAACTAGCTAGCTGACCTGAGCTGAAAAAACTCAAACAGATGTACTTTTTTTAGAACAAACATTAGCACACAATGAAAATGCGTACAAACAAATACCATAATAGTATGAATAATAGCCATTAATACATTTGAAATTCTCAAAAACAAGCACAAGAACCATTTTATAGGTATCATATGGCCTAATATCTCTCAAGCCATCTAATTATTGAAAAAAAATATATGCTAGAACTAGTAATCCTCCTATGATCTAAAGATAAAAAATCGGATGTTTTTTGGCATTCTGGTCTCTCTAAAAAAAAATCGAAATCAAACTATATACAAAATCTAAAACAGACTATAAATTGATCGAACCAGAAGACCATGAGTTTTTATTAGGGTTTCTTCACAGCCTTGTTGATATTCTTGCATGCCTGTTCGTCTTCTTCAGCTAAAAAAAGTCTTGAGCGAGCGTGAAAAGTTTGATGGGAGAGGGCAAGACAATATTGGGGTATTGATATTTGTAGTTCACTAAAAAGTCTAAAACAATCCATTTTGTTATGAAATTCTACAAATCTTAATCTCAATTCAACACCACAAGACAATTTGCTGTATCTTGAAAGTCTGAATCTAATACCATAAGATATTATGGACTTTAAAAAAATATTATAAAAGTTCTAATCAAATTCCACCAGACTTATTTAACTTATTAAAAAGTTTCAATTCAATACCACCGGACTTTTAGTTCCCAAAGTTGTTTATTAAAATCCCAATCTAATACACCCCAATGTTTAAGATACTTCCATTTGTTTTTTATTTAATTATTATCTATATGTTTTTTTCTTCTACATTTTTATTTAATTATTATAAACTAATACTGGACAACCTAAAAAATTAGCCTAAATTGGGTTAATTGTTTGTCTATAGTATTACTCATTATTATATCATCATCAAATGATTTAGTTTTATCTATTACCGACTCATCTAATTATGAATTTTTTAAGAGCTATTTATTTTCATTTATAATAATGTATTATTTTAAATAAAAAGAAATTAATATTTTATTTATAGAAAAATTAGAAAAAAGAAAAGGAGGCTCAAGTGATAAGAGGAGGCTGCTTGGCCTTCTCCCAATAAAACGAATGGGCGCCGGTGCACCGCCGTCTCTTCTTATGTCCAATTTAGATTAGGGTTAGGGTTAGGGTTAGGGTTTGATGAAATTAAAATTTTCTTTCTATGAATAAAGTATTTTAGTAATAATTTAGTTATATAAGGTTATTTAAGGAAATTAATGTCAACTTATTAATTACGTCTTTGTAATTAAGTGAAAAGTTAGAAAATTTGAATATTTTTTTCTAATAAACTTCATTAATCACAAGAAGGAGCCTTACACCAAACTAAATATGATCCTCTCCGGAGTCCAGAGAATAAAGAAACACAAGCTTCCCTACTGAAGCTTATATGTCATACCATTTCCATCTCTAGAAATAGTCTGACATGAAACAACATTAATATCCTTACAAAGAGCTTTAATATAATTTGTGGTTAACCCAGCAGGAACAAGCAAATTATCTATATAATTAACACCTCATACTTCAACCAGATCATAAATGTATTTTCGTATTTTGGAAAAACATGCATCAAAGTGACAGGAGAGACTTGATTTCATTAGATATGTTTTGGGCATCTGTTCCAGCTCCATAAAATCCTTTGCCAGACAATCCAGCACAGTACAATCCTTTCTTTCCTTTCCAATTATTAGGGGGACTCTGCTTCGAAAATCCATCATCGTTTAGTAAGTAATCATCACCCTGCTCAATACATCAATAAAACCATCATCACTTAATTTATTATTTTTTATATAAAAATAAATAAATTAATTTATGTATGTGTCGTTTTGTATATTTATACCTTGAGCCACTTATTGGTTGATCTCTTGAAGCCGGTACATAAAATAATAGTGTCAAAGGGATATGACTTGCCATTCTTGAATAACACCTCGTTGCCTCTTATGCTTTCTATTGCTGGCAACACCTGTGCAGGTTTATATATAAAAACGCCCAAACCATTAAGCGTATTTGTAGGAATTCTCAACTACAAACCCTTCTTATATTTACATGATTAAGACGTTGATGAAATTTATTGAAGTTTGATGAGATTTTGTTCATGAATGATATGAAAAATAAAATATAATTATGATGAAAATTTCAAAATGTTTCGAGTTCTAAGACTATTTTTTCTAAATTCTCTTTAGGTTAAATCCATAGTTAACGTCACAGGGCCGGCTGGAGGCTTAGGCAGTTGCCTAAGGCCCCACCTAAAATCAAGACCCCATATTATTATTAATAATATATATATCTTAATAATTAATATCCAATATTTTTCTTTCTATTTATTAATTAAAAAAAATATCTCATCTTTAAAACGGGGTACTTTCCGTGCTTAATTTTGGTGAAAGATTCTTATTTTCAAGTAAACAGCATTTATAATTCAAAAAAAAAAAAAAAAAAGTAAACAGCATTTAAGTAGACTTAAATACTCATTAATCTTAATTCTTTTTCTTTCAAAGGTTAATTTTTTTATTATATATTGATAATAAAATCTATTGTTATTACTCTTTATATATTCTATATTCAATCAAATCCTCCTATTGCAAATTGAAATCAAACTCTGCTGCTGTTGCAATCAAACTCTCTCACTATATCTTTTTTCTGTCAACATTCCAGCCTTCCAGGTTTTATTGGTCTAAACTCTATTATTATAATTTTTTTTTGTCATTTTATTTATTTACTTTTCACTTGTAACATAATTATTTGTTTTTTAAGCTTTGATAATAGATACTCTGATATTCGACATAAAACATGTCTGGCAGAAAATACGAATTCAGATACGAAAAACTCAAAAAAAGAGAAGAATAGAAAATTAGTTGAATCACAAAAAAAAAGGCTTTTAATAAAGGGCTTTGCTACGTACAACCGGGGTTGCAGCACTGCCGCAGCCCCGTAGAAGAAAAAAATGAAAAAACACATGGGACCCGTGTAACAAATACATGGGGCCCACATGTTTTTTATCTTTTTTTCTTCTACGGGGCCGCAACCCCGGTTGTATATATATTTACTCTTTAATAAATTTGTCACAAGTAGTAAAAAAAAATACAGACTTGAATGAAAATTTAATAGCTGAACAATCAAATCCAGCTGAAAAAAATGTTATATTATCTATTGAAAAAAAAAAAGTTTAGAAAAATTAGAATTCAAAAATTTAATAAACATTTTCCATCCCAAAAAGCAAGAAAAATTAATTTTAAATAAACCATTTAACTGTATATTTAATATTTTTTGATATACACATCTAAGACCTCGTTTTATAATTTCGCCTAAGGTCCCGGATACCCTTGAGCCGCTTTGGTTAACGAGTATTACTAATTAACAATTCCATAGTTTTATAAGTAACCAACCACTTTAGCACCAACTTATAATTCACCAATTAAAATCTCTCTTAAGTCTTACCTGAATCTCGCCGGATTTGATCTTCTTACAAGTACCGATGTCCAAAACGGGGTACTTTCCGTGCTTAATTCTGGTGAAATATGGACCCTCCTTAGGCCTAGTTATGCCGTACTTGCTCAAATCTCCATAATAAAGCTTGCTCAGTAGTACCATCACCCAGTCCACTGTCTCAAGAGAAAAAAACTTCACCAGTACTTTCATCCCAAAGTATAATACGTCTCTTGAATATACACTCATCTGCATAATCCAAATACACAGCACCACTAAAATTATATATGTGCTATACATATATCATCATATTCAATTGGTACTGAAATTTCTTCTGATAATATAACTGTTTCAGGGATCTGAATCGATCTGAATCTGTCCACTTTATATTACAAAATTAAATGAGACTTACCGGGCTGCGGATGACTATGGAGGTTTTAGCACCATGGTTTGCTAAGTCAAGAGCAATTTCCATGCCAGAATTACCACACCCAACAACCAAAACATGCTTGCCACTATAAGGCTTGCCATTTTTATAACGAGTCGAGTGAAAAACCTCTGCAGTGGAGCTACTCAACCCATCAATGTCAGGCGTGAAAGGATCACAAGACCCTCCACTTGCCACCACCAAAAACCTCGCAGAATACTCCTCGATCTCACCGGAATTGACGTTCCTCACCTTCACAACCCACTTGTTGTTTATTTCATCGTAATCCGCCAACTCGACACGTCTACCGTACAAAGGGTTGATGTTGAAACGAGAAACGTAGTCATCCAAGTATTGTATGAAGAGGTTTTTGGGGACGTATCTTGGATAAGAAGAAGGAAATGGCATGTGAGGAAGCTCGCAGATTTGTTTGACCAAGTGAAGATGTAGACGATCGTACGCATATTTCTTCCAAAGAGAAGCGGAACAGTCTTCTCTTTCAAGAATTGTGTAAGGTATTGATTGACGGTGGAGGCAAGCGGCGGTGGCTAGACCGGAGGTGCCGGCCCCCACTATTATCACTGTTTGGTCTTCCATTATTTGTCTTTGGGGTACTGCACAGATGTTTTGTTATCAGAGTTCAGTGTACACCACAAATTTTGCTTTAGGGGGTGTATTGGATTGGGATTTTAATAGACAATTTTGAGGTGCAAAGATTTTATGGATTTCCAAGACTATTAGGATTATTAGGATTGTTAGGATTATACTTTTAGAATTATTAGGATTATATAGACTAGACTTTTAGGATTCTGAAAGAGTCTTTGGACATTATTTATAGACTATTAGGATTATCTAGACTTTATTTCAAGACTTTTTGGACTTTTAAAAATATAGACTTTCAAGAGTCGATTGTAGTATTCAATTTTCTCCCCAAGTTCCAGTGCTCTATAATCTTGTTGAGGGCAGTCATTGAACAATAAAAATTGAATGAGAAACATGTATAAGCTATGAAGAGAAGTAATAAAATTTTAAAATACCACCAACCAACACATAACCTTTGGATTTCAAAAAAAAAAAAAAAAAAAAAAAAAAAAAAAAAAAAAACATGTATCTAAATTTTATAGAAGCATGGTTTTATACGAGGTCCATATCTTTTTAACTTGCTCAAGCAATAAATTAATAGAAATGGTAACCATCTTCTTTTGTTTTTGAACTCAATCTACACAAAGGGCAATATTATCAGTAATTGACCAGTTCTTTTTATCATATATATATATATATATATATATATATATATATATATATATAATCAACTTTCTCTTTATGGAAATCTAGTGGTGGTGGTGGGATCATGGAAATCTAGTATAAAACTATTTTTAGCTCATAGAGGCATTTTATCAGTCATTTGGTACTCGACTTTCAAGTGTAGTTTTATCTTGTCTTTTGCATGTTTGGCCGCCACATTTTTTTTTTTTTTTTTTTTGGCAAAGTTTATTCATTAATAATCAAGGCAAAAGTTAGAGCCAAAAACCAACGAAAACGACTACAATCACACAGCCCCAAAAGAAAAGCAAAAGCCAAAAAATACAACAACAGGGCAAACCAAAAAAAACAACAAAAACAACAACAAAAAACCCACAACAGCAGGACAACAAAACAAAGACCATAAAACAAAACAAAACAAAATAGAGGAAACAGCAGATAGCAAAAGCAACCGTTGAAAGTATATCAATACACCCACCAAATATCTTAAATCAAATAAAAAGTCTGGAAAGTATTGAGGGGGGGAGCAAGATAATTTTGGGTTCAAGCTATTTATACATATCACTAAAAAGTCTAGAAAATCCATTTTGTCATGAAATCCTAAAAATCTTGATCTCAATCTAATACCAGTAGACAATTTGCTGCCTCTTGAAAGTCTAAATCTAATACCACAGGACAATATGAACTTTTTAAAAAAATCTTAAAAGTCAAGATTCAATACCATAAGACAATATGAACTTTTTAAAAAAATCTTAAAAGTCTTGATCGAATACCACCAGACTTATCTAACTTATTAAAAAGTCTTAATCTAATACCACTAGACTTTTACTTCCCCAAATTGTCTAATAAAATCTTGAACCAATACACCCCCCTTATGGAGGCCATTTATAAACTTGGGATATTATCATTTTCGTCCTATGTTTTGTCCGATGATGACTTTTTTAACTGTCTTTCTCATTTTTGCTGATTGGTCCCTATGTTCTTAAAAACCCATCAATTTGGTCCCTTTGACCAAATTTTTAACGGTCAACCCTCACAGAAATAACAAAATGACATTATTACCCTTGATTTTAATTGAATGAGTTAAAAGTACAATTTTTCCCTTAAATTTTTAAAAAATTAACAACTTTCATCTAACTAATTACCTATAAAAAATTGACACGTGTCATTAATTTTATTTTCTTTAAATAAACTTAAAATATTAAATAAAACGAAATTGTAAAAGAAATTAAAATATATTGAATAAAATCAAATCAAATATCACAATTAAATCAAATATTGTAAAAGGGTTTTTTCTTAAAAAAAAAAAAAAAAATCAATAAAAAAAAAAGAGAGATTAAAAAAAAAATGTGTCATGAAGAAACAGAGTTCACAAAATTATCATTCCCAGATCTTGTCATCACCAAATTCACAGAATTATAAATCTCCTAATTGATTCAACACTAAAAACCTTCCATCCAGCTAACCAAATCAAACCCACCTTCCATCCTCTGTACTTATACATCTGGAGAAAACTAATTTCTAACAAATCCCTAATTAACACTAGCTCATTTGATCCAAGTTACCTTCAGATGCTATATTTGCTTCTCTAACAATCGGTCCAATTTGGATCATCATCATCAACCTTCCAATTCCATCATCATCAACCTTCAATCTTCCATCTTCTTCAACCTTCAACCTTCAACCTTCAATATCACAATTAAATCAAATATCACACCTACATTCAACCACCCCATGGTGTATGAGTGTGGGTGTTAGTTTGTTTTAATGATAATATCCCTTTATTCAATTGTGTGGATGAATGTGGGTGTTAACCATTCAATTGTGTGGATGGGTGTGGGTGTTAACAATTTTGCTTTTCCAGATCTGAACCAAGATCGTCATCTGGGTTTTCCAGATCTTCATTATCATAGTCTTTTTGTTAAAGATGAAATTTTTTTTTTTGTTTTTTTTTTCCTCGTATTATTGTCATTATTTGATTTTTTTAATTATTTTTTATTAAATAAAATGATTTTAATTTTTTTAAATTTAGTTATTTGTATTTATATATAAAATTTAATACATTTATTTTTTATATTTTTTTGTGTTGACATGTGGCGGGTTCATTGTTTAAAGACGAAAATAACCCTCATTCCGTTAACTCTGACCAACGTTTGACTCACCAAAGGACTAAATTGATGGGTTTTTTTAAAATATAGGAACCACTCAGCTAAAAAGGGAAAGACATTTAAAAAAGTGTAAAAAAAAAATAACATAGGGACTAAAATGATAATTCCCCTATAAACTTTTGTGAAATACCTACAATTCTACAAATAGCAAAAGGGAGAATTGCCCCCACCTCCCCTAAGGTTTGGCTTAACTGTAACTAGATAGATAAGGATGCTTATTCTACAAAGACACACCCCTAGAGTATGGCAGTTATATATTCTAAAGAGTTTCTTTTGATAATCCAATTTTTTCTTTTTACATTTCTTTTCTAAAGACACTTCATTCTCAAAATTTAAATTTTTAAAAAAATCTAAAGACACTTTCTTTTGTTCCAAGATTATCATTTTTATCTTTTGGCACTCCTATTATAAAGACACTCCATTTAAAAAAAAAAATTTATCTCTCCTAAATCATTAGATTAAATATTACAAATTAAACACTCTCTCCTAAATTTTAAATTACCATATAAAACTCTCTCTCCCCCAATACATATCTTTAATTTTCTATTTCCATTCTTTTCAAGCAAGACTACAATTAAGAAAAAAAAATTATGATTAAACTTGATTTTCAAGAACTATATTTATATATATAAAAAAAAAACTAAAAAAAACAAGTACCCTGTTTTTCAAAAAAAAAAAAAAATCGAAATATAAAAATGTTTTTTGTTACTTTTGTAGGTATATGATTACCCAGAGTTTAATCGAATCTAGTTTCAACAAATCAAGTTTTCATATATATATATACAGTCTTTTTATTATCAGTTCGAACTGACAAAAGTTATATCAGTTCCTTGTATGTGGGCCACTGGATTTAAATACTTTGACTGACAAGTGTATACAGCCAAGTCAAAGTATTTAAATCCAGTGGCCCACATGCAAGGAACTGATATAACTTTTGTCAGTTCGAACTGATAATAGAATTTCTGTATATATATATATATATATATATATATATATATAAACAAGGTATTTGTATTGACTTTATAATATATATATTACTATTAGTAAAAAACCAAAATATTCATAAGTTTTTTTTTCTTTAACTATTAAAAAGAGATTGATTGAGAAAGTATGGAGATATATATTTTTTTTATATAAAAAAAATGGAGAGAGAGAGAGAGAGAGAGAGAATAACTAGGAGAGAGTGTTAATATGGTAATAATAGATTTAAAAGAGAGAGTTTAATACGTAATATTTAATCTAATAATTTAGGAGAGAGAATTTATTTTTATAATAATTTAATTAGTTTTGAGTGTCTTTAGAATTTTTTTTTGTTTTGTTTAGTAATTTTAATTCAAGTTAACATTGTGATTAATAAAAAAAAAAAATTCAAATTGGAGTGTAAATAGATAATTTGTGGATTGTAAGGAGAAACTCTCTATATTCTATTAGTTTGACCAAATATGATTTATGTAATGTCTAAAATACCCCTAAAGTAATAAAAACAGAAAGAAAGGAAAAAAAAAAAAAAAAAATCTTATAGTGGATAATCGCCTTATTCAGATCAAAAACCTACATCATTACAACCAAACCCAAAACCCAATCTTCTAAACATTTTTCCAAAACTCAAAATTTTATAACTCACAACACCAAAACACCGGAGGGGCGGCCGCCTCGGGCCCTTTTTTAAAGGTCAAATTTACATGTATTAATATTAATTCAGGGGTCCAATATAAGTTGGGTTTCAGGCTAAGTTGGACCCAAGACAAACAAATGTCCAATATGTTTTTTTGTTATCAATTATCAGATATTACTTATTAGTCCAAATTACTTATTAGTCCAAATGTTCAATAGAGTTTCACACTTTCTTGTTTTTCTCTCCAGCCCCCACCAATGCCCAAGTATGATTTCTTTCAATCTCTCTCAAGTTTGATGCTCTCAACGGGTCTTTTCTACCCATTATCTTATCTCTCTACTTCCACAGTTCCTCTGTTCAGGTAATTTATTTATTTTTTCTGATTTTGTTGCTCTCTTTTTTTCATTTATCATTTATTTATTATCCTAGATTAGGTTTTTTTTTTTCTTTTTTTTTTTTCTTTTTCTGAAGTGAAATAGGATAATAGGACAACATATTTCCACTTTCCACTTTCCACCATTTCACTTTCTTAGATTCTTGTTACAAAAATCTAGTGTTGTGCTTTCTCTATTCTATGATCTTTGCAAAAACAAAAAAAAGAAAAGTATAACATATCATTTAATTATATCCTTATCATTTATCAATTTATCATGTTGATAAGTAGATTGTAGATCAGTAGATCACTAGAAGTCTAGATCAGTCTATAAACAGTAAATGTATACTTTTTTTTTAACAGTAAATGTATACTTGATTAGCCAAGTCTAATAAAAGTAAATATAATTAAGATAATATACTAATTAGAGAATATTGAGAATTATAGAGAAACCCCATATGAGTAATATATCAGATAAATTGATTTGAACTTTTGAAGAATTTTAATCTATACCCGGTTGAAGAATCTTGAAAAAGAAGCTGAATTTTGAGAACCCAACAGATTAGATTGTAAATGAGCTGAATTATTCTTGGGTTTTGTGTGTTGCATTATTTCATGTTTTTCCTAATATTTCCCATATCATGCTTTTCCTAATATTTCATTTAATTGTATTTAGGGAAAAAATTCAGTCTTACGGTACTGCAGGACTAGTGCGACTTGTTGAATTCCATTGCTTGACAGGTTTTTTCCTTCCATTTCACTTTGATCGTTCAATCTTACGGCATTGTGGGACTCCTTTGGGCGTAGTTATATTATGTTGAGAGGTCCATGTATAATGTCTTGCTGCAGCCATGCTTGGGAGTAATTGCCAGAGTGGTGCAACTAGCAGACCACCAAATCGCAAATTCGCAATACCAAGGCCTATGCTCATTAAACTGAGTTTTTTCTTTTTTTTATCATGGCCGTTTTTTCATTGATCTTGGTGGTCATTTTTTAATGTAACAATTTTTAACCTCTATTCTTTTTGTTAGGGAGAGAGCATAATTATGTGCAGAGATGGCAGCCATCAGCCCCGGAAGCACTTGATGTAATGATTTGTGGTAATGAAATTGATAAATTATTCATTTTTCAATATTCAATCCAATAGTAAATAAATTACATCTCAGTTTCATTTAATTAATATTATATATTTTATTTACAGCCTAAGGTGGCTTATTTTTTATTAAGTCTTCAAAGATGTTATTTTAATTAAGTATTTAATACCACATAATGTTTAAGATACTTCCATTTGTTTTTATTTAATTATTATAAATTAATACTAGACAATTCAAAAAAATTACGTTGTGTTTATTTTTTGTCTAAAGACTTAACGGTGTTCAATTTCATTGAAGAATGAAAAACAATTGAAAACTAAATGACATGGAAATCTGAATATAAGTGATAAACTGTTTGTTTGTTTTTAAGTTACAAATATCAGAAAATAAATGATTTTACATTTATGCAGTTATGTCCTTTCAACTATTATTTGTTATATATTTACGTATTTTAATATATTAAAGGCAATTTAAACAAAAAAAAAAGTTAGTTATTAATAATATTTCAAAAATATTTAAAAATATATAAATATTTTTTTAAGAGTCAAATGCATTCAAAAAATTTATAATTAAAAAAATGTTTTCCATGTGTCGATGTTAAAAGTGGGAGGACACATATTTTGGAATAATCCATAGAAAATTTCATCCAAAAAAATATTTCGTCTTAAAGTATAAAGATAGAACAGTATAATTGTGGTTCATTTTAAGAAATAACAAAACATTAGACTAGATACAACCAATGATATAGTTTGAAGAATAAGTAAAAGAGACGTGAAACTCTCATCAAATAAAAAATAAATAAATAAAAAGATGTGAAACTAATATGGCTGGAAAAAAAAAAGGATTTTAATGGAGTTGTTTGAGTCTTGAAGCAATTAGGTTTTATAGCTGCTAAAAATTTCTAAAGGTGAGAAGAAAATTTCTATTATTAAATATCATATAATAATAATAATAATAATAATAGAATATATATTTATATGATTTGTCTCTTGGTATTTTTCTTATTCATTGATTAATCATATTAAATAATTTGATAAATTCAAAAATAGTACATTAACAAATAATCAAATTTACTAATTAATCATCTATTTAAGTAAAGTAAAGTGAAAGGTCACTTAATAATGAAGTTACAATTTCAAAAAAGCCTTAATTATATCAATGCATGCACTTAATTAATAATGAAGTTACAATTTCAAAAAACTTGAGAACTTCAAAAGCCTCAATTTATGTACTCTAATCCTATATAATGTAGCCACTCATCTAAGTCTTGAAGTAGTGCCGAAGACAATATTTTAATTATATATAGATGGTTGATGGTTTCGTAATTCCTAACAATGATGGTTTTTGGTACAATAATCTAATTGTGTGTCTTATTGCAACTACCAATTTCCCACTTTCCCATATGTCAAGTGATAAATTATCACACTCAACTCGCATAGCATCTTTTCATCTCTATTGAACGAGTTCTTTTTTAATCTATATATGTATAAAAAGCAGCTTCAGCAGGTAGGTACTACTCTCTCTATTTTAAATTTGTGTATGTAATTACATATTACTTTTTTTTTTTTTTTAAGCAAAAAGAATTTCATTTGGCAGAAACAAAAGCACAAGACTATACATCATTATTGGTTACATTCAAAAGCCAATCAGGAATAGAAGTAAAAAAAAAAAAAAAAAAAAAAACCTTTTGGAGACGCTCTGAGTCATCATGTATTCATCTTCAAGACATTGGCACTCAATATATCTTAGAAGAAATAGTTAAAGTTATCATATGAAGTGAATATGTGAGAACAATTTAGAATATTTCAAATGTAAAAAAAATCGGTAGGTTTTTGTAATTTAGTTGATGATGGGCAAGTACTGTATATATCATCTAAAAAAGAGGTTCATATGTAGTCATTGTTTTTAGTGTTATTTTATTTTATTTTTTAATTTTTGACATTTCTTAATTCCAATTGTAAAATTATAATTACTATATTATATATATATCCATAGTTTACTAAAATTAGAGTTGTTTTATATATATATATATTTTTTGTTATCTTTTATTTCTTTTCCTTTTCACAAAATCAAGTTATTTACACTATAAATAAATTGTAAATGAAAGGATCAAAAACTTGAAGAAATTAGACAGAGCCGTCTTCAGATATTTTGGGGCCCAATTGATTTAATGATATTAACAAAAATCGAGGCCTCTAAAAAAATTATTGCCATTAACATAAAAATTGGCCCAAAAGATTTGTGGGTAATTTCACACTTTCAATTCAATCTAAAATGGGCTTTCAATTCAATCTAAAATGGGCTTAAAAGATTGCAGGTAGTTTCACACTTTCACAAATCACAATTCAATTCAATCTAGACCCAAAAGTAATAGAGAAATAATGGACCCTGAACAAAACAACCAAAAAAAAAAAAAAAAGGTTTGGACTAGTTGGGAACCCAGCAAAATGTTGGGTTTACTGCCCCCTGAGGCCGGCCCTAGGTTCAAAATCAACTCACATCTTTTTTCTTTCTTTTTAATTTGGAATTTTTGACTGACCATGAAATACACATGACATGCCCATGTAAAAAAAAAATGTATTATTGAGATTAGTCTGTGTTGTGTTATGATATACTCACACCAATACCACACCTTTAGGTGGTGAGGCCATCCAATTAAATTGTCCAAATTTTATTGAAAGTATAAAAATAAGAGTAGTGCTATTGGTACACCCACTACCGAACTACTTATACCCCACTTTTTAAAATTTTGGTTTAATTATATAAAATTAAATTGTATTATTAAATTTTTTGATATATTTCCAGGACTACCCTTTTACTTATTTTTCAAACTTAATACACCTCATATCTTTTCAAAAAAAAAAAAAAAAAAAATACAAATCATCTCTAATCTTTATATACAGTTTTCTTACATCCATTTGCAGGACTTGTTTTTTCTTCATATTTCAAGGTGAAACCATCCTTATTAAATGCGATTTTTTTTTTTCTGTAGTAGATTGGATTGTTGGTAGTAGATTGTGAGTGTGATATTCATGATTGTTTGATGATTTTTTTGAGCGATTGAGTTAGGGTTTTGATATGGTTTTGTTTCGTCAGAGATTAGGTTTTCTTGGTTGCAATTCTTGGTGCAATTTCATCGCGTTTTTTTTTTTTTTTTTTTTTTTTTTTTTGGTAAATAACATTAAACTAACTTTGGAAGATCCGGAATAATAAAAATCTTCAAAATAATTGATACAAATCATAGTATGCCCGGAAGATCTAAAAGAAAACAAACCGAGAGAGAAAAATAGCAAACATGGATCTGGAATTTTAAAAGGAAAACAAAACAAACATGTGGAACAATAAAACCAATAAATACTAAATATTGGAAACATAAGATCGGAATCTGAAAGAAAATATAAACAAAAATAGTAAATATTCAACGATTTGAAATAATCTATGTCATTAGAGTTTTGAAGTGGGATTTTATTAGTTTCACTTTGTAAAAGATTTTTTTAATAAAAAGTGTATGTCTCTTTAAGTAATTTGATATAAAAAAAAAGGACAACACTTGGGTGCTGACCGGTCAATACCTTGGTCAGTACCCAAGGTACTGACCAACCCAATGGTTGGTTGCCACGTAACCCAAAGCAAGGAGAAAAATGTAAAAAGTGAAAGAGTTTTGGCCACGTGGCAACACCCCATTGGGTGGTCAGTATACTTGGGTATTGACCAGTTAGTACCCAAGCATTTTCCATAAAAAAATACTAAATAATTTAAATAGTGGAATATAAATAGTTCAGTAGTTGGTGCGTCAATTACTTCACTCAAAAATAAAATTTAAAATATTGAAGTTGTACGAAATCAAAAAACTTGATTGGATGGTATCAAACCAGAAGATTTTCTCATCGAAAACCCGAGAAAGGCTAAAAGCACTCATTTTCGTCAATTTTCGTCAACCTCCAACTGTCTCTATCCATTAATAATATTTATTTTACCAGTAGCCCATTGCCTTGGTGGTTGGAGTCTCCCAAAAGGGTGCTCCACCACCAAGGTTCAAACCTTGGCCTTGGTATGTAGATATATACATTATTTGTCCCACCTTGAGTGTGGGTGCTCTCTCCCCAATAATGAGAGCAGTGTTTCGGGTCGTGCTTTGGAGTCTAATCTCACTGGTCCCAACAGTTATTGTAACATAAAAATATATATATATGTATATTGTGGGTTTATTAATGGGTAATGCTACACATCCCAAAAAAAACTTACAATCTCATCTGGCATCCATGCTACACATTCCAAAAAAACTTACCATGTAGTACATATTTTGGTAGGTCCCATGGGTGCTACATGGGATTTAAGGTTTTTTGGGATGTTTTTTTTGGGATATGTAGCATTGTCATTTATTAATTTATATTAAAACCATAAGAAAGGTCTCGAAAGTCGAAAATCATAAATCATTAAAGTCAAGTGGGTAAAAATGATATGATCCTGTGTTGCAAGTACGTGTATTATATAAAGTGAGATTTCAAACATTGGCCGGAGCAAATGTCAAAATATCATATACTAGTTGTCTCTTACTTCATTTTCTTCGATTCTCTCTTGCGTATTTGATTTGGGTTTGATTTTTTCAAATTCTTTTGGACCCATATGTGCATCACAATCAAACCAAATTAAAATAAAAATGCAAGCGAATACAAGTTCAGATGGTGCAACAGTTAGAGATTGAAATGAATACGAAATTTTTTTATAACATAAATATGATGGTTTTGTTATATTTTATAATGCCCACACATCGTGTGGGCTACACACTAGTTTTAGTAATAATTTAGTTGTATATGGTTATTTAAGGAAATTAATGTCAATTTATTAATTATGTCCTCACAATTAAGTGAAAAGTTAGAAAATTTGAAATATTTTTTTTTTCAAATAAACTTCATTGATCACAAGAAGAAGCAGTAGATAGCAGAGGCCTTATACGGTTATACCAAACCAAATATGATCCTCTTCAGAGAATAAAGAAACAAAAGCTAATGTATTTGCTATACCATTTCCATATCTAGAAATAACTTGACATTAACCCAGCCGGACTCGTATTTTGGAAAAACATGCATCAAAGTGATAGGAGAGACTTGATATCATTAGATATGTTTTGGGCATCTGTTCCAGCTCCATAAAATCCACTGCCAAACAATCCAGCACAGTACAATCCTTTCTTTCCTTTCCAATTATTAGGGGGACTCTGCTTCGAAAATCCATCATCGTTTAGTAAGTAATCATCACCCTGCTCAATATATCAATAAAACCATCACATATGTATTATTTTTTATAAATAAATAAATTAATTAATTTATGTATGTGTCATTTTGAATATTTATACCTTGAGCCACTTATTGGTTGATCTCTTGAAGCCGGTACATAAAATAATAGTGTCAAAGGGATATGAATTGCCATTCTTGAATACCACCTCGTTGCCTCTTATGCTTTCTATTGCTGCAGGCAACACCTGTGCAAGTTTATATATAAAAACACCCAAACCATCAGGTATATTTTTGTGGGAATTCTCAAGTACAAACCCTTCTTATATTTACACCGTCAACACCGGTGTATAATTTTTGCATTAAATTATAATTATGCATTGTGTTGGTACTAAATTTGACCACATTCGGGAAACATTGTCATTCGAATTAAACATGTAACCAACCTCTTCAGCACCAACTTATTTATAATTCACCAATTAATTACCTGAATCTCTCCGGATTTGATCTTCTTACAGGTACCGAGGTCCAAAATGGGGTACTTTCCGTGCTTGATTTTGTTGGAAAACGGACCCTCCTTAGGCCTAGTTATGCCGTACTTGCTCAAATCTCCATAATAAAGCTTGCTTAGTAGTACCATCACCCAGTCCACCGTCTCTAGAGAAAAATACTTCACCATTTTCGTCCCAAAGTATAATATCTCTCTTGAATATACACTCATCTGCATAATCCAAATACAAATCACCACTAAAATTATATATGTGCTAATAGTACTGTATTATCTTTAACTGTTTCAGGTCAGCATAGCAAAGAATCTGGATCTGAATCTGTCCACTTTATATTACAAAATTAAATGAGACTTACCGGGCTGCGGATGACTATGGAGGTTTTAGCACCATGGTTTGCTAAGTCAAGAGCAATTTCCATGCCAGAATTACCACACCCAACAACCAAAACATGCTTGCCACTATAAGGCTTGCCATTTTTATACTTAGTAGAGTGAAAAACCTCTGCAGTGGAGCTACTCAACCCATCAATGTCAGGCGTGAAAGGGTCACACGACAATCCACTTGCCACCACCAAAAACCTCGCAGAATACTCCTCGGTCTCACCGGAATTGACGTTCCTCGCCTTCACAACCCATTTCTTGTTCACTTCATCGTAATCCGCCAACTCGACACGTCTTCCGTACAAAGGGTTGATGTTGAAACGAGAAACGTAGTCATCCAAGTATTGTATGAAGAGGTTTTTGGGGACGTATCTTGGATAAGAAGAAGGATATGGCATGTGAGGAAGCTCGCAGACTTGTTTGACCAAGTGAAGATGTAGACGATCGTAGGCATATTTCTTCCAAAGAGAAGCGAAACAGTCTTCTCTTTCAAGAATTGTGTAAGGTATTGATTGACGGTGGAGGCAAGCGGCGGTGGCTAGACCGGAGGTGCCAGCACCCACTATTATCACTCTTTGATCTTCCATTATTTGTCTCAAATGTTTTGTTATCAGTTGATCACTTAACCAGGGGCGGATGTATGTGCAAAGTAGCCTGGGCTGTGGCCCAGGCTAGCTTTTTTAAAAAAAACTCCAAGTTATAAAATATTTACATTTGTGCCATTGTATTAGAGTCTTTCAAGTTTCAACATTGCCCATACTATACAAATCTATTTACCAATCCAACCCAACTAAAAACAAAATAAGAAATAAAATAGAGCATCAAACAAACAGAGTATCAAAGACAGCAAAGCAAAGTATCGAGCAAAAAAAAAAAAAAAACTTAAGCAAAAACTTACCAAGTCGTTCCAATAACAAGTCAACATAATTGTTCAACATTCTCTCCAATCCTGTCCCACTCTCAAGAGGTGAGTAATTAAGTTTAATCATTTCTCTTAATCTTCTTTGATTGATTATTTATGTACAAATACTACAAAATTAATATTTAGGGTTTATTTTTCCTAATTAGAAACCCCAAATTGTACTGTATTGTTTGATTTGTTTCCATTCATTTGGTCAAATTTGTAGAAGTTTAAATAAAACAATGTTATAATTATAATGTTAACTTATCTTAGATACTTGTCAAAATTGATTGAGATTTATTTTGGGGAAAATATGATATCTTTATGACTCTATAACTCTATATTGTTTGGTTGCAGTTGTAGTTGCAGATATGTTATATACTTATATGATCTTTTGAAAAGAATTTTATCATGCTTGGATTCTAATTAAAAATGTGTAACCTAGTAAAAATATTTTAGGATTACCAAGCTTTATTGCTTTGTCAAAAATGGATTTTGCTAGGGGAATTAAATGGATATGGTGTTTTATTTGTTTATTTATTACTATCATTTTTGTTGTTTCCATTCAATCTTTTAGGGTGCTAAATGTAGCATAAATGTAGAATAATTTAATAACACATTCACACCAATTTTTTTTATTTTTTATTTTTTATTTTTTTATATCAAATCTTAACAGTATTTTATTAGGTTGGATGCATTTTACTAGCAGTAAGTTGACATATGTACATAGTTTTTTTCTTTGTTCATATCATGACAATTCAATTAATATTTTAGGTTATAATGTCGGAGAATTATATGCCCAAGCCAAACAACACAATCACTTCATACTTTGAAAAAGAAAAGACTATGGCCAATCATCAACGATAGAACGAGCATTTTCATCTATGAAACTTATTAAAACCTCACTTCGTAGTAAGATGGAGGATGAATTTCTTGCAAATTGTTTGGTTGTCTATGTGGAGAGAGAGATTACGGATATCATTAACTTAAATTCCATAATAGATGAGTTTGATGCTGTGAAAACTCATAAGACAAAATTGAGATAGTTCGTTATTGTATTGGAATTGCATGTTTGTGTCTTATTTAGTCGTTATCTTTTAAAAAGTTTATGTATTATGTTTAAAATATGAATTTTGAGGGGTAAGGTTCATTATATCCCCTCCTATCTAAATGTATCTTTAATTTTTAATGAATATAATTTTCTCGTGTTGTCGAAAGTCATTTAAAAAAAATTAATTAGTTTAGCCCCCCCTCCTGTAACGTCTTGGCTTCGCCCCTGCACTTAACACTATTCTATAATCACGGTTGAGTGTACACCGCAAAATGTATAAACTTGTGTGAAAATACCTACAAATAGCAAAACAACAAATATAAAATAAAATGTTTTATTTGTTTTATTTTTATTTATCTCCAAAGGTTTTTCTAGTCTTGTTAGTTTTACTCCTGAAGGACAAAAATATATCTATATATAAAGAACAGTAGAGGAAGAGAGGAAGAATAAAACATAGGTTATCGGTATTTTGGACAAGTCGATAACCAAAGTAAAGATAAGAAGGAAAAAAAAAAAAAAACTTTTTGAGGCCAGCAAAATTTTAATCTTTACACTATTTTTATGGATAAAGTATGGAATCTTCTTTTTAAGTTATTGCAATTCAGGGTTTTGGGTAGATTTATATGACTAACTCTGGACCAACAACCATATTTATTTGAATTTGAGAAATATACTAATCGACTAACCCCTTATCTCCTTTTTTGATATGTTTATGAATATCAATTTTAATTAGATTCTTTATTTAATATATATGATTTCTTTTATAGCAATTGTAATGTATAATTATTTCCAATTAAGTCAATAAGGAAAAAAAAAATATTTCCTTATTGATGTTTGGTTTGATTAAGTATATATTATTAGGATTTGGATCCTTTGCTGATGTGACCTTTTTCTTGACATTTTTAAAACATGTGATTGGTTATTGATAAAGTTGTTGTGAAAACCAATCACATCTTAACCGCTCATTCATTACAATGCATATGTGTCATGATATTAAGTGAGATTAGGAAAAAGATTAGATTAGTAGATAATACAAATTCTTATTATTAAGGTTTATGATAGATTGGGCGTTCAACTTATGGGTGTAGGAAGTAAATTTAATTTTCAATTATAAAGTCCTTTGTTTTAAGTGATTAAATGTAATGGTATTTTAGAAATAAAAAAGTTTCATTAAAACATTTCTATAGGAAGATATTTTGTGAGTGGAGTGGTAGTAAAGCCACCCAAAAAATTATGACCTGGATCTCCACCACCGTCCATCTCGAAGATGGATGATAAACAAAATTTAAAATAAAAATGAAATAAAAATATGAAGATTTAATAGAGATCCACCTTCGATCTCTATGGTAGGGCCAGTTCGCAGCGACGGGAATCGCTGTGGAGAAAATCTTGGTTGGGACGGTCCCATACACGTGGCCATGGGACCGTCCAATCAGAGCGTGCCACAAGTGTGCCACATACTCTGCACATACAGTCCAATGTATATGTGGCACGCTCTGATTGGACGGTCCCATAGCCACGTATATGGGACCGTCCTAGCCAAGATTTTCTCATCGCTATGAGGCTAGATTTTCGACACCACCACCGCCTCTTCAACCCACACAAACCCAAACAACGCAAAAACCAACCCACTCAAAAGTCAAACCCATCACACCGCCTCAACATCCATCCAAACACAGCTGTTAGTTTGTTAATATTTTAATATTATTCTTCATTTACAATTTAGCCCTTCAACTTAACTCGCCCTTTTAAATTATTAGTTCAATTACCATTTTGTCCTTCAATCTTAACGTCAATTCAACTTTTTTTTTATTTTATTGGAATACAACAACAACAGGATTACATCAACTGGATTATAGATCCAGGATATGATCACATGATTACAACAACAACTGGGACCCATTGAGAATCGACTTCGAAGCGCAGCCCAGACTGGAGCTCCCGCGGACCGGGAGAGAAAACCCACACGAATGAGGGACAACCACCTACACAAAGTGGGACAACACCCATGTTTTTAAATGGGCTAAGGAAAATTTGCATAATTCTATGCACACACTAGGTCTTGAACCTTAGTGATTAGGGGTTCCAAAGGAAGGCCCACCACTATAGCAAGGGACCATGTGTACGTTCAACTTTTATGTTAGAAAAGTAACGGTATACAAGGAAAATGGTGAATACTAAAACGTGAGGGAGAAACGACATATATATAAATCTCAAGGGGAAAATGATAGAGCAAATTGCAGCTAACCTCCCCGAGGTTCGACTTTTGACAAAAAAAAAAAAAAAAAAAAAAAACACTTTATCATTAATTAATAATGACTTTTTCTACTGTTAGTCAAAACTCGTCAAATTTAACCATTACCAGATTTGGATGCTACAAATACCAAAATGTCCCTAATTAAAAAAATTCTGATTTTAAAAATATTGAAATATATGAAAACTAAATAATAATAATAATAATAATAAAATCTAGCTCATTAAAATCAAATCTAACAACATTTTCTTCTTTCATTGATGTATCTCTAGATTTTTCTTCGTATTCAAGTTTTTCAAAATTTTCAAAAATAAAAAATATAAAGTATGGCTCATCTAAATCTAATCTAACAACATTTTCTTCTTCCATTGATGTATCTAGATATTTTTCTTCAGATTTTTCAAAAATAAAAAATAAAAAGTGTGGCTCACCTAAATCTAATCCGACAACATTTTCTTCAGTCTTTTTTTTTTTTTTTTTTTTTTTTTCATTCTTCCATGTTAGTAAAACTTGAGAAGAAAATAGAAAAAAAAAAAACTTAAGAAAACTTGAGATCTTTTTTTTTTTATATATAATAAATAAATAAGGCTTAAAAGGACAAAAATACACTTATCTTTGTTAAATTTGACTTTACTTTAACTAATAATAGGAGAGGTCATTGTCAATTAATCATAAAGTTGTTTCTGGCTGTCAAAGGCCAAACCTCAGGCAGGTTGGCTGCAATTTGCTCAAAATAATAATAGCAATAGGGTTCTTTTAAATTTATAGGACTCTTTGAATGGACACCTTTGGAACTTGTATCAACATAATAATTTGAGTTTAAATGATACCAAAGTATAGTGTTGGATAAAAATATCCCTATTTTTACTTTTACCCTTTTATATATCTTAAAATATAATAATAATAAATAAATAAAATAAAATAATAAATAAAAAATAAAAATAAAAAAAATAAAAAATAAAAACTCTATTGATGGAGGTGACCTCCCATGGAGGTTGAAAGTGATGTAAAAAAAAAAAAGAAAGAAAAAAAAATGTGGCATTAAGCCATTAAGTCTTGGGCAGGTCATCCGAGATTAATGCCACCAATTTTTTTATTTATTATTATTTTATATTATATCCGGTAAGTCTCAAAAATACTAAAATAAGTCTTAAAAGGACAAAAAATAAAAATAAAAAAAATCTCGGAGACTTATTTTTTGGAAATGTTTTAAGATCCGTTTTTTTTCTTGTTTTTTCTTTTGATTTATGTTCTTTCGTGATTTTTTTTCCTCTTCCCGTCAATTCCTCTTTTTCGTCTCAAATAATTACAAAAGAGATAAAATCCAATTTCTCAACAACTTTCTTGAGATTTTCTTCCTTTTTCTTGTGGAAAAAATGAAGGAAAAAGTTGTTTTTCTCGAGAGAGAAAAAGATAAGAAAGAAAAGTGAAGTCAATTACATTTTAGTCTCATTACATACTTTGATGCTAAACAACATAGAATTATAAACTTAGTGCTATCCCACAAGATTAAACCTTTTTTGTGCTATTTACCCCTATTTCCTAATAATAATAATAATAATATCCCTTGTCTTAATGTTGAATGATTTCGACCCCATATTTCTCCGTGACTTGTGAAATTATCTTGCTTGTTGTGGTCACACCCAGTGGTGGTCCACTTAAACTGTTTGTGTCAAAAATCTTTTGTACTACTTTGTGATCTCACCTTGGTGTTACTTATTAAAATTGTAAACAGTTATCCTGAAAGTTCCAGATATATCCCACCTACATGATTCATGATTTGACCTTCCGGCCTCTTGAAGTTTTCCTAAAAATTAAGTTCATGCTTCACGATCACGTTGCGTATACAACTGTTTTCTCTTTGCGTATACAACTGTTTTCTCTTGAGAATATTTGAAGTTTAATTAATTTATTACCATAGATTGTACATTTGTACCACGTATATGATGAAAATGACAATTTTTTTCTTGGCAATGCATGCAATTAAGTTGGTCAATTAAACGATGATGTTAAGTAACACAATGACATTATGTTAGGGTATGTTTGGGGAGTTAAAGATCCTCTCCTTATCTTTTCTTTTCTTGGTTTTTTTTTTTTTTTTAAAATATAAATATCCAACTGCATAAGAGAGAAAGAAATCAACAAATAATGACCATGTATTTTCTTTTATGCTTATGTGTCGATATCTACTGAAAAGCTAAAGAAAATAAAAATGATACGAGAGAATCCTAATCCATATTTGGAATTGCTTAAACTTATGAAGTAACTAGTAAGCGATTATTTAATAAATTTTGATTAAAAAAGTGGTTGGTAAACTTTATATATTCATAATCTGCTTCTCAAATAATAATCGGTTTTTGAGAAATTGGTTGGATAACTTTTAAAAATTTAGTATTGGAAACAATAACTTTTTGCTTTAAAAATGTCCACACTACTCTCACTATTTTAATAAAAGACAATATAATTCACACATATATAAAACCTTATATCTAATAATGATATAATTAAAACTAAATTATAAAATTATAAAAATTTACCGATCGGTATGGTGGCATTGACGACCGTTGAGGCCAGAGGAGGACCCGCATCCTCTGACAATAACGTCACCGAATGAAGCTAACTTCTCCTTTGATAGTGCATGAGGCGATCGAAAGCCTCTTCCGTTTCAAGTTTTGGAGGAGGCTAGAGACTCCTCCATGAAATTTTGACATAGAGGAGGTGTCTCACCTCCTTAATTCGGCATTGCCAAATTTGAATTCGGTATTGCCGGAGGAGGTTTGATCCTCCTTCGGTATTATAGGAGTGAAACCCCTCTTCCATGGCTAGAACAAATGGTGAAAACTCAAAAAAGTGAGAGGTGGTCAACTCCGGTATTCAAGTTTTTTTTTTTTTTTTTTTTTAATCTCAAAATTGATTTATTAATTAATTATATTTTTTATCACTTATTTTTTATATACTAGTTTAATTAATTTGTTAATTTTTCATTTATAATTATTTTTTAAAATCAATTTCATATATAATTGTCACATTTCTGTATTATTGCATAATGATGTCTATTTTATTAATTTCGCTAAACACATTTTCCTAACTTTTCAAAAGTAAAGCAACGTGACTTTAAAAAATAAAAAAAAATACCAAACATATAAGTGTTTATTTTTTTAAGCTTCAGCAATCTGAAACAAATGCTAAAACAACGTTTACTAATTATAATCATTTATGATTATATTTCCAACTATTACTATTAATGTATTTTATGTTCGTATAAATTTCCAATAAAAATTATATGGTATAGGCTTTGCTCGAATGTACTGACAGGCCATGGTCCACCCAGGTATTGGGCCGACCTATTATGGGATGAGTATTGGCCCATTTTCTATTCGGCCTTTAATAAATTGTAGAAATTTAATAAAACATGAGTATCACCGTATCATTTGTACAAATAAAAATCTCCTCCGTTACATGATTTCTTATTCATATAGGTAGATACAGGATCTATGAGCCAATTACTTAGAAATGCATTTTGTGCAATAGCCCTTCCTATCTGATAGAAAAGGATCTCATGATCCTAAACAGATCTTACCTGGGATCACAAATCCCAAGTTTGTCTACGAAGAGCGGATCGTCACTCCATATCTTTTTTTACTTAATCATATGATTTATTTCTACTATAATTATTATTTTTCTGAAAAAAAAAATGTACACGCCATTATATCCTTTTAAACAGATATACAACGTCGGCAGTTGATAAATATTACCTATTACAAATTTATGGCCCATAAAAAAAAACATATCGATTTTATAACACATTGTTCCATGATTTACATGGTAAATACAGCTCATATGTCAAGTTATTTGGGCATGATTTCGGATAAATAATTTGAAAAAAAAAAAAGAAGCAGAGTCAGAGGAGAGAGTTAATATGATTAGCTATGTTTTGGGCATCTGCACTAGCTCCATATAATCCTCTTCTTGACAATCCAACACAGTACAAACCCTTGTTTCCTTTCCAATGGTTTGGGAAACTCTGCTTTGGAATTCCATCATCGTTTAATAAGTAATCATCATCCTGCACATCAATACATCAATAAATTTATCAACTATATATACAAGGATTTTTCTTCTTCTTCTTTTTTTTTTTTTAAATAATAATAAAAAATATAATTATCTTTATGTCAATTTGTAATGTATTTATACCTTGAGCCACTTATGGGTTGATCTCTTGAAGCCGGTACAGAATATAATAGTGTCAAAGTGAAATGAATTACCATTCTTGAATACCACCTCGTTGCCTCTTATGCTTTCTATTTCTGGCAACACCTGTGCATATAAATTTATATAAAAACACCCAAACCAATTAGAAAAGCATGCTTTTTCTAATATATAATATTTTCTACAATTATATATGCCGATTAATCATTCTATAAGCCATTAATATTTTATCAACTTGTACCGACTTTGATCCAAGTACTATGTTATAACAGTAGAATATTTATGTCTGTATGGTACCTGAATCTCGCCGGATTTGATCTTGTTACAGGTACCAATGTCAAAAATAGGGTATTTTCCATAGGCAACTTTCATGAAAAATGGACCCTCCGTTGGCCTGACAATGCCGTACTTGGTCAAATCTCCATAAACAAGCTTGCTCAGCATTACCATCAATGAGTCTACCATCCCAGCTGGAAAATACTTCATCATCACTAACCCTATGTATACTATCTCTCTTGACAACACATGAACCTGCATCATCATCATCACCATCCAAATGTAACGTATATAATTATATAAACATAGAATTTTCCAATCTATTATGTGCTACACATGAACATTTTTGTATATTAGAATCAGGGTTTTTGACAAATTTTGAAACTGAAACTATAATATAAACGAGATATGGATCTTGATTAAAAGAGATTATTAATTTACCGGGCTTCGAATGACTATGGAGGTTTTAGCTCCATTGTTAGCAAGATCTAGTGCGATTTCCATGCCGGAATTACCAGAGCCAACAACCAAAACATTCTTGCCACCATAAGCCTCGCCGTTTCTAAACTGAGTCGAGTGAATGACTTCAGGTTGGTTTACACCGATCTTCGCAGTAGTAGTGGTGGAGCGACTCAGCCCATCAATGTCAGGCGTAAAAGGGTCGCTCGTCTCTCCACTTGCCACCACCAAAAACCTCCCAAAATACACCTCCTCCTCGGCTTGATCACCAGAAGTACCGGTAACATTCCTGGCTTTAACAGTCCACCGTTTGCTCGCTTCATCGTATTCTGCAGACTCGACCGATCTTCCGTACAAAGGGTTGATGTCGAAACGAGAAACGTAGTCGTCCAAGTATTGTATGAACTGGTTCTTGGAGATGTATCTTGGATAAGAAGGAGGAAACGACATGTGAGGTAGCTCGCAGAAGTGTTTGACCAAGTGAAGATGGAGACGATCGTACGAATATTTCTTCCAAAGAGAAGCGAAACAGTCTTCTCTTTCAAGAATTGTGTATGGTATTGAGTGCCGGTGGAGGCAGGCAGCGGTGGCCAGACCGGAGGGACCAGATCCCACTATTATCACTGCTTGCTCTTCCATTTTTTTAATTTTTATTTTTTTTTTCAGTTGTTTAATTTATTTTCTTGTTGCAGAGACCATTAGATGTATCGAGTTATTATATAGGTATGTATATATGAATTTTTAATTTTTTTTTTATAATTTATTATTGTATGTATAACTATTTAATCATGTTCCCACCGAAAGAAAAGGCTAACAGTAACGTAGCTCAGCTGGTAGATGGACGAGCTTGAGATTTGAGCAAATGACTCCCAAGTCAGTGGCTCGAATCTTATCAATGACAAAAAGTTTTTTAAAAAATACCTAATCCCGAATTAATAGATTTTGTTAAAAAAAAAAAGGAAAAGAAAATGTTTTTAATGATTGTTGTTTGAATGATTATAAATAAAAAATTAAAAAAAAAGTAAACCAATCTTAAGTTGAGTGTATAATAAGAGAACAAATAATTTAATATTTTTTTAAAACTAATTTAATATTAATTAGAAAAAAAAAATATTCACTTTTAATTCGAGTGTTACTTGCATTCCTTTCCTTTTTATGTTTATGGTGGATATATTCCAACGGACTCAAGTAGCGAATATATTTCAGCAAATCTTAATAAATTTTTGATCTTACATTTAAAAATAATAATAATAATAATAATAATTAGAAAGAGAGAGAAGTTTATATTAAGAGAAAATTATTTTCTCAATTTTTTTTTTCGTTGACACGAAAAGATAATGATAGGGCCAAAGAGGCATTACCAACCTTATAATTATAGCATACAAAATTTTATCTTTATTTGAGAGTTGAGAGTTGAGAGTGACACCCCTCCCTTTCTTCTAATCAACGAAAAGAGAATAAAATGAAGGAGTTGTGAAGCTAATTATTATACTAATCTCTATATTTCATTAATTCATTCTTTGCTTCTTCAAGACATTAAAAAAAATAAATAATAAAAAAAAAAATTAAAATTAAAATGAAATCGTCAAGACTCAAGATTGCTTTTGCTTCATTACTTGACGTGCAAATATGGTTGGGGACATAAATATTTCTTAATTCTTAACAACTGTCGTTTTCGTCACTGATAAGTTTGTTGGACCCGCCATACATTTACTAATAGTCTAATACTTTCTGTCTCTGGAGTCTGGTCCCAATTAATTAAAAACTCTTTTAATTCATTTATTGCATCTATGGCTACGGCCTACGTGGTAGTATGGTACCCATTAATATATTTATCATATTATTTTATTTATATCATCTCCGATACATATGTCAAGATCAATACTAAATCCAGTAAAAAATAGTAAAATTTTATATTTGATACATCATTTTAACAGTGTAATCCAATGTAAATTAGATTTGATATGTTATTTTTTTATTATTTTTTTTATTATTTAAAATTATAAAAGTCAACAAATACAACTAATAATTCATTATTGCCAAGTTACACCGGGATATTGTCAGATTGAATGAGTGCTCTAAACCACCAAGTCAAGCCACGTTTGGATGGTGGCAATTTTAATTTTATGTAAAGAGTAATGTTTTGTTGTCCAAAATTTTTATCCAAATTCATACATAAATAACATGACAATATATTTGAGTTGTTAAGGCCGTAAACAATAAAATTATAGAATAAATGATATAATGTTGATAACTCACATGCAAGGCTCGCATTGTGCATAGCCTTACAAGGCGACCGCCTACGACCCCCGTTTTCTAAGGGTCCTAAATTTCAGGTTGAAAATAAACTTTGTGTATTCAGTTTTTAAATAAGTCTGGAGGTTATATATATATATATATAGTCTTTCTATATTGTTAGTTCATCCTAACAATAAATATATCAGGACGAAGAATGTTGACAACGGATTATGAAGAAGTTTTGACAAGTGCATACACTTTGAATCAAAGTATGTAAATCCAGTGGTCCACATTCTTCGTCCTGATATATTTATTGTCGGGACGAACTGATAATAGAAAATCTGTACAAAACTTCTCTATAATCTGTGGTCCATATTCTTCGTCCTGATATATTTATTGTCAGGACGAACTGACTATAGAAAGACTGTATATATATATATATATATATATATATATATATATATATAAACATCCAATATATACCTAACCACATAAAAGTCTGGAGGGCTACCTTTTATATATATGTTTTTTTAAAGGCCCACCAAAGAAATACAATTATAATACTTAATCACATCCACAGCAGAACAAATAGTGTATCAATCTATTAGAAATTCGAAAAAAAATAAATTTGAAATCAGTTATAAAGTACTTTTACTTCTAAAAATGTGAGACGAGTAATGTTTAAGTGATACATTATTTGATGTAATTAAACAATTTTTATTTCGGTGACTTTTTATTTGATATTTTGTTGTGTTGTAGTATTGATTTTTAGTTATTATATTGATTTTTATAAGTATTTACTTTTTTTTTTTTTTTTGACAATATTTATTAATCCGGGACCATGTATTTTTTTGAAAGCTTTCGCCATTAGTAGGATTCGAGCCACTGATCTGTGAGTCATTTGCTTAAGCTCCAAACTCTAAGCTCATTCATCTATCAGCTGAGCTACGCTCATGTTGGCATAATTACTATTTACTAGAGAAAAAAAAATTAAGTAAATATACATAGACAATCGAGGGCCTCATTTTTATAATCCGCCTCGGACCCCCAAAATCTTAAAACCAGCCCTGCTCACATGGCAAGTCATTTAGTCGTATTTGGATATCCTAGCCCTAGCATTACTCTTTTTTAAAAGGAGTATCCTTGGACCTTGTTTCTGGAGACTCGTAAAACATCTTACTATCTTAGCCATGTAAAAGTATAACACCAAATGCACACTAATACATCCTAATTGTATTTACAGGATTATGCCGTAGGTTGGGCAACCCATTGCAATTCTAATCTTGGATTATTTGGTGGTCAAACCAAATCAATTCTCCTTGATCGTAGCCGCTAGCTTACTAATAAAAAACAAAAACTCTCATTTTCCATGATATGCGATGACCTTGTAAGTACCTAAAACATGATTCCATATAATATAATAATCTTGTAATGTGTATTATAAATTTTATTTTTGGGCTTCAACGTTAAACAAGTGTGAACCTCAACCACATAAAATATCCTTTTCTTGTAGGTGAAGCTTCTGCTTCTAGTGATTGCAATGGTTGATAAGGTGGGATCCCCAGTCGGTTCAGTTGCCGACACCCAGAAAAAGAAACACATGAAATCACCAAATGTGTCGTTGTGAATTTTTTAATTGTGATTGAGATGGTGATTGGTGAGTAGTAATGTGAACATTGCATGTAAATTGTTTGACAATTTTATTTTATTTTTATAAAAAAGTGAAGTTGATGTTCATCTATATATATCTGCACCACCATTTTTCTTTCACAATCCACAGCATTCATATATATATATATATATAATTCTAGTTTTTTCTTTCAATTTAAATCATTTTTACCTTATTAGGGAAAACGTGTTGACGCTAGCTGTTGTTTAACCTTGGGGTACCATAAGCATGATTTGACCTTCCCATAACCCCATTTGAAATTTTGTTCTTAATTTCATGCTTCACGACCCAGAGTACTCGATTGCAGTCAGGATACGACTCTGTTTCAAAATCTGATACCATTTGTGTTGTGTGAAATCATTGACTGTGTTGTCTCATGTCTGTTATATCAGACTAAACAAAAAACAAAAAATAATAAATGGTGAAGGAGCATAGGATTCTTCTTAATCGACCCGCGGCCACAATTACCTTGAAATGATAGAATCATCATATACTTTCTTTTTTTGTATATAAAAATAAACTATTTATTACAATGATATATATGTTGAGCGTCAGGCATGGAACATGATGAAAATGTACATTTTCTGCAATTAAGTTGGTCAACAAAAAGATCGTGTTATATATGTGAACTTATCATCTACATGTTGACTATTTATAAGTTGTTGACACAACAACATTACCTTAAAACAAATATACTTTTAAAAAAACTCATTTTTGTATAATTATTTTTGTTGGCGAGCAGCGAAAGTTGAGAGTTATAGAAACAATAGATAGTTACAAATTTATCCAATTCAAAATCGGTACGGTCCTTAATCCTTATCGCTTGTAATCTTAGAGTGAGATTTGACTAGATCAATAGCTATTATATGATTTGATGGGATGGGGAAGGAATCTCTACACACTTTGTGATTTTATAAGCGAAAGTAGCCGAATGTAAGCTAATATACCAACCATCTTTACAAGTCTTATGATTTGATTCGAAAATTGAGAAATACTTCAGTGCACCTGACATAAACGTTCGAATTCATTCAAAACATACCACATAACATAAATAACTAATCAAATAAAATAAGTATGGTACATAACATACAAAAAAGTCGATTAGGCGTGTACGCGGAGAGGCAACAAAGTTTTCTCCCAAATTAAGAGGATAGGTCTTAAATGTGAACTCTAATATAGAGATAAGAAGTAATTACAGGTAACCTACCTGAGGTTTACCAATTTACACTCAAATAACTTTATCAAATATTGACACTCACCTCCTCTACCATTAGTATTGACTGTTGTAAATTTATAATACTTTAAATGTCAATTTATGATAAAGTTGTTTTGTAGTGTAAATTGATAAACCTCAAGTAAGTCGTCGGTAATTACGTGTAGAGATAAACTCCCATTAATTATGGTATGCGGCATGCAAAAAAGTAAAGACAAGACAAATGTCTTACTGCCCGCAAACACATGTCAATTTTATATGACATTGGAGTAAGCTACTTATTTGAATACCCACACCAGGATTCCATCCGGCAAGACACCTGTGCAAAATGATGACCACAAAAATGCTAAGAAACTTCACATATCAAATGAACAAGTTGAGCCCAACTATTCTTAGAAGAGCTAAGCTAATATATAGTTAAATTTGGAAAGAAGCTCAAGCTTGTCAAGAGAACTGGACTGGTCCCATTTTTTTCATCATAAATGTTTAACTTGACCAAATTATAACAATCAAAGCTAGGCCTGGGAATTGGATGTACCATTGGGCCACTTAACTACTTTGGGCTAACAAATTATAATCTACATGTGAAGTTATTTTGGACATTTCGGTGCAGTTCTTGCAGTTTTTCTAATTTTATTCAAGTGTACAACAAAAGTTGGAGTAAGGAGACAGAGAGTACTCCTTCAAAAAAAAAAAAAAAAAAAAAAAAGGAGACACAGAGTACTTTGTCATTAAACATTTAATTCACAAGACAAACAAAAGTAACTACAACAAAGAAAAAGATAAAAAGACACCCACACATGACACACCCCATCTTCTTCATGTGATCCTCCAGTTAAATCAACATACCAATCTTGTCACTTAGCAAATATGCAGAGCTGTATCTGTCATATCATCTTTTGCCACCTACCGTGAATCACCAACGCCACTTTCTAAATATTTTTATACCTTTTTAACCTTCCATCATCAATTTTCTCTCATTCTCTTCGTTATTCTCCATTCTCCAATCTCTCTCTCTACACATTTATTGAAGTTGATCCTCTACTTAATGGCTTCCTTTTGGGCAACTCTCGTGGTCTTCATGGCTTGTTTTTGTTCACAAGCCAACTCCAAGCCATCTCATCAATTACATGCACAATTCTCAACCATCTCTGCATCCCCAGCATACTTGCCTAGTTCTTCTCCTTCTTCTCCTCCTTCTCCATCTCCTGTAGCCTCATCATCTCCAGTTTTGTCACCAGACATTTCTCCATTGTTTCCTACTACTCCAGGTGGCATGGCACCTTCACCAACTGAGTCATCACTCCCCACCATTCCTTCAAGCCCAAGCCCTCCAAATCCAGACGATTTTCTAGCTCCTGCACCTGATCAGTTCGCCATATCGCCATCTGGGGTCATGCCGGTTTCCTCCTCACTTTCTCTGGCTTCAACAGCACCTTTAAATTTAGTAGCTTTTCTTGGTTTCACACTGTTTTGCTTAATGCAGCTTGCTTGTATGTGAGCTACTGTTAGTGGGCAGATTCAATTATTGGTATCAGTGGTTTCCACTTTATGTTTGTATATTTGTTTGTAATGTTAGTGAGCGCAAGTGTTTGGGCATTGTTGTGCATTTTGATAGGATATTGTCAAAATAATGAATAAATTATTGTCATTGTTTGTCCTGTCACCTGTGCTTTACTTTACTAAGTGTTTTTTTAGCATTACAAATCACTTTGCCAATGAATAAAGTCAAGAGGTTTATTCAAAACTGACATGATTATAGATTATTACAAGAAGAAAATATTACAGCATAATTACTGAAGCGAAACCAAAAATACAGAATTACTATTGCATTTATCTTTGTAATTTAGCTAAAATATCCCCCCATTTACATGCTATTATTTCTATAAACTGTGTCCCCTACGGATATTTTGGCTACTTGCCGGAATGTATGTTCTACAGATTTTACTACTTGCTGCTATGTAACCCAAAATCTAGAAAGCAACTAGCCTGAGACTTTGAAGAAAAAAGCCTTCAATTTGCTGAACTGGAAGGGGCTCTGTTTCTTCGGAGATTCTCGAGCTATATACTTCCTCAGATTCACATTCTCATCCTTGAGCAATCCTAATGCCAAACTGAGCTGTCGAATCACTTCTCTCTTCTCTTCATCCTTCTGTATCAGTTGATTTCTCTGCATCAGGTTCTCCTCTTTGAGTCTCTCTATGTCTTCCCTCAACTTCAGGATTTCATTATCGCAAACCTCCTTTGAAACAGAATCTTCTTTTAGTTCTTGATCAACTTGAATCTTATCTTCCCTCAACTTCATGATTTCATTATCGCAAACCTGCCTTGAAACAGAATCTTCTTTTAGTTCTTCATCAACCTGAATCTCATCTTCCTGTTCAGCATCCTCCTCTTCTTTCATTTTTTTACCTATTTGAGCTTCATTTTTCGGTTCAGGATCCTCAACTTCTTCTATTTCTTCCCTCAACTTCATGATTTCATCATCGCAAGCCTCACTTGAAACAGAATCTTCTGCTAGTTCTTGACCAACTTGAATCTCATTTTCCCATTCAGAAACCTCATCTTCTTTCATTTCTTGATCAACTTCAGATTCATTTTCAACATGAATTTCGTCCTCCTGTTCAGGATCATCAACTTCAGATTCAGCATAGTCCTCAGTATCAGAGGTCCCTGAGTAGCTATAATAGGTTTGATCCATCACATTCATTAACTTCTGTGGTTTGTGTTTGAATGGGGACACAAATGTTGATAGGAGGCGGGTTCCAGTTTCTGACTTCACTTGATCATATCGCTCAGCCAACGACCGATGGGCCCTATAAAAATCTTCAACCATGCTGATTAGCTCCGGCCTTTTCTTGTAATACATTTCTGCTCGCTGAGCAAAGGAATCAGCATCCTCTTCAATCAATTTAAGCATTGCCTTTGCCTTCTCATCTAGCTCTGTATTGACAAAACCATCAAGTAATTGAAAGGAAAGCATCCACATCAGCATAATAATAGAAGCAAGTGGATAATGAATCAATAAAAATAACAATAATAATAATAATATATACTAATTTGATATGGTAACACATCAATAAATCTCAGTAAATTTTCGGATTACAGTCAATATGTGGCCAAATGGAAGTATTTTCCCAACCAGTCACCAAATTTAAACTTGAGGCAATTATACATTAATCTCAGAATCTGTTTAAAATAATTCATGTTAGCTTAGTTGACAGAAAAATAGAACTTATTTGATCATATCACCAGATCCTGTACATTGGTTACTGGCAGTTTTTCCTAGTAGAAATTTGTTATTCAAAAATCAAAGTTCATATTTTTTTCACCTAATGAAACTTCCTATTCGAAAGTTTAACCACCAACGAAACAGGGGGGGCAAGGAAAAAAAGAAGCATTGATGATTTCAGTACATGGTCCCATCCCCCATGAAAGGTCAATGGAACTTAAATGAGTCCAAGGCCCCACCCACTTTTCCCAGTTCAACTTCAACAAAACCTGAGCATAATGAAGTTCGTTTATGATTAACTAGATCTTAATGGGTCCAGTTCATTATTTGATACTTGAATACTAATAAAATTTAACTTTTAGACACCAGACTTAAAAACTAATAGGAGACATTAGCAGAACTGGATAAATTTCAGGGTCCTCTTGAGAACCACCAATTTTGTGAAGTAAGTAACCCCACTACTCACAATCACTCCCTCCTAAAATCATCACATCTCTGACTGTAAAATATTCCAACCAGTACCATGAAGATAAGATATCATCTCTTCAGAGAAACCTATGTTCTCTGAAGTACTAAACCACCATTCAATTCATTTTCCTAGGCCATCCTGGTCAACTGCTCCATCATTTCTTACACCCTCCACTATCTACACTTTTTTTTCTGAACAAGTTCATGTACAAAAAGCTTTTTCTGCTGTTAATTTCTACTCATGAATTAGCTAACTGCTAGACCCAAAAGACTTTCCAATTTAAACTTAATTAGAGACACAGACACCCTTGAATACGAAAATTTAGCATTTAACGAACAACAACAAAGATAAGTTCCTGATTTCATTTGGGTTTCTTCATTGTGTAGCATATAATCAATCACTAGACACAAAATAATAAGACATATTAAACTTCATACTATTTTACCACCATAACCAAAGCTGAAGTACAGAGACAAAAAGTTATCCCTCTTTTCTTTATCTATTTCCAAAAAGAATGATGCTCAGAGAAGAAGAGTCTGTTATTTCAATCTTTAATAGCCCCACATGGTGATAAACCCAAAAGGCAAAGGACCACCATGTCTCACTACATTTTCTTTTTCATTAAAGAAAAAATAAAAACCCTAGATCAGAAAAAAAAAATGTTTGTATTTATAAAATTACTCTACCCTTCAAGGAAACAACCAGTCTCCTTCATATGTTTTGTTCACTAGTAAGTCAAATCTTGTATACAGTGACATCACAAGTAAAAAATTTAAAACTTTCTAAGCAAAATTGAAATTCACACTCTCCAACGGTCAAGAACCAATAAAAAGAAATAAAAAAAAAAACAGAGCTAGAGTTTCAGGAGCAAAAGGGTGTTTACCAGTTAGAGTAGATTGGAGCCATGGAGATCGTTTTGAGCTGTTATGGCTGTCAAACCACCACCACCTTGATGTATCCTTCGCTGTCATCTCCACCATCTGTTTCTCTCTTCCTCCAAATATCAATCAAATCCAAATAAATTAACACGGTACACACCCCCTTTTTTTTTTTTTTATAAAAACAAGAATCTAAACATGGAAACCAATTAAACAATTCTGACTGACTAAAAACAGAGAAAAATTACAACTTATTTTTTATCAAAATTGATGGAAACAGCTATGTTGAATCTTTCATTTAACGATTAAGGGCTATTTCAGTCATTTACACTCCTAAAAGCCAAAGAGGGAAATTTCAACTTTCAAATTGCCAGATTAATTGCCATATGGAGACCTCCCAAATTTAAATAAAAAAATCTCTTATGGCAAGAAATCTATCTGCATATCTGCATATTAATGACAAACTTTGACTCACTGAATCACTCAAAACGCTACCCAGCAAAAAAATAGTAATAATAATGGAAAAACAGGAAAAAAAAAAAAAAAAAAAAAATGAAAGCGAAAGAGTACCTGAGTTTTCTAGGTTCCGTTCTTCGCTAAAGCAAAGCAAAAACCAAAGAAAAAGAGAGAGCGGTGCTTGTTTTTGTCTCTACTTGTTATTTGTTCTGCACTCTGCAGTGTTGATAGACTTCAAGTTTAAATACACTAGAGAGTTTCGAATTTGTTTCTTTTCCCACCGTTATGTTCCCTATCTCCTCCAATGGGAATCATGACACGTATGCAAAAGGCTTGAGGTTGAAAAACTCATCATTAAATAAAGGATTTTTAAATTAAATTCACCGAACCCATTAGTTTTTTTTTACAATTAGCATGTAAATACTACCGCCTCGCTTGGTGGATTCTTTGCTTTAAAAAGCCTAATCTCATGCCACTCTACAATGTACAATATATAAATAAGGTCATTTTTGGAATTTGGGTGTATTGAAATCCTTTTGAAAAATAAAAATTAAAATAAGGCAGGCGCTTCATTAAATATATAAAAGGAAAGATATAATCGTAGCAACAAACAGTTGACACTTGACAGTACACAACATCATGTGGAGCATACTGCGTACCTCAGCCCCGCTACAACGGTCGAAAAAACCAGACTACTTTAGTATTTTTATTGAACACCAAAAGTGTGCTTTGTGAGGAATCCTATTGGAACTGACAACCTGGACCTCGAGCATTTTTGGCATGAATTCGGATTATCACACCTTTGTTGCAGCTAATTTGCACATCCATAAAATTAATTAAATAAACACAACTTAATATTATTATTATTCAAAAAAAAAAAAAAAAAAAAAAAAAAATCCTCTCCTCATTGGTGCTAAAAATTGCCTTTGAGGCTTAACTCTTATCTCAACCACGAATATTTTATGCTTACGTAATACTCGAATCCGCAACTTTGTGATGTAGGTGTGAGAGATTTACTACCGGACCAAACCCATCACATCAACATTTATCAAAACTGAACATATTGAAATTCATTTCAAAAACATAATACTGAAATTAGATTAAAGTCTGGCACTTTCCATAAATAAAGCATCTAAAACAAAGGAAAAGGATGTAACGATGTATGTGCACTACCATTTTTTTTCTTTTTCCTTTTTATTTTATATTTACAAGATAACCCAAAAAATTCCTCACCTAAAATCCTACCGTTAATATTCCTCAAAATGTATAAAACTAACCTATGCTAATGATATTGTTAATTCTTGCTAATTGCTGTTTACTCATATGTTAATAACACTACTGAACAATATATTCATCTGATGTTTTTCCGCCATATATTGGACACATTATAGCATTATCAAACCTCCGCCAGTGGTAATGAACCGTGTAAGTTTGGGGTGCTTAGAAGCACGCCTATGCTGGCAGGTCGAGGCATTTCATACTCTTGCTCTTGAGCTATGAGTGTCAGAGTTAGGGAACTTGGACTCAATACTTCAGAAGATATATTGATGATTGCCTGTTGCTGAGGCAACACCTTAAATCTTACAAAAGTCTTGGTCAGTAATCCAAACACCTTAAAATCATCACATTCCAATATTAGCATTTTAGGAGTATTCTCATATCGAAAAAGGATCACACATAAGACGATGTTCTTTAGGAGAGAATATTCCAAATTGAATCTTTCAGATGGAAAGATTCCTTACCGCAGTACTAAACAATACAATCATGATGATGCTGGAGATCACGATGGACTTTCCGAACGACGAAGTCTGTTACGCCCCAGTAAACTGTACATACATCATAAAAACAAATTTATCATTAAAAAGACAACAGTAAACAACCATAGACAAAAAAATGGCTGTGGCTACCCATCAATATTCGTGTTTCATGTATTGTAATGGGCTAATAGCATAGCTTTACAGCATCCAAAAAAAAAAAAAAAAAACCATGCATATAGCTAAATTTGGACTGCCCTATATTTTCCAGCTTCTTGTGTTGTACCTATCAAACAGTTTCCCTTCACCTGCCAAAATATTACTTTCACTCTAAATGCATGTCAAACAATTTAGACAGACCATACCATTCCTTCATGTGATATATAGAAAGAAGGGACCAATCACAATCATGTAAAAACCTATTGACAATTTTCAGAGCTGCTAATACATCTAACATCCGTTAAACTTGTCCCAAGATTTACCTAACTGTACGCAAGTGCAACAGATACAGCACCTCGTATGAGCCCAGCCCACCATATTGTAACCTGAAGAAGTATCATTACTATGCCATTTAGAAAATAGTAATTCAGGACTCGGGAGGGTGAAAACATTTAAGCAAAACCATAAGTTCCTAAATCCTAACTGCTGTTTAAATCCAATTTTGTCATACTTCTTAGGTAAGTTAGATAAACAGGATAGACGGAATACAGAAGCAGCTCTTCCTACTAAAATAAGGCCAAGCAGTATTATACTCACTCCAATTGATTTCCAAGGACTGGAAAGGAAAAAACAGTAAAGTTACACGAACCATTGCACAAACTTGCAGTTGGCAAGTTGCAAAAACTGGCAGTTGGCAAGTTGCAAAATTATAACGAACTTTCAACATCTTATAAAACGTATAAAAGGAAAGGGTAACGTACAAACAATATTTTACCTCATATAACCAGAAAAAAAAAAAAAAAAATTAAACAATTAAACAATTATGTACAGATAAGCTTGAAAGATAATACTCGATGGGAACCATCCTCGTGCAAACATTCACATTACCTTGTGCTTACAGATATCCACTTCTAGTGTCCAAGGCATCCATACTGACATAGAGGAAGAGAGAAATCTCTGATACAAAAGACAATGTTGCCAAACCACGCCGGCGGAAGAGAGAAAACAACCGAGGATATCATTAACATGACTAGTTTCACAGATGCTACTATTACAAATTCCACATAATAATTTCAATGTTTTCAGAAGCTATTTTAGAACATTCAACGTACTTGGCCGTGACTTTTGAGTTTGCAGTAATATTATGCCCAGGCCCCATGTGTAGTGAGACATGACTATCCTGCAAAAGAACACAGTAAAGATGCCGCTACATTGACACAACTAGAAAACAAAAGGCAATGCCATCATAATTTGACGAATAAAGTTATGTGGCACACAATAGAAAGAAGAAATAGCAACATAAATTGTGCAATATGTAGACTAGAAACTTACTTCAGCAATGATATATGAGAAGTAAGCCATGAGAACCATAAGAGCAACTTCACGTTCTGTTGAGTGCCTGAAATTTGCCTTAATTTTAGCTATTTCATTTATCAGAAATAAAATTCAATTGCACATAACAAAAACTTTCTTGTATAACATATAGAACTATGATGTTTAATCATATACAACAACTCAATAATATGCTTCAAATAAGTTTTGAAAAATTCCAGATGGATCATGATAAAATTTTGTCATTTAGTTCTCATCCAGTTTGCGATTAGTTTGCATACTCCAACTATAAATAAGATATCAGGTATAATCCCCAAGTAAACAGCTATCAACATAGTCATTTAACTCCATCACCAATAGTTCCATAATAGAAAATACAATTTCTCTTGGACTAAGAAATAGTAAATGAAATCTCACAAATGAATTTTTAATAGCACAGATAAAAATAAAGAAAAGAAAATCAATTTACATCAATAAAGAATTAATTAACAAGCAGAAATATAGTGACTATCATAGCATACCTTCCTTTCAAAAAAAAAAAAAAAAAAAAAAAAAAAAGGACTATCATAGCATACCTGCCAAAGCACAAATTCTTCATCATGTAGCGCTTAACAATCCAACCTGCAGGTAAAAGAGAGATGATCTTACATCACGTAACATCCATGCTCTCATGCATCTAAAAATTTCATAAATGAAAAAAAAAATCGAATCTTTTAGAGGCTAGAGCAAGATCATTAATAAATTGCAAGAGGATATTAAGAGTTCAAAAGAAACACTTGCATTATATTACCACTAGCTGAATTTTCCCCGTAATAAAAAGCCTATTTGGATTTTATCCAGAGAGCTAAACGATTTAATCTGGATATTCCACTAATAATCACATCTACTGTATAGAATTTTCTTGAGGTACAAAGATGTTTGCTGGAAAGCACGAAATTCAACTCATACACAGTAACATATTTTTGTAAATATCTGTTATTAATGGAAGATAAGATAGGTTAAAGGTGCCAGCAAAAGAAAAAAAAAAATGATAAATAGAAAATATATCCAGAAAAAGAAAGAGAATTGGAAATTGCATCACTTGGGAAGTTCAATTCTTGCACATGTATGAGAGATGGATGGACTCACAGTTATACCTAGCAACGTGCTTAAAATGAATAAATATAGGAAATTGCCCGTAAACTGCAAAAGAATGCTAGAGCTGATCTACGAGGCGTCAAATCTTTGGATTGCATTGAAAAGGACAACAAACGTGGCATCATTTATCACACCCTCTCCAAAGACTAGACTGTACAATAGAGGTGTCTCTTCCTGATTAAGCACCTGTCAGGTGAGATATAAAACTTAGCCAACAATGCTATCTTAATAAATTATTGCTTTGGCAAAGGGAGCCTACGTATATATTTATACCTGCAAGGTGCAAACAGAATCTGTGGCCGAAAGGATTGCTCCAAGTGCTATAAGCAGAGGAAAACAATTACATTAAGAACATGACAAGAGATGAAAAAATCAAATAAAGCATAACTAATGATTACAACATCATGACTTCATGCTATAATTTAAAATAATGCTTAGCATTATGATACACATCAAACCAGACACCCAAAAACAAACGTTGATTATTAATATGATAAATAGCAAACCAGACATAACAATGCAATTGCCAAAATAATACCCCAAGGAGATACCAAAATAAAAAAGAACTTTAAAGTTCATGTAGCTCCCCTTTGTATTATGATAAATAGCAAACCAGACATCACAACAGGACAGCTGAGCTTAAAATTCCAAAAGCAAAGAGGTAACCATTGTGAGAACCCAAATTTAAATTTTATTTTCCAAAAAATAAAGCACGCCTATCTAAAGTGTGCTGAAACTGAAGTAAGAGTTTAAAAGTTACCATTTCTTGAATAATAGTTATAGATATAGGGAATACCAAGATAATCCTTCAGCTTTAAACCAACATTCAATTTCTCTAATAATAACACTGAACCTGAAGCAAGAGTTTAAAAGTTACGATGATGATGAATGATAAACAGAAATGGTACATAACATACAGTTATGAACAATAAGCAATATTTAACATCCCAAAAAATTTTGATTAACTTGTTTCCTTATCTTCAGACAAACTTCTATTTCTTTCTAACAAATGACAGGACATGTTGAAGTTCAGATTATAAATGTGATCATGCAATTAAATTTTAGAAAGCCATTCACCAGAATTTGTTTCTGGGGGAGAGAGTGGGAAGAGGGAGCAAGATAACATAAAGCATAATAGTTCAACTGAATTTAAGTCCTGGCAAACACCTCCAGAATGTGCAGATTAAGTAATACTTCGCCAGATAATTTTAACAAAATCACTAATCATTCCAAATATTATCACACTACAAAGCCAAATGTCAAAGTTGTAGATCTATCTAATTCTTAATTCAATAGGAGTCTTCTTCCTATTGTCTTTTCACATTTTAGGAAAGAAGCTGAACCAATTTCAATAAAGGAGAAATATAGCTACAAAGAAACTGATATACAAACACAATGTCGTAATGAATTGACTCTGAATTTTAAAACTTAAACAGTCAGCAAATGCATCATAATGCTGCCTCAGTTCCTCAGATGCAAGGTTAAATGTACTCACAGAATTATATCGTGTTATGCTAGTGAACTTTTCTAATGCTCCTACTACAGTACCACAAACAATGATTTCCTTAGGGTAATCTCTCTAATATTCTGATTCCCTCATGCATTATGTTTGAGGGTTAATAGGAAAATGATTATCAAAATAAATTTCAGAAAGAGTCCGACATGGTAAGTTATTGGTCAATGAACATGTTAAATACATTTTGAAAGTGAGCAAAGCCTCATGCATGAATATGTAACATGTGCGTGAGCATCCGTGTGTGCACATTTCAGTCTAACCTTATCAGACCAAGCATTCAAAATCTTCTATTCACAAATGCATATGACAGTTATGATCAACAAGAATCTATTACATAGAGATGATGTAACATGCCTTATGATTAGGAATATACCTATAGAAATGATGCCAAAGGATATATATGAACCAATAACACCAAATAGCATGATCGTGATTTGTGATGAAGTTTCGGAAAAACTGCTTTTTCTTCACCAGGATACTGCCACCCCAAAAAAGCGATGAAATGGTCAAATTCAAGACATGAATAAGAAAACAAAATAGTCACTCAAATGCAAGAGTTTACATGTACATGATAGATTCGACATTGAATAATACAAGTTGGTTCCCAGATAATATAAACTTCCAACACACATTAAAGACAAAATATAACATTAAGAAAAAACCAGTTTCATGTTCTTTTTATAAATGATACCATAGTACTCTGCCTTTCTTCTGCTTTGGTCAATAATAAAATCCAACACCAAGACCCTCTTATTCTCTATAGATGCCTCCTAAGACCCCAAAGGTTGCTACATAGCCTTATCACAATTTATTTCATTTCATCCCTCATTTAACATGTTTAACGATATATGGAAGAAAATATCTGCATAATATTGCCTTTCATTTAAATTGGCGCTGATATTTTTCAAATTAGTTGTAATTTTACTAAAATATATATGATTTACTAAAACAGAACTAGCAAATCTAGCTTCAAAAAAACAAAAGAACTAACAAATCTTAAATTAAGAAACCTAAAAGAACTATTTCAATCACATATCAAAATGTATTCTAAAGATATACAGATGCAATGCGTTTATGTTTTTGATAAAATACTTTTAGAATATTTTTTTAGTTGAATTTGAAAGTTTAGCAGCCATCTTTGACATCTGCAAGGTCCAAAATTCTAAATTAAAACTTTTAGAAAGACCCATATAAATTCTTTCAAGTTTCCAAAAGCACCATCATATGAACCACTAGACTGACTAATATCTTGCAGTCCTACATTATTACTGATACCTACCGAAAAAAATCTATAGAATGGTCACCCACCACAATTGCAATTTGAGAATTTCAAAGTTTTGACAGTGACAACTCCTTCAATCTACTTATAGTGACACCAACATAGGTAATAAGCCTAACATCTGAAGTATTACAATGAGTACACTGTTTATACTAGAACTAAGATGTACGTACAACTCAGCCCTTCTCAAGTCAGTGAAATATTAAAAGTTATATCAAACAAATTATTGTGTCCTCCACAAACTAATGTGGCTATAGTTCTTCCGATTCGTCTTCACTTCATGGAGGTTAAAAATGCACCTCGTCGTGACTCATGATAAGGAACTACACCCCATTTGTGCTTAGGTACCACTGCAAAAGAAATACATAATCTTCCACCCAGGTTTAGCAACATTTAAGAAGCTAACAAATAAAGAATTCAGAGGGATCACTTAATGTGACTTCAACAGCCAATATGAAAAACATACAAATTAATAAACAGTATAATTTAACAGATAAATATAAGAAGGGTGACAGCCGTGACCAACAGCCAAATGAACCATCTAAATAATCTAAAAAGAGAAAACAAATACTGTTTGAGAAAAATGGTCAAGTTAAAATATACATGAAAATGCAACATACTACATATTTATTGAGATTAAAATGAGCAAGAATGCAGGCTATATTTAACTGACCACAAAAAACTACATAATAGCAAGAAAAGTCAATTGGTTAAGTAAAAGATGCAATATAAAGATCAAACTTACTCAGCGTTAAATATGATAGGAGGAAGAAGATATATAAAAAAAATTTCTTCCTTAAATTTTAAAACTTGTGAATGATGCCCGTGACTCTTTACTAGAATTATAATTCCAGAAAAAATACCCTGCAATCAAAATCCCAAACGATCATCTACTATCAATGTCTTTCCACAATAAGTAAAAACCAATAGCCAATCAAATACGAATATTAGCAATAAAATGTCAATATCATAACAGCACAACTGCACAAGTTGTTTGGAATGTAAAATGGAGGAACTCACAATGCCAAGTGCAATAATTGACTCGTTCACCCATCTATCCTTCTCCAAATGGTTACCAACCACAATGCAAGCGCAAAGGAGTGCCAAAAACAAAGCTATATCATGTAAGGTAGGTCCTTCCGGATCATCCATTAAATGAAGGAGATCCATTTCCATCTTGATTTCTCAATCTTTACTAGGACCAATAAGTTCACTGTTTCAAACACAAAAATCTTCTCAGATCAATGGTTAAAAAAAAAATACCAACTGAACTCTGGAAACTAATACACCTTAACAAAAATTCAGAGAAGTTATTTTGTAAAAGTGGTGGGAAACAATCACGAATTCAAGCATGGACATAAAGATTATTAATCCAAATAAGAAATCAACGGCCTAATTAATCCTCTGCTCTTAATATTTTATATATATATATATATATATATATATACTACACAAACTATTCAGGCTAAACAAGGTTCAATTAGTTAATTCATGAGTACATAATAAAAAACCTAACTCGTGACATAGTCAAAATTTTCTCTTATTTTCTTCTCTTTCCTTATTTTCTCAGCAGCCAAACAGGAAAAGGAAAAAAAAAACAATAGTAAAAAATAACAAATAAAGCGATTAACCTATAAACTAACATCAATTAATTGGTTTATCGTTTCTTATTCTTTGCATGTCAGCTAAGTTTAGTGTCTTCAAAATCAAAAACCACAAAAATCGAAGACTTAAAAGAGCTAAGAATCAGTACGGGTATCTGAACAACCCAAATAACAATAATTAACATTAAATTTTTGAAAAAAGAAAAAAAGAAAAAAAAAAAAAACACTTACATTGGATTTGAAATAGCTCTTGTGCTCCTCCCTGTGCTTGACATGAGCAGAGAGAAAAATAAATAAAAGCTTGAAATGATTTTCAAAGATATAGAATTTTAAAAGGAGACAACTGCTTATTGAAAGCATTCTAATTTGAAAAGGAGACAACTGCTTCTTGTATGGAGATTGGAGGGAATCACGATCGACGCTAACTGGAATAATTTTGTTTTGTTTTGTTTTTTCAAAAACCGCGAAAATATAGATGGTGGTATGGTTTTGTTGTGATGTGGTGCAGGTGCATAAGAGAAGCGTGGAACCGCACCTGAAAGGTGCAAGATCTATCAATATTCAAAGTTTTTTACTTTTGTTCTTTTTGTGCAGTCAAATGATATATGTTGTACAGCTGTAGTGCGACAAGGGTGATCAGATAATCCCGATGCTGCGGTTGATAAAAAATTGATTATGTCTATTTGATGACTTGATGTTGATGGTGATTACAGTACCATGCACATTAATTAATGAGAGAAATTCATTTGTAGCCATAACACTTATCATACTTTTGTTTTTAACCACTTTTGAATTTTTAATTGTTAATAACCACTTTTTTAAAAAAAATTCAATTTAGTACCATGAATTACCAGAGTACCCCTGAAAATAGTGTTCTTTAAACCTCGAAACAAACTTGAAATCACGACTAAATTGAAATACACAAACTTGAAATCATGCATAAATGGAAATATCAAAACTTGAAATCATGCCTAAAATAGAAATATTAAAACTTGAAATCTGGGCTAAATTGAAATTAGGATAAGTTTTTTTTTTCTTTTTTTTCCTCTTTCTTCTTCCTCTTCTTCTTCCCCAAATTCGATTTAGGTTTAGGGTTCAGATCATCGCCGGCGACCTGCACGAACCACGTCCGGTGTGCTTCGCGATCGCCGGCTGCACGTTGGAACCAGCGACGGGCGACGATGCTGCCGACGATGCCGCCTGGTCTCACGTGGTTCGTGCGACGAACCAACAGTGAGCGAGGGATCGGCGACCAGCGTCGCCATCCCGTCCGGACGCCGTTCGGACGCACGCCGGAGCTCGGCGACCGTCAACCCACACCGGCGAGAGAGAGATCGGCGAGAGAGAGGGAGATCGGGGAGAGAGAGAGAGCTAGATCGGGAGAGAGAGCAGAGGAGAGAGAAAGAAAAAAAGAGAAAAAGAGAGAGAGAGAGCTGATTGGGAAGTTTATATATGGGGGCATTCTAGTAATTGCTCAAAAAGATGGTTAAAAACAATTAAAAGTATGGATGTGGTTAAAAAAGAAAATTCTATAAGTAGTTGGGTCAGTTTTGGCAATTTCCACTTAATTAATTATGTTGTATATATTATTAGAGGACTTTCCTATGTGATTTAAATGTTATTAAATATTTTTATTTAATTCGATAAAGAATTAGTTTTCTAGAATTTATAAGAATCTTCCATCTTGATAAAAAAATTGTTTCTTTATTTATTTTAAAATCCTTTAAAATGTATAAAAAGAAATTGTATCCAAGCGACCATTATATGTTATTATTACCGACCGTATTTTTTTTTTTTTTTATCCAAATATTATCATTAGCAACATGGATAATTTTTTTTTTTTTTTTTTTTTTTTTTTTTATGGCTATAGAAATTGGAATCTCTCCTATTTATTTGGAATCTGACTCATTTATTCTATATCTGTGAAGTTGCAATCTCTCGTATAAAATAACTAAATAAGTACAATTCGTACTTTATAACAATTGTAAACATTTTTTTTAAGTAGTATTATACTATTACATTTTAAATTTTATTTTAAACAACAAATAGTTATGTTTTTATTTTTTAAAAAAAGGTTTATCTAATTTTATGGATATAATCTCATATTATATCAACAAAGATATTATTTATTTTTATTTTATTTTTATATATAACAAGATAGGATTTTGATGAGATTTATTTAGTTCAATCACTTGTTGAACCAAACAAAAAACAATACTGAAAAAAACTTATCATATTCGGTCTATATCAATCTCATTATATATCATAATAATCATATTTTGTTTTGTAACTTAAAAAATAAAAAAATAAAAAATCATATCTCTTTTTGTGCACCTGGTACCGATCCTTGGGTAGCCCAGTGAGACAACCATCTAGGGCTTCTGAATATTTTGAGTTACAAATTTATTTTTGTAAAAAACAAATATGTATATATATAACTAAAAATAAAAATAAAAACCACATGTCACATATGATTTTAAAAAAACACACATGATTTATAAAAAAACGACGTATGAAAAACAAAAATAACATTCTTACAATAATTATTTTTTCTTTATTGGAAATCATCTTTCTTTTTCCTAAAAACATATACTAATGCTGGAGGGCAGTTGCCAATGAAATCCACTCTTGTTTGCATGGTTCTTTGATTGTACATATATAATCACTTTCAAGAAAATCAATATTTCATAATCGTTTAGATTTATAACCTTTTGAACTACAAAAATTCCAATTTGAATCTATAAAACGGTATAATTTATTTAATATAATTATTTTAAGTCTCTAAATAATACATAGCTGCTGTATACCAATGAGAAGTTATAATGCTATTGTGTCAATAGATTTCATTGCACTCCTTTTTTCTTTCTTTTTTGATTTTTTGATTTCGATTTCATTGCATTCTTGTTTTTGCTTCTTTATTCTCCGTTATTACCACTGCTAGATTTTTAAAGATGGAGTTCGGGTTTTGAAAGCTAAAAGCCTAAAAGCCTAAAACACATAAAGTTAATTAACTAAAAAATTATTCCTTAAATGATCTATTAAATCATTAGCCCAACTATAATAGAAGTTGCATTCCGGACCATACTTGTAGTGATTGATATTGCTTATCGATATACCCTTAATTCAATTGATAACAGATTAAAAATAAAATAAAAAAATTGCTACCACCAAAAGACCTAATTTTTCTCTCATAGGCACAAAATATAGATATATTTATAGCATACTAATATACACATCATCACACTTTCGCTATGTAAGCAATATGACTTCAATAATTATAATACACATGATAAAAGTGTGAGGATGTGTATTAGTATGCTATAAATATGGTTATATTGTGTGCCTACTAGAGAAAAATTGCCAAAAGACCTTCCCTTTATTGCACAAACATCTCATGAGTTTTTAGGTGAAACTGCACTCATATTCAACTTTTCTTTTGATTGCACAAACCTCCCCTGAAAAATGTTGACTAAAGGTTTGACTGACGGTCAATTTAAAGGTCAATGAGTAGTACAGGGGTAACATCATCTTTTTGACACTTCAAAAATAATTAAACCACATGAACCCCTTATATTTCAATATGTATTGAGTTACCCAAAAAATAACTATCAAATAACCACCAAAACGTTGGGTTTGGGCTGGGTTTGGGCTGGATTTGTAATTTGTTAAACCTTGCTTCAAAGAAGGCTCCATCATTTAGCATGTCTTTAGCGTTTGTTTCCATTCCCAGCTTGTTAAATGGAAGAGCTTGCATGTAGAACGTTGTTAACCACTATGGCAAGCACACATGTGCCTGCATTGCATCTCTCAAATCTAGTTCCGATTGTTCGATCATCAGGTACGACAATGCTCGCCGAACAAAAACAGTACCAGAAGGAACCGACATTATCGATATCAGCTAAATTTTACAAAAAGACCATCAGATTCTCAACATATAGAAAGATATAAACACATTATCACTTTCATGACATACCCCAAATGGGGAAAAAGAGTATGATACTTTTGAGTAATACTCAACAACATTTTTGAAATCCTTGTCTCTGAACGCAATGTCCTTGAATTTTTATATTTAACATATCTCGAACTTGTTGTGTCCATTCTTGGAATGATAACTTCAAAAATTACCTAATTTTAGCAAATTAGATCATTATAAGCACAAGTATAATTACAATATCTACATGGAGAGATTATATTGAGCAACAATAACAAAAATAATGACACTCAACGAGACTCTTATCTTTCAACAAATATCATAAAAAATTAGTGAAAAGAATTCAACATCAATTTAGAAACCAAATTGAGGTCGTTGTTAGTTCCTTCTAGGTTAAAGGAAAAACAAAAACATAATTCTCTGTTCTCTTTCTGGTCCGTCAACAATTAGTGGAATGACCAACATAAATGAAATTGGTAGCTTTTACATACCTCATTTTATGCACCTTCTTCATCTTTATAACCTGTTTTAAGTAAAATATCATACACTATAGTGAGATCCATATATGTTGATTATCCCCACTAATAAGGTATTTTTTTTTCACATGTGGTTTCCTTAGGTTACATCGCATATTCTAATGGGTTTATCCAACATTTAATAAATTACAAATCCAACCCAAACACAACGTTTTAGGGGTTATTTGATAGTTATTTTATGGTTAGCTTAATAATTATTGAAATATAAGGAGTTCATGTGGGTTTAATTATTTTTTAAGTGTCAAAAGGATGATGTTACCTCTACACTACCCATTGACCTTTAAATTGACTGTCAATCAAACAATTAGTCAACATTTTCCAAGGGAAGTTTGTGCAATAAAAGCAAAAGTTGAATATGAATGCAATTTCACCTCATGTGATGTTTGTGTAGTTAATCCAATTATATTTTGTCAAACATAATGTGATATTTCTTAAATAGTCATTTTTTTTCAGCTAATAAGGCTTTAAAGTTCTTTTTAATAATTTGTATTGCTCCTCTTTTTTCGATTTTATTTCTCTTCCCTGTTTTCATTATAATGTAATAGTAATTCGATTCAAATTATATACTGATTACAAATATGGTGCCATAGCATAAGTTCATACATGATTCAATAACATAACTCAAATTTTCTAATTGGTAGACGATTTAAAAAAAAAAAAAACCGATTATAATTAATTCGAAGTTTGTAAGGAACATAACTCGAACTCACAACCTTAATAGTATAAGTGTAATTTGGCATAGACAATATGAGGATGTGGTTTATGTCTGCACCCTCCCTCAAGTTCCAAATTATTGTAATATTTTTTTAAATAAAAATGTAATGTGATATACCACTAGGTCAACTTCATATTGTCGATAAATAATTAAATTATTATTATTATTTTAAGTCTTACGTCGAACGTGTAAGGACTCTATCAAAAGTTGTTGATATTAAGCACTACATGTGCAACATAGATTTCTACTCCTATAATTAAGAGATATATACTTTCATAACACTTATAAATTAAAAAATATTCACTAAATTACTAAAATAATATAAATTAATATTTATGACTTGACAATTATATTATATTCCATATATGAAAATTTGGTAAATCAAAAAGTAAATTTTCATTTTAAGTATCATTATTTGGTAATTTTGAACACAATTTTCTAACAAAATTAATAACATAAACAATAATGCTATTTTGTCCAAATTTGGTGCCCAAATGATGTGGCAACATTATAATCCATTCAGTTAAATTGTATTAGATTTACAATTTAAATGCTATTTTGTCTAAATCTGGTGCTTAAATGATATGGCAACACTATAATCTATTCATTTGAATTGTATTAGATTTGCATGATTTAAATGAAAGGATTACAGTATTGCCACATTATTTGAGCACCAGATTTAGGGAAAGTAGCATTACTCTAACATAAATTATTGTAAAAATGTTAAATATAAGATTTATTAAAAAGTTAAAAATAAATATTTTCATTAACGGATTGTAATGAATTAACAATTTTTCAAAATTGAACTTGAAACTGACACATTATATTTACGGGTTTTGATGGGTTGACCCATCAACAATCCGATTTGATAAAATTAGACCAATTATATGTTTTTTGTTTGTTTGTTTGTTTTTTTTTTTTTTTTTTCAAATGTGTTTGGATAGTGTGAAGTTTTGTCAAATCTGCTTATAGGCAGGATGAGTATTGTATTAATGACAAGTTCTAAGGTGATTTGAAATGACAATTGTATTCGAAAGTGATCCATATTGAAAATGAGTTTGGAGGTGATCCGGGTTGAAAATGAGTTCAGGTTTGATTCGAAATGATGAATGAGTTTGGTGGTATCCCAAACATTGATTGAGATGGAGGTGATCCATATTGAAATTGAGTTCGAAGGCAATTCAAAATGAAATTGAGTCCTAAGGTGATCCCAATAAATGATTGACTCTACAGGTGATCCGAAATGGAAGCTCAATGGTGATACGAAAAAATCATTAAATCTGAAAGAAGATCTAAACGATAATTGTTTTGCGGAAACCATTAGCAAACAAAAGGCATTGTTGTCTGCCATCACAAATGGCGGCTTAAATGGTTACCAAATGAGAGTTGTTTTATGGTCCTATAGATAAACTCTCCATTGACGACCATTTGAGCCGCCATCTGTTATGGTGGACGGTGGTGCCATTTGTTTTTTTTTTTTTTTAATGACTTCAATAATCACTGTTTAGATTTTTTTCGGATTCAATATATTTTTTAAGGGTATGGATATTAACACTCATAAATATGATAAGCACACCTATATTTATAATTACATTCATGTCTAAAATTTAAAATTAAAACATTACTATAGACATCCATCTTAATGCCAATAGTATCCTTATTTAAATGAATGTTTTCATTTTAATACAATTTATTTATAAATCCTCTTAAGTTATTAATACTTCTAATTTCTCTAGAACTAACATCTAGAGATGGATAAGATTCTAAATGGTCATCTGAAACCTTACTTTGATATTATTATTTTCGAAAACAAGACTGTAGAAGCAAGAATCATGGTATTTAGGCTAAGCAACAGAGGAAGCAGAAAAGATAGAGAAATATGGACCATCAACTTTTGTATTTTCACGTGTCACATTCTAAGTATAGGTCAAGAAAAAAAATAGGCACAACAATAGATCCAAATCCGTTAACATGACCCTAATTGATAAACCATGGCAGGAAATTGAGAAAATAGAAAGTTTCAAACATCCAAGGTCAGTGATGTTTCTGGCCATTAAGTTGGCGACCCTCTCACACTACGTCTGTAAGACGGCCAACCAATGTTGTGCTCCAATTGCCATTCCACTGTATATAAAGCGACTAAATATCTGGTGTACAGGTTTCTCTTCTACCTTTGCATGCTCTACCAATATTACCTACATACGTATTAAGCACCCTTTAAAAAGTCAGTCAAAGGAATTTAATATGGGTCATGTTAATATTTGCTATAAAATCACAAAATAAATAAATTTCTTATTGGTAATATATTTCAATACCGAGAACATTTTATTCTTTCAAGATTTTGATCTAGTCATATTGATTGAATTCAACTCTATTCTTAATTCACCTAATGTTTGAAATTATTTTTATTTTTTTATTGAAATCTTATTTACAGAAAAGCTTTTTTTTTAGAGTACGTGTACTTTTGAGTACTTAATATAGGATCAATTGCACACATGTAACTAGCTACATATGAATGGTGATGCAGAAAAAAAAAAAAAAAGAAGAAGAAAATTGAAATAGTGCACGTCTTGAATGAGAAATTAGAGACCCTTGAGTTGCCATTGGGCATGTCTTGAATGATGCAGCTAGAGGAACATCTCCTATATAGGGGAAAGGAAGGCTGCATGTGGCTTCATTGAGACTATCGATGGGAAAATCAACAATGGCCCAAGTTCCCTCCTCTACGTTTTGTTGGCAATATCGGAGAAAATATACCTCGCGAGTTGGGAACCTTACTTTGATTTTTTCGAATCCAAAGAAAACACCCAAAATTCAGTTTTCAAGTAAAAATAATTTAAGTTTGTTTTCTCTTCTACAAAAACTAAAATTTTGATAGTTGAAATAGAATTAGGTTTAGTTTTTTATTTTTATTTTAATAAAGTGATATAGTTGAAGATATTAGTGTAATTAATGGGTGTACATAGTATTTGATTTATTTTTAGAGAAAACTGCTAAATATAGCCTAATATATTATAGAAAAATTGTTTTTAGCCTTGTTTCATAATTTAATTGTTTATAACCATTTTGCAATAAATTCTTTCAATCCCTAACCAAAATTACAAAAATACCCCATCCAATTAATTTTTTCCCCTTTACTCTTCTTATCTTCCACCGCTTCTCTTATTATCTCCATTCCTTCTTTCTCTTCTACTTCCATTTCAGGATTCTGATATCTTAGGAAATGAAAAATGTCTACAGAACATTAAACTTACCAAAGAGGTCGTCCCCCTTTGAGAAAAATTAGGAATTCTCTGCAATCAGCAACCCGAATCATTTAGCTGGACATACTTTTCCATGACATAAATCATCACTTCTGAAAGTTTAATGGATATGTGGGAGACAAGATGACATCAGACTATGTTGTGTACAACTTAATCTACATGCTCAAGAACTCCACCCTAGATGAACTCAACATTAATCTTATCATAATCTTGTTCAGTCTGACAAAGTCCCCTAAAATTGAACTCATCAACAATCCACATGAAGAACTTGGGGTTGCAGCCCATGGAATCAGATTTTTTTTTGTTAACATCAAAAGAAAACTGAAACGACTGTGATGTGTGACCAAACACAGAAGATGTCATTATTGCCAAAGTTTTCAGATTAAGCTCATGAATTCAACTTCAATTCGCTCCTTTCTTCATCTACACACTCTCTCAGAACCTAAATTCCTTCTCAACAGCAGTGGCTCTCACTTTATCGCTATCAAAAATAACAATAATCACACTTGCTTTGAAACCCATTAATTTCACCCATTTGGACTGATACTGAGATTGCTGAATCTGTCAATGGCAAAATACTCAAATGGGGTCCTCCAAGAACCATCTGTACAGACACAAGAGACTTGAAACCCGGCAAAAACAAGTGGTTTTTCGCCATTACCGGCGAGCACTTGAATGACCACGATTTCATTTCCCCTGAAATATATAGTAAAGGTTGCGCTGGCCTTGAGAGTTGGACAAGGGTTTTGTTCATGTTGAAGGTAAATGGCAATGTTAATCGTATAAATTCATTGATAATTATGGCTTGTCATAGCCATGGTTAGGGTTAAGATTTAGGAATGTTTGAAGTTAGAGTTTACGTACTTATAAAATTAAAAATATATATAGAAAATTTCAACTCAATTGATTTTCAAGAGATAATCCAATTGATTTTCTCCAAAAACTTTCCCAACTATTAGACTAACATTTTCGGTTCAGATTTCACAACTTTGTTAGAACATAGAAGTAGAAGAGAAAGAAGTAAAGAGGCAAAGGAAAGAGGAGTCTCGTTGAAGAGAAGAAAGAAGAGAAATATTTTGGATGCTTTTTTATAGGGGCATTACGGTAATAGTGTAAAAATTAGGTTATAAACAATTAAAATTTTAAAGTAGGTTATAAACGATTACTCAATGTTTTAAATGGTTATAAATGAACTTCTCCCTTATTTTTAATTAAACTAATTTATCTTTATTGGTAAATTTCGATTGAGATATTTTTGTAATTAATTTTTTTATTAAAATATAGGCATGCTTATCATATTTATAGGTGTCAATATCAGCAACCATTTTTTAAACAATTCAAATTAAATTCAAATACAAAAGATAATCATATAAAATCTCTTATATATGGTAGATTATAATCCGGAGAGTCAAATATTCAACAAAAATAAGATATTACAAAATGAATCATTCGAAAATTTATGCGATCCATTCGACCCGGCTTGCCAGAGACAAGGCACTATCGGATAAGGGCACATGGGACCCATCGAAGTAAATACTGGCCTAAGGCGGACCCCAATACACAACCACATCACAATTCGCCAACAACAACAGGAAGAACAGCAACTGACATATAATATAATACCAAACCCTAATCTAATCTCCTTACAAAATCGGAGATTTTGTTGTAGATCATGGTCCACTTACACAATCTTAGCTTTTGATCGAAATGGGTATCAAAATTATAATCCGACGATTTTTGCTTATAAGGTTTGATTTTTCTAATTCCCTGTAAATTTCATTAACTTATCATTGGAAATGGCAAAGATTCAATTTTTATGGAGATCTGTCGATTTTTTTAAAAAATATAGTGATATGTTTAGTTGATCTTTGGCGGGGAATTTTCAGTTTGCTTGTAGAGTTTGAGCTTTGATACTGTAGATCTTGAATAGGTGAGTTTCTGGCTTGTTGTAATGGTCGTAACATTGTTAGAGACTAATCGTGTTTGATATTTATGTTTTTGGTGGAGAATTTGTAGTGAGGGGTAGTCATTTTGCTTTATGAATTTGTAGGTTTTGATATTTCTGAGTATTGCTGAGTGGTTCATATCAGCAACATTTAGTGTGTAAAGTTTGAGATTTTTAGGAGTATGAATCTCGGGTGATTGGAGCATGGAGATACCGAGATAGTTGAAGTTTTCAGGTACAATATTAAAACTTTTGAGGGGGTTATTATTGAAGGAAGCACAGATGTCTTTTAAAAGTATATTGCAAGACATGAGGGGTGAGTTTGGGAGCATATCTAGGAAGGGGTTTGATGTGAGGTTTGGATATGGGATGCGATCTAGGTCGCATCGGGTGGTTCAGGATATTTCCTTGGTGGTTGAAGCTTTAAAGCAAAGCTGCTGGGCTAACTTGCCACCTGAGCTGTTGAGGGATGTGTTGATGAGGATTGAGGGTTCTGAGAGTACCTGGCCTCCCCGGAAAAATGTGGTTGCTTGTGCTGGTGTTTGCAGAAGTTGGAGGGAAATTATGAAGGAAATTGTTAAAACACCGGAAATTTCAGCCAAGTTGACGTTCCCCATCTCCTTGAAACAGGTTCGGGACATGAGCACTTTCCTTTTAATGAGTTTTAGATAATGTTGTTTGATTGAATTATGTTTCATTTCTCACATTTTATTTTTTCGTGTTTATTATCATTGTAATATAACATATTGTTTAATGACCATAGCAGAATTTGAATTTAGTTAATGTTCTGTTTTTGTGTTACCTCATCCTCATCAACACATCCCTCAACAGCTATGCTCATATGCAGCAAAACCTGCTCTTTCTTCCCAATAAATTTTGATTGATTACTTTCTTTTGAGGAGTTTAATACCTTATAAACTATCTTATTCTTTTATTTTGCTGCTAATTGTCAAAGCACGTACTTTTTTGTTGCTGCTAATTGTCAAAATTCATGCTTTTTGTTGTGCAGCCTGGTCCAAGGGGTTCTCTCCTTCAGTGCTACATTAAACGGAATCGTGGCAGCCAAACCTATTATCTTTATCTAGGCTTAAATCAAGGTGAACAACTGCATTTTTATTTTATTCTATGTTCTTGTAAAATTCATTTCTTTTGATTTTGTCCCTGTTTTTAATGTTGAATTGATTTATGTATTGATGGATTTACCTATATTATAGCAGTAGTATATGCTTATTTTTCTTTAAATTATTTCAATTTGTTGGAGAAAGGATAGTCTGTTTGCTTTTCCCTTATGCTTAAGTGCGAGTTGTAAACATAGAACCATTTTGTCTGTCTTATCACTCGGCAGCTTCAAATGATGATGGGAAGTTTCTTCTTGCTGCAAGGAAGTGTCGACGCCCTACCTGCACTGACTACATTATCTCATTAAATGGTGATGATCTGTCCAAGGGGAGCAGCACCTACATAGGAAAGCTAAGGTATGGACTATGACCATCCAGGATGTGACTTGTTTGGTTCTTCATAAACATCTTGGTCTTACTCTTAGGGGACCATCTTGGTTTTCTCGATGACAGGTCAAACTTTTTGGGAACAAAGTTCACAATCTATGATGGGCAGTCTCCGAATGCTGGAGCAACAAGAGTTACTAAATGTCGCTCTACAAGGCTGGTTAAAGTCTCCCCTAGAGTCCCTGTTGGGAACTATCCTGTAGCCCACATCTCATACGAGTTGAATGTCTTGGGTTCCAGGTGAGATAGATTTTTCTGAAAAATGAGAAATGACATGAAACAATAATATAATAAGTTAAATATCATTGTTCAATTACCATGTTAATGTTCCGTTCTACTAACAAAAGGTTTTCATTTTGTGAATAATAGAGGACCGAGGAGAATGCAGTGTGTTATGGATGCCATCCCTGCCTCCTCCATTGAGCCTGGTGGAGTGGCCCCCACACAGACTGAATTTGTTCACAGCAGTCTGGATACATTTCCTTCCATTCCTTTTTTCAGATCAAAATCAACACGCACAGAAATTTTCCAATCTGGACCCTTATCTGGCCAGAAAGATGGAATGCTGGGATTGAGGAACAAGGCCCCCAGATGGCATGAACAACTCCAGTGCTGGTGTCTGAACTTCAATGGACGGGTGACTGTCGCTTCAGTTAAGAATTTTCAGTTGGTTGCTTCTTTGGAGAATGGAGGTACTGGACAGGAGAATGAGAATGTTATTCTCCAGTTTGGAAAAGTGGGAAAGGATGTGTTTACCATGGACTATCAATATCCAATCTCAGCATTCCAGGCATTTGCCATATGTCTTAGCAGCTTTGACACCAAGATTGCTTGTGAATGACTTACAAGCAGCTCTGCACCTGTATACAAACTTTTTCCCTGTAAGTATCAGTGCGCTTTTTGGCATGATTTGAACTTGTGTCGTTTACTTCATTTTAGTTAATATATAAACCAGGCTTGAATTTTCATTCTGAATATCTCCATTTTAGTTAGTTGATCAATATGATAATCCGTTCCAAAAGTCATTGCGAAACTTGATTGATCTGTAGAAGTGGCATGCAAAATACTTGCATCTAGAACCCATTTTGTTCTCACTGCATATGTTTAGTAAAAGCTGTGTCTTTCTTTTCTGTATCATTTAATCTTTTTAACCTGACAGGAGTTTCCAGGTGCAATAAAACTTGGTTGAAGACTGCACCAGTGAACGGGACCATCATTCGAGGAAGCTTCTAGGTAGTTAAATCTGTGTTTGTTTACTTGCGAGTGTGAGCATTTAGGTTGTTAATTTGAATGTTTTTCCCCTGTAAATAATCATTGTTGTTAACACTAGTCACCATGTTAGTTGAGCGCTTGCTAACACATTACATCCTTTTTGGATTGTATCAAGTGTGAGAAATTGGATGCCTCAAGGTTTTGTGAATCTGCTGGTATCCTTCTTTATTGAAAATCCCCTTTTTATAAAAAATATTGCTTGTGCTTTCCTGCAAATTGCTTGTAAAATTCTTTGTGAATTTGAGCTACACTGCAAGCCCAGATTGCCAAGCTCCTCAATGGATACAAAGTCAAAACAAATCGGTGGGAGATAGTCCCACAAAACTAATCAAACTTGTTTTTATCGAGTCACAGGTGAACTATACTGTGAGTCTGTGATGTTAACTTTGTTAATAAGTTAAAGCAATTATTGTCACATTTTCAGATCATTAAGTTTCCTTCCTACAAATTGGAGGCTGAAATTGAAAAAAGGTTTTTTATTTTTTAAATAAAAACAAAAGCTGATGGCCGGAGCTGTCGGGAACCATCTACGAATTTCTTTTTCTTTTTTCAACTGGGAAAGGAGGATGTAGACTTGAAAAAGAAGTTCCCATAAAAATAAAAATAAAATAATAACAAAAAATACTCGAATGTACCCACAGTTTATTGACACATCGATCGATTAAAGACATATAGTTTGACGTACACCATGTGAATGTTGGAATTGGGATGATTTCAATAAAGTAAATGAAAAACGTCAGAAGCATGGAGGGCCATAAGGGTTTGTACGGTTCTTATATAAACCGATTTGGCCGCTAGTTGTTAGCCCGTGTGTTTGGCCCTTCTACTGGATCCTCCAACACTAGAGTGCCATGGTTTGTATGTTTGTAGTAACTCTTCGTGAGGGTGTAAGTCCCACCTTTGTGTGTGGGTTTTTTCCTGTTTGTGGGAATTTCGTCTGGGCTATGCTTGTGTGTCATTTGCTGAAGAGTCCCAGTTGTAGTTGTAAACATGTTTTTCATGTTTCCAGTCCTGGATTTGAATTCCAGGTGTTGTAAGTCTTTGGTTTATATCCATCAAAAATAAAAAATAAAAAAAAATGGAGGGCCATAAGGGCTGCGGCCTCCACCAAAGCCGGGAGTGGACCCACGTTTGGACCGGGTGGAGGCCGTGCCCTATCTCATTTTATTTATTTATTATTATTATTATTATTATTTAAGTTTTATTCTATTTTTGTGTTATATATATTATCTATTATTATTTTGAATTTTATTATTTCTAATAGTTTTAGTTTGACATACTTAACACATTAATTGTTCTAAAAAAAAAAAAATACTTAACACATCCAATCAATAAACACTAAAATCTCAAAGATTCACTTTATTTTATCTTTAGCATTTTTTTTATTTTATAATTTTAATTTATTTAGAATCAATAATTTACCAATAATTAGAAGAATAAAAAATAAAATAAAAAAACATGTCAATTATATTTATTAATCAATTATTTTTGTATAAATTTAAAGTGAATTCATTATAAATACAAAACAAAATTTCTTATTATAAAATTAGATTGTAATTTATTTTTTAAGAATATATATTATAATTTCCCATTGTTTATGTTGTTTTTTTATTTATTATTATTTATTCTTTAATATTTTGTTTCTTGATTTTATTCTTTTTGAATGTAAGATTGTTTAGTTCATCTTAAGTAAATATTCTATTTGTTTTATTTTATCTAAACTTCGTTATACCATCATTTATATATATATATATATCAGTGGTTCTCTCATAAGGGATCCCTTATTTTAATTTCGTTAAGGACCACCATGAAATCATATCGATTTGAATGAATTTTAATTTGAATTTTTTTGTGGATGATAAGTTCATTAAAATCTACCTATGAATAAAATTTCAAATTTTTTCAAGTACTTAAACCATTTTTACTGATTTTTTTAAATATGAAGGCATTAGAAAAATAGGCGAAATATAAGAAATTCAAGAAAAATAGTTTTCGTGCTTGAAAAATTCTCAAATTTTATTCATAGGTAAATTTCAACGAACTTATCATCCACAAAAAAATTCAGATTAAAATTCATTCAAATCGATATGATTTCATGGTGGTCCTTACCGAAATTAAAATAAGGGATCCCTTATGAGAGAACCACTATATATATATATATATATAAACTCAATTTATTATGATTTTAAATTTTTAATATTTTTTTTTATATAATTGTTATTTTGATCGAGTACCTCATCTCTTTAAATTTTCTAGTTCCGTCACTAACCAAAGCAATCTTATAGCATCTCACATATATCAGTACCCAATTTACGCCAACCAACCAATTAGATAGTAGAAAACAAAAGGCTTCCCAACCATGGCAGACAGCGGCTCAAATGGTTACCTATTGACGGTTTGTTTATGGTCCCATTGAAAAACTCTCCATTGATGGTTACCTATTTGAGTCGTCGTCCGACAGCCGTTTGTTTCCTAATGCCTTCTGTAAAATTATCATTGTTTTGATTTTCTTTATAATTTTTTTTAAACATTTTGAATTAAATTAAAATACAAAAGATAATTATATAAAATCTTTTATATACATTAGATTATAATGGGATAATCAAATATTCATATGTAGTTGACATACCCATTTTTATTTCTATTTCAATTATATGTAAAAAAATTCAAATCTATCAAACCAAAATTAATAATAAGAAAAAATGGATCAGATTTCTGGCTTGGATTCTAAAAGAATTCATATGTAGTTAAAAACATGAAAAATAATGCATGCGATTAAAAACAAATATTAGTATTATTATTTTTTTTTTGAAATAATAATTAGTAATTTTAAATGGTTAATTGTGTCAATTTCCTCTATAATTTAATACCAAACCCTACTCTAACCTCCTAACAAAATCTCCGGTTTTGTTGTTGTAGATCGATCATGGTCCACTTACACAATCTTAGCTTTTGATCGGAATAGCCGGGTATCAAAATTATAATCCGAAGAATCTTGCTTAAGAGATTTGATTTTTCTAATTCCCTGTAAATTTCATTAACTTATCTGTCGATTTTTTTTAAAAAAAATATAGTGTTATGTTTAGTTGATCTTTGGCGTGTAATTATCAGTTTGCTTGTAGAGTTTGAGCTTTGATACTGTAGATCTTGAATAGGTGAGTTTCTGGCTTGTTGTTAATGGTCTTAACATTGTTAGAGACTAATCGTGTTTGATATTTATGTCTTTGGTGGAGAATTTGTGTTGAGGGGTAGTCATTTTTACTTTATGATTTTGTAGGTTTTGAGATTTCTGAATATTGCACATCAGCTTACATTTAGGGTGTGTTTGTTGCACCGGATTGGACATGATGGGTTTATTTTCAATCCTGTTCCCATGTTTGTTGGACACTCCGGATTAGATAACAAATCCAGTGGAGCCCACCTCTTATCCTGCCATAGCAGGACTAAATAGTCCCGCCATAAACGTCGGGATAAAAATTGTCCCGGCCATAAACGAAAATTAATCTTTTTGTTTCCTTTTTTTTTCATACATTTTCTAACTTCCCAATCACAATCCAAATTAATTCAATCAAATCCAGTGATCCAAAGACCACATCCAAAAGCCAAAAATCCAAAATTCAAAAAAAAAAAAAAAAAAAAAAAAAATCATGGTGCGCCGCTGTTTCTTTTCTTCTTCCTCCCTTTGTTTTCTTCTTCTTCTTCAACACGACAGCGAATGGAGCGTCGCTCTATCTAACGCGGCGGAGCTACCTTGTGCACTGCATCCCTCTTCTGTCGATTTCCTCCATCGGCTGCCGCGTTTGTCTCCACCGCTCCTTTTGTGCTCGTCTTTTTAACACCGTAATCGTCATCATCGCTAGCCGTGCTCCAGATCTGGACCTCACAACAGATGGAGGGTCGTGTTACCCTTCCCATTTCTGGACTAAGATCTGGTTGCCGACCAGATCTCAGCTCTACCACAGCCCAACCTTTACTTATTTATTTCAGTTTACTTTTTTGGCTGGGTCTGCTGGGACTATTTTTGTGTTTTCAATTCCAGTTTTTTGTTTTTTGTTTTAAATAAATTATATTATTTATATTTAAAATATTAAATTTATTTATTCCAATCCATACTACACCAAACACATCACAGTACTAATTAGTCCGATCCGTATTGCACCAAACACATCACAGTACTAATTTAGTCCAGTCCAATCCAATCCAATCCAATCCCATAAAAATAGTCCAGTCCAATCCAATCCAATCCCGTGCACCAAACGCAATCTTAGGGTTTAAAGTTTGAGATTTTTAGTGAAAGTTTTCTGGTACAATATTAAAATTTTTGAGGGGGTTATTATTGAATGAGGCACAAATGTCATTTAAAAGTATATTGCAAGACATGAGGGGTGAGTTTGGGAGCATATCTAGGAAAGGGTCTGATGAGAGTTTTGGATATGGGATGCGATCAAGGTTGCATCGGGTGGTTCAGGATAGTTCCTTGGTGGTTGAAGCTTTCAAGCAAAGCTGTTGGGCTAACTTGTCTCCTGAGCTGTTGAGGGTTGTATTGATGAGGATTGAGGGTTCTCAGAGTACCTGGCCTCCTCGAAAAAATGTGGTTGCTTGTGCTGGTGTTTGTAGAAGTTGGAGGGAAATTATGAAGGAAGTTGTTAAAACACCGGAAGTTTCAACCAAGTTGACATTCCCCATCTCCTTGAAACAGGTTCGGGAAATGAGCACTTTTCTTTTAATGAGTTTTAGATAATGTTGTTTGGTTGAATCATGTTTCATTTCTCACATTTTATCTTATCGTGTTTATTATCGTTGTAATATAATATATTGTTTAATGATCATAGCAGAATTTGAATTTAGTTAATGTTTTGTTTTTGTGTTACATCATCCTCATCAACACATCCCTCAACAACTATGGTCATATGCAGCAATACCTACTCTTTCTTCCCAATGAATTTTGATTGATTACTTTCTTTTGAGGAGTTTAATGCTTTATAAAGCATCTAATTCTTTTATTTTACTACGTCTTTTTTTGCTGATGCTAATTGTCAAAATCCATGCCTTTTGTTGTGCAGCCTGGTCCAAGGGGTTCTCTCATTAAGAGCTTGTTTGGTTGGGCTTTTGAAAAACCTCTATTTGTAAAATGTCTACTTATAGTAGATCTAATTGAAATAGAGCTTTTGAAAAATAAATTATAGTTGTTTGGTTGGTAATTAAAAAAGCACTTTTATAGCAGTAAACCGTTTGGTTATAAAATTTCAAAAAGTCTACTGAGATATTAAATTACTAAAAAAGACATATTATTTATTCACTCAATAAAAATTGAACTTAAAAGATTTTCTACATGTTAACTATATTATTTATTCACTTAATAAGAAATTGAACTTGAAAGATTTTCTACATGCTAACTACATTTTCTATTGCACAATAATAATAAAATTCAAAACTTTTACCATATAAACTTAAAAGATTAAAAAAATTACCAGAAAATATTAAATTTTCAACAAAGATGAAGCATTGTCAAAGATTAAACAAAAGGAAAATGATCAATATCTCATATAAAGGTAAAAAGTTAAATGGAAAAAAATTCAAAATTAAATAAGTTATCTCCGAAGCATGAGAAGAGTCGCAATATTATCACGTTCTTTGTTCATTTCACGATTATGAACTTTTCATTTGGTATAGTTTTAATATTTTATTTGCAATTATAAACCATTTATCATTTTTTAGAAGCAATTTGAGTCTATGAAGATTATTTATTTCAAAATGTAAAATAAAAGACCAATTACTTGTCCAATGGTAATAAAATAATGATCAATGAGCATTTTTATCAAGTTTTTATTTGGTATAGTTTTAGTGTATTTTTTTTTTCTGCAAATAGAAAGCATCAAACATTCCACAGAAACAATACGAGTTATTGCAGATTATTCAATCTTAAAATGTAATTAAAAACAATTATATAATTGGGGACCAATTTCTTGTGCAGTTTGAATGAAATAGTGATCAATGTGCATTCATTTTTGTATAAGCTTTATATTTTGATATTTTTAATTTGTTTTTGCTTTAGGCAACAGCCAAGTTTCTGATGGCTATGGATCATTGCAACATAAACAGCAAATTGAGAAGCTAAACAAGGATCTGTTCCTCACTTTTCGATGCTATTGCACTCGTAAAGATGCATGTTTCGGATTGCTTTCTCGCTGATCCTCCTTAAGGAAAATTACTTGTTTTCAGATTTTTTTTTTTTTTTTTTAACTTCTCTTCTTAAATGGTTGTTTGAATATGCAATTTCTTATGTTCAGGTACAATGTCTTGATGTGCTACTCGAAGACACAGATATCGTAAAAGCAATAACATAATACGTTTCCCACACTGCAATTGAGAATTTGGTGCTTGGCGCCCCATCTCGACATGGATTTATAGTTATGCTACATATTCCAACTCCAGCTATCAGAATTCACTACTCCAAAAAAATATGAAAATTGATGATTTGGTTTGTAATGTGTTTATGCATACCAATTCCAAATTCACCAAACTTAAATTATTCTTTTCGCGTAGAAAATTCAAGGCAGACGTTCCAAGTGGTGCATCAATAATAAGGGTATTCTATGTCAATAATAATAAATTAGGGATAGATAGGTCATATACTTCTTTTTTTAAAAGGTCTATTTCAAAAAGCTACTAAGGAGGAGCTTTTGCCTAGTAGATGTTTAAACTCTACTGGCCTCTATTGAATTTAAAATAGACAATTTTAAAAGCCCAACCAAACAACTTAAAAAAAATCAAGTAGAGGTTCGTAGACCTTTTGAGCCAGTAGAAAGCCTAACCAAACAAGCACTAAGTGCCCTAGTAGAGGTTTAAACTCTACTGGCCTCTATTGAATTTAAAATAGACAATTTTAAAAGCCCAACCAAACAACTTACAAAAAATCAAGTAGAGGTTCGTAGACCTTTTGAGCCAGTAGAAAGCCCAACCAAACAAGCACTAAGTGCTACATTTAACGGAATCGCAGCAGCCAAACCTATTATCTTTACCTAGGCTTAAATCAAGGTGAGCAATTGCATTTTTATTTTATTTTATGTTCTTGTAATATTCATTTGTTGTGATTTTGTCTCTGGATTTACGGTTACCTATATTACAGCATAGTAGTATAGGCTTATTTTTCTTTAAATTGTTTCAATTTGTTGGAGAAAGGATAGTTTGTTTCACCCTTATGTTTTAGTGTGAGTTGTTAACATCGAACCATTTTGTCTGGCTTATCATTTGGAAGCTTCTAATGATGATGGGAAGTTTCTTCTTCCTACAAGGAAGTGTCGACGCCCTACCTGCACTGACTACGTTATCTCATTAAATGGTGAAGATCTGTCCAAGGGGAGCTGCACCTACATAGGAAAGCTAAGGTATGGACTATGACCATCCAGGATGTGACTTGGTTGGTTCTTCATAAACTGCTTTAGTCTTAGGGGACCATCTTGGTTTTCTCGATTACAGGTCAAACTATTTGAGAACAAAGTTCACAATCTATGATGGGTAGCCTTCGAATGCTGGAGCAGCAAGAGTTACTAAATGTCGCTCTACAAGGCTGGTTAATATTAAACAAGTCTTCCCTAGAGTTCCTATTGGAAACTATCATGTAGCCAACATCTCATACGAGTTGAATGTCTTAGGTTCTAGGTAATATAGATTTTTTTGAAAAATTTCTATTCATCTTTCCCAAAAAAAAAAGGGACATGAAACAATAATATTATGTGTTTAATTACCATGTTAATGTTGCATTCTGCTAACAAAAGGTTTTCATTTTGTGAATAATAGAGGTCTAAGGAGAATGCAGTGTGTTATGGATGCCATCCCTGCCTCCTCCATTGAACCTGGGGGAGTGGCCCCCATATAGACTAAATTTGTTCACAGCAGTCTGGATACATTACCTTCCATTCCTTTTTTCCAATCTCGCTCAGGAAATTTCCAGTCTAGACCTTTATCAGGCCAGAAAGATGGAATGTTGGGATTGAGGAACAAGGCCCCCAGGTGGCATGAACAACTCCATCGGTGTTGTATGAACTTCAATGGACGGGTGACGGTTGCTTCAGTTAAGAATTTTCAATTGGTTGCTTCTTTGGAGAATGGAGGTGCTGGACAGGAGAATGAGAATGAGAATGTTATTCTCCGGTTTGGAAAAATGGGAAAGGATGTGTACGCCATGGACTATCAATATCCAATCTCAGCATTCCAGGCATTTGCCTTATGTCTTAGCGGCTTTGACACCAAGATTGGAATTTGGAAACTACACCGGTGAACGGGGCGGGGTCAGGCCATCATTCGAGGTAGTTAAATCTTGGTTTGTTTACTTGGCGGTGAGAGCATTTAGGTCGTTAATTTGAATGTTTTTCCCCTATAAATTTAAATAATCATTGTCATTAACACCATCTTAGTTGGGCACTTGCATCCTTTTTGGATTGTATCAAGTGTGAGAAATTGGATGCATCAAGGTTCTTTATTGAAAGTCACCTTTTTTTAAAACAAATGTTGCTTGTAAAATTCTTTGGGCGGGCACAAACCAATTTTTTGGATGCCTGAAGGTTTTGTGAATTTGAGCTACAATGCAAGCTCAGATTGCCAATCTCCTGAATGAATATAGGTCATCATGCTTGCAAATTAAGTGCTTAAAAGGCTGGGAACAATTGCCCTCCTACTATCAAACAAACCAATCACTGATGCCACTCTCCAACTTCGACCCATCAAAGACGGTGTTTCCTCCCACACCTCCCAAAACATTCAACAATATTTATCGCAAGAGGGTATCGAGATATAATCGGTGAGAGGCAATACCACAAAACTAATCAAACTTGTTTTTATTAGTCACAAGCGAACTATAATATGATGTTAACTTAGTTAACAAGTTAAAGCTTTTGGTTCTAGCATTTATTAACACATTTTCAAAGTAGCATTCATACAATTTGAGGCTGAAATTACTAAAAGGTTTAAGGCCATCTCCAACCACATCGGCAATCTCCATTTTACAGACAGATTTGGACTTCGATCACAGCGCTATTCTCCACACCAGAATGCATCTTCAATTTCTTAGCGCCAGATCAAGCACACTCTCTTTTTTCAGCGTTACTTTGCTGCTTGAATTTATTTATTTATTTATTTTTTTAAGTCCTCAATTTTTACCCAATTCTGCTAATCAGATTCTCTATCGGTTTCTGTGTTGTTTTAGCCTCACTTGATCTGAATTGGCTTCCCAACTCATAATCTCTCTCTGTTTTGGTGCTTATTGCTCAGTCAATTTTGGCTGCTTCTGTTCTTTTTATGTTATTCTTGCTTGGTTTTGGATTGCGTTTGCTCTGGGGCCAAGGGTGGAGGTATTTGTAAATTAGCATGGGCCTAGGCTAACCCTTTTTATTTTTTTATTTTTTTTTTTTTTATAGTAAAGTTTATTTTTCTGGTTTATTTATTTATTTATTTATTTGATACTATATATATATATATATATATATATATATATATATATATTAAGAAAAGAGTAAAAATATTTACAATTACAAAATTAACACCACTTGATAATTCATAAAAATGGTCTAGTTTATAATTTAATTTAATTGAGATAATTAATCACAATATATTCATTAGAGTGATATGTTGAATATTTTATTTATATTTGAACACATTAAAGTTTCCATTTCCTCTTCATTCTTGTTTCATTCAATAAATAAAATAAATAAATTTTGAATTCCTTCATTTGCTAAAGTTCATTGGAGCGAAGATTATTATATCTTTTTATTTATATACATACTAATTTTACTGTAAGGTTTGCTTAAAAAACTTTTTACTACCGCTAAGTGTGGCTTAGGTAATAAATTACATTCATTTAGCCTGACAATGTCCTAAGTTCAAATCGCCGCACTACAAGTGTATACCCAAAAAAAAAAAAAAAAAAAAAAAAAAAAAAAAAAAAAATTTAGCCCACCTAGACAAAAGGTCCTGGCTTCGCCCTTGTCTGGCGCTTAATCATGCTAGTTCCTACAACTTTTTTCCAAGAGTATCTGGACTGGATTTCATGCTATTGGTATTGATTGATTGTTGTGAGATTCATCTGTTGTTGATTGTTCTGATGAGGATTTTGAATAATTTTCTTCTTAGGATTTGGTTTGTAGTTTGAGAATGAAATCATTTTTTCCCATGTATGGGTAACTTGATGTTTCACATGATATTACTAGTATAATCTAATTTTCATTTGATCAAACTTCTAATGAAGTAAATGGGTGTTGGCATTTGGGCATTTCAACTCTGTATGAAGGAGAAATCCTTTTAGTGTCAACAACGTTGGGTCTTTATTAAAGAACATTGCTTTGAGACCATCTTGTGGTTAGTTCTCTCATTAGTTTGTGTGAGCTTGGCTGTGTGTTTGGAATTTAGTTAATCATATAATGAGATTCGTTTTCATTGTGCAAGTAATTTGATATTAATTGAACTGGTCTTTGGTACATGGGCAATAGCAAGCTTCTGCTTGATATGTGTAGCGTTTGATATAACAGTTGACTTATCGTAATATTATGTTAATTTCTTTTTAAAGTAAGATTTGGTGTAATGGGTTGGAGATGGAAAAAATAATTGGCGTGGAAGTTGCTGTATTTTGGTGCAAAGTTGCAATAAATTGAAGAAGGCAGATGACCGGTTGGTAACCATGGATGAATTATTTTGGAACCGAGAAGGAGGAGGTTGAAATGAAAAAGAAGAAATTGCGGTAAAATAAAAAACACTAACAAAACAAATAGTGGAATATACGCACTATTTGAATTTATTGGCACATTGATATACTAAAGGAAAGACATAGTTAGACGGAAAAAACATTAAATATAAAAACAGAGACGCACACCATCTGCGGATGATTTCAGTAAAGTAAAATTGAAAAGATCAGAAGCGTGGAGGGCCACCACCACCAGGAGGTCCAAAAGGGCCGCCACGGGGTCCACCAAAGCAATCTTGTAGCATCCAACAACAGCATAAACAGTAGCACCTGCAATTCCATTACAACCAAAATCACACATATTAGTAACCATTTGAATGTCAACCAAGCAATTAGATAGTTAAAAACATGCATGTAAACGTAATTGGACTTACAGAGAAGAAATCATGCTGCATAAACCGTCGGCACACCCACCAAAAAAGCCACCAGGTCCTGGAAAGAAACCAGGGCCTCCACCACCACCCCAAGGTCCGCCAGGTCCCGGTCCCCAGCCTGGTCCTCCCCAGCCTGGTCCTCCAGGTCCTCCGGGTCCTGGACCCCATCCAGGTCCTCCTCCTCCGGGTCCTCCTCCACCGGGTCCACCACCACCGGGTCCACCGGGTCCCATTATAAAAGTTTCTTCTACAACTCTATAAGAAAAAGAGGCACCAGCGCATGCAGCTGCCTGAGAGACGTATGCCAAACGAATAGAGTGTTTGGATTGAAGTTTCGGACAAGAAGACACCAACTTAAATATTATATTTGTAAGATATTATTGTAAAGGAATTTGGCAGAATACTTGGGAATGAAGTTTGTGAGCAGGAAAACCTACCATTCTTGTATATATCTACCATTCAAACAAGCTATCAGCCCCACACTGACCGCCTAAATGAGTACACGATGTCTGATGTCTCATTTAGTCATATTATGAGTACGTTCGGAAGAGCTTCGTTGGTTGTTTGGTTGTCAATTAAAATAGAGCTTTTTTAATGATAGAATTACCAAAATACTTTAGCAAATATTAAATTATAGGGTTATATTGGAGATTTTAGTGTTATTAAAAAAACTCCAAAAGATCTACTTGGAAAAGCTTTAAATTTGGGCTTCTCCAAGTAGACATAAAATAGCCTTTTTAATCATCTAAAAGCTCTACTGGGTGACAACCAAACGATACAAAAAAAAATTAAAAAGAACTTTTTAAATTTTTTAGCCAGTAGACAAGCTCTCACAAACGGACACTACATCTCTCTCCGCCTCTGCCACCACTTCACTATGAAACAGCAAATGTCCATCCAAGTCAACAAACCAATAATAATACAACAACGTCAACTTTTTCTTACCATTTACGTAGTTTATTTATTTGCTACATCAACATGGGTTCATTAGTGGAAGGCCTAATAGCATCACTCAATTTGGTACCTTGGGCCGGCCCATTAGGGACTGGAACCATCAGCCCAATAACTTTAGGACTACTGATTCACTTGTCAGGTTCGGAGGTTCCTGTGCCATTTTTCTAATCATTTCTACATACTTTTCAGGTTCCATTACCTTTATAAACAGATCAACCATTAGATTTGGATAAATTAACATTAGCTCTGGAAATGGGTACTGTTAGAGTCGAAAATGAATTCTCGGGGTACGATCTTCGGATTATAATATGATGAGATTACAATACGCATAAATGACTGGAAAAGGAACAAAAGGCAATTTTATTGAATGATGTGGAAGTAAATTCCCACTTCCAAAGGGATTATACAATATTCTTTTCAGAGAGTAATAAAACCAGAGAATTTTCAGATCCCATTTTAGTGCAAAATGAGGGCATATATAGCCAAAGTCCTGACATTTCAGGCACGTGTCGAGGGATCAGTGGCTGAGTCCGACAGCTGTCTGTACGTGGTCAGATATGTTGCTGTTCATCAACGTATTCCTCCGAAGCATCATTCGGTGTTTTATTTACGGTGGAAAGGAGAGCCGAGGGAAAACAGTGTTCAGAATATACTCCGAACATATAATCGGACATAACAGTTCGGGGGATAAGGCTAATAGTCGGCATCTAAGGAAGTTCACGATCGGGCCCAATAGTTCCCCCTCGAGCTCATAATTCGGTATGAAGCACCCGATTGTGGCTCGAAATCGGAGTGTCCCTACTTTCGGAAGATTGCTTGGGTCTCGTTTGGCGAAAGATCAACCTCGTTCGCGGTCAGTATGAGGGTGCCACGTGGCCAACGGGACGGGGCGGGGCGACGTACAGGTGTCGAGCTGTGGGAGGTCGGTTTCGCGCCGCTTCGTGTACTGTGCTGAGGGGCCTTATAAATAGTGGTGTAGGGCCGACCATAGCTCCCCACTTGCGTTTTTTCAACTAATCAGAGCGTCTTCGGTATCTGAGGGAGTGCAAAACAGAAGGAAAGGGAAAACAGGTTAGTCTCCGAGTTGATTCTCGTCCGCTCTTTTTGTTTCGTTTTGCTATTACATTCACCGATGGTTCGAAAAGTTGGGGCGCCTAGCCCCGTGGTCTCGTCAAGTTCGGAATCTAGTTCGTCGGAGTCTACGTCAGGAAGGGTCTCCGTAGGTAGCAGTACCAGGAGCGCTTTCGGTGACGTGGACATGCAAGATGCGGGAAGTCCCGAGGTCCAACAGATTCATGAGGGCGCTCAAGAACCGGGGGCAGGCCCTCGCACAATAGAACTTCGTGAGGGATACAACTCCGAAGAGTTAGTTCGGGGTGAGATAGATCACTCGAGGTTTGCGATAAACCATCTGAGGGAGAACAAAGTGGATGCACGTAAACTCAGCCGGCTGGCCACAGAGTTCTCGATCCCCCGAACTGTGGGTATGAGGGTTCCTCGAGATGGGGAGAAAGCGAGTAACCCTGAAGGAATATCGGTGGCCTTTCACCCCGTATTTCTGGAAATCGGGGCCAGGTTACCGTTGCAACAGTATATCCGGAGGGTCCTAAGAGAGATTGGGATTGCCCCGGCTCAGCTGAATCCGAACGCTTGGAGAATAGTGATCGGGATGTATTCGCTGTGGAGAAGCATGGGGTTTCCGGAGCCAACACTTGCGGAGATTAGGCACTGCTACCGGCTATATTCCCATAAATCTGGGGGTGATGGCTGGTGGGCTCTTGCTTGTTGCGACAAGCAAGACAGCGAACCTCTGATCACCGGGCTTCCTTCCTCGAACAAAGAATGGAAGAAGACTTGGTTCGTCGCCCGAGGCGACTGGGGTAAAGACCTACAGCTCGGTGGTCGTCCACAGAGGGTTCGCTCGGTGTTCAATATCCCAGGTGTTTGGGTTGTCCATAGGTTTATTATCTGTGTTTGTCGATTTAATCGCCATTTTAATTTGTTATGTTTATCGGAATGCTTTCATTTTGCAGCACCGTGGGAACGTGTTACCTTCGAGGAATTATCCCAGGTGGAGAGGAAGCACGTGTCGGACGCTTGGCAAGTTTCCCCCGAAAGGAGGCACGTGGATCACCTGTTAGACGACCGGAGGCCACACGATCTCGGGTTCATTGGGGTCCTTACGGAGGCAAGGAAGCGGAAGGTTGAGAAAACCTTGTCAAAGAAGAGTAAGGACCTCTGTAATTCGTAGTCTTCCGATTTTTGATACCCGAATGGCAAGACTTGTACATCATTAATATCATTAATCAACTTTATACAGGAAAAATTACCGCGAAAGCCAAACGGAAGATGGCCGATAAGGGGAGAGGTGGCACCGACAAACGCAAGGACGAAAAGAAGAAGAGGAAGCTGAATCTTCCACAGGGCCCAAGGTTGGTGGCTGAGGAGGAGGCATCTGAGAGTAACTCTCCTCTGAGGACAAGGGCTAGCAGACCTACGGTAACTGTGGCCACTGCTGGAACATCCAGGCAAATTCCGCATGCCATCCCTATGAGATCCGGAGGCCAGGGGACCACCGAGGGCGATCAGGGTGCGATCGGTGGTGGACCAATAAATGTGGAGCTGGTTGACTCCAATAAGGATATGCCCGAGGAGACTCCTCTGAACAAAAGCAAGGACGTTCGGGGGGACACTACATCTCCTCCGAACTACTTTAGGCATCCCTCTTCTAGGGCTTCCGTGTCTGGCACAAAGCCCATCAACCCCGTAACTGGAGTGGAGTACCTCTGCATCCACGGGAAGGATCTCCTGAGGAGTGGTGAGATATCGGGGTACGGAAAGATGTCTAATGTCGACAGGATCCGACATGGACAGGCTAACCTGCTGCAGGTAATGCTATTAGCTTTCGTAGGTCTAATGTTTGTTTATATTATTTGGCATTCTCAAGTGAGGCGCCTCGGATAACAGTTTCCTCTTATTAATCCTTAGGCCATCGGTAACCTCCTCCACATGGAGAATAGGTACGGGGATGCGAAGGCAAAGTGCGAGAAGCTGCAGAAGGAGAAGGAGAGGGTGGAGGAGGAACTGAATGAATCGGTGGCGGCTCTGGAGTCGCAGAAGTCTATGGTCGGAGACATATCCTCCGCATATCAGAAAGTGAAGGCCGGCTGCAGAGACAAGCATGCGAAGCTCTATGACTACCGGGCACGGCTAAAGAGAGCAAACGAATCCATTCGGAGCATGAAGGAAGACCTTCCGGACAACGCCGTGAATATATTTGTGAATTCGGAAGACTTCTCCGAAATTCAGGAGAAGACATTCGATTCGGCGGTCCAGGACGTGAGGACCTTACTGCTCCGAGCTTATCCAGGTTTTGATTTCTCCGCGTTCGATGCGGATGTTGCAAAGGCGACCGAATCCCGGGTCAGAAGGCAGGGCGAGTCTGTCAGGGACATCTCCGAAGATTTTCAGGAGGAGCCACTTTCAGAGGAGGAACCTGAGGCGGTATCGACTGATGATGAAAGGTTCGTCCCAAACCCTGCCTCCGATAAGGGAAAAAGGTCCAGGGGTAATTAAATTCTGAGGGACATGTCTTCTATTTTTCGATTTTATCCATTCGGGGATTGTCCCGAGATTTTTGTTCGGGGATTGTCCCGAGATTTTTGTAGGCCTTGGGCCATATCTTGATGTTATCTAAATATTCAAGTAACTTTGTTCGGAGTTTTCGATTCAGATTTTATTCCTTAAGTAATTTTGTTATGCTATTTAATGGTTCTGCCATCCGAAGTTATAAACACGCCAATATCCGACATAACAAACATGCCAATGTCCGACATAATAAACATGCCAATATCCGACATAATAAACATGCCAATATCCGATATAATAAACATGTCAATATCCGACATAATAAACATGTCAATATCCGACATAATAAACATGCCAATATTGTATCCATTATTAGGTTAAGTATCCGTGACATTCAAAGGAAAATTGCGTTCCTTTCGGAGTTTTCGGTACTCCCGTGGGGGTGGAAACCTTTGTGCTCCTTTCGGAGTCTTTCGGTGCTCCCATGGGGGTGGAGACTTTTGTGCTCCTTTCGGAGTCTTTCGGTGCTCCCATGGGGGTGGAGACTTTTGTGCTCCTTTCGGAGTCTTTCTATTGAGGATACATGAATGAAATTCTTTCTGAAAGTAAAATTTAAAAATGCACATTCAATAAGTAGAGCAAGTTACCGAAAAACTGTATCGGATGGTACATTCTGTGAACCATTATGGGTAGTACTTCTTCAGGTGGTCTGCATTCCATGGGTTCTTCAAAGGCGTACCATCTTCCCTTTTTAACTTGTAGGCGCCCTTCATGGATACCGAATCAACGATGTATGGGCCTTCCCACTTGTCCCCTAGACTACCTGAGGAAGTTGACTTGGTTGATGGTAAGATCTTTTTGAGAACAAGGTCCCCGGGGTTAAACCTTCGGATTCGAGCTCGTTTGTCATGATATTTGGCTATCTGTTGCTGATGATGTGCGGTTCGGATCCTGGCCAGGTCCCTTCTTTCTTCTAATTCTTCGAGGCACGCTCGGAGTTCAGTTTCATTATCACTTGGAGTGTAGGCAGAGACCCTTCTTGTTGGGATATTAGTTTCGGTGGGTATAACCGCCTCGGTTCCGAATGCTAATGAGAACGGGGTCTCTCCTGTGGCCGAGTGTGGCGTTGTACGTATCGCCCATAAAACCTCCGGAAGTTTCTCTACCCAACACCCCTTTCGGGCTTGCAATTTTCTTTTAAGGAGGGTCTTTATGGTCTTGTTGACAGCTTCCACTTGTCCGTTACTCTGGGGATGGGATGGTGAGGCAAATTTCAAATTGATATTGTAATCCGAGCATACTTTGCGGAGTTTGTGATTGTCGAACTGTGTCCCATGATCGGCTACCAGTGTGTGAGGAACTCCGAATCGGAAGATTACAGAATGCTTGATGAAGTTTGTTGTATTTGCTTCGGTAATGTGTTTCAGGGCCTCCGCCTCCACCCACTTGGTAAAATAATCAATGGCAACTACTGCATAGCGCTTATCGGCTGTCCCCCTCGGCAGGGGTCCGATAATGTCGACTCCGATTCTGGCAAAGGGCCAATGTGATGACATGGGGGTTAAAGTTTCGGCTGGCAAACGAGGGATCGGGCTGGTCCTTTGGCATCGGTCACACGACTCGGAATGCGCTTTCGATTCTTTGAAAAGGGTCGGCCAATAATACCCTTGTCTGGTTATCCGGTGACCCAGATTTTTCCCAGCGGAGTGGCTACCGCAAGATCCACTGTGGACTTCCTGGAGGATTTGCTCTGTCTGTGGGGGACTGACACATCTGAGATATGGTAGGGAAAATCCTCTCCGAAAGAGCAACCCGTTGATGATGAGATACCGGGGTGCCTGTCTTCTCACCCTCTGTGCCGTTCCCTTATCTTCCGGGAGGGTACCATCGCGGAGGTAGTTCATGATTGGTGTCATCCAGGATTCACCTACAGGTTCTGGGATCAATACGCCGATTTGATGATCTTCCGACAGATTAGAGCTCGGTAGGCGAAATACGGTTATAGTCCGTGGTAGCTTCATGTCCGAAGTCGATGCGAGTTTAGCAAGTGCGTCTGCTTGGGAGTTATGCTCTCTCGAGATCCGGATGAGGTCACATCGGATAAACCTAGACATCAGGGATCTGACTTGCCTAAGGTACCTGATCATTTCGGGATCTCGGGCTTGGTAGTCCTGGTTCACTTGATTGACTATCAGCTGGGAGTCACTATACACCGTAACATACTCAGCGCCCATGTTCAAGATGATTTTTAGTCCAGTGACTAGGGCTTCATACTCCGCAACATTGTTGGTTGCCCTAAAATCAAACCGGAGTGCGGCTTGAGTGAGAGTTCCTTCGGGAGTGATAATGATTATTCCTGCCCCGCTACCGTGACGGTTGGAAGATCCGTCTACGAACATTTCCCACTGGTGTACATGCCCGGTTGACAGATTGAACACCTCCGGATTCGAGTGTTCGGCAATAAAATCGGCCACCGCTTGGCCCTTCACGGAAGTTCTTGGTCTGAACTGAATGTCGAATTCACTAATTTCCATCGCCCATTTGATGAGTCTTCCGGCCAGCTCTGGCTTCTGAAGGACTTGGCGGAGTGGTTGATTCGTCAAAACTACTATGGGGTGTGATTGGAAATATGGTCTTAGCTTCCGAGAGGCCACAATTAGGCTCAGCGCCAGCTTCTCCACTTCCGGGTATCTGGTTTCCGGTTCGGTCATGCTCTTGCTGACATAGTAAACTGCCCTTTGGATGGACCCCTCTTCTTTGATCAATACCGAGCTTACTGCAGCCTCGGAGAAGGCAAGGTACAAAAATAGAGTCTCCCCGGTGGCTGGTTTGGCAAGCATCGGTGGTTGTTGGAGGTACGTCTTCAGGTCTTCGAAAGCGGCCTGACACTCGGCAGTCCAACAGAAATCCCCCTTGTGCTTCAGGGCTTTAAAGAATGGGAGACACCTATCTGTTAATTTTGATATGAATCGGGACAGGGCCACTATCATGCCGTTGAGTCTCTGTATATCCTTGGCTTTCCTCGGAGGTTGGAGTTCGATCACTGCCCTGATTTTATCGGGGTTGGCCTCGATCCCTCTCTGGTGGACCATAAAGCCGAGGAACTTTCCAGATGACACTCCGAATGCGCACTTCATAGGGTTAAGCCGCATTTGATACTGCCTCAGGAGCATGAACGTGTTTCGGAGATTTGGCACATGTCCTTCGGCGGTTACCGATTTGGTCAGCATGTCATCGACATATACCTCCATTGTTCTCCCTATCTCGCTCGCGAATATCCGATTAACTAACCTCTGATAAGTTGCTCCGGCATTTTTGAGGCCGAAAGGCATCACCCTATAGCAATATACTCCGCGATCAGTGATAAAGGCGGTCTTGGCCTCATCGTCTTCATTCATTCGGATTTGGTTATACCCGGAATATGCATCCATAAAGCTGAGCAATTCATGACCGGAGGTCGCGTCCACCAACTGGTCGATTCTAGGCAGGGGAAAGCTGTCCTTTGGGCATGCCTTGTTTAGATCGGTGAAATCAACACACATCCTCCACCTTCCGTCCTTTTTCTTTACCAAAACGACGTTCGATAACCATTCGTTATAATCCAGGTTCCGGATGAACCCTGCCTTCAAGAGCTTGTCTATTTCTGTGGCTATTGCTTCATATCTTTCATTGTTGAAGGATCTTCTCTTCTGTGACACTGGCTTGAACATCGGGTCTACACAAAGAGAGTGAGATATGACCGAGGGGTCTATGCCTGGCATGTCTGCATGACTCCACGCAAAGATATCCGAATATTCCTTTAAGAGTTCTATGAGTTCAATCCTTACTCGGGGTTCCAAGTTTCCTCCGACAAGGACGGTTTTCTCGGGGTTATCTTCGCGGAGTGCTATTTTCAGTAATGGTTCGGCAGGTTCTCCTGCTGGCTGCGATCCGACCTCCCGGGGATCAAGACTGGTAACATGGATTTCATCTAGTGGGGTATTATCTGACATCTGTGCAGTCGCTATATCTCCGATCCGCTTTTTCTTAAGCCTCCGTTGTTTCGGTGTATTCCTTCGTGATACAGGTGCTGCACTGTAGTTCCCGATGGTGAGTACCGGGTTCGATCCGATCTGGATACATCTCTTGTATTCCTCTTGATCTCCGGTTACCTCCCCCGGACCGAGTTCAGTCGGGAACTTCAGTTTCAGAGAGTAGATGCTGGTAGCTGCTCTCAGGGCATAGAGCGTTGGCCTTCCGATGAGAATGTTGAAGGGAAAGGGGATATCTATCACCTGGAAACTAACCCAGACGGTTCGTATCCAGGGTCTAGTCCCGAATCGGACTGGCAAGTCGATCTGCCCTACCGGCCTAGTGCGATGCCCTCCGATGCCTCTTATGCAATACCTGGAGGCTTGAAGCTGCGGAATTGTGTATCCGAGTTTCTGTAGGGGGTCCCAGTGGATAATGTCCAAAGAGCTTCCATGATCAATCAGGGTTCTCTTTACCGTCCGATTCCCAACCTTCACGGAAATAACAAGGGCATCACAATGGGGATATCTTATTCCGTAGGAATCCTCGATAGAGAACGATAACGGTACCCAATGTCTCGGTGCATCTTCTGGTGTAGTGGTCAGGCATACTGAGGCGGTCGCCTTCCCGGAAGAGGTTGATCCGGGGTCTCCCGTGACGGGGATAGCATCAATGAAGTTGATGGGTTCTTCATCATCTGAATCCGGCACATTTACTGGATTTTTGTGGTCTTGGTGCTGCTGAGCCTTCGGAACCTTTTCAACCGATTCTTGTGGCTTCACACAGTCTCGGAGTTTTCCGCTTCGGACTAACTCCTCTACCTGGTCTCTCAAGTCGCGACACTTCCTGGTTTCGTGTCCATGGTCGTTGTGAAACTTATAGTGTATCCTCCGATCTCTCCTATCGGGGGCTGAATACAAGGGTTCGGGCTTTCGTAGTAATTTCTCTTTATTTGCAATTTCAAGTATTCTGTCCAGGGGGAATCTCAGCGGGGTATACTCTTCAAATTTGTCTCTTGGGGGAAAATCGGGGATTTCGACCAGTGTTCCCAGTGTTTACTTGCTTGGACGTCAGAGGTTCTTTGCCTTTGTCGCGTGCCTGCCTACCCCATCTCTTGGGTGCCTCATAGGGTTCCGCGGAAGTAGCGTGGCTCTTAGACTCAGAAATATCTTCGGCTGTGGCATATTTTTCAGCCCTTTCTATCAACTCCCTATAAGTGGTCGGGCCTTTCTTTGAGAGGGACCAACTCAGGTTGCCTTTCTGGAGGCCTTGTATAAAAGCCATGACTGCCCCAGCTTCGCTGAAGTCCTGGACTTGCCTTGCCGCTTCCGTGAATCTCCCCATGTAATCTCTGATAGACTCAGATTCAAGTTGTCTGATGGAGGTGAGATGAACCATGTGCCTCCGTCTTCTTCTGCTTGCGGCGAACCCGCTACGGAATTCTTTCGAGAGCTCATTGAACGAAGAAATACTCTGTCTTTTGAGACCTCCGTACCATGTCCGCGCATCCCCCGAAAGTGTGAGCGGAAAAAACCCTGCATTTTACGGCATCGGATGTCCCCTGCATGTTCATCCAGTCCAGGTAAGAGTCTAGGTGGTCGTCTGGATCTCCCGTGCCACTATATCCGCACATATCTTTCCGCGGCATTTTGAAGCTAGTTGGAATTTCGACGGTGGCAATACCTTCGACGAATGGGCTCTCTCTGTGGGTCAGGGATCTCCGATGGCCGTAATGTATCTGGTCTTGAATGTCCGCAAGCTGATCTTGAAGCTCACGAAAGGCTTCCGGGTCCGCGAAGGTATTTCTCTCCGTATCCCCATGATGAGGGTAAGATGCGCCCGCATTTTCTTGTCGGTGGCGAGTCCTTCGAGGCACGTCCTCTTGGACTACTCCGTCACGCTCCTCCCGACTTCGGGTCATCCCCGCAACTCTATTCGGTGTCTCATGGTTCACATTTTCTTCTGGGTCGGGTTCGACAAATTGAGTTGCCTGTTGTCTTCTTCTTCTCTCCCTCGGTCGGGTCCTAGCCGGGTTACCTTCGGCCCGGGAATTAGCTTCTTCAGAGTCCCCTTGCTGGCCACCGCCATCCACAACATTTATTACCCGGGTAACGTTCTGGGCCAGGGTATCTAGCCGGCTAGTGATCGCTCGGATGACCGGGTCTTCGGCCTGTGGGTGGAGTTGCTGCGGCTGTTGGTGTGAATACACCGGTGGGTAACCCTGAGGATAATAGGCCTGATGTGGCATCTGCGGGTAGAACGGGTTCACCGGCCCCTGAGGGTACAGTTGCGATGCCCCCTGATATCCGTATAACTGACCTTGGAACGGGTATTGCGCTTGATAGGGGTTGTACCCATAATTCGGTTGGGGTTGTTGCTCCCCCGCAGGTCCTGGATAGGGCGAAATGTGGTGGGGTAAAGGTTGTTGTTGCTGTGGAGCCTGTGCATAGTTTTGAGTTCCGGGTGGCCTTAGCCCGAGGTTTACGTCCGGATACTGGTCTTCCGGCTGTGGATTCATTGTTTTCCCGCGAAGATGCTGGCACCCCCCTCCTTCTAGCGCCAAATGTTAGAGTCGAAAATGAATTCTCGGGGTACGATCTTCGGATTATAATATGATGAGATTACAATACGCATAAATGACTGGAAAAGGAACAAAAGGCAATTTTATTGAATGATGTGGAAGTAAATTCCCACTTCCAAAGGGATTATACAATATTCTTTTCAGAGAGTAATAAAACCAGAGAATTTTCAGATCCCATTTTAGTGCAAAATGAGGGCATATATAGCCAAAGTCCTGACATTTCAGGCACGTGTCGAGGGATCAGTGGCTGAGTCCGACAGCTGTCTGTACGTGGTCAGATATGTTGCTGTTCATCAACGTATTCCTCCGAAGCATCATTCGGTGTTTTATTTACGGTGGAAAGGAGAGCCGAGGGAAAACAGTGTTCAGAATATACTCCGAACATATAATCGGACATAACAGTTCAGGGGATAAGGCTAATAGTCGGCATCTAAGGAAGTTCACGATCGGGCCCAACAGGTACCTTAATAAACAAATCAACCATTATTAGCTCTGAAGAGGGTACCTTGATAAACAGATGAACCATTAGATTAGGACAAATTCAGATTAGCTCTGAAAAGGGTCCTAATCAGGCTGACATGAAAATCGAAACCAACTGGCAGATGATAATCTACAAATCACAATAATTCAATTCATAAAATACCAACTAGTTATCAGAAACTAAAAGTGGGTAATGTGATAAATTGACTTTATGGTTGAAAAAGTATGCCAATACTGATGTCCTTCACTAAAGTCAATAATGCAAACTGAAATAAATTGAACAATCATCATACCACATTAACCCAGAAAAGGTGTTCATGAATTATTTCACAGATCCATGAAAACAATATGATGACTGGATCATCAATTCATGAAAAAAAAATCAAGATATATGTATTGGGTTTTTCAAAAAGCATGTTCGGATCCGTTAAACAAATCAAATCTATCCCAAATTTCTCAGATTGAGTCTTGAAAGAACCCAGATCAGTCCGGGCACCAGAAGCACAACCAGTATTGGATCTTCGTCCTCTAAAACTATCTAAAACTTAAAATCTGTGTTAAAATTTAAGGAATTCATGAGATGTCAGAAGTAGAAGCCTCAGATTAGCATATTGGCACATTCTTCATTGCAACAACAACCCATGTAGAAAGAGATTCTACACGGAGCGCAAAAAATATGTTGTTGCAGCTCATGCCTATACGTTCTCATCATCGGCTGTAATTAACAACAATAAACAGAAACTAATCACGACAAGACCTGCATTAACACAGTCAATACCTCAAATTAATATTATGTAATTGTTACTCGACACAGATTGAAAAACAAGAGTCAAATTTTTCTATCTGATTCGACAGAAGAAAAGGGAAGAATGTACGACAAGGTGATTAATCAAATTAGGGTTTCTATTTGTAAACATTGTGGTAAATCAGAACATGTGTATTTAAAATTTTAGAATTTTGCAGTTGTATCCCTGAAATATGTTTTTATTTCTTGTTTCGTTGCTCTATTTACAAACGTTTTACTATGGTCCTCTTTATTATTTTAAAACAGCAATGTTATTAAATATGATTCTTTTATTTTTATTCAATCCAGAGCATGTGTTAATATAAATATATAATTGCCCACAGGGGGTAGCTCAGTTTGTAGATAGACGAACTTAGAGCTTGATCAAATGACTTCAAGTCAACGGCTCGAATCCTACCAATAGCAAAAAGCTTTAAAAAAATTGTATCATTTTTCTCTTTTAAAATCCTGTGAGTAACGATATACTCTATTGTGTCTTCTCACACCAGGACAAAACTAGAAAATTTATTTGGAAGTACCATTCTATTTTAAATATATATATATAAAAAAAAAATTGAGAATGGTCAAAATACAAAAATTACAAAATTAAAGGATAAATTTATAATATTCTTAGCAAACCCTTGCAATTTTTTTCACGATAACTTTTTTTCTTTTTGAATTTGACAACGACCATACTTACTGGCAATGACGGAGAGAATTCATTTTAACTTTTTTTTTTTTTTTTTTTTTTTTTTTTTTTTTTGTCTGTCAGTGTTTAGAGCTATTGGGCTAGGACCTTTTCCGTTATCTTTAGGCTCCAGCCCACTACACTTTAATTGCTAAAATCTAAGGTTCCAATTTTTGGCCCTACTCAAATTTACTCTGTTCCGAGGTTCCTTTTTGAGTACCGTGATGAGTATAGTTACCGTACAAATTCTTTATAGTTATAAAAGTAGTTATTAATTTTTAGATTTCAATCAGAGGCTACAAGAATCAAGGATTTGAATATAGTTATAAAATTAGTTGTTAATTTTTGGATTTCAATCAAAGTTCTACGAGAATCAAAGATTTGAATATATATAAATAATGTATTATAGCTAAATCTCTGAGAGGTTTCAATTTTTTATGGCAACATCAACCGAAATAAAAACAATAACGGTACTGTAATTTACAAGACTTGCATTAAATTATAAAAATTCATCTTCAACTCCACATGTGACATACCGAATGAATTACTGATATACAACCACACGCTCGAAATCCTAATTGAAACTCCATGGATTTTGCCTATTGATACCAGTATAAATTTTCATTTAAGTGGCACCTTACCTTTTTAGACTACAGTTTTTAGTGTACATGTTGGTTGTAATTATGTGTCCCCGCAGAGCTACCGGAGTATCCGCTTCTGAACTTATTCCACACCGAACATTGTATCGGAGTCCAACACTGATTTCCATGGTCATCATCTGATGAACTTGTCCACCGAGCTTCACTACCGTAACACCATCGGATGAGTATTTGCAAAGGGCCGACAAACATTGGCAAGATAGAGACAGCTGTCTAAATCCAACCAATACAGGATAAACACGTGATCCGATGCGTCAGAATCGATCGAGACTATATAAACCCCACTTTTACCTCGAAAGGGACAACTTTTTTTACTTTTGAAAAATTATAACAAACCTGTAACCCATTCGGAGTTGGAAATTACTTACACCATATTTTAATAAAAAGAGATCCAATTCCCTCTCATAGCACTTCGCATTATGTTCACCATATTTCATTGCATACCGAAGGCTCATTTTTAGCCCTAACAATACACATTCTTATTTTTAATTTTTTTTTTTATAAACAAAAAAAACACCATCTAACATGATTTGATATTAAAGGGCGCTCATTCAGCTTGATAATGTTTTATGTTCATATCATGTTTGATGTATCTAATGTTGCAACTTTATAAACCTTAAAAAGAATCGGTCGCATATCTCATTTAGCTCAAGTGGTGTGTATCTTCTTTTCGAAATTATTGTAAAGGGTTCAAGTCCCACCTTTTGCATCTTCAAAACTTACGCTGGGAGTTTTCATTTTGATGTTGCGATAGTAAAATTTTTCGAACCGTACATATAATGTTTGATCTTGACAGTTTTCATAGCTGTGAGGAGGAGATCATAATGAAACCCTAGAAGCAAATAAAGTCGAAAAGTTGTATGTCTCGATAACCCGACCATAATTGCAGAAATGGGAAGAAGAAAACGTAATTGGAAGAGTCAAATTGTATGGCTGAAAATGCAAGAGCTTTAGGTAGAAAATAAAGACATCAATGTCAGGCACACTGTAGAAGCAGCCGAGAGAGTGTCACCACCACCACCACCACCAAATCGGTCCCCATTTCCGCCAAATGTTTTTGTTTTTGTGTCAAAAGATTTAAAAAATCAAAAGAAAATGCTTGGATCAATGAACGAACGAAGGAGAGTGGTCCACATATTAATAGGCTGATATGATTGGAAGAATCAGAGCCATTGGATTGGTCTGAATTGGGCCCGGGTTTGATTGGAATGGGGACCACAAACACGCGATTTAATGAAGGAAAAAAGCGTATGGGCCCTTTGATTAAAACGGGTCGTATCCTACAGATGGATGGAATCGATAACATAACACAACAAAGCTAAAGGCATCTGGTATTCTGGATCTGGTGTGTGAGACTTCACACCAACTAGTGTGGTCCCCCACCCACTTTACCATTATAACATATGATGTTACCCATTAACAAATATGTGCACCCCACCACCTCACACACCATTCTCTATCATTTTTTTTTTTTTTTTTACCTTCAAATTTTCTCTATTTAAATTCTCCTACTCGTATCATTTTCTAATGAATCACAAATTATTTTTTTTTTTTTACCCGCTTTTAAATTATATGATATCGAAAATTTGTTTCGATATCCCCATTGTGTGGGTATACTTTCCATTCATGTCATATCAAATGTTATATAAATGGAATGGTGGAAACACAAGACGCACCGAGCACTCTATAGCCCTTCTCATTTAAGGGTTTGATATTTTGAAAACAAAAGAAACGGTTTCAAGTAAAACTTAAATTAACTATCGTTTAATGTGGGTCAATGGTAATAGTATTCATTTGGCAATATTCGTAAATGCTGCATATGGTATATAAAAAAAATAATAAAACTCAAATTATGATTTGTGACATATATATCCTATGCAATTGGATTCAAATGGGACAAAATTGTAACTCATAATACCAAAATCATCATTTGAAACAATCAATTTCATAGTGAATTGATTGGATTACATCAATATTATCACCGATTTCATTAGTCAAATCCTCCTAATCTAATCATACTTCTCCTCTCTTTTTTATTTTAAGTGTAAAACACAACTTTATAATTGATTGATATATTCACAAGATTTATTGCGTGTGGAATAAAATTTCAAAGATCTAATTAGGAAAAATAGTTATAAAGTAAACTTTTTGGTCCAAATTTTCAAAATTCGTTACCTTAATCACCACCCATAACAAAGTGCAAACCATGAAGTAAAGTTCCATTTTTTTTTTTCAAAAATAAAAAAAAAATTAAAAAAAAATAAAAATTGATGAAAGAAGCTTTGGTCCAATCCAATCATCCAACGACGTGCCGTATATAGACAAGTTTTTTGAAAGTTATAATGTTAATAGTCATATAAGACAAGACCATAGAAATTCCAGCAAATGTTGACTAGCAAATAATTTAATCAAATTGGAATCGACACAAGCAAGCATGCCAAGTCCAAGTTTGTCACTATGTGGACAACCTTGCAAGGAACTTTCATATAAAATAAAATAAAAGTTGTGTCAATAGAACATGGTGGTCACTACAATTAAGATAAAATCACGCCTATCATCTCAATTTTTGGTCAATGAGGTCTAATTTGTTTTATTTGAAACCTAATTTTGATTATGAATTATAATCACACTACTCTTGCAAGTTACAATCAAGCCAGAAGATCAGTCTATTTAAGATACAACAAATCTAATTCATGTATTGGAATTGTGACATTCTCTCCAACTTAATGTCATCCTCTCCATGTTTTCAAACTCCATCTCTATCACAACCACAATTGGGTGTTGTTTGCATGTACTCTCCCATGTTTAAATCGAGTAAATTGTCTTTACTTTGATACCAAAATATAACTATCAATTTACGGTCTCTGAAAAATAAAAAATACTATATGTTTATTTTTAATTATTTATCTCTCATATCTATAGTTCTATACCATGAGATTGTGATTAGTGGGTTCGATCTTGTTCTCTCACCCAAAATTTCGAATTATTATAATATTTCAAAAAATTGTCTGGATGCATTTATAGGCTAATCTCTTCCTTTAATATTGTCAATTGATATTTAGATCATATATGATATTTGTCTTGATGAGTGTTTAAATGATATATTTTTTTTGTACATTGTTTGAGGATTTCAATCTATCAAAGGTATTTATGTTTCGAGAGCAATCCATCTGCAAAATTACAAGTTATAGGAAAGGAGGTCGTTTTTATGAATCTTCTGGAAGCTGATTTGGCACATTTGTTACCAACTATGAAATGGGAGTTTGAGGTTTATAAGTTAGCTTGATCACCACCTATATATCACAGTTGAGCTTATGATGATCATGATTAACATATTGATTAAACAGAAGTTGTGATCAAGCTAACTAGGGTGGCTTAACACCTCTAAATGGTTCTTATGCTTTGAGGATAGTTTTTTATTCTAGTTTTTCTCGGTGGTGGCTATAATCATATGATTTGAGGGACAACGTGGCGTGATCTTAGCCGTTGATCGATTTGGTTATTCAATTATTAATCGGATTCTTAGGTAACCAACAGTTTGAAATTGAATTAAAGAGTTTACCAACTCAATTTGATTAGGTTAGTTTGGTAAGAATAATCATTAATGTTGACCATATCAATGGATGGTGCACAAAAGTGACGAGTCAATTAGTCAAAGGTGATGAGATTGGTGAATTTGAACAACATTTCATGTGTTGTACGTTCTCTGAGGCCGCACATATTTATTTGTCTAGACTCTAGAGACTATTCGCGAATCATGAACAAATTGACAAATTCACAATGTCGTCTCAATGCAATTTCACAGATTTAGGTTCATTCAACCAAACTCAGCCTACATGTTACTATTGTTTGTCATGCTATTTGGATTTGTCTTTACTTTACGCTATACTATTTTAATTTGTCACATGTTATTAAAGTTTATTTTTTTTAAGAAGAAAAAGAAAAAATTGATACCCAACTGTTGAGTGGTCTAGGACTTGGCCACCTCAAGTAATGCATACACAATTCGGATATGCTGTATTATCCCATAATCGAACGATATCTACCTTCGTAATATAGAAAACTCCACTCAAATTCTTCCCACTCATGTATGGAAGAGATGACACATGTTATTAAAGTTTTTCTTTTAAGAAGAAAAAAAATTTGATACCCAATTTTATGAGTGGTCAAAGACTTGGCAACATCAAATAATGTATACACTGTTCGGATATACTGTATTATCCCATTATCAAAAGATATCTATCTTCGTAATACAGAAAACTCCACTCAAATTCTTGCCACTCATATGGAAGAGATGACACATGTTATTAAAGTTGCTCTAAAATTCAATGCCGTTTATCCATTTTCGTTGATCAAATCCAAACAAATTTATTTCGATAAATCCAAAAGATTCGATTTCAATAAAATGATTTCATATGATAAGGTGAATTGATTGTTGATAGTTGATACATTGACTTGGTTTATATTCCTTTAAACGATAGAGATTTTGATTTTCAAATTTAACATTATTATGATTTCAGACAAAAAATAATAATCACGTAATAATTTTTCGCGTGCAATAAAATAGATTATCCAGATATTTTTTTTCAAAAAAATTTATCAAAAAAATAAAAATAAAATAACTCTGCAGGCTGCGGCTCTAATATAATGTAAATTTTAAAAATTAAATAAAAATTCTACCATGGGTTTTTGTTTAACCCGGTGATTGGTGAAGATTTTGGGTCACAATGGTTTTTTTAAACCTAATTGCGATAATATATATATAATTGTTTTCTATTTTATATTAAATTTTAGAGATTGTTTTTGGTATTCATTGAGAAATTAAAATCTTAGGGGCTTTTTTTTTTTTTTTTTTTTCACTATAAGACTTATTGTCTCTTATATCTTAAATTAAGATAAATTAGTTTATTTGTTTTTCTAAAGAGAGCTTCTCCTTATAATCCACAAATTATCTATTCACACTCCAATTTAATTTTTTTTTATTAATGACAATTTTAACCTAAATTAAAATTACTAAACAAGACGAAAAAATTTAAAGACACTTCAAACTAATTAAATTATTAAATCTGTTATTATCATATTAAATACTCTCTCCTAATTAATCTCTCTCCATTTTTCAAAAAAAAAAAAAAAAAACTTATGAATATTTTAGTTTTTTACTAACAGTAATATATATATATATATATATATATATATATATATATATATATATATTAAAAAGTCAATTTTTAAAAATATATATATATGAAATCTTGAATTGTTTCAACTAGATTCGATTAAACTTATAATTTCTAAGATTAATGAAAGAATTAAAGTTCTTTAGGCAATCATATACCTACAAGAGTAATAAAAAGTATTTTCATATTTGGATTTTTTTATTTTAAAGGTACTTGTTTTTTGAGTTTTCTTTTTAGTATATGATTCCTACAAACCAAGCTTATTAGTAAGTTTTTTTTTTTTTTTTTTCTTAATTGTTAGTCTTGCTTGAAAAAGAATGGAGATAGGAAATTAGAGATAGGTATTGGAAGAGAGAGAGTTTAATATGGTAATTAAAAATTTAGGAGAGAGTATTTAATATGTAATAATTAATCTAATGATTTAGGGGAGATAATTTCTTTTTTTAATAATTTAATTCAAAAAAGATAAAAAGGATAATCTTGTAACAAAATGAAGTGTCTTTATAATTTTTAAAATTTTAAATTTTGAGAATGGAGTGTTTTTAGAAAAGAAGTGTAAAAAGACAAAAATTGGATTGTTAAAAGAAGCTCTCTTTTCTAAATTAATTTTTTTGACTTTCATCTTATTAAAAAAGTGCTACAGTAGAGTTTTTTTTTTATTTTTTTATTTTTTATTTTTTATTTTTATTTTTTAGTAAATTTCCACAAATGTCCTATAACAATTCATACATTTACAATTTTATCCACACATACTAAAACCTTATAAATTAATTTTTCAAAAATTCCATTTTTGAAGAAACCCTGACCTAACCAATTCAAGGGGGCGATGGCGGCGCCGCCTCTTGGGATTGGAGGAGGCCGACCACCATCCTCCCATTCATTTTTTTTAATTTAATTTTTAATTTTTAATTTAGAAAATAAAAATCATTTTGTTACAAATATCAAAGGACATTGAAAGGTTATAAATGGAAAAAGTTAAAATTTTTACATTTGTATTAAGTCATCCAAAATGAAGAAATAAACGTATTATAGTATCTTAATTTGTAAGACTTATCCATAAATCTAATTAAGGTCTTATAAGATTTTAAATAAAATAAATAAATAAATAAACCCTTACACTAACTTTATAAACAATGTATCTTTTTCTTTGAAAGGTTATCAACTCTGTATCTTGATTACAACTAAAGACCCCTAAAAGTCTAATCAAGCCAACCAGCTCCAACAGTTCATAGACTCTTGATTTTTTGACTAATTGTGATAAGTATTTATTTAAATTTATGTTATATATATATATATTGATTCTCTCTTAAGGGATCATTGTTTTAATTTTGGTAAGAATCTTGATAAAATCACATTTATTTATTTTTTTTTTAAATTTTTATCCGAAAATTTTTGTGGATGATATGTTTATTGAAATATACCTAAAAATAAAATTTGAGAATTTTTCCTATATTTCGCCCATTTTCAGATGCCTTCACATTTAACAAAATCGGAATGAATAGTTGTAGTGCTTGAAAAATTCTTAAAATTTATTGATAAATAGATTTCATTGAATTTATTATCCAAAAAAAAAAATTCCAAATCAAAATTCATAGAAATCGACGTGATTTCATTAAGGTCCTTACCGAAAGTAAAATAAATGATCTTTTATGAGAGAACCACTAATATATATATATATGTGTGTGTGTGTGTGTGTGTGTCAGTTTTTCCCTCCTCCTGATGAACTGATTTTATTTATACTAGTTCCACAATTATCAACCATTAGATTCACATACTTCAGTTTAATCAAAGTTTTGTTAAACTTAATCAATGACTCATAAGTCTCGTCATAAACTTAAAAGTTCAGTTCAGTCTTGATGAGAGAAAAACTATATATATAATTTTTCTTACATATAAATTCCAAACATAAGATTATATTAAGAATTTTTATAAAATAATTATAATTCTCATTCCTTGAGAAAAAAGAAGATACAGAAGATTCTATATATAATACACGAGAGATCAATCAAAGAGAAAATGAGAGAGGTTTCCTATAATCTCTCTACCGGTCAAAAAATCAAATAAATCCTATAATACCTCTAACAGTAAAACATAGAGATTTCTAATAAAAAGCTAACAGCTATGAGATATTTTGGAGCTGTTTAGACCCTTTGAAAGTGCCATACATTGTGCTAAATTAGATTTACCACAATGGAACTTACTTTTTGATATGCTAAATTAGATTTACCACAATAGAACTTACTTTTTGATAAGTCTTTAACCAAGATATATATGATTTATGCTTCGAGATCATCTTTTAGAAGAGAATCTTACATGCACTCTGTGTAATGCACCTATCCAATGGGTGCATGCAATGTGGCAAAGACAACCAATCAAATGAGTTCTCAATACCACGTGGCATACACCCATTGGTTAGGGTATATTGCACCGGGTGCATGTAAGATTTTTTTCCATGTTTTAGAGATATTGACTAATTGAAAATTAAAAAATAATAATAATAAAAAATATCCCATCACGCCACGTGTAATCTCAAAAATAAAAATTAGGTAAAATTGCAAAAATGGAAGAAAGAAGCTAATGATACCAATTACGTGAATATAATTGAACACGTTTACAATGATGAAAAGTTTTTACACACAACCAACAGACATACAACATAACATAACATAATGGTTCATGGATGAAGTGATGTAGTCAGCAAATCAAAGGGAGACACGCAAGTACGAAAAAACCAAAGAAAACATAAGATTGTCGGTGATGGCGATGATGATGATGATGATCATGTCAAGCAAGCAAGGCTGTGTTTACTTTTTAGAAAGCTTTCCACTTTTTCTTGTTTCTTTTTCTTGCGTCAAATTCATCCACGTATAAAAAAGTTTAATATAACTATATTTTTTAAGAGAGAAGATAAAGGTTGAGTCCTGTGGTCAAGTTGATTGGACAGTGGAGGCCGGCAAGCATTAGCCATTTAGGGGGCAGAGTTTGGCCAACCTCTCTACTCAAATACCCAGTTTTTGTTTGTTGTAGGGTACCCCACAATTCTTGTTGAGGATGGTTGGTATACTACTACTACTACTACTCCTCCTTTGCTTCACTATATTATTGAATTTGGTCCCCATTTGACAATTGTCTTCTCTCTTTTGGGATTTTGCTCCTCATGCCTATCCTATCCTATTCCATCCTACAACACATGTTTGCCTTTTATCTTTTCTTGATTCACAAGTTCAGATTTGCAAGAGTTTTGTCTCGTTTGTTGTTTGTTGATTCACTAACACTTGTTTTTGTTTCGTTAATCCATAGATCATAGATGATGATTAAAATTATTAGTTATTTAATGAAAGTGAAATACATTTTGAATGTATATGAATATTTATATTAACTAAATTTAAAAGTATTTAGAGCGAATCAGACTTGACTGTTATAATCATACATGTATTATTATGAGGGATGGCCTTCTCCCTGTAAAAATTTCAAAATCATTATATAATTTACGTTTAATTTTATTTATTTATTTTTTTTAATTTTCTGCCACTCTCAAGTTTTATGGGAAGAAACTTAAAGGAACCCTCATGTCATGACTCATGGTCCATCTAAATAGAAATTTTGGACCTCATCCCTATACGTATTGACTTAAATAAAAGGTATCGATCCTTCTTGATTATGGAATCATTTAGATCGGTTCTTACAATATTTTCCATTCAAATTTTGAAGTAATTTAACATTTTCTCTATTATCAATACGACAAGTTATGATATTGGTTTTTAAGTGAAAGTCAAACATGAAACAATAAGATTGGAGAAGTTTAGTTAGAGATAATAATACAAATTGTAGACGCAACTCATCATGTGTGGATTAGTGTTGATTTTGAACAGGAATTTCAAAATGTCAATTTGTCAAAAGCAAATATAATGTACAATCGAGTGTGCCAATGATTGGGTTATTGCCTACTTATTAACAACTCTTATCTAACTTTGAAAATGCTTCTTGTATTAGACAAAATGCACCCAACCCTTAAAAGACTCCAACAACATTTTTCTAATTTACATTGGTTTCTAAAATTACATAACAAAGATTATGCTTAAATAATATGTACACAATTTAGGTTTCATTATATATAGGTTTCAGGTTTGGAATTTTCGTACAATTTTTCATGCAAGATCGACTCTATATCATCATATAATGTTACAGAGTGACATGATCATTTTTAAGAGACTCTGTCTATCACTTTGTAACATTATAGATCCATACATGATTAGTTTTAGGAGAATGAGCAGATCACTCTGTAATGTTACAAAACCCACTTGTATACAGTAGATTCCACACAAACAAAACATGTATGAATTATACGTCGGATAATTATTATATATACGCACATCCCCTCTTAGCTCAAATGATGTGTATCTCTTATTCCACATTTGTGGTGGAGATTCGAGTTTTACTACACGTATTTTACAAGCATGTGTGATAAGTTTTCTTTCTGGTGTTGTGAGAGTTATTTGTAAGATTTATAAATATTGTAAAATCTAACAACAAAATTAAAATAATATTTCAAAACTTAATTGTAGTTTTCCAAAAAGAATTTTTTTTTTTAAATCATAATTAATCGGATATTGAAGGGTCTTATTTTCAAAACCCACTAATATGTAATATCAGTATGTAAATGTATCCTCCTAATCTCTTGTCCACTGAAGTTCAAACTCCATTATTGGAAATATAATCCCACATTTGCTTATTAAACCGTAAAGTGTGGGTAGACTCCTCTCTTAGAGTGAGAGTTGCATTTAGGGTCATGCTTATAAGCCTAATCTCGCTAGTTTTAGACAGAACTCCAACCCATAATGGTGTCAACTTAAAAAAAAAAAAAAAAAAAAATTGTATGTTTTTTTTTTTTTTTTTTTTTTTTTTTTTGAAAGAATGTAAACGAATCCTTAAATTTTATTTTTAATTTCCTCATTGATGGTTTAAAACATTTATACTATGGTTTGATGATACAAATCTTAAAAGTTAAAACAAAAGGAATTATATAATGAATGAACAAATCATAGTTTTAATTTGAGATTTCTAAATTATAATGGGTGGGAACCTTGGCATCAACCATCTAATACAATAAGTCAAAAAGTACCACGTCATTTTTCTTTGCTCTGGTCAACAAATGTTTGCAAAACGTTCCATTTTATAGTAGATTTTTTATTTTTCTCAAACAGACGATGAATTCGAGATTTAAGAAAGGAGATACAATTCGAACCTACAACCTCGTAATATACATATTTCACATTGTTATTGATTTTTTTTTTTCAAATTTTTATAATAAATTTAAGAATTTAGATAGGGTGATACAGTTTGAACCCATAATATATAGTATAGGTTTGAGAGGCGTACAAATACAATTAAACCGGTCTTGTCTCATCATTTTGTTATTGATTAGTTGGTTGATTACACACATCTTAGTAGTTGTACATTAAGGTACATACTGTGTAAAGGTAGGTGCACATGCATTATTAGTAAGTTAGGAAAGAAAAAAAAAAGAGCATAAAGTTTCTAATTAATTAATTATAAGATAAGAAAGTCTTATCAAACTATTCCATTAATCAGAAGGCCATTATCATTAATTTAATCCCACTTTTCTTTTTCTATCACGTGCACCTAATACTTGTGATACGCAATAGTCATGGGCTCTCATGAATCAATTGTTTTTAAAATTCCTTTTTTATTGTAACTAAACCCCTCCTGCTTATTTATTTATTTGTTTGAAATTATGATTTATCGGACATGACGAGATCAATCACGATTTAGAATATAATTTTCACTACCGTGAGAGATCTTTCTATACTTTTACGATTTAAAGGATAAAAGTGAGATTCGAACTATATCATGGATTTGAAGGGAAAATACATAACCACACTTCTTGAGATCTCTCCACACTTATTAAGTTTACATTTTTTTCTTACAAAAAAATAAAAAATAAAAGAAAATAAAAAATTCCACAAAGTGAATATTGAGGCTATTTTTAGTCTATTATTGTTGTGTTATGAATTGAAGATGAATAATGCAACACTTCTTGACTCCTCTATATCCTAGCTTCCCGATTGTCGATCACCTAAATAAGTAACTTGTTTTATTTAATTTAATATAAATTAAAGTGGGGAAATGTTATGACAACTGAATTTTATTTTATTTTATTTTATTTTATTTTATTTTATTTTTTTTGTAGTTTGAAGGGAAAATATGAAATTTGTGTCTATAAATATACCGTGTCAATAAAAAGTGGGACCATCAAATGATTCGAACTCTAAATACGTCATAAATATAAGAGCCATGAAATATTGATAAGCTGAATGGAGTCTCGTTTTATTTACGGTGGAAATCGGCAATTCATACTTCAAAATGTATATCATAGTGACTTTTCATTAGTGCTTTTGTTGTTTCACGTCTATCACTGCTCAGCTGCCTTAATTTCAATGTCATAAAGACACATCACACAATTCATGATCAATAATTGAGTCCATAATAATTAACCATTAGACACAATTGATCAGATGAGATTTGGAGGCCCAAAGTGTACGCGTTTTTTTCTGTCTCCTGCGGTTTTTTATAGTTGCATCTGATCGAAACGGTTTACAAACTCTATTCATCACTCGTTTTCAAGTGCATGCAATTAGTAATTTAGTCCATCGTTGACATTAAGCCACTAATGGTGCCATGCACATTCCACAAGTATGTCTAAATAGTTTTTCTTTTCAATGTGTGAGAGTAGATATTTGTCACTTGTGAAAGTAGATATCTAAAAGTTCTTGATCTTGGTAAGTCTCGTTAAACTCCTAACCCGTTCGGTATCAAATTTCAATCTCATATATATATATATATATATATATATATATATATATATATATATATGACTTCTCTAGTACAAACCACCTTATGTTCAAACTCATCAACACTATAATGAAATGATTTTTTGTATGGATGTTAAGGTCAATGATATATGGTTGAGAAAAAATTTGAAAAAATTTATGATCCAAAGAACTATTTTTCTTTCCATTTTCTTATGTTTTCCCATTTTTTTAAATGTCCTAACTTAAAAATGTAGAAAAACTAGTTCCCAAACTCGAAAACTTTTGAATTTTTTTCTTTAGGTAAATTTCATTTTTCTTGTCTTGCATGCAAAAAATCTCATCAAAATTCATTAAATTTCATCATGGTTTGGACATAAAATGATCTGCACGTGGTTCTTTCATAATGTAGCCCTTATTTTAACATCAAGGAGTAAAGACCTCAATGAAATCCATTGATTTTAATATGACTTTGTGTGTGGATAATAAGTTTAATAAAATCTACTTTTTAACAAAATTTTTTAAAAAATTTCAAGTACTACAACTATTTTTTCATATATATATATAGAGAAATGCTAGACGTTACAAATTTTTTACCAAAATTCTATCACAAATGATGTGGCACGTGAGGTGTCAGTATCTTATGAATCATGAGATTATGTGGTGACTGATGTAATGCTAACATCTCATGTGTCACATCATTTGGGATAGAATTTGAAAAAAAAAATTGGAACGTTTAGCATTACTCTCATATATATATATATATATATATATATATATAATTCCAAGTTTCCAACCAAACCCACCCTAGAAAATACTATGTCCTAACTACTAAGAACTTGTTAGCAACACATCCACTGTTAACACTTAGCAAATTGATTCTGCAATATTTACTTATCATTGAATAATTATGATTGAATTGGAGGAACATATTTTAATATATTATTTATTTATCATAATTTTTTTTATATATCACTTGCGAGTATGGCGACTCAAATTTGAAATATTGTGAAGTTGAATGAACACTATTTACCATAAAACCACATTGGACGGTGATATATGTATTTGCTATATGTGACATAATTTTTTTCACAATTCAATTGTATCACTAGAGATGCTTTGACCGGTTCAAGTTCCACCTTTATACATTATATTGCAAAGTCTACAAAAAATGTAGGAGTTGTATTTTCGAGTGTGATTTACATTTCGGATCATGCTCTTACCCTCATAGCGAATAGCGAATAGAGAATAGTCTCGACAAATCCCATTGGATCCCTAATTAAGTTGGTGTCAAAATTCAACAAGAAAAAAAAGAAAGACAGGGTTAGCATTAAATTTCATTTCACCCAAAAGTCCAAAACGCATTGACATTGGGCACACAACTTCTTCACGTGTAGGAGATTAAAATGAATAATAAAAAGGACTTGGTTGGTAACTAAGAAGTAATAACAATTGACTTTACATATCACCGAAGAGACCATAACATTTTACATAACAAAGTCATCAATTCAATTATTTAATCTTTTCACAACACCAAACTAGGCAAACTGTATGATTAACCTCATTTCTATTTTACTTAATAATACTTACACCTCCTAGAATTCGATTTCCGAAAAACTTTTTTTTTTTTTTATAAAAAAAAAACCATAATTATAAAGCTATTGAAATTGGAAAGCAACGAAGTAAATATTGGTTTTAGTGAAAATATTGATATGCTAATATTTTTAAAATATCGAAAAAATATTTAATATATATTTTTTTATATTAATCTACAAGGATATAGAAAATATCATGTATATTTGGATATAATATTAAGTAAATATGAGTATGACTAGAAAAAAATAATTAGCAAAGTCTATTCCAGTTGAGGTTAGAGAGATTCCCGGAGAACCAAGCGTGGGCTTAATAATCAAATCCTCACTCTTTTTATTTTAATTAATTATTTGTTTAATCTTAATCACGATTTCTTACTAATTAATTAATCAACTCTACGTGCAAGACAACTCAGCTCTCTCCTATTTTTAATTCCAAAATTAACTGATTAATACCTAAATTTCTGAGCAAAAGATTCAAATTATTTTAACAATATAAACCTTTTTCGCTGTTTCCTAAAACAAATACTATAATTTTTTATTTTTAAAAAATAAATAAGAGAACAAATTAAAAATTATCGATACGTTCGATAACCAATGGTCAAGATCTATAGTTTTTAAAATGAAATCTGAACCGTTGATCTTTAACCTGCCTCACTTCTCAGCTTTTTGGACATAAAAAACGACAGGTCTATAGAGTCCATGCTGAGGAGAGTGCAACCCCATAATAACAGGTCCTTTTCAAGGACTGACAACAGTGCCCCTCATTTATGTGGAAACGAGGTACAAACTGTGTCATCAGATAAGGGGCATTTACGTCATCATATTTTTTAAAAATTAATAATTTTATTTTTGATGACATGTACGTGCTGCACCTGAAGCTGATGAGAGAGGCAAATTGGTAGGGACCTTTCGCTCTTTTTTACCATCAAGGGAAGTACAGGTTTTATGTTTTTATTTACTATGTCGATTCAAGCTTTAATTTTTTTACTGCCTCAGTAAAAATATCTTTTTTTACTGCCTCAGCTTTTTTTATTTTTTTATTGTTTATAATTTTTTTTTTTTTGGTGAATTTTGTTTTTGTTTTTTGGGTTATTGTGTAAATCGTTTCTATTTACAAACAGTCAGTACACTGTAAAAAGAGCTCCCATCTGACGGTTTTGTTTAAATTGCGATGTGTAGTTGTTTGTACTTTTGCTCTTTGGTCTAACACTTGCTTAGTTGCTTTATAGTTTATATCAACAATCAACCACAATAATTTGTATCTTTCTTTTTATTTTCCAAATAAAAATAATATTAATATTTTGATTTAAAGATTCAAAATTAAAGAAAAATCAACTTTTATTAGAAAAGTTATCCGAAAATAAATTAATTTTATTTCTAGTTGTATATATAACAAATCAGTTTGTTCTTATATTACGTAAGAGATGGTCAATGATGGGATGAATCAGGGCCGTTGAAGTTGAATATATTTATATACATCAGCAATAGTGTACCCGTTAACAGTCAGAAAATGATGAACAATTAACAGTAAAAAACATGATTGGACGGCCATGATGTCACAATAACCCAAACTTCACATCAGATCATTCCTCATTATTTTAACCTTTTATCTCCCTCCTCCTCCTCCTCCTCCCAATGTGGTCCCCGCAATATCCGATCCCCTCAGATCCAGCCGTGCAACGCGAATCATGAGATTCCCTCCTCCACCATTCTCCCTACACATGATAACACTTTATCATCTCCCTCCCTCCTCACGATATTTTGAAATTACCATATCGCGACACTTTTGGAAATTCTCGCCACATCTGCCCTGGTTCCACTCTATTTACACACACCCGTTTTCTGCGGCTCCCCTTCGTCGTCTACGGATAAGATCATAAAACTCGCACCGTCCATCCAACGGTTGTAAATCCAACAGAGATACACGTGTCGCGATTTGAGGCGTCATAGAAGTGGAAACTTGATTGATTTAACCATGGTTAAAATCTAACCTCACTAGTCATTCACTCAACATAAAATCCTTATCTATTTCTTTATTTCTTTTTTCTCTTGTCCTTCACTGACTCTCTCTCTCTCTCTCTCTCTCTCTCTCACCTCAGTTGAGTATTAAGCTCTGTGTTAATGGCATTTCAGATCTAACAAGAAGAAGAACAGAGAAACTGTAGAGTGTGGACTCGTTGAAAGTAGGAAAAAAGCTAGGAGAGAATTAGACAGGAAAACGGTGTCGTTTTTTGCTTCCATGTTAAAGAGAATGTCATACTCGTCCTTCCCGGAGGATGTACTGGAGCATGTGTTTTCGTTCGTGCAATCGGACAAGGACCGGAACGCGATATCGCTGGTGTGCAAGTCGTGGTTCGAGATCGAGAGGTGGTGTAGGAGGAGGATATTCGTCGGAAACTGCTACGCTGTGAGCCCTAGGATGGTGATCAGACGGTTCCCGGACGTTAGATCGGTGGAGCTGAAAGGGAAGCCTCACTTTGCCGACTTCAATTTGGTACCGGAGGGATGGGGAGGCCACGTGTACCCGTGGATCTACGCCATGGCCACTGGCTACACTTGCTTGGAGGAGATCAGGTTGAAGAGGATGGTCGTTACGGACGAGACTTTGGAGCTCATTGCCAAGTCTTTTAAGAATTTCAAAGTCTTGGTTTTGAGCTCTTGTGAAGGCTTCTCCACACAGGGTCTTGCTGCCATTGCTGCTAATTGCAGGTTTCTAATTTTTTTTTTAAGTACTTGAATGGATTACTTGTTACTATAATTTCTTGTTTTTTTAATGAACATTTAATTGGTTGTTTGAGTGTGTGGGAAAGATCTGATTTTTTCTTGTCCTTGCGATTGTCATTATGTTGGTTTATTTCTAACTGATTTTTTTTTTTTTTGGGAAAAAATAAACTTAATTACGTTGATTATAGCTGGGCAGATTTGGATTCCGTAAAAATGTAAACTTTATTTTTCTTGTTTGTGGTCTGCTTTTGTTTCTTCCAGTCTTAGATCTGTTGTGGGCTTGTTCTTTGAGTCTGAAATGTAGAAAATCTAGTCAAAGATCACTTCTATAATTGCTTTTTCTTTTGCTACTTAGTTTCTGATGAACAAATGTCATGTGGGGTTGTGTTTAGTTTTGGATGTTCGCTTCTCGGACAATGTGGGTTTTCTTTTGGATTCCTCAACTAGATTCTCTTTTTCTTACTTTATGTTGATGTAGTAAAGAGCACAGGTCTTCTTTAGCTTGCTTTACTTTTATTATTCCTTTAAGATTCTGATGATTTTGTTACTGGAATTTGGTTTCTGGATTTTAGAGAAAACTTAAAATGTATAATGTTTTCTCGCTTTTTTTTTTTTTTTTTTTTTAATCTATGAAACGTGGAATCTTAGAATGAAGAATTTTGTTTCTTTATGTGATAATTGTGATTTACTAAGCAGATCAAATAAATGTAAGACAAGTGCCTTCATTTTCTATGAACTGTATTTCTAAAAAGAAAGTAACTTTTAATAAGGTAGTCTAGTCGCTGTCTATGATAATGACGGTCATGAACTTATTTTATACAAAGTTCTGTCTTTTTAATTTCTTATGTTCATACGTCAGTGGTCTAATTTGGTACCAAAGTTGCAGTAGTTTTTGTAATTTTATCACTTTACTGTGTTGAACCTTGTCATTCTGTTTCCTTGTGCAGGAATCTGAGAGAGTTGGACTTGCGAGAGAGTGAAGTGGAGGATCTTAGTGGGAATTGGCTCAGCCATTTTCCTGATACATGCACATCACTGGTAGCTCTTAACATTGCTTGCTTAGGGTCTGAGGTTAGTTTCTCAGCCCTTGAGCGCCTGGTGGGTCGGTCTCCTAACCTGAGGACTCTCAGGCTCAACCGTGCTGTCCCCCTTGACAAGCTTGCCAACCTGGTTCGCCGGGCACCCCAGCTGGTTGAGTTGGGCACCGGTGCTTATTCATCTGATTTGCGGCCAGAAGTCCTCTCCAATCTGGCAGGAGCTTTTTCAGGGTGCAAGGAACTTAAGGGCATGTCAGGGTTTTGGGATGTCGTCCCAGCTTACCTCCCAGCAATTTATCCTGTTTGCTCTGGCTTGACATCGTTAAATTTGAGTTATGCCTCTATCCGAAGTCCTGATCTTATCAAGCTTGTGAGCCAGTGCCTGAATTTGCAGCGTCTTTGGGTAAGTCCAATCTTAATAAGGGATGGGTGAATTTGTTTTTGAACATCTCATATATTTTGCACTAAGCTTCTTGCCAAAGTTTTCATCATAGCTACTATCATTGAAAATGCCTTTCTTGAATAATATATAATATTCTGTAATCCATTCTGTGGTCGCCTTACTAAAAGTGTTTTTTCAAACTAGTTTTGATCTTGTTTTCACTGCGATCATCTATTACTATTTTTTTCCTGCTGTTGTGCTGTCTTAGGCTGATGAAGTATAGGATTACGATTTACAGGTACTCGATTACATTGAGGATAGTGGCCTTGAAGCTCTTGCAGCATATTGCAAGGACTTGCAAGAATTGAGGGTGTTTCCATCTGAGCCATATGGTGTAGAACCAAACGTATCCTTGACAGAACAAGGCCTTGTCTGTGTTTCTGAGGGCTGTCCTAAGCTCGAGTCAGTACTCTATTTCTGCCGCCGATTTTCCAATGATGCCTTAGTTACCATTGCCAGGAACAGGCCCAATATGACTCGTTTCCGTCTTTGTATCATTGAGCCACGAACCCCTGATTACCTGACACACCAGCCACTGGATATAGGTTTTGGAGCCATTGTTGAGCACTGCAAAGATCTCCGGCGCCTTTCTCTCTCTGGTCTCCTCACAGATCGTGTGTTTGAGTACATTGGTACTTATGCGAAGAAGTTAGAAATGCTATCTGTGGCTTTTGCTGGAGAAAGTGATTTGGGACTTCATCATGTGTTATCTGGGTGTGAAAGCCTGAGGAAACTGGAGATTAGGGACTGTCCCTTTGGAGACAAGGCTCTTTTGGCCAATGCTGCAAAGCTGGAGACAATGCGATCCCTTTGGATGTCTTCGTGTTTAGTGAGTTTGGAGGCATGTAAGCTGCTAGGTCAGAAGATGCCCAGGTTGAATGTTGAAGTTATTGACGAGAGGGGACCTCTAGATTCAAGGCCAGAGAGTTTTCCTGTTGAGAAGCTTTACATATACAGAAGTGTTGCCGGACCAAGGTTTGATATGCCTGGTTTTGTTTGGAATATGGATGAAGATTCTGCATTGAGGCTTTCTTGACAGATGATGTCCAAGCAAATTAAACTTGATATATAACAAACCCTTTGGACATATAGCAGGTACATGCTCTATATGCTGCTCATTGATTCACATTTAGTTTTCTGTAGCGTAATATAGTTGCAGCCCTAATTGGAGTGGGGACAGGATAAAGAAGGGGGTATACAGAGGCTCAAGTGCTCAATTGCCATTCATTTTACACTTGGCTGAGCTATTGCATACCGCAACTTAGATATTAATAAAGAGATTTAAAGCTCCTGTTGTTGTGTATTAACTAGAGTTGTTATTTACTTCGGAATAGTCACCGTGTATACTATTTCATATTTATGCATTTGTATCATCTTTTTTCTAGAGCTAGTAGCCATCTTGTGAACTCGGTCCGTATCAGTTTTAGCTTCTTGAGGAATAAAATTTCAAATTTTTGTTGCCACTACAGCAATTGTTCTGTTTACCATCTTCTTCCATTGTTCATCATCTTGATTATTTTACTTAGAAGCTGTATGACCATTTACATCTTGTGTTTGGTTTTTATTTTCTCCAAATTGTTGATCTCTGTGGGTGGGGGTTGAGTTTTCTGCTACAGTATACATTTCCTGCCTTTACCTGTGGATGGCATCAAAATAATAATGCTTTTACTTTACACTGTTTCGAGGAACTAAAGATTACACAACAGATAATAACTAACAAACAAAAAAAAGGCTAAATTTTGGTTGTTGAGCAAAGATTAAAGTAAGTGATGCAAGTTGAAAAGAAGAGAAGCTGCTTATCCTCTTCTCTGATTAGATGGGATTAGATGATTTTTCAGGTATGCAAAATTTATCAGCTTTTTCTTGTTCAAATTTATGGACCTCGACTGTTGTGCCACATGATAGATTCGGTGACATTGGTTACTGTCCACAACTTTTGCTACATTCACACTCTCCATTTACACTTAAACCCCTCCTGGCCTCCTCCCTCCTCCCTCCTCTGGCTTATATCAGATACCCACAGAGATCAAAAAGCAGATTTTGCAATTATGTTTTAGTTTAATTACACAAAAAAAAAAAGGGGGAAAAAGATAGCAACAAGACAAGAAAATATCATCAGAGAACCCAGAAAATTATTAGGCAGGTGAAAGAAAAGAAAAGAAAGATTGATATTTATTTATGATCCATCAATCTTATCTATCTATCTCTGTGTGTGCAAGTGGTGTACTCACAAATTTTATCCGTTTAATGATGATGGGCACACATTTGATGGTAGTATTTATGATGATCATCATTTATATTCTCTGTTTTTTTTATGATTGTTTGCTGAACTCAACTCCATTATGATATCACAGTAAACTCTCTCATGGTCCAGTAAAAACAGTGAATTGTACAAGTTTTTGATGATGTGAAGTGAAAACTGAAATACCTCTTTAAGTGATTCTTATAAGTGAATCATCATTGTAGCATCTGCTGCAGCAATGATGGTCTCTATTATTTTGTTATTTTTCATGTAATGGGAATATGGGATGATTTATTTTGAATAATAAGTAGCATCAAATCTTCAACCACTTTTAATGGTCTTTTAGTATTTGATTAGACTTGCCTATGTGAAAGTAAACAATTTTGCACTGACTCTGTTGCTAACCCTACCTAAAACCTAATTCAAACAACCTCAAAAACTATATAACCTAGTCCACTCATTATTTAAAGAGTTCACACACACAAAAAAAAAAAATTAAAAAAAATAAAATAAAAAAATCAGATGAGATCTTGTGAGTTGAACAAATTCAGATGATCATGCAATCAATTAAACACTTTTGCCCATTACCAGATTGTAACCTAAAACAATGTTTCTGCTTCAAGTTCATGGCATAGGTGCTCAATTGTGTTTATGAAAATGATAGCTTATGCTAGGCTTCGAAATTCATGAGCAGTTCAACATTATGCAGTCAACAGATTTAATTTTGATTTTATAGGGGATGCAATGCGAATGGGGGCGGCTTAAGGATAGCCGGAGTTTTAGGCGAAAATTTAAAATGAGGTCTTGCGATTCCATAGTTTTTATTTTTTAATTTTTTTAAATTTTATTTTATTTTATTTTATTTTTTACTGCTGGTTACATATTTATCAAGATCACCTTTTTACGATTCAAATAATTTTTCTATTCTTTTTTTTAGTTTTTTGTATCCGGATTCTTATTTTCTACTAGACATGTCTAATATTTGATTATCCATTATTGAAAGCTTAAAAAAAAAACAAATAATTCTGTTACAGTGAAAAATAAAATAAATAAATAAATACAATTAAAGTAATAGAGTTTGAAATAATTGAACATGGAATGTTTATAAATGAGTACGTAGTAGGAGAGTTTGATTTTGAGGATGTGATGGTTTGATTGAATATAGAAGAAGATATAAAATAATAGATTTTAATGTGAATATAATCATATATAATTAAAAAAGTTTAACCGTTTTAAAAAAAGGAATAACATAAAAGTGTATTTTGTTTTTAAAGAAAACATTAATGGCTATTTAAGTCCACTTAAATGTGGTTTATTTGAAAATAGGAATTTTTGACTTAAAAATAGGAGTGAACGATAATTTATAAGTTTAAAAACTTAAGAAGATATTTTTTGAATAATAAATATAAAGAAAAATATTGGATATTAATTATTAAAAAATATATATTTATAATGAAAATATGGGACAATGATTTTAAGCAGGGCCTAGGCAATGACGTTAGTTGCTTAGAGGTCCAACCGGCCCTAAATGCGAATTTTCCACCGTCTTAGATGAAAAACCGAGGCCGTAGACTAAAATTTAAAATGAGATCTTGCGATTCCATAATTTTATTTTATTTTACAGTGAAAAACAAAATAAATAAATAAATACAATTAAAGTAATAGTGATTGGAATAATTGAATCTGAAATGTTTATGTAAGAGTACGTAGAGCAACAATGAGAGAGTTTAATTGTAGTAGGAGAGTTTGATTTTGAGGATGAGATGGTTTGATTGAATATAGAAGAAGATATAAAATAATAGATTTTAATGTGAATATAATCATATACAATTAAAAAAGTATAACCGTCTAAAGAAAAGGAATAACATAAAAGTGTAATTTTTTTATTTATTTAAAGAAATTGGTAATGACTATTTAAGTCCACTTAAATGTGGCTTATTTCAAAATAGGAATTTTTGACTTGAAAATAGAAAATAGGAATGAACGATAATTTATAAGTTTAAAAAGATATATATATATATATATATTACTTGGGCCTCTTGCCAATGTGATTGAACCCTTCTTTGGGAGTCTCCACCACCACGGTTCAACACCCGGTGTGTGCATGTATATATATATATATATATATACAGTCTTTCTATTATCAATTCGAACTGATATAACTTTTGTCAGTTCAATCCTAAGTGTGGTGTCTAATCTCGCTGGTCCTGGCAGTTGTTGTATATTCAAAAAAAAAAAAAAAAAAAAAAGATATTTTTTGAATAATAAATATAATGAAAAATATGGGGCATTAATTATTAAAATATATATACTTATAATGAAAATAATGGGCAACGTCAGCTGTCTAGTGGTCCAGCCGGCCCTGAATGCGAAATTTCCACCGACTTAGAAGAAAGACCAATGAAGGCGCAGCGTCTAGTAATATTTTCCACAATAAACACGACTTCAACTTTGGCGGAGCCAGACTTTGACTTGAAGAAATATAATATAAGTCATCTAATATATGAATTTGTGGCATTTTTTTTTTCCTCACTGGCTTTGTTTCATCAATTAATTTGTACTCTTGAAGAGGCGTTTGGGATCCGATGGGGAAGATTATTTGCTCCGAACTAGAAGCAGATGGCGGATTGAATCTCATGGGATTTTTCATGGCGGTTGTCATTGCTCTCACCCTCATGCTCACTTGTGTTCAACCTCGGCGCCGCTTTATCGAATATCGTCCCATGTATTATTACTGTATTCGTTAAAGACTGAACAAGATTCACCACCAAACTTTCTGTTTATGTGATTTCCTCTCTTCTATCTAAATCTTGTAATCATATCTAGGGTTCAAGTATTTTCGTGTTTGGTGATTTCTGTCTGTCAAAACTTAAATTCTTTGTTCGGATAACTTATCTGAACAACTTCTGTACCAGTGTTGTATGGCTATATCAATAAAACATCGAAGGTTGTAAAGGTACAAAAGTTATTCAATGAGAAGATGATCTGCTATCCCGGATGTAAGACATAACAAAGCGTTTTAAGAAATAAAAGATGCATATACCCTTAGGGGTTGTTCAGTAACTTTTTCATTTTTCGTTTTCCGTTTTCTTGTTTTCATTTGATTTCGAGAAATTGAATTTTGTATTTGTCGGATTCGAAAACACGTACAGTAGCAATTGTTGAAAATGATGTCCAGAGAATGAAAACGTAAAAAACGCGTCTTGTAGTAGTACTTTAAAATGTAATTTTTTTTTTCTTTACAATAGTTAGGTACATCTTACTTACATAATAAATTTATAATTAATGCTCCCGATGTAAAAAACACATAAGATTCAATCTTGCTAAAAAGAACATTAATTCAATGATCTACAACTTGACATTATACATCAAAAGTTACAAATTCATGAATGGTGTGGCCTGGTTTATGGACTGGTGCAATGATCTACACAGCACAGCAAGGGGAACCATTGTGAATGAGTGCAAGCTTTGCGGCACAAACCCGATTGGTGCTGACTCGAGACTTTCATTCTCTAACAAAATTATCACAGCATCCACCACATTATACCTTAATGTATTCAGCCCAAACATCACCTGATGCCGATGATTCCACTCTGGTTGATTGGATCATCAATTCTTTTGCTAATCAAGTTTGTGAACTTGTTCAAAAATAAAAAATAAATCATCAAAACGTGTTGCCAAGAAGTTTATGCAATCTCAATTGGGTTGCTGAATATGTTAAAATGTAATAGGTATGGTTATAGACAAAGTGACTTACGAGTTATGAGGGTTCTTTTGTCAACTATTTAATATTAAAATAATTTCATTAAAAATTGAAACGAAAGCACTCTACCTCACCAGCAATATTACAAAACATGCCAGAAAATTCCTATAATTTGATTTAATATTAAAGGCTTAATCATGATCAGCTTAAAAATCAGCCAAGCTCAAGAAGTTTCTAATCAATTTAATTGATTTTTTCAGCATAAAAATCAGCCAAGCAGAGCATATTGTTATAGACTCAGATCAATAAAAAGCTGGAGAATACAGAAAATCATATCTCAGCTTCATGAAGACAAAGAAATCAATATCAAGTTAATAATTTTTTTTTAACAAAATCTTAACGGCAGCGGAAAAAAATAGAAGAAGTTACACATAATACATACCTTGAAAAGAATGAGAGAATGGAGAAGATCTTAAGACAAAATTTTTCTTTCCTAAACGAAGGAAGGAGATCAAAAGAAAGAAGATCAGGAGAAAGAAGTCAGAGAAAAAAGTGAATAAAGTGGTTTTCGCTTTAAACGAAAACATGGGGAACAAAATGTTTTCACTCCCCACGCTTTAAATGTTGAAATCGATTTTAATGATTTTAAAAATCTTTAAAACGAAGCCAACTACCGGACACATTTTTATTGGATTTTTATTCATCGAAAATGCAAAAACAGGTCTGAGTCATGAATACCTAAACATTGCCGAACGCACCCTAAATACCTAAATTATCAGTCATGAATCAAAGCCAATATTGTACAATAAAAAAACGAACGTGTCAACTTTAATTCAACAAATTCATCGGCAATGTGAAACCAACACTTTGTTTACAATAAAGAACGCTTTGAACCATCCGAAACAATATGGCAGCAGAACTAGTCAAATACATTTCTAGAAAAACGTTATAGTACTTGCAATAATCGACATTTCATGGATTCTGTCAACTAATATGATTCACTAATAAGGTACAACAGCAAAAAGAATGCTTAATTCTGAGTTAGTTTTAGGTATTTTTATCAACTGAATTTTTACCTGAACCTTGAATTGTCTCCAAAAGATGTTCAATCCTATACTTCATTACAGGTTGGCCATGCTGTGTTTTTTTGAACATCTTGTCTCTGGTTGACTTCCTTCGAGCTTCAGCCTTTTCCCTCCCTTCCTTCTTTGCCTTTATCATGGCCTCCCTCTCAATCCTTGCCTTCTCTTCTTCTTCACGCTTCTTCTCATACAATATTTCCATAGTTGGTTTCTTTTTCTTCTTGTTCTTCATATTCTTCTTATTACCATCTTCAGTTTGACTCTGATCAATAAAATAGCCATTGAAATTGATGACTCTGTACATCAAATTCATAAGCATGAACCTAATCGAAATTTGGTATCTGTGTTTCTAAAACTAGGCAGTAAAGATTTCTAAACACAAACTTCCTTACAATCCACAAAAATAAGCAGATTCATCATAGACAAATGAATTGGATTTTGTCAACTCAACCGGGAACTAGATTCCCCAAATCCACAATTTTCTAATTCCATCCTATACAATTAAATATCTAATGAACGCGATTCAACTATAAGCAGTACATAATCACTGATATAAAATCAAATTAGTGTACTACTTATTGTATTTAGGCTTCAAAGAGAAACTGAAAAAAACAGAACAATAATTAAAGAAAGTCGACAAAGGCTACAAACCTCTACGTGTCTTACAGCAGCTGAGGATACATCATTCGGATGACTTAGTTGCTTTACTGACTTCTTATACTTGTTCACAAATTTAGCATTCTTATAGAACTCCCTTTGCTTCTCTGTCGAAAACAGACATAAATATATCAATAAAATCCATCACATTCAACTCCGGTGATATCAACTATAATTTACTTAAGAAAACAAAACTGGAGCAGAACCAGACACCCACATCAGGTCCAGACCTAGATTCACTATCCTAAAATCACGGATACCCATATAATCATTTAATCATATAACTGAAAAATAAAATAAAATAGAGGCACAAATAATCAATTGGAAAAGCAAGAAAGGTGGGGACTTTACTTTTAAAGGCAGGATTGTGATGATTGTTAACGGATTTGGCATTGGCAAAGGCTTCGAGAGAGAGACCGGTCCCTCCCAATCTCTGCATGTTCTTCTTCTTCTTCATGCTAAATGTGTTGATATTCCGGACTTTCTCTTCATCTTTCGAGTCCCGTTGCTTCATCGTCGCAGGAAATAGAGTGGGATTGTAGAGATTTTGATTATTGATGGATGGATCGGGGAGAATTGGGATATTGAAACCCTAATTTATTTTGCAGAGACAATAGTTGTTTACGTTGAAATAGATAAGAGGGCAAATTGCACAAAATTCCCTGAGGTATGGTCAAAATGCTTAATATTCAACCCTTTGCCTTAATTAAACAAAACATACCCTTACGTCAACCAACAATGGTTAAAGATAACGGATTAACGGTTGACAATTTTTTTTTTTTTTTGTATGAAAAGTTGTGGTAGCCAAAATATGGCTTTAGGCCCAACGATAGGGGTCCACATCTATATTTGTTATACAATCGGGTTAAGGCCCACAAATCGAGGATTCAACCTATTATCTAAACAAAGTGACCCATTCCACTATGAGGAAGCACACTCGACAAGTGTCGCACCCTGACATCCAACAAAGCTGAGTGCATGAATCATCAGTCGATGAGACAATCACTTTCAAAGCACTTGACAAATTAGATTTGTTTAACCCTCATGATGCTTTAGTTATTTCCTTATATATTGCAAACTGTTTAACAAAGAGAATTTAATTGATAATGGCAGCTCTGCCAATATCTTGTTTTTCAATGCCCTCAAGGAAATGAAGATCGAAGAATCCAAAATCACTTATCGTTTGACAGTGCTAATAGGGTTCATCGGAGAGCAAAAGAGTACGGTCGAAGAGATTGTGCTACCCCTATACGCAGAAGAAGTTAATATATATATCAACTTCATAGTACTTGCTAGCCAATCCTCCTATAACGTGATCTTGGGGCGACCCTGGATTCACGAGATGAAGGCCGTACCATCAACGTACCACCAGTTGTTGCGATTCCTGACCAAGTGGGGAGTTCGAGAGATCAAGTGCAAACAGAGAGCTTCAAGAGAGTGCTATCAGATCACCCTCAAGAAGAAGAAGAAGAAGAAGAAGAAGAAGGCAGAGTTAAAGCAACTACAGAGACAAGAACCAGAGCATGACCCAGACCAGTCTAAGATGGAAGAGCTTGATGAGTTGTTGATCTATCACTACTATCCAGATCACAAGGTTCAAATGGGCTTGAGGTTTCCTAAAGAAATCCGTCGACCGCTAATCAAATTCCCGAGTCAACACTATGACAGCTTCACTTTGTCGTATTCTGATATGGTAGGGATCGACCTCGAGGTGATAACACACTGATTGCATGTAGACACGGACCATCTACTAGAGAAGCAGAAAAGAAGAAATTCGTACAAGAGCGAAACAAAGTGATCAACGAAGAAATCCAAAACCTGATCGACATTGGGTCTGTTAGAGAGGTTAACTACCTAGATTGGATAGCAAACGTGGTTGTTGTGAAGAAGAAAAATGGGAAGTGGAGAGTCTGCATCGACTTTACAGATCTCGACAAGGTGTGCCCAAAAGATTCCTTCCTGCTGTTACACATTGGCATACTTGTCGACGCCACAGCAGGACATGAATTACTCAGCTTCATGGATGCATTCTTAGGATACAACCAGATCCTAATGCACCCCAACGACTAAGAAAAGACTGCTTTCATCATTGAGTGAGGTATCTACTATTATAAGGCTTGACAATAGAGGTTTACATCGATGATATGCTGGTTAAGTCTTTAGCGGTGGAGTAACCCATCAACCACTTGAGACAATCGTTCAAAGTGTTTGACAAGTATGGTATGAAACTAAACCCCACTAAATGTTCTTTTGGTATATCCTCAGGTAAAATTTTAGGGTACTTGGTGACTCAAAAAGGGATAGAGGCGAACCCTAAACAAATCAGGTTGATATAAGGGATCCAATCACTAAAAAGTATCAAAGACGTGCAAAAGCTTACCGATCGAATAACGGCGATGATTCGATTCATTTTCGAATCATTCGTACGGTACCATTCCTTTTTCAACGTTCTAAATAAAAACAAGGGGTTCAAATGGAATGTAGAGTGTGAAAACGCATTACAGCAACTCAAATAGTACCTAGCGTTTTCACTGTTATTGTCGAAGCCTGTAGACAACGAAACATTGTTTGCATATCTAGCAGTCTCAAACACTGCAATAAGCACCGTGTTAGTCAGAGAAGAAGAAGATAAGCAGTCTCCAGTCTACTATGTCAACAAATCATTGCTCAACATAGAGACAAGATATAGCCAGCTAGAAAAATTGGCACTAGCGCTCATCACAACCGCTAAGAAATTGCGTCCCTACTTCCAATGCCATCCAATCATGGTTCTTACGAATTTTCCATTCAAGAACATTTTGTACAAACCAAATCTCTTTAAACGACTCACAAAATGAGCAGTGAAGCTCGGCGAACACCGTATCTCCTTTAAACCATGCACGACTATAAAATCTCAAGTACTTGTTGATTTCGTTGCATATTTTATACCTAACGAACATGTGCAGGCCGAACAATAATTGTTATATACTACTGAGAGCCCTACAACCGAGCCCTGGATCCTTTCAGTAGATGGGTTGAGCAATATCAAAGGAAATGGATTGGGAGTAGTACTGAAGTTGCCAGAATGTGATATGTACGAGCAATCGATTTGACGTGTGTAAGGTTTTAGATTTGTATTGGCTTGATTCCATTGCAAAACTCTCTTAATTTATAATGGTTAGTTGCTTAGGTGATTCTTGGTTGAAAGGAGCTTCAAAAGAGAAAAGCAATTTCTCATGCAAATATTGTCTTCAAGAGGAAAAACACTTACTTGGATGCTAAGGTATCGAGACTCTTCTTCCTCTTGCAAGGCGTAAGTGCACACACACACATTGCATTTATTTGTGTCCCTGCATCGTAGTGCTCATTTGGTATAACATATTCACACACGTGTTTTATATGCTCATGCATTGATCTCATATTGACAAACATTGTATAAATGCATGTACTAGGACTATCTTTAGGATTTTGCATACTTGTGTGATCTTGTGTTTATTTATTTGGATTCTATTGTTTTAAACTTGAATATGTTCTCACATGATTCCTTATTGAGTTCCAGTCATTTTGGTTATTCATACATTAGTTTTTGAGTTCAAATTAGGAAGATACGATACTTTACGTTCTCTTACAATGCATTGTCTTCGTCATCGTGTATTGAGTCGAATCCATAATTTTTGGTCAAATTTTCATATTTTTCCTTGTGTGTTATTGAGTTACGGTTTGTAATTCAAAAGCAGATTTGAATTCAAAGTTCGGAGGCCGAAGAATGGTCGAAGAACGTGAGAGATGGACGAAGGGAGCGAAGAAGAAGAGAGGTGGCGAAGGGCCAACCACCCTCTCTCCCGTGAAGGCGTGTGGCCACCACGGGAGGGACACCTCTCTGCCTCCCCATGGTGGCCACACGCCTCCATGGGAAGCATGAGTGGTGGTGGCTCTTTTACCCATTTGCCCTTCATCTTCTCCAATTGGTTTCCTTCCCTATATATTTCAAATCCCGTGTAAACTCTCTCACAACTTGTTGTAAGTGATTTGATTAACACATAATCAACATGCATAGGCACATAATTAATCTGAATCTCAACCTAAACATGTTTCTATATCATGATTGATCAAATCCTAAATACATATTACTAACCCATGTCAATTCAAGAGAAAAGGGAGATAAGAAAGCGGAAGCGTACCTGAATCCATTGCCGGAGGGTTGGTGGACGAGTTGTGATCTTCAAATTATCATGATCCTTATGAACCCTAAAGTGTTCTCTCTTGTTCTGTTGATGGGGATGCAGACAAGCAAAAGTTATCGTGTAATTTGGGGACCATAACCCTAATATATAATAATGAAATTATTATAGGTTTTGCTATTTCTAATTTGGCCCCTCATCAAATTAGATATAGCACTCTGGTATCTACACATTAATTCCATAACAATTATACCCTTAAGCCTTAAAACTTTAAATCTTAATTAGATCACTTTAATTTAAGTTTAACCAAAGATAGCATAACACATTTAATATTTACATGTGTGGCCCCACATGATGGAATTTTCCAACAATCTCCCACTAGGCCACATATGTAACTTTACAAATGTGTATGACTTTATGAGCTCCAAAATTTTGCTATCACAATTTTAGGGTATATCCAAACAATCTCGTCCATTGATTATGCCGTTATAGGATCAAAGCGGTTTTCGTCACATTTAGCGTGACTAAACCCATCAATGGTCACGTATACCAACATAACCAAATGACATAGATCAATCATGGATGTGTAGCATGGAAATTACATGCAATGTGATCTATACATGTCTATTTCCAACTGGTCCTACTTTATTGTTTAGTGAGATCAATACTTAACATAATGTAACAGAGTGAAATAAACTGAATACTTTATTTCTGATCAGAAAAAATATCCAAATACATAAATGCATAAGTATGTCCAAAATCAAACATAAAGCAACAAAATGCAAAATGATACAAACTCCCACTATAATGTGATATCCTCACACAAAATAACACCCATATAAGCAGTGTGCTCATGAAAGACCTTGGGTGGTAATCCCTTTGAAGCGGATCCGCTATCATGGAATTTGTCCCAATGTGCTTTATGTATATCTATCCACTCTGCACTTTCTCCTTCACAACTAGGAATTTAATGTCAGTATGCTTTGATCTAGATAAGCTCCAGTTGCTGTTGGAATATAACACTGTTGACTTATTGTCACAATATAGTTTGAGTGGTCTTTCAATACCCACCAGAATGTGCAGCCCAGTGACAAAATTCCACAGCCATATCCCATAGTTGGATGCCTCATAGCATGCTACAAACTTTACTGCTATGGCATCCAGCATAATTGGAGTCGGAATACCTTATGATCTTTTACTGATCCGATCTCCTATATGTGAGCATGTGATCTTTTGTTCTTTGCATATACCTCATAACCCGCTTGGCTGCTTTCCAATGATCCATCCCAGGGTTACTTAAATATCTGCCTAACATACCAACAATGTACACAATATCCGGATGCGTACACACCTGAGCATACATTAGACTCCCTATAGTTGATGCTTATGGAATCTTTTACATTTCCTAGGGCACTGATTGAGACTGAACTTGTCTCCCTTAGCGATAGGGGTGTCACCTGGTTTGCTGTCTTGCATGCCAAACCTTTTGAGCACTTTATTGATATAGCTCCTTTGTGATAATCCAAGAATACCTCGAGAGCGATCTCATTGTATCTGGATCCCTAATACAAAGAAGGCGTCACCAAGATCTTTCATCTTAAAAGTCTTTGATAGAAATCTCTTGGTTTCGTGCAACATGCCTATATCATTTGTAGCAAGCAGTATGTTATCGACATATAAAACCAGGAATATGTGCTTACTCCCACTGAATTTGTGATACACACAATTATCAACAGCGTTTATCTCAAAACCAAACGAGATAATTACTTGATGAAACTTGTGGTACCACTGACGGGAAGCTTGCTTGAATCCATAGATGGATTTTGTCAATTTGCATACCATATTCTTTGGGTCTTCTGACTCAAAGTTTTTTTGCTGCACCATATAAATTGTTTCGTCAATTTCACTATTGAGAAATGCTGTCTTGACATCCATCTGATGAAGCTCAAGGTCAAAATATGCAACAAGTGCCATGATTGTCCTAAAAAAGTCTTTCGTTGAAACCGGAGAGAAAGTCTCTTTAAAGTCAATCCCTTCATTTTAAGTAAAGCCTTTAGCTACAAGACGAGCCTTATACCTCTCCACATTACCTTTCGAATCCCTTTTGGTTTTAAAAATCCATTTACAACCAATGGACTTCGCATCTTCTGGTAATGGGACAAGTTCCCAAACCTTATTGTTTTGCATAGACTTATACTCCTCATTCATGGCATCAATCCACTTCTGAGAGTTGGAACCTTGCATGGCTTGATGGAGGTTGATTGGATCATCTTCCACCATTCCAATATCTTCCTCATGTTCCTGAAGAAATACGATAAAATCGTCTGGAATAGGATTTCTCCTTTCTCTAGTGGATCGCCTTAATGGCACTGGTTCTTGAGGTTGTTAAGTTTGTTCCTCAGGAACAATTACCTTATCTTGAATGTGGGGGTTGATCAACATTGTCTGGTTGAGGATCCGGATTTGCTTCTTGATCAATAACAGGTACAGAAACATGCACATTGTCAAAAGCTATAGTGAGAATCGAAACTGATTCCTCCTCAAAGACAATGTCTCTAACCTTATTTCTCCCCCCAAACTCAACATCCTCAAAAAATGTTGCAGTTCCCATCTCAAAAATTGACCTAAGTGTGGGATCATAAAAACTTATAGCCCCTGGATCACTCAGAGTAGCCAATGAAGTAGTTGCTCACAGTTTTGGAGTCCAATTTCTTTTCATATGGCCTATAAGGCCTTGCCTCAGCTAGACATCCCCAAATGTGAAAATGCTTTAGACTAGGCTCTCTGCCTATCAAAAGCTCATAATCATAAGGTGTTTTTACAGCTGCTTTAGTTGGCACTCGGTTCAAAATATAAACTGCTGTTTTGAGCACTTCATTATTCTTCCTCTTTTTGCCCTTATCCTTTGAGGTGCTAGCCAAATGAGCACTTTCGATTCTGTCTTGCTTCAATCTTTCTTCCTCTTGCACACAGTAAGAAATGAGCTCATTAAGAGTCTATTTCTCCTTTTGATAGTTGTAACTGACCTTAAATTGACTGTGTTGTACAGGAAGTGATATTAATACCAAATGCACGAGCAAGTCATCAAACAGCTCGAGCTTCAGTGCCTTAAGCTTAGAAGCAATATGAGACATTTCCATAATGTACTCATTTATGTTCCTTTTGCCTTTATACTTTATAGAAATCAAGCTTTGCAAAAGCGTGCTTGTTTCTGCCTTATCATTTTTCGCAAAACGCTTCTCAATTTCGGCTAGGAACTTTTTGGCTTTGGTTATCTTTTCAGATACCGCACCCATAAATGCCTCCGGAATGCCGCGCTTGATGGTCATAAGACTCATGCAATTTGAGCGATCTCACTTCTCAAAGTTCTTCCTGTCATCAGGAGAACTTGCATCCGTAAGAGAAATAGGTTGCTCAATCCAAAGTGCAAGGTCCAGATCCATGCAGCCGAGAACAATAAGTACGTTCTCTTTCCAATCCTTAAAGTTGGTCACATTAAGCATGGGTATAGAGTTGATATTAGCAGATAGTAGAAACACTAGCCGTAAAGAGAACAAAACAAACAAATAAACATGCTCACATTAATAACCAAATACAATAATCAACAAATTCAAATAATGGTAAGTCCCATCTCAAGATACCTAGCACAACATTAATATCAAGTCTTTGGACAATAATATTAATTGTAAGTGGTACTCTTGTTGCAGTGATCAAACATTGACAATAATTCATGTCAAATAATAAATCTATCTTTGGATCGACTTATTATTCACATGTAAAACCTTATAATTGTCAATTGTTTATCACCACAGGTGTGTGTGCAATTCGGCCAAGTGTTAACCTTCCTTTGGGCCAGCTAATACCCGCATGAATTTACACATACAATATTAACTGTAAGTGGTATTCTTGTTGTAGTGATCAATCATTGACAATAATTTATGTTAAATAATAAATCTATCTTTGGATCAATTTATTATTCACATGTAAAACCTTATAATTGTCACATGTTTATCACCATAGATGTATGTGCAATTCGGCCAAGTATTAACCTTCCTTTGGGCCGGCTAATACCCGTATGAATTTACACACACACAAACATCCAACATCCAACATCCAACATCCAACATCCCTCATGAACAATCTACACAAGAGAGGTTACTTTGGCGACATCTTGTTTCAATTAGCCCATTTAGAATGATGGACTACTTTATTTAACCATAAAAGATATACCACAAAATATTTGAATATGAGTTGATTTATTTTATTTTATTTTATTTATTTATTTATTTATTTTTTATAATAAAAAAATTACAAATCAGCCCCTGATTTTGTAAAATTATAGAAAAGTCCCTTAAGTTTCAGTAATTACAAATTGGCCCCTAATTTTGCAAAATTATAGAAAGATCCCTTAATGTTATAATTACAAAACAGCCCTCAAGAATTTTGAATTTTCAAGAGAGGGGCCTGCCTGATCAAAAAACGAATTTTATTCATCTGAATACAAAACAAGAACAAGATAGAACAAACAATACAAAGTATTTCTTTATTGGATTGAGAAACCCACCAAACAATACGAATATAGTTGTTCTCTACCAAATATATCAGACAACAAACGTCAAGCATATATTAACAATTTTTGCCACAAAACTCTACCAACACGCAAGCATCAGTACAACACCAAATATTGGATATATATATATATATATATATATATATATATATATATATATATATATATTCCTCTACCAAATACCAATATATCAGTAACATATATAAACAATATTTGATACCAAATACCAAACATCAATTCATTAGACAACATATATTATAAAACAGTGTTTGAACAACACAACAAATCTCTAAAAAATTCCTCAAATTCTCAAGAATCAATCATGGGTGGCTCTGATACCACTTGTAAGTGATTTGATTAACACATAATCAACATGCATATGCACATAATTAATCTGAATCTCAACCTAAACATGTTTCTATATCATGATTAATCAAACCCTAAATTCATATTACTAATCCATGTCAATTCAAGAGAAAAGGGAGATAAGAAAGCGGAAGCGTACTTGAATCCATTGTCAGAGGGTTGGTGGACGAGTTGTGATCTTCCAAATTATCATGATCCTTATGAACCCTAAAATGTTCTCTCTTGTTCTGTTGATGGGGATGCAGACAAGCAAAAGTTATTGTGTAATTTGGGGACCATAACCCTAATATATAATAATGAAATTATTATAGGTTTTGCTATTTCTAATTTGGCCCCTCATCAAATTAGATATAGCACTTTGGTATCTACACATTAATTCCATGACAATTATACCCTTAAGTCTTAAAACTTTAAATCTTAATTAGATCACTTTAATTTAAGCTTAACCAAAGATAGCATAACACATTTAATATTTACATGTGTGGCCCCACATGATGGAATTTTCCAACACTTGTCCAATTTTGTTTTAATCATAACTCTTTCAAATCAACTCCGAATCGAGTGATTCAAAAACGAAAATCGTTGGTCTTGAAGAGAGGAACAAGTCCCAAGTATTTTAAGAGTCAAAAAATGTCCACATAAATCGCAGTCATCTGATCTCAGTTCATGGATCATCATTTTGCTTGGTATTCATCTTCTTTACATTTTTCTTATGATCAACTTCAAGGATCTTATTATTTGATTGATGAAAAATGTTTAGAATACTTTTGATTCCATTTGTAGACTTGTTTTGATTGATTTCGAAATTAGCTATTGTGTTTTGATTGAATATGATCTTAGCTAGTTTTGAAGAACATAAACTTGAATCTAGAATAACTTTGTGGTTTGATCTTGATTGTTGATTTCTAGGATTTTGTAACATGTTCATGAACTAGGATTTTTTTATTGTGCTATCTATCATTTAAATCTAGTTCTTGTGTGAATTGAATATGTTGTGGATTTCAAGTGTTAACTTGTTCACTTGATATCAAAGCTAGTTTTGTGATTTTTATTGAAAACTTGTTACTCTAGCTTTGATTGACATGTTTAGGTTTCTAGATAATTTTGTGAATGATTTTGAATACCTAATCTAGAGCTCTAATCACATGTTCATAAGAATTAGTTACATTTGCTTGTGAGCTTGATTTGTGCAAATCTAATTCTTCATAGACCGTGTTTGATCTACTTGCTCTATTTGCATATGTTTGCATCATTTGCATAACTTAGATTGTAACACCCCAAAATTCAAAGAGTAATCAAGCACTTTGATGTGAAATGTTCTATCATAAACCATAAATTAATACACCAAAGAAAATTAATAATTATGAAATACCTCCAAATAAATCATTCTCCAACAAAAATATATCTCCAAATAAAACCAACAATAAGGTCCAAATCGATCTAAAGGAAATTAAAACAATTCCGAGAATCCTAACTTCAAATTCTAAGTAACAAAATCAAAGGGAGTCATTATATAAAATCTCAATCACTTCCAACTCCAAGTCTATCGCCCTAGCGGTAAGCTCTTAAGAATCTCTGTCTGCAAAATGTTAAATGACAAGGGGTGAGCTGTCAACTCAATAAGCATTGCATAATACGCAATCGAAAACATTTATAACAAATACCAAAAGCTTTTAAAGAGTACATAAAAGCAAAAAAATAATAATCAAATATTCATATACAAGTAAACTTGTAAAAGTAACATTTTCATTGTACGATAACGATTAATAATATTTCATAAAACTAAGCTCAAGTCAAATAGTGTCACCAATACCCCCGGTGACCCGGCCCTTTACATTTTAGAAATTGGTACAAGACCAAAATCATAACATTTCATTTGTCGCGCGTGCTGCATTTACATTTTCACTAGTGATCATCATTTCATTACATTTTATTTACTACTGACATTGAGCTAAAACATTACTTTCAAAATATGCATATAATAATACATTAGCATTACTAAAGCACAAAAGAACGGAACATATAAACTTTTAAAGAAGAGTTCAAGTAAAGGCAAAACTCATTTAAAGAATTAGATAAATAAAAGTAACGAATATATAAGTAGAAAAATATGAGTTTACATAAGTATAAGCATATATATATATATATATATATATATATATATATATATAAATCATTTCAGAACATAATAATATAATAATTAAATTTATTTCATAAGAAAAATATATTTCTTTTTGCAACCACATACTACGCAAAAATCACTTACCTTTGAAGATAGCAAGTTTAATACTTTACTAACGATATTGGAAAGTCACACGTGGAACCTAAACATTTAGAGTAATAACCCTTCAATCAAAATAACCAAATAAAAGAAATCTAACTCCACTTCTTTAAAGAAAATACATTTTTATTCCTTTTATTGTAGAAATTCCAGTAAAACAGATTTTAGTGCACAAACGTTAGTGATTTGAAAATCTTAAGGGCCTCAAAATATTTCAAAACTTAGTCAATAAAACTAAACATCAGATTTCTAACTCCCCTCAAAATATCGGAATTTTATCAAACACCTATGAATTTTTATAATTTTCTAAGCACCCAAGGGTCAAACCTGACAGCATAAATTTCGATCCTCCAACCAGACTTCGTATCAAATTTTAACAACATTACGGACAATGAAAAATTCCAAAATTTAATTTATAGATTAATATACCAGAAATATATCTCTATACCAAATATCAGAATTTTATCTTTCTCCGTTTGAGAATTAAAATTCCTACAACACCAGGAGATCTTGACTGTCAGCCTAACTATTATGGCTTAAACATCAAATATACCCATACAATTGAAATAATCATATATCACTAAATTTCACGAAATTTTATATCCTGGTTAAATTATGTCTCTACGACCATAGTACCAAAAATAAAACCTAAATACATCTTCAATTTCAATTTAAAATTACTCTAACACAACAAGGTCAGTCTGATGATTCAGAAAATTTGCATATGTAACCGATTTATAAATAAAATCTTTCTAAGATAAGCACCACCAAAAATTCCGAAAATTATAATCCAAGTTGATATAAATGTCTACTATTCTCATACCATAATTTACCATCAACTGCAATCTACAAATATAATTAAAATTATCAACACAATATGTTGTTTCTCCAATACTAAAACAAATCAAAATTACAACCAATACTAACACTCAAATTTGAACTTTTTAATGAACTCCAAAATCCATGCATTAAGACATCTCCATCCAAAAACTAAAATTGAACAATCGATAGAGGCCCAATCTTTGTTAATGAGATATTTTAATGTTTTTTTTAAAAAAACCAAGAGTTTTGATCAGAGAGATTACAACTGTAAATGAATATTTAAAGAAAAACAAAGTTTAAGAACTTTACCTTAAAAATACTCTGACTCAATCTACCAAAACAGTAGTTTTCTATATTCTTTTGTGAGAGTTATCGATTTTTAGAAAAGAAAGCGTAGAAAAGAATATAAAAATTTTAACGTGAAAACTCATTTATATCTCTTTAAAGAGAAGAATACAAATACAATTCAGATTCAATTTTCTAATATCTCTACATATTGAGATAAAGATAATCAGTTTAAGGAGTTATTGGTTTTCTCCTAGTAAACCACCTATAAATCCTAACTGAATTAAACTACTAAACTAACGATAATGCTTCTATTATATATTATTATTACTAATAAAGAGGAAAAATTATGGGTCTTACATAGATCTTATTGCCTTGTAAAAGGTGGAAGTCTCTTGTTGTTGAGTGATTCTTCAACATAGAGCAAGGAAGACTTGGTTAGGACATGCGGTCCGGTTAGCCAAGCAAGAAGTCTTAGCTAAGAGTGTGTGGCTCGGAATAGCTAAGTAAGGAAGTCTTAGCAAGAAGCGTGTGGCTTCAAGTAAGACCAAGCAAGGAAATCTTCTTATAGACTTGTGAAGAGTCTAGGTTAAGGAGTGGCTATCTAGAGGCAAGTGATTTGTCTCGGTTAGAAAGTTGAGGCAAAGTGACTCTCTAGGCCCGATGGTAGATTAGGAGTTGATAGCTTGATGAGTGTATCATGTGTTGATTGCCTTTGAGTGTGTATGTCCTTTTTGTCATAGTGAATTGCGGTTTGCCGATGGTTGTGGATTCAACCCGTGGATGTTTCCTCTTAGGAGGTTTACCACGTAAAAATATCTTGTGTTGATTTTCGCTTTAAGTTTCTTTACTTCTATAACTTGTATTGCTTATAACACTTGTGTAATTTGAACTCATATTGTCTTGTTAAAGCAATCCATTAATTAAACACACTTAGTGTATACCACTTTGTTGTATTGAAAAAGAAGTTGAAGAATTTGTGCCTATACCTATTCATCTCTATGTATATTTACACTATAATTGGTTAAGGGAATTTCAACGTGGGTTCCAAGCAAGAAACAACGGAGCGGAATTTGAGGTGCTCATAGTAGGGCTAGCATTGGCACAAAGCATGAACATCAAGAGAATCACTATTTGAAGCGATTTGCAATTGGTCGTTCGATAGGTGAAAGGAACCTATGAAGCTAGAGACTCCAAAAGGACTGCATATTTGGCCAAAGCCTAAGAATTACAGTTGACGTTTGATGAATTCAAAATAATACAGGTACCTAGGATAGAAAATGCACAAGCAGATTCCCTTGCAAACTTGGACTCGATGGTCCAAACTGGGACTCGACAGTTCAAACTGATGGACCTAAATTAATCCCTATCGTATATCTCAAATGGCTCGTGGTATGGGGAAAAAAAAGAAGTTTCTCCCATAAAAGATAGCTCGACATGGATGACTCCTATAATGGATTACTTGCAGAACGATGTCTTACCATACGATAGGAACGAGTCTCAAAAACTTAGAGCCAACACGACCAAATTTAGCATACTGCATGTAAAGTTATATAGAAGATCCTTTTCGGACCCTACCTAAGATGCCTCGATCCCAACGGGGTCAATGATGTGTTAAGCAGTCTACGCGGTGAAAAATGCGACAACCATTCCGAAGCAAGGAGTTTATCAAGTCAAACCTTAATAGTTGGTTATTACTAGCCAATAATGCTTTATGATTCCTACAACTATGTAAAGAAATGCGATGAATGCTAGAGGTTCGCACAGACCGCTCACTTACCACCAGGTATGTTAAATTCTATCTTAGTGATCGTGCCAAAATTGTGTTATATTTTGACCCTTATTTCCATGTCCTTTACCTCGTTTTCAAATGTATTTTTGTGTCTAATAGGCTCATTTCTATTGATTGCAGGCATTCAATGTATTACATGTATTGAAGATGGAAAGCGGGATTTTCTTACACGAAACAAGTCAAAGTTCAAGGAATGGAGCCCAGATGGCGGGTACTGCGCGGGTCCTAACTAGTGTAATGGACCCGAGAACCGAGAAATGAGAATTCCAGAAAGTGCCCAGTGCGTGGGTAGGTACCCGCGCACCTCTAAGTCCTCAAGCAGTGCGTTGGTACATACCAGCGCAATTAGCATGCAAACTGAAAGCCGAAACTCCTCCAAATGTCCAAACGTGCCTAGATGGCGGGTACTGTGCGGGTCCCTACTCGCACACTACCAGTGAAATCCACCAAGAACCGGGATAAAGATCAAGCACAAGTGCCTAGTGCGTGACTAGTCTCTTTTATGACTCTCGCAATAGCACGAGGTCGGAGAGTAGCACAATGGTGAATAAGATTCGTTCCCACAGGGATCGAGTGATCGATTACCGAAATTGATTAGCCTAGATGCTATTCAAACAAGCGAAAAATGATATTTAAACTAAGTAAATTAAACTAATTTAATCTAATGACTAATGCTAATGCAAGAAATAAAATAACACTAAAATAAACTCAAGTGTAATATCGAAGAAAAACATGCTAGGACTTGACTACACCCCACCCTCAATTGACTTCCATTTTAGACTCAATTATTCACCCAAAACATACTCATGCAATTTGTAGATTCATGCACCCTAATATTAACCTACAATCTTGGTCAAGCAAAGTAGATTACACACGAAACGTACCCAAGCCTATCTCTCGATTACCCGGAATATACGAATTGAGTTCATTAAGTTTGTTGGCGCACTAAACGAATCCTATACGCTAGCCTAAGTGGGTGTACTTTTCTAGACATGCATAGAGGGCATTTTATCGAACACGTGGTGTGCGTCTCCGGTCAGTACATAACACACCACAATAATTCATTCAAATGGAGATCAATCACTTGAAAGCTTTAAGCATACAAAAATACCCATACAAACCACAAGTTGCACATAAATGGATAAACAAGAATCAATATAAATATATAGTCATGGGTGGGGTTTCATCAAATCCTAGCAATATATATTTAGCTCATATTACAAAGAATAGCCATAACATAGATAAAATCAAATAAATACATGGCTATGAAAAAGAGTAAAGGAGAAAGGATGTAGAGAAAACTAATGGAGAGCTTCCTCTTCTTCTTTGGATCTTCTTCTCCCCCTATCTTTCTTCAACTCTCTCTTGCCCAAAAAGGTGGGGTAATGGTGGATGTGGAAAAGTGGGAGTGAAGTTTGTGTTTGGATGCTAAATGGGTTGTGGAAGATGGAAGGTGAGAGTAAAAATGGTGTCTTGGGTTCTTTTTGGTGAGAGAGTTTTCTTTTGGTTTAAAAATATCAAAGGTTTATATAGATGAATGAATTAGGTTAAGGGCAAGGAGGTAAAATCTTGATTTTTAACATATTTTGGGTAAAAGGGCGAGCTTGGGGCGACCTGGGGGCGATTTGGATGCTCTTGGTTGAAGAAAATTGTTGAAAACCCGAGAGATTAGCGACCTTGAGGGGCGAGCTGCTTGAGCTCGCCTTGGGCTCGCATCTCTCTCGGGTGAAGTTTTCCAGCTTCGCGCACCGTTACGAAAATGGCCATAACTTCCTCTAGAGAACTCGGAATCGCGATCCGTAAAAAGCGTTGGAAAGTTGACTCGTGGGGCTTTCCGAAAATAGGTTATATGAAACGTAGTTCAATCTGAGGAGGGAGATATGGCCCCCGAAAGTTGAAAGCTCTGCACTAAAATTTCCAATTTCAGCCCTTTAACCTCCAAAACTCTTCAATTATGCTCAACACCTTATTTTAGAGCATATAACCTACACAATGCTCACAAAATGCATTATATACAAAAACACACTCGACAACGAGTACAAAATCTAGGAAATGGGGACCTCAAATAGGTATATAAATCATCCAATCAGTGCGCAGGTCACTGCATGGGTCCCTAACTGCGCACTACCCACGCACATCGAGCCCAGATTCTGCCACATCAGCACATTTCAGACCTACTTTTGGTACCTTATAAATATATTTGTTTTAGAATTGTTCCTCACGGCCTGACAAGCCAAGATTCATAACCCTTACCTCATTCTTGATCCACTATCTCTCTAGATCTAGGAATCCATTTTCACTTCGTCCACACCATTTCTCCACACATACACACCATATTTCATCTCTACTCAAGGAAGGACACTAGGAGATTGGATTAGAGCTTTAAGAAGGGAGGTCTCTACATGGGTCTTCCCTCTCTTTTTTCTCTTAGCCTTTATTTTGTAATTGTCATGAGTAGCTACATCACCCACTAAGGGGTTGATGTAATTCATTTGTGAATGTTGGGCATTTCTATATGAATTCAATCTTTTGTAATCTATCAAATATGTTTCATTATTGTTTTAATTTTTTTCAAAGATTAATTTGTCTTGGATACACCTTTTATATAAGTTGATTTAGAAATTAATTGAGTAGTTAACTAGGTATACACCCTACATGGTATTTTAAAGACTAAATTGAATGGAAGGATTGAACAAGAGTACACCCCTCAAGTGAAATCCGGTCTTAATAATCTCAATTTTTATCTAATTGTAAGGATTCCCGTAGTTTTTAATTGGTTTATTTCGTGATCAAACCATATGTGGGGATCATGTAAGGGTAGCTTAGGAATGTATTCAAGCTCAAGGCCCTTGCAAGTGTTAAGCACTCCAAAGGTAATACTCTAAGTGCTTACTTGTCTTGAAGAGATAGTTGCACACTCTCACAACTCATGCATATGCTTAGTCCTTGTATGTTGTGTTTCTTATTGTTGTGCATTAATGTTCATTAACATCTCTTCTTGCTTGTTATTTTGATTGCATCTTGTGATTACATGTCATAGCATTTTAAGCTTTTAGGATGCATCTTATTTTACCTTTTTACCCCTTGCATGTTTTCTTGTGGGGTTCAAAGGTGTGGGGTGTGGGCTGTGCGCTGGTCCTCAAGCGCCTGACCAGCGCAGCTCACCAGCGCAGATCGCCCAGTGGTCTGTCGTTGGTCGTGCGCTGGTCCACACCAGCGCAAGTCCACCAGCGCTAATCGCCCAGCGGTGTGCCGTTGGACGTGCGCCTGTGTGAGCGCTGGTCGTCAAGCGCCTGTGCGCTGGTCTTGCACCTGTCGTCCAGCGCAGGCCCACCAACGCACAGAGCAATTTCTGGCGCGTTTTTCAAAACGACCTCACTTCACTTATGGCCCCTATATATATGCTAACTTGATTTTAGGTCATTCAAGAGAGTTCATATCCAAGCTTCATACTTAGGATATTTTTCAAGACAAGAAAAATACATAAAGAACTCATTTTTAATTACTTAAACACTTTTTCATGATTATCAATCATCATCTAGCATCATCTTTGATCATCTAGATGTCATCTAGCATGGATTCTTCATCATACTTTGCTTGGTAAGCTTTTCACTAATATCTTACATATTTTGTGTTTTTCTTATCTAGCAATCTCAATTAATTACTTGTTTGTTATTTTGTATGCTTTGGATACAAGATTAAGATTAGTGTGATGTATGTTTGAGAAGTTGTTTTGTGCTAGCAAATTAGGTTTTGTGCTTAATATTGATTAGCTAAACTAATTGACATGTCATTTAGTTTTGATATCTAGGATTGTTCTTAATTGCAAATTCATCATCTTAGATAAGCATATAGGGTTTCCCTTGCTCTATGTTGCATTTGGATATTCATATATTCACTTAGGGTTGTTATTCTCTTCTAGAGAAAGTAATCTTGTGTGTAGCATCCGGGATTAGGTTGCTTAGATCGCAAGCAAATTGGACTAGGTTCACTCATACCGGGATTAGGTAGGTGTGTGATTACTTCCGGGATTAGGTTGTAATTGTTTACACATTTAGTGGATTCGAGGTTCGAGTGTGGCTTACTTACTAGCCCGTGGTTTTTCCCGTGAGGGTTTCCACGTAAAAATCAAGTCTTATTTAATTTCCGCATTTTATACTTGATTTATTGCTCTATCTATTTAGGGGTAATTTCGTAATCTTGACTTAATACGAAAAATTGGGTAATAAGCTTAAAATCTATTCACCCCTCCTCTAGATAGTTTTATACACACCGTGCTATATTTAGTTTCAATTGGTATCAGAGTGGGTTCCTAGACATACATATATGATCCTTGCTTATTTTGGTGTGTTTTGCATTTTGTGTGATTTTTGATTATTCATACACTTGCATTCATTTCATTCATTCATAAACACTATGAGTGGAAACGGTGGAAATGGTGGTGGCAACGAAGGTGCTTCTAGCACAAGGCCTCCAATTCTTACCGGTTTGAACTATTCCCAATGGAAAGGGAAGATGGAATCCTACATATGCCAAATTCACGACCGTGCATGGATGGCGGTGGAAGACGGATATGATCTCCCTATGATGACTCCCGCGGGTGGAGGAGAAGATGTTTTGAAGCCTAAGGCGCAATGGAACGCGCAAGAGTTTGAGGCTTCAAAGTGGAATAGGAAGGCTATGCATGCCATCATATGTGCAATGGATGAGAATCAGTACAAGCTTATTCAGAATACTCAGATTGCAAAAGTGGCATGGGACATCCTTCAAGTTGCACATGAGGGAACCGAGGTGGTGAAGGAGTCCAAGCTTCAAGTCCTCCAAACTCAATTTGAGTTACTTAGGATGGGAGAGGATGAATGCTTCAATGACTTTGAAATCAAATTGATGGACATAGTAAATCAAAGCCATCAACTCGGAGACCCGTATTCGGATAGGAGAGTCAAGCAAAAAATTATGAGATCTCTCCCCGATAGATTTGAATCAAAGGTGACGGCCATAGAAGAAAATAGTGGCTACATGGATATGAAGCCAAGTGAGGTAATTGGACGTCTCCTTGCATATGAGTTTAGGAAGGTTCCTAGCACCACTACTCCTCCTAAGAAGTCTAAAGGAATAGCTTTGAAATCATCTAAGGATACAAATGAGCCAAAGCATGAATCGGATGAAGACCTTGCCTTATTTGTGAAAAGGTTTAATAAGGTTATGGGGTTCAAGAAGAAGAAGGGATTTGGGTCAAGAGGACAAGACTTGAAGAAAAAAGGTTCCTTCAAGAAGTTTGAGCCTAGACAAGAGAGGACCGAAAGGAAAGGGGTCCGATGCTTTGAATGTGGTGGGATTGGTCACTTTGCCCCCGAATGTGCTAATCACAGTGAAAAGAAGAAGGGTAAAGTGATGGCCGCCACTTGGAGTGGGAGTAGTGATGACTCCAATGAGGAAGATGAGTCTTCAAGTGAAGAAAAGCTGATGGCTAACTTCCTAGCTTTTGCCTCTTCTCACAAGAGCAAAAGTGCTAGTGAAAAAGAGGAGATGAGTCAAGAGGAAATTGACTCTAGTGAAGTAGAAAGTGACTCCTCTTCTATTTCCAAAAAGAAATTTGTGGAGCAAAAGGTGCTTGCTAAATACCATGCCGAGTTCAATAATTTAGCAATTAAAAGCATAAAAAAGATTGAGAGGTTGAGAGAAGAGAACCTTGAACTTTCGGCTCACAATGACCACTTAAGTGAACAAGTGGAAAGATTGAAGAGGAGAGAGGATAAGTTAATTGAGGAGTTAGACTTATCCAAGAGAAGTGAAGAAGGCTTGAAGAGGGAACTTGTAGAAGTTAAAGGGTCCTTGGCTAGGATAGATTTTAGCACCAAGAAGCTTGATCATTTACTTGGCGTTGGAAAGAGTCCAAGTGACAAGAGAGGTCTTGGGTATGAAGATGGCAAGAAAATCTCAACCTCTAACAAGACCGTGTTTGTTAAGAGCTTGAAGAACGAAGAAGCTTCAATTGTGCAAATTCCTAGGAATAAGTTAGAAGTAGGACAATATTCTAATGCACAAGTGAAGATGGGGCCAAGAAGGCAATCTCAAGCTCAACCCCCTAGGGTCCCTCAAGCCAACACTCCTTCAAAATTGGCTCACAAAGGAAAGAGACCAATCATGCAACCTCAAGCTTGGAATCAACCTAGACCGGTTCAACAACGAAGATGGATTGAACCCACTTATCCATAAAGACATGGACGAGCTCCCATACGTGCACAAAGACAAGGTATGATTCCTTTTTTCATCCCTATTTGTCACTTTTGTGGTTGTGATGGTCACATTAGACCAAATTGCTTTCAATATATTAAATTGTGTAGAAAACAAAGCATGATTGAAAAGAGAAAGAATAGAGCCAAGATGCATGTTTCTAGGAATGATAATATTGATTTGCATGATCCTAGGAATAATAGAGCACATGTACCAAAGACCAGTAAGAAAGCTAAAATTGTTGCTAAGTGGATTAGAAAGAATGAAAATGTTTGCCATGTTGCACAAATAGCCTTGAAGGCAAATTCTTCTAATTTTTGGTATTTGGATAGTGGGTGCTCTAGGCACATGACGGGAAACAAGAGTTTCTTTGAGACTCTTGTTATGGAGGAAGGTGGAAATGTCACTTTTGGTGATGGATCCAAAAGAAATGTTGTAGGGAAAGGAACCATTTCCGTTCTCGGATTACCCTCATTATCAAATGCTTTATTTGTTGATGGCTTGAAAGCCAATTTAATAAGCATTTCACATCTTAATGATGAAGGATATTCCGTCTTGTTTTCTAAAGATTATTGCTCTATCCTAAAACCCGATGGACAAACCTTGTTGAAGGGCATGAGATCTAGCGACAATTGTTATTGTCTTGAAGCTAGTATTGTATCTAATCATGTGTCCATGGATGAGCAAATTGAGTTGTGGCATGAAAGACTTGGCCACATGAACTTTAGGGATCTACGGACCCTTGGAAAGTTCAATTGTGTGCGTGGCCTCCCTAAGCTTAGGAAGAAAGCCAATGGTATTTGTGGACCTTGCCAACAAGGAAAGCAAACTAAAAGCATGCACAAAAAGGGTAAGTATCTCACCACCAAGGAGCCTCTTGAGCTTCTCCACATGGACCTCATGGGTCCCATGCAAACCGAAAGTTTGGGTGGAAAGAGATACATTTTTGTTTGTGTTGATGATTTCTCTAGGTTCACATGGACATATTTTCTTAGAGAAAAATCCGAAACTTTTGATAAGTTTAAAATGCTTTGTAATAAAATACAAAATGAAATGAACTCTAATATTAAAAGCATAAAACGGATTAGAAGTGACCATGGGAGGGAATTTTAGAATGCTACCTTTGAAACCTTTTGTAATGGTTTAGGCATCTCCCATGAGTTTTCGGCTCCTAGGACACCTCAACAAAATGGAGTTGTTGAGAGGAAAAATAGGGTCCTTCAAGAGATGGCCCGTGTGATGTTGCTTAGCAACAATGTTCCTAGGAACCTATGGGCCGAAGCCATCAATACGGCTTGCTATATAGGAAATAGAGTTTTCCTAAGGCCCGGTACTAGAAACACCTCCTATGAGTTATGGAAAGGCAAGAGGCCAAATGTTAGCTACTTCCACACTTTTGGAAGCAAATGCTACATTTTGAATGACCGTGATCAACTTGGCAAATTAGATGCTAAGAGTGATAAGGGTATTTTTATTGGCTATGCCTTGAATAGTAGAGCCTATAGAGTTTTCAATTTAAAGACTCTAAGTGTTATGGAATCATCCAATGTCGTATTTGATGATACTAGGCTCAAGTCAAATGATCATGAGGAGGAGGTTATTTTTAGTGATGGTTCTCCTTTGGAGGAGGTTGTGGTGTCTCCTAATGTTGGGACATCTAATGTCAACAATGATGACACACAACCTATTGATAGAGTTCCTCTCTTGGACTCTAAAGAACCCGCTCCATGGGTTAGGAAACTCCATGATAAAGAAGATATCATTGGAGAGGTTAATGAGGGTGTTAGGATTAGACATCAACTTGCTAATCTTATTAGCTATACTTGCTACACCTCTCAAATTGAACCCAAAAAGGTTGAAGAAGCCTTAAATGATGAATTTTGGGTTCTTGCCATGCAAGAAGAGCTAAACCAATTCGAAAGGAATGAGGTTTGGACTCTAGTTCCTAGGCCTAAGACCACTAATGTCATAGCCACTAAATGGATATTTAGGAACAAATCCGATGAGGATGGCAACATAGTACGGAACAAGGCTAGACTTGTAGCACAAGGGTATTCTCAAATTGAGGGTATCGACTTTGAGAAGACTTTTGCTCCCGTTGCCCGCTTAGAGTCCATTAGGCTTCTCTTGTCCATCTCTTGTGTGCACAAGTTCAAATTGCACCAAATGGACGTTAAGAGTGCTTTCCTCAATGGCTTCTTGCAAGAGGAAGTGTTTGTTGAATAACCCAATGGGTTTGTGGATGCTCACCACCCCAACCATGTCTATCGCCTCAAAAAGGCACTATATGGGTTGAAACAAGTACCGAGGGCTTGGTATGAGCGCCTCACTCAATTTCTTGTTGACAATAACTACACAAGAGGTAGTGTTGATAAGACACTATTCATCAAGAGAGACAATGATGAGCTTTTCATAGCTCAAATATATGTTGATGACATAGTGTTTGGCTCCACCAACAACACCAAAGTCCAACAATTTGTTGATGTCATGTCTCATGAATTTGAGATGAGTTTTGTTGGTGAGCTTAGTTACTTCCTAGGTTTGCAAATTAGGCAACTAGATGATGGGATTTTCATATCCCAAGCCAAATATGCCAAAAACCTAGTGAAGAAGTTTGGTCTTGAAAAAGCCAAACATTGTGACACTCCTATGAGCACCACTTTGAAGCTAAGCAAGGATGCTAGCGGTAAAAGTGTGAACCAAACCTTATATCGTGGCATGATAGGGAGCTTGCTCTATTTGACCGCAAGTAGGCCCGATATATCATTTAGTGTAGAAGTTTGTGCTAGGTACCAATCCAATCCCAAGGAGTCTAACCTCTCTTCGGTTAAGAGAGTTATTCGCTTTGTGAATAGGACTTCTAATTATGGGATTTGGTACTCATTTGACACTAATCCTAGTCTTGTAGGATATAGTGATGCGGATTGGGTAGAAAATTATGATGATAGGAAGAGCACATCGGGCGGTTGCTTCTTTCTAGGCAACAACTTGGTGTCTTGATTTTGCAAGAAGCAAAACTCGATTTCCTTGTCCACGGCGGAGGCCGAGTACATAGCCGCGGGGAGTGGATGCACTCAACTTATATGGATGAAGCAAATGCTAGTAGACTACAGATTCAACCAAGGTACTTTCACTCTCTTTTGTGATAACATGAGTGCTATTAATATTTCCAAGAATCTGGTTCAACATTCTAGAACTAAGCATATTGACATCCGCCATCACTTCATTAGAGAGCTTGTTGAAAATAAATGCATAGTACTTGAACATGTAGGTACTAATGATCAACTTGCGGACCTATTTACTAAACCCTTAGATGCTACTCGATTTAAAACTCTTAGTAGATCTATTGGGATATGTCTTGTGGAGTGATGTGTTCTATGATTGACCCCATATGGGGAACTCAAGTAAAGAGAGCTATTTTGCGTTCTTGTAACTTGCAAAAAAATTTGAAATATCTTATGCCTCTTCTTTTGATTGCTTGAGTAAGCTTGGTTGTACATATGTATATATGCTTTCAAATTCTATAAGTGTGAACCTTGCTTGATTACAATCCATGTCATATTTATGTTCAAACATGCATTTTTAGACTAGGAGATTTACATAGGAAGTATGATGTGAATGACCGATAGTTATCTCCATGACATGATGATTCTTAAATAACATGCTAATGATAAATGAAAAAGTATGAAATTCATATAACATGCTCACATGAAAAGCATGAATTGATGATTGCATATTCTTAAAATGCAAAACTTGTGTGAAAGCTTATGAGACTCAAAATGAATAAAGGATCTTGTATCCGTTCAAAGGAATTTACATTCCAATTGTCTCTCTTTCTTTATTGGTTGAACATGGCTACTATCATACGGATATCTTATCCGGAAAAATCAAATAGGGTGCAAAGTCGCTAATGCCATGTTTCGCTTATAAAGTTGGATATAGTTACTTTTAAATTGAAATCAATAATCTCTATATCCTTGCTTTTCCCATGACATTGGTGAAATTGGTTTGAATTCTTATTAGAAACCTTTGTCATTTGCTTTGCCAAATACCATTGTATTTTGGACTTGAATGCTATATGTCTTGTATGCAAAGCATGTTTGATCCACACATTTTCCTCAAAAATAAATCTCCTTGTTTCTCTTCAATTAATTGAGACGCATAAAGTGACTTATATTGATTATGCAAATATCTCGCATGCTAATATCTCTCGTTGCTATGAGTGACCCGATTGGGGACTACTCCTTTGCCTATATCATGACAAAAAGGGGGAGTAGGAATGGTAAGGGGAGTTGCACATTGTTGTTGCAAATTGGGGAGATAACACATTGAGGGGGAGTAACCCTTTTGAGGGGGAGCATTGCATTTATCATACATTGCATATATTTTGTAATGTTGTGCTTAAATTCTAAAAATGCAAATGCTTGTTTTGATATCACTTGATTAATCTCACATGTACTTTTTGGAAAAATATAGAAACTCTGTTTTGTAGGGTTGGTTGTTCTACAAGAGACATGGAGCATTGAAGATTTTATTTTGTTTATTATCTCTTTGTATTGTAGAAGATCTATGTTATCCCGTTGTTTCTATTTTTTGTGAGGAATCAATGTGAGTGGTGGTTTTGTCACGAAATAGTCAAAGGGGGAGATTGTAAGGATTCCCGTAGTTTTTAACTGGCTTATTTCGTGATCAAACCATATGTAGGGATCATGTAAGGGTAGCTTAGGAATGTATTCAAGCTCAAGGCCCTTGCAAGTGTTAAGCACTCCAAAGGTAATACTCTAAGTGCTTACTTGTCTTGAAGAGAAAGTTGCACACACTCACAACTCATGCATATGCTTAGTCCTTGTATGTTGTGTTTCTTATTGTTGTGCATTAATGTTCATTAACATCTCTTCTTGCTTGTTATTTTGATTGCATCTTGTGATTACATGTCATAGCATTTTAAGCTTTTAGGTTGCATCTTATTTTACCTTTTTACCCCTTGCATGTTTTCTTGTGGGGTTCAAAGGTGTGGGCTGTGCGTTGGTCCTCAAGCGCCTGACCAGCGCAGCTCACCAGCACAGATCGCCCAGTGGTCTGTCGCTGGTCGTGCGCTGGTCCACCAGCGCAGATCACCCAATGGTCTGTCGCTGGTCGTGTGCTGGTCCACACCAGCGTAAGTCCATCAGTGCTAATCGCCCAGTGGTATGCCGCTGGACGTGCGCCTGTGTGAGCGCTGGTCGTCAAGCGCCTGTGCAAAAATGTACTTGTGCGCTGGTCTTGCACCTGTCGTCCAGCGCAGGCCCACCAACGCACAGAGCAATTTCTGGCGCGTTTTTCAAAACGACCTCACTTCACTTATGGCCCATATATATATGCTAACTTGATTTTAGGTCATTCAAGAGAGTTCATATTCAAGCTTCATACTTAGGATATTTTTCAAGACAAGAAAAATACACAAAGAACTCATTTTTAATTACTCAAACACTTTTTCATGATCATCAATCATCATCTAGCATCATCTTTGATCATCTAGATGTCATCTAGCATGGATTCTTCATCATACTTTGCTTGGTAAGCTTTTCACTAATATCTTACATATTTTGTGTTTTTCTTATCTAGCAATCTCAATTAATTACTTGTTTGTTATTTTGTATGCTTTGGATACAAGATTGAGATTAGTGTGATGTATGTTTGAGAAGTTGTTTTATGCTAGCAAATTAGGTTTTGTGCTTAATATTGATTAGCTAAACTAATTGACATGTCATTTAGTTTTGATATCTAGGATTGTTCTTAATTGCAAATTCATCATCTTAGATAAGCATATAGGGTTTCCCTTGCTCTATGTTGCATTTGGATATTCATATATTCACTTAGGGTTGTTATTCTCTTCTAGAGAAAGTAAGTCTTGTGTGTAGCATCCGGGATTAGGTTGCTTAGATCGCAAGCAAATTGGACTAGGTTCACTCATACCGGGATTAGGTAGGTGTGTGATTACTTCCGGGATTAGGTTGTAATTGTTTACACATTTAGTGGATTCGAGGTTCGAGTGTGGCTTACTTACTAGCCCGTGGTTTTTCCCGTGAGGGTTTCCACGTAAAAATCAAGTCTTATTTAATTTCCGCATTTTATACTTGATTTATTGCTCTATCTATTTAGGGGTAATTTCGTAATCTTGACTTAATACGAAAAATTGGGTAATAAGCTTAAAATCTATTCACCCCCCTCTAGATAGTTTTATACACACCGTGCTATATTTAGTTTCACTAATCTTAAGTGAGTGGCCAATACTATACACCTTAGGTTGGTCATTTGCAAGGGATTAAGAATTAACACTATACACCCTAGGTTGAGTACATTATAAAGAGATTATACCCTTATTTGATAGATGTGCATTCATGGAAAGTCCCAAGTGAGTGGACCAATACTATACACCATAGGTTGACCATTTGTGAGGGATAAATAATCAACACTATACACCCTAAGTTGATTACATAAGATTGATGTACATTCATGAGAGTTCTTTCCACTTTTTTGCCTATAAAATTGTTATTTTATTAAGCTTTTGCCTATAAATTTGCATTTGCCATATCAATGGGCAAGAAATACTTTTTTTGTTTGTTTTTGTTTTTTGTTTTAATTATGCTATGCATTAAATGTATTGACGTGATGTGTACAATCCACTAATCATAGTATCATACTTATTTATGAAAGTACCGAAATGCCCTTGAACTAACGGTTAATGTTTGGAATTAACAGATGTTGACTAACTGGAGGGGAGGCGATTGTCAATAAATGGAAAAGTTGTTTCTAGTTGTTTAAGAGCAAATCTTTGGGAGGTTGGTTGCAATTTGCTCTAAAATGAAATGTCTTATGAAAATAAATGTGAAAAGAACAAAAGAAATTGGATTGTAAAAAGCAAATCTCAATATTTATTTATCTCTATATAATTGTAAATATTTATAATTATTTTCTTATTTTACCTTTTTATTTTCTTTTCTTTTTGATTGTTTAGAATGTATTAAATATTCATTAAATACACTATGATTATTTCCAATAATAAATATTTTTGAATTTTAATTATTATGGTAATAAATAAACATTTTTCAAAACAAATTAAAATATTAACTGTAATACCAAATCAATGGTAATTTTAAAAACATATCAATGGCAATATATTAATGATAACAAACCAAAAAATTTAAATAATAATATTTAATCAAATATATATCTATATTAGTCCCACATGTTATGAAAGTTTTGGCTATTAAATAGTTATTAATAATTGTAATAATATAATTTTGTCGTAAACCACATATCAATAGATAATCAAGAGGAAATTCCGTAATTAATTGGTTAATGAATAAATCTCTACCAATCTCATAATCTATTTTATTATTAAGTATTTTTTTTTTTTTTTTAAAGTACTACGTTATTTGATAAGTTTAAAAGGTAAGGAATTTTTTTTTGCCACAGCTATTATGTAGTTATTAATTGTAATAACTTTTAATACTATATTTGTTTCATAAATAAATTGATAATTTATTATTCGATTTTAAAATATTATCAAATTAAAAATATTATTATATTTAATCCAATACTATGTTTTGTTTATGTGTTACCAAACAAAACATAGTATTAATTCAGTCCAGTCCCATTTTCCCCAAACACAGCATAGTATTCATTTAATCCAGTTCAATCCTATCTAATCCCAGTCCCATCTCAATCCAATCCAATCCCATGAAATAGTTCAATCCAATCACGCATACCAAACGAGGCCTTAGGGGCGAAGCTATCTGCAAAGTAGGCTGGGCTTTATCCTATGTTGCTTTTTTTTTTTTTCTTTTAATATATATATATATATATATATACAGAAATTCTATTATCAGTTCGAACCGAGAAAAGTTATATCAGTTCCTTACATGTGAGCCACTGGATTTAAATACTTTGACTTGACTGTATGCACTTGTCAGTCAAAGTATTTAAATCCACATACAGTCAAGTCAAAGTATTTAAATCCAGTGGCTCACATACAAGGAATTGATATAACTTTTATCAGTTCGAACTGATAATAGAAAGACTGTATATATATATATATATATATATATATATATATATATATATATATATAGAGAGAGAGAGAGAGAGAGAGAGAGAGAGAGAGAGAGAGAGAGAGAGAGAGAGAGAGAGAGGACTTTTTACAATGTACACTTTAAGCACCTTTGATGAAATTTAATGGAATATATTGAATCTTGATGTGATTTTTTGTATGGATGATAAAAACATTGAAATACATTTGTGGAAAAAATTGAAAATATTTCGGGTACTAGAACTAATTTTTTCCGACTTTTTTGAAAATAAAACATTTTAAAATAGGGAAAAAAATAGTTCTCAAATCCAAAAAATTTCCAATTTGTTATCAAATGTGTATTTTAATTTTTTTAGGATGCATACAAAAAATCTCATGGAAAAACATTCAATTGTATACAATTTCATTAAAGGTGCTCATTGTATTAAAATAAGGGGGTGTTGATAGGAAAAGTTCCCGACATGTATATATATATATATAATAAAAAATCGTTAAAAATTACTTTTACATGATAGTTTATACAATTTTTACAATTCCTCTCCAAACTCCACACATTTCGTAAATAAAAGAAGAAAATTTTATTAGAGTTCTTAGTAAACTTTTTCTTTTTTATTTCTTGGTTTCATTTTATTTAGGTTTATACTTTTCAATTAATAAAATAATACTTAACTTAGCCCATCTCGATATTGAATCTTTTTTTTACGCCCATGTAGGGATGGAGCCAGGATTGAGCCACATAGAGACGGGGGGGGGGGGGGGCCAATTTCCCCTGAAGTTTTTCAAGTTTATAAAATTTTCCCCTAGGTTTTAGAATTTTTATGTTTTTACCCTTATTTCTTATTTAAATTTTCTAATATTTTTATAAATTACAATGTTAATAATTTTCTCTTAATCATGTAGAGAATATATTTGATCCTAAATATACTATTAGAATAGTTTTTGGATATTAGAAAAATATTAGAGGTACAATTTAAATTTCAATTTATTTTCTAACTCTTAAACAATATTATTGAATCTTGAATTAATAGCTAAACATTTTAGTCTATATTATTTTTAGAGTAATGCTAGATATCCCCAACTAGTTGTGTGTCGATTGACAAATGGATATGTACATATTAATTATGATTTATTTCACTCGTCATATTTATATGAATTAAATTGTCTAAGTTACAAGTTGAGATATGAGTTGAAATATCTAGCATTTTTCTTATTTTTATTATGTTTTCATCATATTCAAGAATCATTTTAAATAGACAAGATGAGGTTGGTCTGGTGGTATATCCCTCACACTTAAGCTATGAGGTCGTGGGTTTGAGTCCTCCTCCTCTTCTAAAAAAAAAAACACCGAATTTATGTAATATTTCAAAAAAAAAAAAAAAAAAAAAAGAGATCATTTTAAATGTTTTTCATAAATGTATTAAGATAATTTATCTCAATAAAAAATTATTATTCATTTTAAATAATTAATAAAAAATTAATGTTTTAAAATATAAACAACAATATTTTTTATTTAATGTTTTGTTTACACAACTTATAAGCTATATGTCGATCTAACCCATTATTTCACGGTGCTCCCATGGTTCCTCTTCATCTCGCGGATCTCTCACCCCCTGCTTTCACTCTCTCCCCACTTAAAGTTCATCTCTCAATGTCATATCATATGCTTTGTAAGCTTCTCAAAAACTTATTCCTGATGTCCCATTGATTCTACTTTTATTATCAATCCTCTTTGTTAAATTGCTTCAAGATTGAAAAAACACTACATGTTCTTGAAGTTTGAAATTTTTTTATACTAAAAGAAAAATTAAAGTAGCAAAGGCATGGTGGCCTTCGTTGGTTTATTGAACCAGACCACATAGGGGCTGCACCTCCCGATCCGGCTTTCCACTACAATTTGATCCAACTACAAAATATTTAAATCTGATCCGATCTGATCCAATTCAATTGACTAGATTCATTTGAAGCAATTCTTAGTATATAAAAGTAAAAAAATCCATAAAAATTTACAAAATCAATAATTAATTCAAACAATGCTTTTAAAAAAATTAACAAATTAATAATTAACATTAAAACAATACATAATTGTACACTTCGAAGATCAAAAATTCTAACAAATTATGAAATTAAACATGAGTTCTAAACACAAATTAACATAAATAAAATCATCCAAAAGTTTGAAATAAAATATAACCATTTACTATAACAAAATACAATAGGAGCCAAAATTTGATTTATCTACATAAGACAAAATAAATTGGTCATATTGGATTGAGTTTGATCTTGCACACCTCTACTAATTATCATTAGGGGTGGGCACGGTTTTACAATCCAAGATAAACCGAACCAAACTGAACCGAAAATACATGTTCGAGTCGAGTCACCATATTGGGACGAGTCAATCCGATTAAAAAAAAACCGAGTTTAAATAAATCATTGATGGTTTTGCCTTTCCAAAAACTGATCTGAATAAACCGAGTAAATATTATATAGTATATATATATTATTTTATTAAATATTATTTTTTATAAGAAAAATATTTTATTAAATATTATATTTATATTAATTTAATTTAATAAATATTGTTTTATTTAATATTTTATACATATATATATATATATTAACAGAAATATAAATAGAATAATACTAATTTTACCAAACCCTAGAATCAACATATCTCTCGCCCTCAACAACAACTCACGCTGCTCAATTCGCTGTTCCCTACCATACCCTCTTACAATCTCACATTGTAGTGTCACACAATTGAATGACTTTTGTCCTTTTTGTTTTGGAAATGGAAGACCAAAATTGATCTTTAATTTGGATTATGTTGTTAACATTCAATCATGATTGTTATTTTTTATTTTTTATTTTTTTTTAAGTATTACAAGAACTATTAGCATGATTGTTACTATTATTATTATGAACTATATTTTGAATTATGATGGAATGTTTTATGGATTATTTGGACTTCCATTTATATTATTAAGTTAAGTACTTTTTTTTAAATTTTTTTTAAAGAGAACTTCTCTTTACGCTTAACAAATTATCTGTTACACTTCATTTTGATTTTGATTTTTTTATTTTTTTTATTAATGACAATATTTGCCAGAATTAAAATTATCAAGTAAGATAAAAAAAAAATTCTAAAGACACTCCAAACTAGTTTTTTTTTTTTCTTCCTCTTTTGTACATTTTTTTTTTCATCTTCATTGTTTTACAAACCCTAAAGTTTCTTTTTTTTTTTTTCCAATATTTTAATGTTTTTCATTGAGATAATGAAGAATGAATCTTGCAGAACTTGATTTAGTATATGTTCATTGGGCCCAAGAGCCCCATCAAGCTCAAAATCGAACTGACTTGAACCGAAAAATGTAGGTTCGAGTTAAGACGAGTTACTTTGTTGAGACGAGTCAACCCGATTCAAAAAAATAAAAACTGAGTATAAGCGAGTTGACTCGTGCCCACCACTAGTTTTCGTATAATTCTTTTGGGAGATTTAGAAAAATCTCTTTGATGTTGATTTATTTTTCAAAAACAACCTTCTATTTAAAATTTAGATAAAACCCTCCTTTTCGGTATACAACCAATTTTTTCTCTTTTGTAATAAATTTTGAAACTATGAAGTGTTTTTGACATACAATAAATGAATTTTTTTACTTGAATTCGAAATTAGAGGGTTATTCTCATACAAGTTCAAACCTTAGGGTTTTTTTTTTTTTTTTTTTTTTTTTTTTTTCAATAATACTACTTTTTTTCAAATTTGGTATCCAATGGTGTGGCATCATTGATTTCTTTGGATTTGAATTACATGATTGAAATGATTGGATTTTAGTGAGGCCACATCATTTGAACACCAAATTTGGATAAAATAATATTACTCATTTGAGTATAAGACCATGGATACGGTCAAACATAATAATAAATTCCCTATTGATTATAATCTAAAAAATAGACTGATATATGATACAGTATATCCATATACACGAGATTTCATCACTAAATACGAATAAATCCAATATGTTAAGGAATGGCCAAATATGGCACAATCTTAAGTAGTAATATATAATTCTAGGTGCACCTGCACAAACTTTTATATATAAAAAGCTCTCTATTCTATATATTATCACCACAAAAAACAATAGCAAACATGAAACCTTCTGGAAAATATTTCTTGCAGCTGGTGATCCTGGTTTTGTTGCTCGTGACAACAGTATGCAATGGCGGTTTCTTACAACCTAAAGTGCATCTTAGTATCGAAAACAATATGGGTACCGGGGTTGATCTTACACTTCATTGTAAGTCTAAGGATGATGATTTAGGGGAACATAAACTCCCTAATTCAGGCAAATACATGTTCCAATTTCGACCTAATTATTGGGGAACTACGTTGTTCTTTTGTAGTTTCGCCTGGCCAAATGCTTTTCATAGGTTTGATGTTTACGATTTTAGGAGAGATCAAGGTAGTTGTGTTCATCAATGTAACTGGCATATAAACCCAGACGGCCCATGCTTGTACGATATTGTTTATAATAAAACAATATGCTACGAGTGGTCGTGAGTACCCGTTTTGATCTCTCAAATAGAAGTATAAACATTTTTATATAAATGTATTGTGTACTTCTCATATTTACATAAATAAATTAAATGTTTTAATTTTCATTTATAGTATTCACTATAGGTAACTTTTAGTGTGCTTTGAATCAACCTTTTCTCTTTTTTAGTTTTTCTTGATTGCCCTTTAAAAAAACAATTAAAACACCTTAACCCCATGATTGAATACAAATTAATCAATAATTACCTACTATATAATTTTTATTAGATAAATACCATATAATACAGAACAAAACCCAAATTCATCAATACAGAACAAAATAAAACCCAATTTTCAAAAACAAAATCAACACAAAACAAAACCCAGTTCATCAACACAGCCCAAATTCGTGCATCAACAAAAAAAATAAATAAATCACTAAACAAGAAATCATCAAAACAAAACCCCCCCTCATCAATAAACAATCCACACACAACAAAACAAATTCGATATCACATTAAAAAAAACCAAATAAATAAGAATAAATGAAAGCTTAGCGGCCAGTGGAGGTGCCGCATCCTGTTTCTCCATGCTTGGTAGTGAGCGTGGAAGAATTGAATCTCCTTCACAAATTTTTTTTATTTTTTTATTTTTTTAATTCGGTTTTTGTTAAAAATTCATGAGATTTTTTTTTTTTCTTATTATATGAACTATGAAATGTACAAGTTTACCCCTACAACCCTAACAGAAATCTTAATAGTGTTTTTCGAATAAACACATCTATCTCTCCCCATCTAATAATTGTTGAGAGGTCATGTGAGGTTTTAAATTTTAAGCCTTTAAAAAAAAAATTGAAACTATCAGGTTTTTTTTTTTATATACAATAAATGAATTTTTATTTAAATTCGAAATTAGAGGTATGTTTTTGAAAACGTTCAAACCTCAAGGGTTGTTTTTCAAATACCCTAATCTTTTTATAATAATTCTACATGACGCAAGACCATACATATGGTCAAACATAATAATAAATTTCTTATAATTTTTTTTTTTTTTTTTGTAGTGTTACAATAATTCAGGATTTAGGTGCGAGGGGTCTGCAACCAACATTTGCAAACATGAATCCTTCTTGAAAATATTTCTTGTAGCTGATGATCTTGGTTTGGTTGCTTCTAACAATCTTATGTGAAGATGATGACATCTTAGACCTTGTAGTGCATGTTAGTGTCGGTATCGACACTAAATGTTTTTGAATTTTAATTATTATGGTAATGAATAAATATATTTCTAAACAAATTAAAATATTAATTGTAATACCAAATCAATGATAATCGTTTTCTGTTATGGAATTAATGGTCAATTTTTAAAACTTATCCGGTGGTAATATATTAATGGTAACAACCCAAAAAATTAAAATAATAATATTTAATCAATCTGAATCTATATTATAGTCTCAAATGTTACGAAAGCTTTGGCTATTAAATAGTTAGGGTTATTATGAAAAAAGTCCCTCTAGTTTGTTATATTATTCGTTCCGGTTCCTCTAATTTCAATATGGGCTATACAGGTCCAAACGTTAGCTATTAATCATTATTTTCGTCCCTGCCGTCAAATTCTGTTAGGTTTCCGTCAGAAATGCAAGGGTATAATGGTAAAAATATAAATAAAAATGTTTTAATAAAAGATTATTATTAAAAATAATTAAAATGTAATATTGAAATAGTTAAGAAATAAAACTAAATTAAAACTAAATGGTAGATCCGTAAATCAAAATACACCCTACCACCACCCCCAATCCAAACCCAGAAACAATCGGTCTCTCTCACCATCAATTTAACAAAACCCTAGCTCAATCCATCACACCACCACCACCATCAAACCACTCATCCCACATCTCATCATCATCATCAAACCCTAGCCACCCAAACCCACCGCTGCCCAGTGTTAAAAATACCTACAAGGTTATACTAAACAACCTAGGAGGGGGAGAATGGGGGGAGGGGGAGAAGGGGGGGGGGGGGGGTGTGAATAGGTTGACACTATAATTTTAAAATTCTTTCATGACTTATGTCAAAACCTTGGTGAGCATACAAATTAACCTTTAACATGTTTGCTATGAGAAAACAATTAGCACATGTATGCTCAATTCATCACCCTTAGTCTACAAAACATATACCAATAAACAATGTATCTCATATACAAGTATATTCAATAGAGAGCAAATTCCACAAGTTGTACTTTGAATATTACAATGCAAGTTCACTAAGTAGAGCTTTACAACTTGATATAGAATATCATAAGATACAATGTTCAAACACTTACAAGATATAAGAAACAAATGTTGATTCAACAAATAATGTGTGCATCTTTTTCTCTACAAAAATCTTGTTTACAAGGATGTGAGGAAATAAAGATCTTAAACAAGATATATTTAACATACATACAAATATAGAGAGATAGAGATAGAGACATTTGATACATTGATTTTTACGTGGTAAAACCTCCAAAGAGGAAACATCCACGAGTTGAATCCACAACCACCGGTAAACCGTAATCCACTATGACGAAAAGGAGATACACACTTAAAGACATGACCAATCCCATGATACACTCTCTAAGCTATCAACCCCTATTCTACCTTCGAGCCTAGTGAATCACTTTGCCTACTTTCTATCCAAGACACTTCACTCATGTCTCTAGAAAGCAACTTCATATCCAAGACGCTCACATCTCTAGGAAGATTTCTTGCTTAGCTATCTGGATCACAAAGATCCTAGTTAAGCTTCCGTAGCTCAACCATTCGGAGTATCACACTCCTAGCTAAGACTTCTTACTCAGTTATCCGGATCCACTTCTTGCTTGGTTATTCGGACCACTTGTCCTAACCAAGACTTCCTTGCTTGACTATCTAGAGCCTTACACTCCTAACCAAGACTTAATGCTCAAGTTGAAACTTCACTCACTCCAATATGAGACTTCCACCTTTTGCAAGGCAAATGATCTAAGTGATGCAAATGATGCAAACACATGTAACATAGAATATATGATCAATACATCCCATAGAAACTAGACTTAGTCATGTGAGCACACAAGTCAAAAATTGTCTAGTTACAAAACATGAATTGAAACCTAAAGCATGTGAAACACCTAACACATGTGATTCCTAGTTTCATTCATAAAGCTAACACTTGAATAAATCATATACATGAAGCACATATTAAAGATATTAGAAACATACACAAAAGTGCTAGAATCACAAAATATGTTTAATGAATATTCTAGCAAGTAGTTAGAGTAAGGATATAATTAATAATCAATTAAATCCTAGTTAGCTTTAAACACAAAATCAAATGTGCTAATCCTAGATTTGTTCAATTAAAGGATCCAAGCACATGCTAAGGTTATTAATCATAAATGAGTCAATCAAAACATAAATAACCCTAGCTATCAAGCTAATCACAATACAACACTCAAACATGTGAAAAACTAGAATCCTAAAAAACTAGTTCACATTTAGTCTTTAATTAGACTAGATTAGCTTTGATATGAAGCTATCATTCTCAATAGCATTCATCATACATACACATACATATAGAAGAAGAAAACCCAAGGTAGTTGAAGGTTTAAAAAGATGAAAACACAAAGTTTAGTTCAATACCTAGGAATCCCGTGCAGCTTTGGTTTTGAGTGTAGAACCACCATAAAACTCGATCAAATGGCTGTAAACTCTCTTAAAGAAGGTAGGGGACTTGATTACAAAGATTCTCCAGCTTGAATAACTCAATTCGAAGTCCGAATGAGAAAGTTATGGTGTTTGGAAGTTGGGAAAGTTGGAGAGAAAATTCTGCAATTTTGTTTTTCAAATTTTCTTCTTCAAATGAAATGGGAGGGAAAGGAGATCATTTAAATGAAATGGAAGGAGGGATTTCAGTGGCCAACTAGAAGCAGCCACATCAGCTCCCCATGAGTAGCGCGTGAGGCTTATGGGCCAGCCACCTCTGCCCCGTGAGCCTCACGTGCCTCTCACAGGAAGCACCTTAAATGGCCTTCGGCCATTCTTGCCTCCTTACGCTCCTCTCGCGTTCTTCGGTCGTATTCGGGCCTTCGAACTCTGAATTCAAATCCATCTTTGGATTACAAACCGTGACTCCCTCATGCATAAGGACGACTATGAAACTTTGACAAAATATTGAGAATTCGACTTGATACACAAAGATGAAGACAACTCAACGAATGAGAACGTAAAGTAGCATAACATCCTAGCTTGGACTTGAAACCTAATAAATGAGTAACCAAAATGACCAGGACTCAATAATGAATCATATGAGATCATGTTCAAGTCCAAAAAAAATAACATGGAAACAAATAAACACAAGATCACACAAGTATGCCATTTCCTAGACATAGTCCTAGAACATGCAATTTCACAATGTTTGTCAATTTTAAACTAATGCATGTGCAGACTTTGTCAAGTGTGTGAATGTGTTATATAAAAGGTGTACAACTATGCAGGGACACAAATGAATGCCACGTGTGTGTTTCCCTTAAGGCCTTGTAAGAGGATAAAGGGCGAAGTATACCTTTGATGCTTTCTCCTCTTGAAGGCTTCACTTTGCTTGATATGTTGCCCAATTTCCTTGAAGTTTGTTAAACTGTGAATCCCAGACAACTAATCAATACAAAGAAAATGTTGTTTTGATATAGAATAGTGCCAACATAGCTCAAAATCCTAACAAGTGTCATCTTTTCTCTCTTAACATCAATCTCTCTCAGTTTCTCTCACTTATTCAAACCTCTATCTCTTTTGCCACCCAAACCCGCTGCCACCCAGTCTCATCTCTTCTCTCTTAACAACAATCTCTCTCAGTCTCTCTCACTCATTCAAACCTCTATCTCTTTTCATCTTTAATTTGTTTGTGTTCGGTAGATGGGTTTGATGTGCATTATCTATTACGAGCAAAATATTGGCATGTGATAGATTCATTGTTTTTTTTTTTTTTTTTTGAAATAAGAAATCCCCAAATCCTAAACTCAAAATCGTTTGAAACTTGAAACCCAAAATCTCATCTATTTTTCAAACATTCACTTCATCTTTGTTGGTGCATCAGGTGATGACTTTTCTTCTAGTGAAACAATCGTGACACAAGCGAGAGAGATCTCACGAGAGGGAGGGAGCGAGGCACGACAAAGTTAATTGCCAGGATTTCAATGGCGATGATGCTGGAGAGCGAGATGAGATGGAAGCAGAAGGAGAGGGAAGAGAAGAGAGAAGAGAGAAGAGAGAAGAGAGAAGAAGGCTAGGGTTTTGGATGCCAAGAGAGAGATTTGAAGTTTCAAGGAAAGGTTAGTAAAATAAGAGGACTCTGAAGGTGAATCTGGAAATGGAAATGCAAATGTCGGTGACATTAATGTGAAGAAAGAGTACTTGATAACAATGTTATGCTTGGTTGTGGCTCTGCTGATGCAAATGTGAGTTCCTTATATTTCTATTCAAATTTGAAAGATTTGAAATGTATAATTTTTTTTAATATGCAAGTGTTACATTTTGTCAAATTTTTATGTATGCTTGATATGGGTATTTGTTTTGTCGAGACTTTGTAGTTGTTTCGATGCTTTTTTTTTTTTTTTTTTTTCATATCATTTGGGATGGTGTGGATTCAGTAGTTTTGCTTTTATTATGCATTATATGGGTTTTGTGGGTTTTCTGGAGTGTTGTAAGAAAAAAATCAGAGTTATTTTATTTAGTGTGCTTGATGTGGACAATGGATGTCAAGGGTAGTTTGAATTCATCAATTTTGCTTTTATTATGCATAATGTGGATTTTTTTGGAGTGTTGTAAACAGAAATCAAAGGTATTTTGTTTAAGCTAGCTTGCTTGATGTGGATAATGGATATAATTAGGGGTAGTTTGAATTCAGTAATTTTGCTTTTAATATGAATAATGTGGGTTTTCTGGAGTGTTGTAAGTAGAAAATCAAAGTTATTTTGTTTTTGTGTGCTTGATATGGACAAATGGATATCAAGGGTGGTTTGGTGGCGGTCTTATGATTTGATATTTTTAATAATAGCATCTTCTAGAATCTAGTGAAATAAATAAAAATCCCTTACAAATCATTCCTTGCTCCTCTTGTGTTTTGTCATTGCCACCGTATTCGAATGATCTGTAATGGTCTTTTTTTTTATTTGTTTTATTTTCATAGTTCTTTTTTTTTTCTTTGGTTATGGGAAGCAACCATGTTCTATTTTGTTTCTTAGATTCATATCTTTTGTTTTATATGACTTCCCCACCTTTATGTTTTGTTTTGAATAATTTAATTGGTTCATGAGAATACTTAGGTTGGTTGGTTGCGAATAATTTAATTGTTTCTTAGATCCGTAATACTTAGGTTGGTTGATGCAAATGGTGGTTTATAATTGTACTTGATATACACATTTTTTTTTTAAATGTTTAATTGTACTTGATATACCTTAGCTAGTTGATAGTCCAAATAGGTAAGAATTTATAGATGATATGATAAATAATATGTTCAACCTAGATATATATGGGTGCGTGTGTCCATTGAGTTTTTTATTTGAAAATACGATGAATGGATGAGGAAAATGTATTGGTGGGTTGATGGTGATAACGACACATAATTTTTTTTTCGGGGTTTTGTTGTTATATGAGAGATCTTGTTTGATTGTATTTCACATTATATCCTGTGTTTGCTTTTCGTGTATGGCATATGAGATAAGAGTATTTGAGGATATCATACATGTAGCAGGATATCACCCTACCATTTTATAACTTGTCAATTGGAGTAAGAAAAATAGATTTATTACATGACTTTCCCTTCTCTTTTGGTTTCTTAGAAATTTCTTTTTGAGAGATGGTAGGCTATCTTCTTGTTCATTAACGTTTGATACTTTGATCCCCAATTAGTTGCTTCGGGTCCATTACAAATACAATCCTCTTGCAAGCGTCTTTTTAGACAAGCTTTGCTCGAGACATCATATTTCCTTGAGGATTATTGCTTGAAAATTAATTATACTATCGAAGCTATGGTATCAGCAATAGATTGTTCACTATTGCACTCAATTTAAGTCCCAAAATCTTATATCGGAGCACAGTTTGGCATGCTTTTGGAAAATATGGAAGGTTCAGATGACAACTTCAATGTAGCTGGGAAAAGTTTCATGCTCACAAGCTAGTATTAGCTGCTCGATCTCTTACTTTTTGTTCTAAATTTTTTGAGAGGTTAGAGGAAGATAGGCAAGAGATTGTCATTAGCGATCTAGAGCCTAAGGTTTTAAGGTAAAAATTTATTATCATGTACAATACTTTGGTCAATTGTTTATGCTACTATGATAGTATTACACCATCACTGTTTCACCTTTTTTTATTTTATTTTTATTTTATTTTTATTTTATTATTTCCTACATGCCATACTGCACTTCATATATAGAGATACTCTTACAGAGGATGTGTATTCGTCGACATCTAGCTTGTCTTGTATGTCCTTGGTGTACAACACATTGACTGCAAATTTAGCAACATCAGACAAGTATGATCTGGAGAGACTATAAGGACCTCTATTTTGTGATTGGCATATTTCATAACAAACCATATTAGGGATGATTGTGTAATGGGTAGCTTAGGTCTACTTAATGATTATCAAGGCAAGCTTCTAAGCATCTCCGTGACTTCAAGAGTGAAAGGTATATTCACTTGACTTTGCCTCTCGAAGGGTTTAGGTGCACACATACACTTCATGCATGCTTTGTTTATCTTGCATTTGTGTTCTAATTGTTTATATGTGTGCATCCATTACACCCATCACACTTGCACTTCATTCTTAGACTTAAGTGTGGTTTTATATGATGTAATTTGTTTCCCGATGATTGATCAGAAACGTCCATGCATGCATGATGGTGTGCTTGTCTTAGTGCAATGAGTGAACATTTGAGAAGGTCTTATTATTCTCTTTGTTTGGTCATTGGTCACATGGTCTTATACATGAGTTTTGGACATTTTGTTGTCCATATTTGACCTTTGGTCACTTTTTTTTTTACCATATCTCTTTCTACAGACATCGAAACCTGATTTTGTAAATTGGATTAGAATGTAGACTTCCATACCTTTCCAACGATATACCATACGAAAGGTTTGAATGTCATTTGGTCTTGTTTTGATCCGTTTGGAAATCAGGTTGTTGTGTTGATTTGCTAGTGCGTGGGTCCCTACCCGTACAGTCACCAATGAAGTTATTTTCAATGATTTTCTTGGTCCTGGTGCGTTGGTCCATACCAGCACAATGGACCCACGCACTGTACTGTTTTTGCCCTATTTTCCCAAAACGCCATAGTTTCACTAGGTCTTCTATATAAGCTTTCTCTTCTTCCCCCATTTCGACCTAGAACTCACAAATTCAGATCTTAAAAAGAGAAAGAGTTCCCCTAGAGAGAGAAAGCTTCTAAGCTTTATTCTTTTACTCTCCAAACCCCAAAACCCATCTTCATCTTGCATCTGTAGCATCATTCAAGTAAGGGTCTTCATTAATGTCTTTACTTGGTAAGTAGAACAAACAACTCATCTCATTTATTATTTTATTTAATCAAGACATGTCTTTGATTGCTTAGGTTAGCAAATCTTCACATTAATCGCATATGTAGTGAATTTATGACATGTTTGGGATTTGTTTGTGATAGCTTGCATGATTAGGTTGCTTTGCCTAAACATCTAAGCCTTGAATATTCTTGTGGAATTGATTGTTGATTAGGTTGATAGATTCATGTTTATTTATCTAGTCAAACTCTATTGAATGTTCATGTGCATTTAATTAACAACTAGGTTGCTAGAAATCTCTACAACTAATTGAGACCTCATGTATGTGCATGTAGGCTTGTTTGATGATTAGGTTGTTAGATTTGCATCTTAACATCTAATTAAACATCTAGTGTTTAGTCTAGCACTCTTTGCATTTGTGCATCATCTACACATTCACTTAGACTTTTAATTCTCTTCAATGAGTCAAAGTCTTATGGCTTCTAGGTAAGTTGAACAAGCAAGTGAAGTCTTGTAACCAAAGGATTGGTTGGCAAGCATTGCCAAGTATCGCTATAAAAGGCTTACGGGTAGATTAGGATCGGGGGATATCACTAGGGATTGAACCAAGAGTGGTGAGTGGTAGTGTCCATAGCCTAAAGTTGTCTAGAGTGAGAGTCCGTGTATCGCTTGAGGGTGTAACCGTCTTTTCATATAGTGGATTGTTGTGGCTCAAGTGGCTAGCATGACTAGTCCCGTGGTTTTTCCTTATCGAAGGTTTCCACATAAAAATCAAGTGTTCTTTACTTTTCACACTTTTACTTGATTTTTTGTTGTATGTTTGCATTGGGTTATATTGTTAATATTGACTAATCGAAAAAGTTGGTAAGTAATCGATTAACAACCCATTCACCCCCCATAGGTTGTATTAGACACACGTTTATATATTTTCAGAGACTAAGATTAATGCGCGAGTCTTATCTAGTTAAATATTGATGTGGTACTGATCAGACTATTTTATACCTATTTGAGGTCCCCCAATTCCGATCATTTGTCTCGTTTTCGAGTGTATTTTTGTATACAATGTTTTGTTTGAGCCATGTGTAGGTACATACCCTACCAATGATATTTGAGCTTAAAGGAAAGATTGGGAGGCTAAAATGAGCAAAAAACAGAATAATTGGAGTATATGCGGAGTGCCGCACCTCACCGTTGACATAGACCGCAGCATGATCTAAACTCAGCTGTGGCCATGCGAATCTAAATGTCTCCACGGTTGATCCGTTGCCGAGCTAGAACGTGATACCTAGACTGCTGTAGAACCCTCTTGGCATTCCAACAGCTTACGGACAAAGTGCATAAAATTAGGCATTTGGCAAGCCCCACCGCCAATTTTCAAACTGCCGTTCAACATCAGAGAAGTCTAAGAAGCATTTGGCGATTAAGGCCACCGATCGCAACTGCCGATTCGACCCAAATCAACAAAAGGGCTAAAATTGTATATGTTCGTGCAGAATGTCCAACTTGCGGGGGTCATATGTTCCTCTTTAGATCGAACCACATTGATATCCTTACATATTTGGAAAGCCTCGGAAGTCTAGTTTCCAGAACATATTACGGATTGCAATTCTGGGTTTTCTGTAAGAAGTTATGCCCATTTCCGTAACAATGCACGATGCTAAAATGTCAAAATGGCTACTTCAAACGGTGGCGAGGTCACCGAACCAAACCGCCGATCAACTCTAGAAGGTCGTTTTTTGGGCGAATTTCAAGGACGGTTTTATCTTTTCAACCTGATTTTTAGCCCTAACCTCCCCACACTATATAAACACATTCTTCTTTTCTCTTCTCTCCCAACAAAATCCACTCCCTACACACTTCTTCTTCTTCTTCATTTTCTTCCATCTCAATAAGAGAGAGAGAAGCTTTCAAGTTCCCATGGATGTTCTCCTCTATAGGAAGCTCACCACATCCATTTTCTACCTATCATCCACCATATTTAAGAGTAGATTGCAAGGAAATAGGAGAGGTCTTTGTCCAATTTCGGACCAAGCATAGAGAGCAGCTCTTGGAGGAGGTTTTTTTTGAAGGGTTGTATCTCTTTTTACTCATTTCTTGCATTTATTGTTTTCTTGGATATGTAATCCCCATTGGGAATATTTGTAAACCTAATTTGTGCTATATATATATATATATGTGATTGTTTTTATATCCAATTTGTGTTTTGATTCATTCTTGATTGTTGTTGAATATATCTCTTATCTTGAAATGCATGTTTATGGATGAGTGGAAATTAATATGTATTCATAGATGGGATTAGGAGTAGATTAATATAAATTAGGAGTAGTTGTAATCAAATATCCCATTTTGTGTTTGTATGTTGATGGAAGGTCGAAATTGTATGTTCAGGGATTGGTTTGAGTGAATTAGAGTTAGGATTGTGCCTTTGGAGGGGCTCTCTGGGCATAGTCTTAGCTAATTAGCTAGGAAGAATGGATGAACCTATTAATTGCCATATTAGATGAGGTTTGGTTCTATGTTTTTGTTAACAATTGGACTTTGGCTATTTCTCACTCTTGGGGCTCTAGGTGAGTCATGGTTGGAGTTATAATTATTGGTCTTAGGCTATTTCTCGTTCTAGGGGCTCTAGGTGAGTTATGGTCGGAGATACTATCACTCTTTCCACATTCATTAGACGTTCACGTTGTCATTTTACATTATGAAGCTATCATTGGGGCTCAATGTAGTTTTGTTTGTAGAATTGGTTCACATATGTTGGTTGCAGTTTCGTGTTTAAGAGGCTCTCAACACACTCTTCAACTGTTAGCTCTAGGAATGGGTATAAATCAGATTGAGACAAGAACGAACCTTTAACTAAAATTGGATGCACTTAATGCCTAACAACCAACTATTTGTGCACTTATGTATGGTGAACTTGTTGAACCTTGTGTGACCATTTTCATGCATCTCTCCTATCCACAATTTTATTTATCACTTTAAACACCATTCTCACCATTCCATATTCTTTTTGTTTTTAATTATTTTCATTTCCATTCTCCACACACACACACCAATCTCACCATGTCCGCATTCTATTTATATGTTTACAATAAACTCTAGAACTTGAAACGGTTAACAGAAAAACATCCCTACGGAACGATACCCTTGCTTGCCACTTTACTAGTCTTTAGCACTAGCGAGGTTGAACTTTAAATATAAATCTTTGACATACGCTTCCGACGAGCTTGTCAGGTACTTATTTATTTCTACTTAAAAGGATAACCAGAGCCTATTTTTTTTTTTGACATGTTGTAATAATTTTGATAAATTAGTCATGTAGAGACCTAGCTGTACTTAATATTCATTCACATATTGCTAGTAGATGCAACAAATACTCGATGTGTAATATATTAATCTAGAGGGGGCGTGAATAGATTTTAATTAATTTTACCCAATTTTCGTGTATGGTCAAGATTACGAAAATGCCCCTAACTAGTCACAATAATATAACAAGTGTAATATGGTGCGGAAATTAAATAACACTTGATATTTATGTGGAAACCCTCACGGGAAAAACCACGGGCTAGTAAGTAAGCCACACTCGAACCTCGAATCCACTAAATGTGTAAACCAATTACAACCTAATCCCGGTAAGTAATCACACACCTACCTAATCCCAGTATAAGTGAACCTAATCCAATTGCTTGTGATTTACACAACCTAATCCCGGAAGCTACACAAGTCTTACTTCTCAATAAAGAGATAAATAGCCTATGTGAATATATGAAATACTAAAAAATGCAATAAAGAGCTAGGTAACCCTATATGCTTATGATGATATAGCAAGAAATACAATCCTAGATATCAAAGAGCTAAATGACATGTCAAAAAACTTAGCTAATCAAAGATTATACAAACCTAGAAAGCTATCACAATACAACTCTCAAACATTCAAAACACTAATCTCAAACTTGTATCTAAGATATATATCAATGACAAACAAGTGATAAATGAGATTGCTTGGGAAGAAAGACACAAAATATGTAAGATATAAGTGAAAAACTTACCAAGCAAAGTGTGTTGAAAAATCCATGCAAAATGATATCTAGATGATCAAGTATGATGCTAGATGATGTTTGATGATCATGGAAAGGTGTTTGAGTAAGGAAATGTGAGTTCTTTGGTGAGATTTTTCTCTTGGAAAAATATGCTAAGTAAAAATATGCTTTGGAACTCTCTAAAAATGACCTAAGATGAAAGAGGCATATATATAGGGTGTCAAGATGAAGTGACATCGTTTTGAAAAGTGACACATATTATGCCTTGGGCGCTGTACGTAGAGCGCTTTGTACAGCACCTTTTGGGAAATTTGAAGAATGTTTTTCATTGGCGCTGTTCGAACAGTGCCTTTTCTCTGTATGTGACACTTTGTTATTTTAATAGATTTTGAAGAACATATTTAGTTATAAAAATAAAAATCATAAATAAATATTGTATTATTTTTTATTGTCTTATGCTAGAAGCATGTAATTCCATTCTTACAATTGAGTCTATCATATAGAATCTGTAGATTCTTTAGAAAAAGTCCTTGAAGGACAATATGATAGTACAATATATCCCTAAAGAATGATAGGACAGTATAAACATATTTGAAAATGACATTTTGATGATGAAAATAAATCCTTGAATGATAAAAAAAATAAGGCCAACAAACAAATAAATTCACATCGTTAGGGGGAGAAATATACAATTAGAAAAATTAACGACGTGAAATTGCAGTTGGCATACATCATCTTATCTTATCTTGACCCTTGTATGAATCACATGAACCTGAAGTTCACAAGGATCATTCACTTGTAAATTGCATATTCGAATGAATTTATTAACTGCCAATATATTAACCCAGGTGAATGTTCCTGAAGAATAATTTATACAAATGGGCAACAAATAAATTATTCGTTGCACATTAGAAGTGTTATATTCGTTGGGCCTTAAAAGGATTTTTTAAAATTTATTATCTTATGCATATAGCAAGGATATTATCTTAGTGCATTTGCTCAAATTGGAACCGGAAGATTTTATTATTTAAGCGAGATTATTAATTTATCAACTATTCATTTATCAAGGTTTTACTGTATTGCACGATGTGCTAGTACGGTTCAGTACGACGTACCAAACAAGCTCTATATATATTCAATTTAATTATTTTGTTTATTAAACATATTTTATAAATTTTTTTATTTATAATATTTTTATAATATTAAGAGAAAGGGTATATTTGGTCATGTTTGGGGTGCGTCGATAAGATATCATCTTTTAAATTTTTTTAATGGGGTGTACATACAAAAATGGGTGCACATACAATTTTCCAGGAGAGCAAATATAGTCACTCAAATCCAATAATGTCCTCTAATCCAATCCAATCCAATCGATCATATTGGATTGGGTTGGATCTTGCGTACCTCTCTATTTTCATTTAATCTCTTGGGAAATTCAGAAAATCTCCCTAAGGCTTAATTATTTTTCAAAATAACATCTTATGCTAAATTTTAGATAATAAAAACCCCATTTTTTTGGTACATAGTAAAGGAATTTTTAGTTTTTTACTTGAATTCGAATTAGAGGGTTGTTCTTGAGAAAGTCCAAAACATACGTTGTTTTTTTTTTTTTTTTTTTCAAATCCCTCTAATCTTTTTTATAATATCCTTATAGGACGTAAGACCAAGCATATGGTCAAACATAATAATAAATTCCCTATTAATTATAATCTAAAAATAGATAGATATATGATATATCCATATATAAGTGATTTCATTACTAAATACGAATAAATTCAATATTTTAAAGAATGACCAAATATGGCCTCATCTGAAGATGTAATATATAATTCTAGGTGCACCTTGCACAAAACTTTCTATATATAAAGCTCTCTATACATTATCACCACAAACAATATCAAACATGAATCCTTCTGGAAAATATTTCTTGCAGCTGATTATTTTGGTTTTGTTGCTCCTAACAATAGTATGTGAAGCAAATATTATCTTTGACGATCCGGTTCATGCTAGTATCGAAAACGATATTGGTTCTGGGGTTGATCTTACCCTTCATTGTAAGTCTAAGGATGATGATTTAGGAGAACACAAACTCCCTAATTCAGGCAACTTCAAGTTCAAATTTCGACCTAATATTTTTAAATCGACGTTGTTCTTCTGTAGTTTTGCTTGGCCAAATGCTTTTCATCGGTTTGATATTTACAATTATACGAGAGATTCAGATAGTTGTGTTCATCAATGTAACTGGCATATATATCCAGACGGCCCATGTTTGAACGATATAGTTTATAAAAGAAAACACTGCTACAAGTGGCCATGAGCATCTGTTTTGATCTCTCAAATAGAAGTGTAAACATTCTTATACGAATGTATTATGTACTTCTCATATTTACATAAATAAATTAAATGTTCTAATTTTTATTTATAGTATTCTTTTTTTTTTTTTTTTTTTTTTGGTATCGAGGATCCCGGACTTTGTCCGGGCACCCATCAGCCTATCCTCTGCAACTGCATGACACACCTAAGGCCAATTTGTTGGTTCTGATAGTCTATTTGTTGGTTGTTGTGGAGTAGGATAGATGGGAAACCCCGGCCCACACCCCCGGCCACTCAAAGATGCAAGCAGGTATATCAGAACTCATCTTCACCTGGGTAGGATTCGAACTGCTGACCCGGCAGTTACTCGTGCCCCAAGCACATCCTTCCACCAGTTGAGATAGCGCCCTGATGGCTAACCACAATGTAATTGCCAAGAGTAGAACCAAGGACTTGGGTTTCACTATTACCTAACTTTTATTATTTACTATTACCTATTTTTCTTGATTGCCCTTTAATTATGCTGTTCAAAAAACAATCAAAGACCTTAAGCCCATGATTGAATACAAAATAATCAATAACTACCTGCTATATAATATTTAGGTTATGTTATGCAGGATTGTATGGTTTTTGAGTCAATTTATAGTCTTTAGATTTCAGTCTAAGGGTGTATATAAATTAATGACTTGAAATTAAAAAAAAAAATTAAACAAAAAGAAACCAACTCTCTCTCATATGACTGCTCATTAACAACCATTTCATTGTATCATTCTGAATCTATCTACCATAGTAATTATATTTTCTTGTTATTATTATATAAAAGGTATTTAAACCGTTTCTTTTCACTACTATTTGCATCTCCATATAAGACTATAGTTTTTTTTATTTATTTTATTGAATTATCTATGAGTTGGACGCTTGAAAAAAAATATAGAAATGAGTTAATTAAAAAAATGGAATGTCTTTAAAATATAAGTGTGGAAAAATAAATAAATTTATCACTAGGCTTGACAATAACCTCCATGGAGTTTTAAAAAAATTGAATACTTTTACAAGTATTTCTAAAATAAGCGTTTTATAAAATTGTAAATATTTATAATTATTTTTCCATTTTACCTTTTTCTTTTCTTTTCTTTTTGATTGTTTAGAATGTATTAAATATTCATTAAACACACTATGATTGTTTCCAATAATAAATATTTTTGAATTTTAATTATTATGGTAATAAATAAATATTTTTCAAAACAAATTAAAATATTAATTGTAATACCAAATCAATGGTAATCCGTTTTTATTTTTATTTTATATATATATTTTTATTTTTTTATGGAATTAATGGTAAACTTTAAATACATATCAATGGCAATATATTAATGACAACAAACCAAAAAAAATTAAATAATAATATTTAATCAAATCTATATCTATATTATGGTCCCACATGTTACGAAAGTTTTGGATATTAAATAGTTATTAATAATTGTAATAATTTGTAATAATATAATTTTGTTGTAAATCACATATCAATAGATAATCAAGAAGAAATTCCGTAATTAATGGGATAATGAATAAATCTCTACCAATCTCATAATCTATTTTAATTATTAAGTATTATTTTTCTGAAAAATCTATCAGATGCCTATGGGACAACGATTGCCCATGGTCTACTGGTGCACCGTAGTTGGCCCAGATCGGGTAGGACGTGGCTCCTTTTCTGCTGGGGTAGGTACCGGGGAAAGTCATTGGTTTGGTTACCAGGGACCAACGCAAGGTTCTTAGGCCGGTCTTGATGGAATACGAGGTTGAGATGGGTCCTTTAGGGGGTAGGACGGAGAGATACTGTAACAGTAACGATGCGCTCTTTATTGATTATCAAAGTACATTAGGTGTGTCTGCTTATATCATGGTCGATATTACAACAACGAATACAATTAGGAGAATAGAGAGTGGGTGGAGGCGGTTTTAGGAGGGTGATGATCAGATTGGCTAGGTACGATGGAACATGAACCATGTGGGGTGGTAACCAAGTAGGACTAACATAATGGAGCTTGACCTAGGCAGGGTAGTAGCCAAGTAGGGTAAATATAATGGAGCTTGAGCTAGCCGGGGTAGTAGCCAAGTAGGATAAACATAGTGGAGCTCGAGCTAGGTGGGGTTCTTGTTAGATCTTGCTTGAGGTTTCAGAGGCCAACCCTTTACTCTTTCAGAGTTGGGGTATTTATAGTGTGCATGTTGGAGGGGTAGGTGAGGGACATTCGTTTAGGCGGGAATTCCCAGCTCTATCCTCACCGTTCCCCTAAGTCATGTGCTAAGGTCGCAGGAGTTGGAGGGCTGGGATGATGCCACCGGGGTGTGCCCTTCGCTGTGATCCTAGCTTGGGTATGTGGGAGCCCTAGTCCCTAGGCCGAAATGTGCGGAATCAATCCTAACTGTCGCTTTGAACCAGGTCCATGGTTGGCACACACACCTTGGAGGTCCACGATTGTTCCACATATGCCCTAGGTCACTTCAGGTGCTTTAGTAGGGCTGATGTGGTGATTACGTAGCGTTTTGGGGTGCTCGGGTTGGTCAAAGGAGGTCTCCGCTGTCGTGGGATGTCACTGTCATGGTTTGGGTTGGCAGGGGACAGCGTCAACGCCTATCCTGCTGGACATTGTCAGTTGCCCTTTTCCACCATTTCCTTCTTCATGCTTACTGATTTTCTACAAGCAATTTGCTGGGGAAGCATAACTTCCTCCTTCATGTATAAGGTAGTTGACCTTGGTTAGGGCTTAGGTGGAGCAGGGGAGGACCGTTGATGGGGCGCGGCTACTGGGTAATCCCATCTGTTGATTCCTCATCCTTCCTCTTCCGTGCTTGCTATCTTATATTAATTGCCTGATGTTAGGGTCTTGCAGGTTACCCCATCTCTTTCTCCCCTCCTATATGGTCTAGCATTAGGGCCAACATTAACCTTTAATGGGAACTGTCACTCACTGGGAGTTTTCTAGATTATTCTAGAATGCTCTATGGGGTGTTTGTAGGTCGAAATCCAGCTGCTTGTGGTGATTAGTGTTGGACTGATGAGCCTAGCTGGCACTAGTCTTGATTTGGGCGATAAGGGGTGCTATCTTGAGGCCACTTCTAAGGCTCAATCTTGTCTCGATATTGGATGCTTGGAGAGTATCAGGTCCCTGATGGACCGAGTCCTTATCTGTAATCTGGCGCTTGTGTAGGACCGGGTCCCTCTCTTCATCATGCGCTTGTGGAGGACTGGGTCCCTCTCTTCATTAGGTGTTTGTGGAGGACCAGGTCCCGGGTGAACCGGGTCCTTCTCTACACCAGGGGGTTTGGGAGGACCGGGTCCTTCCCAGTATCGGGTACCGGTGACGACCAAGTTCCTATGGTGGGAAAAGTTTTTCCTTGGGCAAATTACTGACTTTTCTAGTTAACAAGTATATTTTTAAAAGTATTACATTAATTGGTAAGTTTAAAATATATGGAAATTGTTTTTTTTTTTTTTTTTGACAAATCTATTAAGTAGTTATTAATTGTAATAACTTTTAATACTATATTTGTTTCTTAAATAAAAAATCTATAGTTAATTAAGAGGTAATCCCGTTATTAATGGGATAGTGAATAAATTCTCTTAAGCAGTATCATAATTGATTTTTAATTATTAAGATTTTTTTTTAAAATTTTTAAATATTACATTATTTGGTAAGTTTAAAAGACAAGCCATAATTTTTTATTTTTATTTTTTACTTTTTTTGTAAATCAACAAATCAATAGGTAATCAAAAGACAATTCAGTTATCAATGGGACGGTGAATAAATTCTCATAACCAATCTTGATAATTGATTTTTAATTATTAAGTATTATATTATTTGGTAAGTTTAATTGTAACAATTTTATATAATTAAATCAAAATTTTAAAAAGTGGGGCATAAATAGTTCAATCGTGATAGCACCACTCTTGATTTTTAATTAATAAGTTTTTTATTTTTTTTGGAAGTATTATATTATTTTATAAGTTTAAAAGACAAGCCATAATTTTTTTTTTTAATATTAAAAATAAAGTATTATATATTAGTTATCAATATAGTATATATTATAGTAAATTACACGCAACCTACATAAGGTTTCGGCCGTGACACACGTGTTGGGATTTATGCCCTAAAGTTTGTAATATATAAATGTTATAAATTCAATAATAAAAGAAGTAGTTATTTCATTCAAATATATTAATTCATACTCTTATATTATATATGCAAACATCCAAGATTGCTAGATGTAATCTCAAACTGAGTATATGAATATCTTTTAAAGCTTAATTGTGATTTTATATATTTTTAGATGCGTTTGCTTATCAGTTCAATGTTGTGTATCAATTGATTTATTTAAGACAGTAACGAAACTAATTAATGCGATTGCACTTCTATGTATTTGTTCAATAATCAACAAGTCGATTGCAATCTCAATTTGCTATTGAAGTGTTCCTTGCAAGGTAAACATTTACTAAATCAATGCTAGTGCGCTGTTGAAATACTGCAACAAAATTTGGGAAAGAAAACAAAATGATCTGCTGAAATTAATCAAATTATTAATCACCGCTTAAAATTCTCACTGGATTAATCAATTTGAGACATTTTAGTCAAGTTTTTTTAAAAAATAATAATAATTGAAATTTGGCATGACATCTACTTAATTTCCACTAAAACCTGGGTGGCCGGTCTTGGTGCATCCTCAGCTCAAATCATGTCATACATCCGATGCACACATGATTGACCAAATAAATGTTTGGGAATCATATGGTTTGTTTAAATGCTTTTAAATGTTCTTGTAAGTGGCCAAATTAAAGGAAAATTTTGCCATTTTATATGCAGATAAATAGTTTAAATACAACGGCGAATTTGGAGTATTTGGAGTATCATCTCACGTGGTTCAAACAATTCAATCTTTATGACTTACCAAACCTAAAACAACACTCCATTTTCTATTACGACTTCCTCTTTATTCTCTCTCATCAATCATCAATCATCAATCGTCAACCAATTTTCTTCAAGTCACTAACTAGCTTATTTAAGAGTACTAACTAGTTTAGTTGGTAATTCGAACATCAACTAGCTTATTTAAGAGTGCTAACTAGTTTAGTTGGTAGTTAGAAATGTTCGGTTCAAAATCCAATTATTTATATTTGCTTAATGATAATATAATTAGTAGGGTAGTGTTAATCTGTGCATTAAGGACATTGGATAATAACTAAAAAAATACTATAAAAGAAAATTATTTATTGCATTTATTGTCTCAATCAATACAATAAATGAATTTTTGTAATAAATGTTTTTTCCTCTTTTAGTATTTTTATTGTTGTTAACCTGTGCTTTAAGATGTAAGTAAAGGGCAAATTAACAAGGTTTATGTTAAGAAAACTTAAGAATTTATAATATTATGAGTTTTTCTCTAGTAGTCATATAACTATAAATATACTTATCTACCTCATCACCTTTTCTCAGAAAAAGCAATACATGCAATTGGGCTAAATAATACTTGATGAGGTTGATTAGTGTACTCTAAGTATGCATATAGTTATATGCATACCAGAAAAAAAAAACTTTATAAACCATATATCCCTAAGTATTCTTTATCAATTTTAAACCATGATTACTAACACAAGATAAGGATTCTCTAAACTAGTACATTAATTTAATATCTCAATTTTAGACCATGATCATAACTAACACAAGGTAAGGTTCATTCTACTTTTGATGAAATTCTTTTTTAAAATTAAAAAAAAAAAAAAAAAAAAACCTACTAATTCTGATGAAAATTCTAATTAATGTTTCTCTTATACCCATAATCAACAATTAAATAATAGTTTCAATTTTCAAAAATATAAAAAGAGGCAGCTCGCCATCTACCCAATTATGTGTTGGAAAGTTTTTGTATAATTTAATATAGAATTGTTCAATCTAATTCCATTTAATCAATTTTCTCATAGCCTTGGAAGATTTTAATAGATTATTAATATATAGTTGAAAAATTAATACACAAATGAAAACTTGGCCGGGGAAAACGAAAATGAAAATGGCAACTCCGATCCTCATCCGTTGTTTATGATTTGCAGCAAACCACTATATCAGGAAATGAACATCAAAATAGATATATATATATATCATACTTTTATAAGTCTTTGTAGTCAAATTTCACGTGGAAATAAATAGCAAGCTATTAGCTATGTATATTTACATACCTTAGCTTGGCAACAAATTATTAGTGCCCAATATTAACTATTAAGAGATCCAATCAGATAACGTGAAGCTACAATCTTTGTTGATTCAAGTAAGAAAACCTGTAAAAAAAAACCAGCTCATCCTCAGAAAAAATCCTCATCATATAGCTCATATAAATATATGTATCAATCACTCCTGAGAGAATTCTCATTATAAGGATCTTAATTCTGGTTGGTCTCAAAGAGCAACTCTTATAAGCCACAAGAGCTTGTAATCACACCAAGAATGGCTTTGTTTATTCACTTCTCTCTTTCAATTTTATTCGGCCTTCTTGGTAATTATTATATCTTCTTAAATTCACAATTCTTTATTCACTCCTCTTTCTGTATCTTTTTAATTTTATTTTATTTTTTCTTTGTGCAGGTAACATAGTGTCCTTCCTTGTTTATCTGTCCCCAATGTGAGAGCTCTCTCTCTCTCTCTCTCTCTCTCTCTCTCAATTAAATTAAAATTTTTTGGTTTGTTTATTTTGGCTAGTTAATTATTTGTTGTTTACAGGCCAACCTTCTACAGGATCTTCAAGAGAAAATCAACACAAGGATTTCAATCAATACCATATTCAGTGGCATTATTCAGTGCAATGCTATATCTTTACTATGCCTTCCTCAAGCAAAATGGAATTATGCTCATAACCATCAACAGTTTTGGGATTCTCATAGAATCTCTCTACCTCATCATTTACATGATTTATGCAACCAGAGATTATAAGGTAATATATTAATCAATCCATTTTTGGAAACTGTTTCATTTTGCTGGTAATTAGTTTTATCTACTACATGAATTGTCAGATCTTCACAGCAAAGTTGCTTATCTTGTTCAACTTGGGAGCATTTGGATTTATTGTACTCTTCACCTACCTATTATCAAACGCACCCTAAGAGACTTTCAATTGTGGGATGGATCTGTGTTGTCTTTTCAGTCTCTGTCTATGCTGCTCCTTTTAGCTAGTATCATGGTACGTATTAATTAATTATTTGCACCAACTTTTTCATGTATCTTGACCAGGTTTTCATTATCGTCCTAATTAAATTATGATACTTTGAGCAAATTTCAGAGGCAAGTTGTAAGAACAAAGAGCGTGGAATTCATGCCATTTTCACTTTCCTTATGCTTGACAATATGCGCTCTAATGTGGTTCATGTACGGCCTTTTAATACACGATTGCTACATCGCAGTAAGTACATAAATATAAAAACAACTTCCATATAATACAATTGTGATCGATGGATATTGTTTAGGCACCAAACATTCTGGGACTGGCCTTTGGGGTGACTCAGATGATATTGTACCTCATCTACAGTAAAAGAAGAAATGAAATTTTGGCAGAAGTTGATATAGAAGACCAACCAAATAATAATTGTATTCCCATGACCATTGTTCATCATCAACTTCCACCAGATGACACCACTACAACAAAATTGACTTAACGTAGCATGAGATGAATGCTATAATAGGTAATAGATAGCATTTATAATGACGCTATCATAGACAAAACTATTAAATGTCTCCAATTAGTTATTGCAGTTTATGAATGCTATTGTATGACATGCTAAAACGCTATCCCAAAATGTTCAATAGCTTTTTGCAAGTGCTATAATTGGCTATTAGCTAATATGGCCGGTTTGACCAAAATGTATAGGCGGCGCCTGCTAAGCGGCCGATTTTCTGTATTTTCGAACACTATATTATGATCTTCATGGGAACTAATAAGAA